>OY735259.1:8676137-9420541 GCA_963457715.1 Argyresthia albistria | reverse complement strand
CTTCATTTTGCACTAGTATATTTTGGTGGGAGCTGTCAGCTGATATGTATGGAGAAGTAAAAAATTAAGTTGCTCTAATCAAACCGGTTTCATAGTAAAAGTTGCTCAGAATAGTCTCCCTAACAACCTCCTAAAATATGACTACACCTTCCTGTTACACTTTGAACACTATAGGATTTACATTAACGTATGGTCATTTGTTACGTGCGGGCGACAAAAAACATGATAAATTTTTAAGGGGTTAGCGCATGTCAACTTGAGCCACTTACTATTTGACATTACAATGAGCAGAAAAGCATTGCCAGAACTTTGATTTCAATGTGGACATTTCTTCAGCAAACTTTGATGGAAGTTAAAGACTATTAATCAATTTACCAAGGAGCTATTTTAAAGATAGTTTTACCTTACTTTTAAAATTACCCATTTCTTAAATAACTAAACTCTCACAGGTGTTCACGCCTCGCAAGGGCGACGAGGGCGGCGGCAAGGGGGGCAAGGGGGGCAAGGGCAAGGGCGGCAAGGGCAAGGGGCAAGTCACCATCATCGAGGTGACAGCGCCCGAGACCGATGACGACAGACATCGCGAGACGAGGAAAACTGACGAGGTATGCGGATTTAATAAACATAGCTCATGCAGATACAAGTTCATACGAAGTTATCGGTAAATAAGACTCTCTCCTCTATTGCTCGCAGAAGCACAAAATAGTGCTCGACTTTGACGAGATTATTAAGATTCCTGTCTATCTCTATCAGGTATCCGATTATCAAAGGGCTATACAGGGTGTAAGAAAAAGGTGTAGACATATTTTAAGGTGTTGTCAGTTGTCAGGGACATCGTTCTGATCAAGTTTCACTATGAAACAGATTTGATTAGAGCAACTTTATTTTTCACTTCTCCATACGTTTAGCGCCGGGCGTTCAGCTGGTTTGTATAGAAAAGTGAAAAATAAAGTCAAATCAATCAAATCAGTTTCATAGTGAAAGTTGATCAGAATAATGTCCATAACAACCCCCTAAAATATGATTACACTTTTCTGTTACAACCTGTTTTTTCTGCCCAATTTTCCTTAGTATTGGGACCAATTTGGGAGGAAATCGCACTAAACTAAAAAGGCAAAAGCCCTCTAAACGTCATAATCTAAATGTCATATTAAATTATTTACTCAACTAAGATAACGTCATTAAGACGTTTAAAGGGCTGAGTTGCGTTTTTAGTTTAGTGCGATTTCGTCCCAAATTAGTCCCATTGTCCCCAATCTTGTTATGGGCTATACTCAAGATGCAAACTGTCTCGCGATTTGTTGCTGCAACTTGTATTTCTTTCTCTGTCTATCTTCCCGTTCTGTCCTTCTCTATCGGTTGCAAGGCAACCTGCCTTCTATGAGTTGCAGCGACAGACTGCAAGCCAGGTTGCATCGTGAGTAGAGCCCATAACTAAAACGGTATGTTTACTTCAGGTGCCGTGGCCGGTGGCGGCGCGTCTGTCGCCGCAGCCCGAGGAGGAGCGGCGGCGGGAGAAGTCGCACCGGCGGTCGCCGGATCGGACAGGTAGGTCGATACTATAGGGCGATCGGACGAGAAAGAAGAATGTAGGCTTGTCGGACGGGTGAGAAATAGAATGTTAGGTACTTGTCACAAACTGAAATATCAACAGTGTTAAGATTTTTACGTACTTCAATTTAGAACAGTAAGGGCATATTTCATGAGGAAACATGGTGGCGCCACCCGGGTCGTACTACCAACAAAATGTATACAGTTGTATGAAGGGTAACTCGCCAACTTGGTTCACCAAGTTGATACCAGAAAAAGGTTTGCGATTTTTTACTCAGATGACGAGAATTCTGATTTAAAACTCAGACCCATAGAATATTCATACTCGACTTGAAGCTCCTTACATGACTTGTAAATGACCGAAATATTTATTCACAGGACTCTCTAGTGAAAGAATACCTATCGACCGGCTATCAACGCCGACAGACCGCCTTTCCGCGAATCGGCTCTCCACGCCGAACGAACGCTTCTCGACACCCACGACGGACCGGTTGTCCGGCATGTCCGATCGGTCGGACAGGCTGGACCGGCTGGACCGGTTGGGTGAACGGTTACCGTCGGATCGGTACGTGAAGGCGGAGGCCGATGTCGGATCGGCAATACCCAAGTCGGAGCGCGGATCGGAACGGGTGTCGGAAGCTTCGTCAAATGGTAAGTGACTTTTTATTTACCTATTTGAGGATTCGTGTTTAGATTTATACAATATTGGACGATCTTGTGGTGAAATGGTTCAGTCTGCCTCTCAAGTCTGAATTTCCGGGTTGAAATCTCTGCCGGATAACCTCGGGTCAGTTTTTGTTCGGTTCCCACGACGCAGTCCTCCAGATCTCGATCCACGTAAAGTTTATTACCTATCTTAATTTAGTAGTCTGTTGCTTGCTTATTTAGAGTATGTATTTGTTTTTACAGGACTCTCTAGTGAAAGAATACCTACCGATCGGATGTCAACGACGCCGAACGACCGCCTTTCCACCCCGACCGACCGGCTGTCCGGCCTGTCCGATCGGTCGGACCGGTCGGATCGGCTGTCAGGCGACAAGTTGGATCGGTTGGGCGAGCGGCTTGCCTCCGATCGGTACGTAAAGGCGGAGGCTGACGTCGGGTCCGGGATAATCAAGTCGGAGCGAGGGTCGGAGAGGTTGTCCGAAGCATCGTCAAATGGTGAGTGTAATTTATATTAAACCCTACGATAAAATAAATGTACCTTAGCAGTTGGTTTCATTTCTCTCAGAGTTATTGTTTTTTGAAGTGAAAGATTTGCGATATGCAGGAACGAAGTTTATCGAACCGACCGAATACGAAGTGGACAGAATCCTTGTGTTAACAATTATGTGCCCACTCCATTTTACAAGCATCCGTGTCTCGGATGACTCGTTAAGCTGTAGCACCCGGCTACTATCGTTTCTCGGTAGTATGTAGTAGTCGTAAAACCTCTCGGCCAACCCGCACCGATCCAATGTGGTGGAATAAGGCTCAATCTTACTTTTATCCGGGTAAAGGTATTGCTACACGGTGGGGACATTACGCCATCTGTGTTCTACCTGACACAATGTTATCTTGCTTATGATGTATTATTATACTTGTGATAAATAAATAAATAAATACTTGAAATAAATAAATAATGGTGTTATTCCACCAATCGATCGACGCCGAACGACGACGGCCATCGATCGACGCGACTGTAGAATGGATCAGTCGACGTCGATCGACAGTTTCTATTACACCAATCGTACGACGTCGATCGATGACAGAATGGAATAGTCGACGTCGATCGATGACAGAATGGAATAGTCGACGTCGATCGATGACAGAATGGAATAGTCGACGTCGATCGATGACAGAATGGAATAGTCGACGTCGATCGATGACAGAATGGAATAGTCGACGTCGATCGACAGTTTCTATTGCACCAATCGATCTACGGTAGAATTGATCAATCGACGCCCATCGACAGTTTCTATTAGTGCCGATCTTTCCATCCTCAGATAGCATAAATGCTATCAATTTATCTTTCTGTTTATCTAAGGCATTTTACACCTGCATGAAGTGTCAAATAAAGTTATGAGTTACTGAGACTGAGCTGACTGATTTATCCATCTCTCTTGAGAGACTGGGCCTTGTCGAATAGCACTCTAACGCCATCTATGTTTCTACCCCAGGCTCGGAGCGGCGTCGCCTCGGCCGGCTGCTGGTTCAGATCCCGCTGTCGAAGCTGCGCGCGGACACCGTGCGGGCCCTGCAGCCGGGCCAGCGGGCCGCGGCCGCTGTCAAGAGAGACCCCGCGCCGCAGGGCGATCAGGTGAGCGCGGGTCAGGCGTTGCTGGTCGGCTGGGAGTTGGCTGGCTTTGTGGGGGTTTTCAGGATGTTTGTGTGCAGCTCTATCTTGTTGTTGGTTGTGACTGGCCTTTGGGTGTGGAGTAAGAGAGAGAGAGAGACAGAAAGGGGCGCAGCTCGATTGATGTTTTGCTTACGATTTTTTCTGGCACCGCTCGAACGTAGAATTATTGTTTATTTATTTATTTATTAGTTGTTTCACAGCAGTTTACAACGTAAAATGAAAGTATTAATACAAATTGTGCAATGCCAATAACGAAACAAGACCCTTCAAAAACTTTGTGAGTTAAGATTTATTTGAACTAATCTTTAACCCACCCAGGCCCAAACCACCCTTACCAATGTCTCATCGTGTTCGTCACTGGCATGTTATTGATTTCCTCTTTTACCTTGAGGATTCTCTCTCTCTCTCTCTCTCTGTCTCTTTCTATCTAAGATTAAATGCATTAAAATATGAATAACACCGTGACCGATCATTTTGTCGAAGTAGCTCATCGAGGTCAATCTGTCTAGTCGATCTCGACGACAGAAATAGAATATGAGTAGATAGAAAACTGACGTTATCCGGAGCTCCACGCTCGCAAACCGCTCCGTTAACTCAATTCTGCAGTTCCAGACTACACGGTTTGTAATCGTGCGGTTCAGTGTCTGAACAAGCAATGTTTAATTTAGAAGCAAGAAGAACGAAGGATATTGACCGGTTCTAATGCCGATGGTTGTGTGCAGGGCGGCGAGGTGGCGGCGACGAACCACGAGCGGACGGCCGAGGGGCAAACGCCGCTCTACAGCTACTTCGAACGAGAGACCCTCGCGGATGAGGAGCGACATCACAAGTGAGCACACATTGTTACAGCTAGCTATTATAGTAAATGTAGCCCATTAACGTCCCCACCGAGGGGCACAGGCCTTTACCCGGATCCGAGTAAGATTGAGCCATACTCCACCACGCTAGCTCAGTGGATTGGTGTAGGGGTTTCACGACTACTACATACTACGAAGTAGTGATAGTAGCCGGGAACTACAGCTTAACGTGCCAACGGAGTGTCCGATAATGTACTTAAGACAAAAATTAATTATCTCATTGGTACATGGTCAGCACCGGGATTCGAACCTGCATCTCCTGCGTGAGAAGCAAGGTGAAACCCACTAGACCACGGAGCACTTTAGCTAACTATTATAAGTATTATTATTATTTTGTATCTGATTTAAGAATTCACGGGACATTGCTGTCCCGGTCCTTTTTGTAGACTTGCGTGGGGACATGGTTCCAACACGTAGAGGCCCCTTTCAGATAATTTATTAGAAACAAATATGAAATGTGGTGCACCCGTTGGGTCTGTCCCCGAATATACCCACCCCACCCACACCAAAAATGCACTCAAAGAACATTCCCGCCAGGCACTTATTGAAGTAAAACTTCTTGGGGCACGGGGGTAAAATTTATTTAACCTCTCAACTGTGGGTTATTCATATATTTGCTTTTCAATTGATACTAGCCGGGTGCTATCACGAGTGGCTAAGAAATGTAACGGAAATTGGAATCGGTGACGTCAGGGTCGGCTGAAGACTTTTAAAACCGCAACTATTTTCAATACGGTTTTTAACTAATCAGATAAGATAATAATACATTCGTACAATAAAGAATGTTAATTAGTGAGAGAAAAACCTGATGAAACGTTAACAAATAAAAATTATTTAAAGCATTCTTCCACGAGTTCTTGATTTCCGGTATGGCCAAGATGGCGCCGCCGCCGCCGCCGCCGCTGGCTGGGATAAACAAAACCAGTGACGTGACCAAAAACTACTTCGTTCAACCTCTTTGTTGGAACCGGAACTTATGTTTGACAGCTGTGCGATGCGATCCATACAGTTTGTAAGAAAAGAGTTTCATCAATGTCACACGGGTCGATATGGATTTCTAAAACAAGCAAAGCAATGCATACATTTGAGCGAGACGGCTTAAAGACGTGACGTCAGATGGTATATAATCTGAGCGAGATGCAAATAGTAGTGACACTATTGAATGAGTTAAGTATATCACCACGAACGCGACAAATTGTAGATAAGGAATGGTGGGAAATAAATGACATGACGTATTAAAAGTAAGTACAAGTATAAAATAATTTCAAATAATCGGACGTCTGAAACTTAAAGTAACTTGAAGCAGAGATTGGATCTCAAAATTGGAAATTTAAATCTCTTTTAGTATAGGTAGGTATAGGTGTATAGTATAGGTACCACTTAATGATCTAGCTACAGAAGTTTTACTTCTAACACGTGTACGGTGCTACACGCGTATCTTTTTTATTATGAGCCCACCATGTACCACTGCTGGGCAAAGGCCTCTTTCCCCCTCTTCCACTCTACTGAGCAGTCTCCCTCCTGCCCCATAGACGCAACTCGTCACTCCATCTCTTCCTGGGTCGGCCACGCTTTCTCTTTGCATTTTCTGGATGGAAGAAAGCGAAAGCATACAAGGTGTAAATGAATTAACGCAAAATGAGAGACTACTTTGTTCGGGACATAATTCTGAGCAACTTTCATTATGAAACCGATTTGATCAGAGCAACTTTATTTTTCACTTCTCCATACCCACAGCTGACCCACTCAGGCCAAAATGTACTGGGTGTAATGTGTTGTGGTGTTCTTGCTAACTGATAAAGATAAAGAATCACTTATTCAGGAACATAGGTAATATGCAGATCTTAATCAATAACATTGTATGATAGGTCTCTATGTTCTGGCATGGGAGGGCATATGAATATTGACATTATAAATTAGAATTATAACTTATATTGTAAGTAACTTAGAGGTAGATCAGTCAGAGGTCAGTAAAAAATAAATTGTCGTCAGCTTTATAAAACAAACATCATATAAAACATCTACTGAATATAGGCATCAGTAGACAGCTGCATTCATGAGCGCAACTGAAAATGCAGCCCTATTATTTAATTTCGTAATTTTCTTTATTGTACTCACATGACAGTAAAAATAGCTTAACATAGAAAAAAATATGTACAAAGGCGAGCTTATCTCTAATAAGAGATTTTTCCCGCAAACCATGTTGGGTAGGAGACGGAGATGATAGGTAAGGGGAAGAATTGCGCGTACAATAAAACTATTCTAGTAGGTACCTATAATACATAGATATTATTATTACACATAGGTACATATAAGAACCTATTGCTAAGGAATAGACTACATACACAGTATTTGTTATAACTTCCTAGTTATTTGTTTGTATAACGACTCCACTTTTCACCCACACAGATACTACCTAGACGAGGCGTCGCGCCTGCGTAGCGCGGCGGAGCGGGAACAGGAGCCGCTCCAACGCGTCATGCTGTACCTGGAGTCGGTGCTGTGCTTCGTGCTCACCGGCCGAGTGCTGGAGCTGGAGCTGGACACCAAACGCGCCTTCACTATCTACAGGTTGGTTACACAGTGTTGGTCGAACATCTCTCGAACGCCTTTACAATCTAGAGGTAGCAAAGAATTACCGCTGTTGGTCTTACATCTCTCGAACGCATTTACAATCTACAGGTAGCAATTGATTACGCGCTGTTGGTCTAACATCTCTCGAACGCCTTTAAAAACTAGAGGCAGCAATTGATTACTCGCTGTTGGTCAACAGCCCTCGAACGCGTTTACAATCTAGAGGTAGCAATTGATTACTCGCTGTTGGTCTAATATCCTTCGAACGCCTTTACAATTTAGAGGTAGCAGTTGATTACTGGCTGTTGGTCGAACATCTCTCGAACGCCATTACAATCTAGAGGTAGCAATCGATTACTCGCTGTTGTTTTAACATCTCTCGAACACCTTTACAATCTAGAGGTAGCAATTGATTACTCGCTGTTGGTCTAACATCCTTCGAACGCCTTTACAATCTAGAGGTAGCAATTGATTACTCGCTGTTGGTCTAACATCCTTCGAACGCCTTTACAATCTAGAGGTAGCAATTGATTACTCGCTGTTGGTCTAACATCCTTCGAACGCCTTTACAATCTAGAGGTAGGAATTGATTAGTCGCTGTTGGTCTTACGTGCCATTTTGAACGACCAATTTACAATTTAAACGTTGGTATCCCCTACTCAACAGTGGATGCTGGAGATAGCATAGATAGATACATCCTTCAAAATGCTCACTTTGAACAATGATATATGTCTTCAGAGCACATTGTGATTGTAAGTGCGATTGTTTTAGAAGGTTTCGGCGCAAGTTTTACAGTTGACATAAAATTACAACCGAATTGAGTTCTAGGTTTTTATAGGTGGGTAATCAAATTCCTAATTTCAATCCGTACACTACACACTAGAACTCGTTCGGTTACAGTAGTTCGCTAATTACCCGACTTTGTTGATGTCGTTCGTAGTCGACTGCCTTTTTCTATTCTCTTAGCTGCCATAAGGTATTGATATGGGTCCCCAGGTATTGGATGTTTTGTGTGGTATGTATGGCGCCTCTGTTCCTAGTTTCCACGACTCGGGTATCTTAGTTTAAGGCCATAAGCATTGTATGTGAGGGGCCGTAATACTATAATGTACTTGTTTTAATTTCCAGAGAGACGATTGAGTATATAAAGCTAATCCATGCGATGCCGCAGCGGTTCAGAGCATCGCCCCACTCGACCTTCAACAAACTTGACATTCTCAGGTCAGTTGAGATCCTATTTACATTTAAAATGACAATAATAAATGTAGCCTACTAATGTCCCCACGGAGGGGCATAGGACTTCACTAGGATATGAGTTAAATTGAGCTATAGTCCCAACACATTATACAGTCTATTCGTGATAAGAATGCAGTGAAATTTAAATTTAAATCTGTTAACACACACTCACAGGACAGCGGGTCGATTCTGGCGCCTTCGATATACGGATATTATTATCGATAGTGAGAGTGAGTGGACTGTTTTTGGGATTAGAAAATAAGAGCAAATTGTGGATGATGTTACTGTTATGGTATATTTTGTGACACTGACAAGAGTAGCTAATTTCAAACGTAAAGGCAAAATAAAAAAGGAAATATAAATCAAAATGACAAGATGCGGCCAGCTTGCCGCTGAAAGGAGGTTCCGCAACAGATATCGAGACCAATATTGACAGATTTCATACGAAATCACTCGATATAGGTGTAGATATCGTATATCGAATGCGCGAGAATCATGGTCCAGGACACAACCTTCGCGTTCGAAAGTTTGCCTTCAACTGGTCACTGTGAACTTGGCTTGATAATTGGCAACGATTATTGGTTACGGGGCGTGGCTAGGCCGCCGGACAGTGATGACGTTACTGCATTCTTATCACGAATAGGCTATAGTACGGTTTGATTAAGGGGTTTGTCGTCTACTAACTACCAAGTAGCGATAGTAGCCGGGACCTACAGCTTAACGTGTCATTGAAAACACGGAATTTTGTTCCGATGCTGACCATGTGCCAAAGAGATATTTATGCCCGATTTCATTGCATTTGCATTTGTTTAATTTATTTAAATTAGTTATTTAAAATTTATTGTAAGTGTGCATATTCCTAAAAAATGTGTGGATCTCAGTTATCTGAAATAAAAATATTTGAATTGAATTGATTTCACCAACCGTTAGGGGACACTTAGCTCTATTTTTTAGCTCTAGCGATTGTTAAGAAGGTCGGCCCCTTAAATTTAGGGGGTCCTATAGTAGCCTAGATGACCCTTAAACTTAGGTCAAAGATAAACAACCGCTATGTGGCCTTTAACAGAAAATAAAGTGTCCCCTAAAATATAGGGGTTGATGGTGAAAATGGGCATCAATCTTATTTGTTACGAACGTTCTAAGGCGTGGTTCATACGGCATAGTCCTGCACGTTTTTTTGCAGTATATGTACGTCTTAACGGATAAATAGTGGCCTAGGTTCACACGACGTATACTGCAAAAAAACGTGCAGGACTATGCCGTGTGAACCAAGGCCACTGTTTATCCGTTAAGACGTATACTGCAAAAAAACGTGCAGGACTATGCCGTGTGAATCCAGCCTAACGGTGAAAGAAAACATGAGGAAACCTTCAGGAAAATCAGGCCCTCTATCAGGCAAACAGAGTATAAAACAACTGTATGGCACTGGCACGATGTCGAAGTCAAAGTATTTTTTTTATTGACCATAAAATCATACAGATTGCTTAGTCAACGTCAATATAATAATATTTTTGTATACTACCGCCCGTTCGGAAGTTGTGGGCTTAGGGATGGAGCAAAGAAGGTCAATAAACTCCCCCGTACCTCTTTTAAAATATGTGAGGGCCTTAGAATATATAATTTTATGTATTTCTACTTAAGTCTAAGGAATTACACCGAAGAGAGACGTACTGACTCAGTCCATCGCCCCTCTTTGGATTTCTGTGCGCCGAGATGTCACCTCGTATGGGAAAAGGTGTGACGATAATGTATGTACTAATCGTGTCCTCACGTTTTCAGCCTAAGAGTGCAATCGCTACTCTATCTGCGAATGTTCAAGATGTACAATCGAGAGGTCAAGGAGTACCACAAGATTGTACAAGAGTACCAGCAAAAGGTTAGTGGCAATGTCAACCCATTACAAGAGTTCCCCGGAAAGGTGAGTTGTAGTCTATCTTGTTTTATTTATTTAGCTTTGCAGTCTATTCTTAGGACAGGACACAACCTTCGCGTTCGAAAGTTTGCCTTCAACTAGTCACTGTGAACTTGGCTTGATAATTGGAAACGATTTGATTGGTTAGGGGGCGTGGCTAGGCCGCCGGACAGTGATGACTTTACTGCATTCTTATCACGAATAGACTATAGAGTCGTTCTGAAGGCGTATTTTTTGCATACATATAAATGAAAATACCGGACTCGCAAGAGATGTAATAACAATAGATTCTTGACATCAAAACCTACAAAGTAAGTATTTTGATTAAAAAAATATTGAACTTGTACTCTTTTTGCATTATTGTTATTAATTTTGCTTTGAGAATGGCAACGGATGTCTGTTCAGCCAAACGAGTAGGTTGAATAGACAACATAAGCAACATGAAAGAAATTAATCGATATTATAATTTATCCTATTAGGGAACTATACGCTGTTCTTGGATTTATCTTTGCTTGCAATAGTTGAATTGGTTTAATACATAGAACTAACTAATTGATGAATGTATTTCATGATACCCATTTTCTTTGCAATTTATGCCGAATTTACGCCACCGAGGTTCGGTTGATTACGACTGCAGTGTTATTTCAATTAATAGCAACACTTAACCTGCTGGCTGCAGCCATTTTTTTTATTTTTTTTGTAAAAAAAAAAAAATACATTAAAATTAGTTTGACAGTGGGTACCAACGTCAAAAATTAGACATTCATTGACGTCTTGGTACCCACTGTCAAAATAATTTTAATGTCATTTTTTTTTTTTATAATTTTAATGTCAATATTGTTCCAAGGACTGGATTGTCCTTACGCTTCCCAGCGTGTTAATTAATTAATTAATTGTTTAACTTACCTAAATTACTTGAAACGAGAGAGTGAAGTCTTCCGATACAAGTACTTAAAAGAAGGCTTCAGTTATGTAATTTTATCTCTGATAAACAATAAACATTTTTGAATTTGAATTTTTGTACTTGCCGAAATTATGTCGCGTTTTGGCGTATAGGTGTCGCAGGCTATGTTGATGTGATTGAGAACGAAAACGAGACGTAGATGACAGCGGAATTTTGATATCTATGTTCTATTTTGTAGCGACAGCAAACTCAACAGAAAATTTTACTCGTAATAAAATAAAAATAAATAATGTGAATGTGTTGTGTAACTAATACTGACCATTATAATACCTTTAGGCAGACTTCAAAAAGTTCCTCTTATGCGTATTTTTTTTACATATTCAAACTGAATTGTCTCGAAAGCCTCTGCTATTTAAGACATTTTGTCAGAGAACATTTGTTGTTTGGAATTAAATTGTCGATCGATGGGCATGTTTTATAGGTGTACACGTATTTTTTGCTGTAATCTTGATAGACTCATAAAATCAATCATCATTCGTTCTTCAATCACCTTTTTGCAGTCAGTATGAAACAGACTCTATCCTGACCAAAAGAGATTGTTGGCAGGCTCAAGATACGTTTATTATTCAGGGTCGTGAGTCGAATATTGGTGATATCGTTGAAACACTGGGTAGCGACTCGCCGGGAATTCGTAGATAGTCTTCAGCTCCTTGGTAGACTCGTGACAAATCCAGCTGGTCCGCTTCTCCAGACGTCAACAAGAGATATGATTAGCGCCAGGAGGGTTTTACACCTCGGCGTGGAACCCTGGAAAGAGATCAGTGTGAATGATAGGAAAACAAGAGCGTTACAGCGCCCAGCTATCAGGCGACGGCTCCTCACACGGAGACTTCCGACGAGGGCCCTAGGGTAATTAGGATCTAAGAGTGCCGCAGTCCAATAAACACTCTATAGAAAAGGGAAATACACAGAGAATATAAAATACACGAAAATAAGAAAGACTAACTACGAACAATGCTTACCCAAAGGTTGGGGATAATAGAGATTATAGCAACATCTGCACTTTACAGCAACTCAACTTTTCAGCTCCAATACAGTAATAAAGGGACTAGCCCATCGCCGCAACTATAGGCGTGACTTAAAAAATTGTGCAGATACGTCCTCACGTATCAAAGCTCAAACCAGGACTGCGTCAAAAAAAACAATCAGCTGCCAGACGAGATTCTAGACTCTAATTTACGAATTTCTACAGTTTACTTTTTATCTGGCTAAAGTAGCCAATATGGTCAAAGAGGTAGTACGTTACAAGTACAATGTGCGAAACCATTCACATCAACATAGGTTGCGATGCCATACAACCGAACTTTGGTCGGACGTACAATTCTGTCTTTATGTCGCGCTGAACCTTGAATTTAGCGTCTATTAGTGTGTTTTTTACTCAGTAGTTCTTCTTTCGTTTATGTTGTAGACCTGTGGGTTGAATTTAGTGTGTTATCTATTGATATAGAATGTGTGTAAAGTATATGTGCTCCTTGTAAAGTGTGTCAGTAATGCTGTATACTCATGCTTTTGGCGTTGCAGACGGAAATGTTTGTTCTAATCTTAATGTTGTAATGTTTGTCTGTACTGCTGTTTTGTGTATTAATAAATAAATAAAATAAATTAATCATACATTATGTATTACATGTTTGAAGTAGTTATGATGTTGTAGTATAGCATGCTCTGCATAGACGTTTCATAGTCAGTCTAGTTCCGAAGTTTTGAGAATCTGAAAACAAACTGTAGAAAATCTGACAGCTTTTGTCTGGTTGCCATTATTTACAGACCTATTTTCACTAGTTTAGTAGTGACGCCACTGTTACTCCTAAAACAGACGCAATAGAATTAAGACTAGTCCCCCCAACCCTCATGACTCCCTTCTCGTTGTTACTAAATGGCATTTTTTATGTCATTTATAAAGGCATACGTACGTAGGAGGTGAAACAGACGCACTTTGCTAAGACAAGTCCCCCCTGACGCCAATGACGCCCCGTCTCATTGTTACTAAATGACATTAGCCATGTCCTTTATAAAAGACACACGTACGTAGGAGAAACAAATGCACTTTGCTAAGACTAGTCCCCCCAACCCCCATGACGCCCCGTCTCCTTGTTAGTAAATTAAATTTGCTATGTCCTTTATAAAAGACACACGTAAGTAGGACGTGAAACAGCCGCCCTAGAATGTAAGTCCACTCCCCCGACTAGAACATAACCGTCTGCCGTCCCCAGCCGGCGTGCCCCGAGTCGGTGTCGCCGCTGTCCCCGACGCCGTCGCCGGCCGGGTCGGTCGGGTCGGTCGGCTCCGGCTCGCACAGCTCCGGCTACTGCTCGCTCGTGCACTCGGTGCCGGCGCACGCGCACAACGCGCTGCTGCAGCTCACCAAGTACTACACGTTCCTGTATGTCGCGCACGATCTGTGGGATCACAGCGACACGCTGTGCCGGCAGCCGCCCAACCAAGGTGAGCTATTTTGCTTCTGCGGCAATAAGGCCAGAATTCCGTAACGGAATTATCCCGAACGCAGTAAATTCATACAAATCTATGAAATGATCTAATGTTTAATGACACAAAAAAGAAGTATGCATAATAGTTTTTTTGAAGTAAAACTTCTTGGGGCACGGGGGTAAAATTTATTTAACCTCTCAACTGTGGGTTATTCATATATTTGCTTTTCACTTGCTACTAGCCGGGTGCTATCACGAGTGGCTAAGAAATGTAACGGAAATTGGAATCGGTGACGTCAGGGTCGGCTGAAGACTTTTAAAACCGCAACTATTTTCAATACGGTTTTTAACTAATCAGATAAGATAATAATACATTCGTACAATAAAGAATGTTAATTAGTGAGAGAAAAACCTGATGAAACGTTAACAAATAAAAATTATTTTAAGCATTCTTCCACGAGTTCTTGATTTCCGGTATGGCCAAGATGGCGCCGCCGCCGCTGGCTGGGGCAAACACTGGCAAACAAAACCAGTGACGTGACCAAAAACTACTTCGTTCAACCTCTTTGTTGGAACCGGAACTTATGTTTGACAGCTGTGCGATGCGATCCATACAGTTTTTAAGAAAAGAGTTTCATCAATGTCACATACGGGTCCATATGGATTTCTAAAATGATGAACGAATCGTTTTGTGGCCGGTAACTATGGAATAGGTACCTAAAACGCGCTGCGTAGTCGCGCAACGGGCAGCTAGTAATCGCATAAAGTCACTTAGAATCATCCAAATGTGATATTTAGTTTTCAAGCAAATTCCGATGTGATGGATGGCTGCATTAAGACTTCTTGAAAACAATAAGTAGGTACCTAGAACTGTTCTAAAGCCACTTTTTATTATATAGTGCAGTTCAAGTCACAAATTAGCAGTTTAGCTACTAAGTACGTGTTATACCTACCTATTTAATGTTTATCTGTAGTAAACGGCCAAAGCGAGGTCTACAGTTTACAGAGCCATAAGTTTAATGGTTTATTGTTTCGCTTATTTGTTTGTATGTAATTTTTGTAATACATATTTTAAAGTTGAATTGTTGTTATAACTGTTGAAATTATACGATTTTGATTTTAATAAGCTTTTGTAATTTTAAAGTTAATGCTTCATGCCAGTCAATAATGTTGAAGTAAAATATAAAAATCGAGGTATGTCGTATGGCGGACTAAGGAAATGTCAAGAATAAAATTAAATAAGAGTTACGTCATCGCTTCGCGATGAAGTAACCCAAAAAAATCCTAGCAAAGTAGGTATGCATAGGTTAGCGGGGGTAGCATAAGGCACGCCAGTCACCCCAGCCACGCATTTTGTCACAATTTAATGTCATATCATAATGAATGCGCGCTATTTTATGGAGAAACATCATTGAGACGCCAAAGGAGTTGGCAATTTGGCAAAATGACTGCCCCAGACATGTACAAAGACTTCTCAACAGCCAATTAATAGCATTTAAATATTCTCTCATAAATTACTGCGTCTTTAGTTAGTTTGTAGAACTTGAAGGAAATGATTAAATAATTATGAGTTGTCACTTCATACTCTATGATTCCGCCATTGATTAGTGACTTTTGCCATCGTTAAAAATAACATGCAACATAATTGCCAACTAGCAAAACTGTTGAAAACAGGAGGTTTCCAGAGGAGTGGCTAGATGGCGTTATGTTGCATGTTATTGCAAAATGGTGCTTATTTCTAGCGACGGCAAAGGTCACGGAATCATATTGGAATCACGGAGTATTGAGTAACAACTCTTATTTACCTATATTTAATAATTTTTTTCTTCAAGTTCTACAAACTAAATACAGACGCAGTAAATTAAATTTATGAATGAATATTTAAATGCTATTGGCTGTTGAGAAGTCTTTGTACATGTCTGGGGCAGTCGTCCATATATTGATTTAGCCATCTTCTTTGTCATTTATCTGCGTGACTGAGGTGAGTGGCAAGCCTTATGGTAGCCCCGCAGGTACACATTAACTTGGAATAGTTGAAAATACGTACTCGATCAATTAAATAAAGGGACTGGGCACAGAGACAAGCAAAGCAATGCATACATTTGAGCGAGACGGCTTAAAGACGTGACGTCAGATGGTATATAATCTGAGCGAGATGCAAATAGTAGTGACACTATTGAATGAGTTAAGTATATCACCACGAGCGCGACAAATTGTAGATAAGGAATGGTGGGAAATAAATGACATGACGTATTAAAAGTAAGTACAAGTATAAAATAATTTCAAATAATCGGACGTCTGAAACTTAAAAGTAACTTGAAGCAGAGATTGGATCTCAAAATTGGAAATTTAAATCTCTTTTAGTATAGGTAGGTATAGGTGTATAGTATAGGTACCACTTAATGATCTAGCTACAGAAGTTTTACTTCTAACACGTGTACGGTGCTACACGCGTATTTTTTTTTTATTTATTTATTTACTGGCATCTAATTACAAACAGAGTTTCATGTTCTTGATCACCACTTAAACCACTGAGGTAAATACACAATGGTGCTATTTTAATGGATGCTAGATTAGATTTCACATGAAAAACATTGTGACTGTAACTGAGCTAGGCGTAAGACCTGTATTTCAGCAAAACGGCGGAGCGAAAAGCATTTCTATGGATCTACCACATACATACGGATGTTTTCCGTTCGGAAATTTCGCGGATTTGTATGGAATTAAATTCCGTTTCGGAATTCCGAATCGGAATCTGTATGTGGCCGGCCTAAATGCCCAATAATGTCCCCACGGAGGGGCACCACCTTTACCCGGATACGAATGATTGCCGGTGCCCCGCGGCGGGGACATCTGTATGAGTGATTTGATTGTATTGTTTGTACTATGCCTCCGTATGGGTAAAGGTTTGATGTGATAAGTAAGATTGAGCCATAATCCATCACGCTTGGGAATTTAATGTGCAAGAGGCCTTTCCCCAGAAGTGGGAGTTAACGGGACCTGAGACAGCAATTATAAATACTGTTGGCAACACCAGCAATGTAAATACATAGTATTACTGGAACAGATATTTTGATAAAGCAACACTGTAACTCTCTCTTCCTCCGAGGTTTGCTACAGAGTGTGTACGTGTGGTGCTATAAATATCCAGTTTTAATCCTTTATATGGAGTTTAACTCCATTAAAACTATTTCCCCGTGGCCGTTGCTCGCCACAAATACTTCATATACTCCTCAAAACATTAGTTATCAGGCCCCTAACACACAACCTTCCTCCGCAGAGCTGTTCAAAGCCGTCGACCGCAAGTGCGGACCGCTCTCGCTGTTCTCGACCTTCCTGCAGCTCGTGAGGTACGTGCGGCACGCCATCTCGCTGCTGAAGCAGCAGCCCGCGCGCGAGTGATACCAGTCCCGCTGCGAATGCGGCCGCAGACACTGATAAGTGCTGACGTAGACTTTAGCGACGAGTTTTACTTGGTTGCGCGCCCCTGGAAAGTGATAACCCGAGTTTAGGCTGAAAGTGTTACCTGGAGGTTACGCGCCGCTGGAAAGTGATACCCGAAAGTTATGCGCCCCTGCAAAGTGTTACCTCGAGGTTACGCGCCCCTGGCATGTGTTACCCTGAGGTTACGCGGCCCTGGCAAGTGTTGCCCTGAGGTTACGCGCGCCTGGAAAGTGATACCCCGAAGTTACGCGACCTTGGCAAGCGTTACCCGGAGATTTCGCGCCCCTGGCAAGTGTTACCCTGAGGTTAGGCGTCCCTCCAAAGTGTTATCCCAAGAATACGTACCCCTGAAGAATTACCCCTTGGGCCGCGTCCGAAGAATTACTCATGCCTGATGTAAGGCCAGTTGACATACCCGCAGCGTAAGTTACCCTGAAGGACAGGGTAAGCCAGGGTAGCTCGTCATAGACTTCTGTGTAGGGTAGGCGACCCATGTAGATTTGGATTTATCCTGCATTTTACGAGTCCTAATACATTTGTTTAGCATTGAACGTTTCTTATATTGTGGCATGACATTTTTGGTATCATACCAATATTTTCCACCTTCATATTATTATTAGCTTTCATACGTTGACAAGAGCATTTCAATTAAATCTTCGATTTGTAACAATAAATCTCTGTTTTGGTCCGGAGCTAAATTTAATAAATGACGCATTCTCCCAACACTAGCACAAATTGTGTGTAGGAACAAGTTACTCTTACAAACAACTGGAAGAAATTGCAGTGCCAAAAAAACTTGACTGACCCGGTGGCCATAATGAAGGCGCCTAAAATGACACTCATATGAATTGACGCTAGTAGCGCCACCGTCAAGTGGCCTGTTAAGTTTGGAACTGTTAATATCAATCGATGCGTCATGAAAGTAGGAATCAACTACTTAACCATACCCATGTATGGCCCCAAATAAATACTTTTATCCAAAACACATTCAAATCAAATTGCACTAATCAAGCTGCTTCCATACTTTTTATACATAATTCTTATTTGAGAGCAATGACCCTGCGGGTAATTCTTTGATAAACATGCAGAATACTAAATTAAAATCAATATTAAACGGGATTCAATTGCAGTTTTATGCCAAGGGCACAAAATCTTGTGAATATATTTCTCCTGATTTCGTAAGTGATATAATCATATCCTTAGGTGTTTTAATAATTTCTTATTCATATATATTTTTTGTAACGTGTAAAATTTGGGGATACAAGTGACGAAAGTTATACGAACGTAATGGGTAATTTATATACGGGCCAAAATCGTGGATATTATATCACATTCTGACCACAGTGTAGGTAGCATGATTTTTTCTAAAACAAGTCGTAAGTTGGCATTTATTCTGCTGAAACAGAAAAACATGATAAAAGCTACATGGAAAAACACTTCAAAACGATCAATTTTATTAAAACAAATGAACAACGGTGATCAAAATCATGTTTAGCTCCAGCTACAAAATATAAATTGATCATATTTCCTTATACATATCAATGTGTGTGAACTATGGTTGATTTAAGAAGTGTTATTTTAAAAAGCGTTGTCAAAAATAATTATATACTGATCTCTGAATTTGATGTTTTGAAGACAATAGGTGTTTAACTAACAATGATAGAATATGACCAAATAACAAGAAACGGAATCGTAACACCTGAGAAATGGCAAATGCACATTAAGTATAATTAAATATACAAAGATTGAATTTTGATAAGTTGATTGTCACGAATAGATGAAGCGAAGCAATGTTTTTTCTGCATTAGTATAATTTTAATTAGCAATTGCATCATAAAAGGAGAAACAAACGAAGTCGTAAAAAATATGATATAATTTCAATGCGATCGCAGTTCGTTCGTTTCGGCATATCTGGGTTGTTAAATTTAAGTTGTGATTGTACATAATAAGGAAATAATAATAATATGTATTGTATACATTTTGTAAGGGCTATACATGATAGTGCCAGACGTACAGTTTGAGATGACAATTGTGCTTGGCAGGATCATTGCGAACAAGTAAGCAAGCACAATAGATAGAACTGTTACGTGACCGTTATGTACAAAATAAATAAGGTTACTTTTGCAACACACATATTTTTTCGATACTTCATCATAATATCGATATCGATAATTATGACAATCGACACCAAGCCACAGCAACATTTGAAGGAAATATAAGTTAGGAGGTAGAGAAAGCCCGCCTAAACTAGGGCTAACATTGGACAATTATAATACAAACAAAACCTATTGTTTAAGACCCTACCCTATAAACAGAGCCTTGTAAATAATAACTAATCTATAAGAAATGTGTAGTTTTCAATCTATGTTTAATTTATATGTAAACAGTAAAAGCTAAGTGGACAAGGATATACATAATAAAGTTTTAAATAAAGAGGAGACGGATGTGTGCGTGCGAAGAGGCCTGACGTGTGCATGCGTGAGTGATCAGATTTTTTATAATATAATTTAGAAAGAAAGTGTATATTTTTAAACGTGTATAGGAGCTTGCAGCAATCGGTAAATAGGTGTTAATGTTTAAGTGTAAAGTTCGTCAGAATGTAATCTCTAGCGGGCCCCGTTGACCTTACCTTGCGCTAGCTAGTTTGTTACCTACTTTATACGTCACTTGGGCGGGGCGGCGTCGTCGTCGCCATCAACGGGCTCAATAAACGCCAGCGCGATTTTCCTTAATATCTACTCATTTACGTATTTATTTGTTCAATACTCGACACATTCTTCCAATATTTGCGTACCGTGTGGCACAGACGTCTCAGTTATAACTACGTTGTTTAGCATCGTATTATACTCAGTTTCGTAAGGAAGTTTCAAATATCGGTTTACCATTATAAGTAATTAATATTCAATTAATCGAAACCAGCAATTGGTAGGTACTTATTCTCCGCACAATTATTCCTGTTAATTTACTTAGTTGCAATTATTTTATCTCATTTCACCTATATTTATTTGAAGCGATGTTGACTTAAAAGTCTTTGTAAGATTTATTCGATTTGATACTATAATAATTGAAATTTATAATAATTACTTGAATCATACTATGACGATCATCAATACGTCTTACAAAGCCCATTGTTTTAAATTATTTAAGTTTCTTTACAAAAACGGTTTCTGTTGTAAATATAATTTTATATTATTTATTTTAGTTAAAAGTTACACCTTGCATCTCGTTCGGAAACTCGCATTATTTTATGTACTTTGTTTTTTGTTATCGTTCTATTCGTTTTTTTGTACCGACTTTCAATGTTAGTTAATTAGTTCATTTTCTTAATGTTCTGCATAATATTATGTGCACATAAAATACAACACAGTTTGATATATAATAAACAATCAGTATGCATATATTATTTTGTCATCCATTATAGTATTTTAACATGTGCACTTAACTCTGTTGCAATATGAAATTGTGTGAAATTCCTAGCTATCAAAATGTGCCCTAAAATTGACGCCAAATTATTGTCATTTAATCATAATAGTAATACTAAGTTGAGAACAAGTATAAGCGCTGGAGAAAGTTAAAATTAGACGATTGTATTAGGAAATTGTAAAAACAGTTTTCTCTGTTAATTAGCATCCTGTGTTGATAGCATGTAAAATTTGTTTTTATTTTTATTTTATATATTCGCGATAAGAATATGTATAAATTTGTTTTCCTGTAATTTTATTTTTTGTGTAATACCTTATGTTATTGATGATAGAATACATTAATTTTTATGTATGGATACATTTTTGTTTATTTTTTGTTTCCTTCATTTACTTTTGTAACATTTATTCTTTGTACGGCTGACAGCCGGGAAACTGTCATGTTTCCATAATTTTAGACGCCGCCGCCGCAAACTTGGTGATGCATTTGTCAATTTTAATGGAAATAAAACGGATTGAGTGAACTGTCAATCGTAATGAGAATAAACAGCCCCAAGGGCAGGTTTTTTTTTCATCTTTTTCTTACGTTTTTTAAATTTTATTATTATTTTCATTTTGATGTGGAAAGACGGCCTTGATCAAATAATACCTCAAATACAAGTGATCGATCAGTGTTAATTTTAAAGCGATAGATTTAGATATCAATTTGCCTTAGTAAATTTCTGCTGCCATAAGTAACATAATAAAAAGCTACAATTTGCGCTCGCCACAGTGAAAGTAGCAACAGACTGGACTAAAATGCGATATGGACATAAGATAAGTGTACAAAGTAAGTACTAACAAAAACATTTTGATTCTAAATTTAAGTAGAAGTGAATCAAAATAAGTTCTAAGTCTAAGTACTTATTTTGATTCACTTCTACTTAAATTTCTATTAAAAAAAATACAAACGAGTGAATCCCGCTTATACTGCTTGTATACTTTTAGGCGCAGGCGACCGTAACTACCTACTGAATTAAGTTTCAGAACAGACATGGCTGTCACCCTTGTAGGACCATTTACATACAGCACGATTTTCGCCTGTTGCATACCTTAATGTATGTAAATTCCGTGCTATACAGTGCCCCAAACTGTACCCACCGCCCCAACACTTTATTCCCAGTAGTTCCGTGTAAGAAGTTACGTGAAACACCCGTCAAGTACCAGGGCAACAAACTATTGCTGGAGGTAATTCTAAATATTTAGATTGTTACACAAGGGGCGTAAGGGAGCTATTTCGGAACAAGATCCAATATGGCGCCCGTGCGCGCGTAGCTCGCAAAGGGCGCTAACAGATCGAGTCAACCCGAGATATTTAGACGCGAATATAGTTTGAGGATGAAATAGTTACTTGCAACCCGTGGTAAGCATTCTACTTTACATCATTCATGCGAGGTAAATAAACCATTTATACAGGTTGTAATTGAAAGGTGCAGTCATTTTTAGTGACATCATTCTAAGCAACTTTCACTAAGAAACCGATTTTATCAGAGCAACTTTATTTTTCACTTCTAAACTTCTAAACCATTACGTAGCCCACTATACAGCATAGTGGGTACGTCATGAAAACCATTACGTGCCGCAAAGTGATTTGAAAATGGAACGTTTTCTATAAACTTTAATGGTGCTCCTAAACGGGCCATATTTTCGCTGCAATATGTGGCGCAACTATTGGTGTCTTTTCTAACATGTGAGTAAGAGAGGGACACCAATAGTTGCCGGCTGCATATTGCAGCAAAACCTGGCCCGTTTAGGAGCACCTTTAAACAATTCATTGTGTCGGAAACGCCAACTTTTACGGACTTTCAGTCAAACCTACTTACTGAGCATGGATGATGTAAAAGTAATATCTAAATTCTAAATTGTGTACTTTTATTTCAATACAGGGGCGGCCAGGGCAGTTTAGTTTGGAGTTCTGTACATTGTTACAAGAGCCTTGAAGCCTCTATGCAATTTTCTCCAGAACACCAGTGATAAGTAGTCGATAAATAAATAAGTCCCATTAATGTCCCCCCCACTGACGAGCAGGGCACAATGGTACGCACACCGGCGACTAATGCACATAATAAAACGAAACACCATTAACTATCAATTAATTACTTATCAATTAAAGAATTCTAATTTAATCGCTGCAAGCTCAATAAGTTTAGGCGTACCTACAGATAATTCAACATGAGAACATTAAAAACGAGAGACAGTGCTGATCAAGTTGGGTTTGAGGGCCGTAATCTTTATTACGGAATAGGCTTGCGTACTGCTAGTCAAAATAGTTACTTTTTATGAACTGTCAAAACGGAACTTTTGTTTCGGAGTTGAAATAACGGCAGAGTGACGTCATGTAAAAGTGCCGTCAAATGCTGTCTTTTTTTTTTGCACAAAATTGACGTTATAAAATGTATCTGCTGGAAATATACAATTCTGAGAATGTCAAGCCATTTCGTACATAATGCTTCAACTTAAGACTTGTTCCTAGATTTATTGGATAACCTTGGACGCAAGCCCATTGTTCAACTAAAAAGTATCAATAGAAATGAGCGTTTTGGGGTCTTTGCACAAGACTATCGATGACGGGCGTCGCGGTTAGTCTCGATACAAACGCGATTCGTTAGCGGGTTTAGCTGTCCAATAATCTTATGGCGTGTGAGTGACGTTTTCAGGCGGGCGCCGCCAGTTCTACGCAGCATAATGCAATGAATCTGTCAAAAAGCGTTAGTTTCTACCTTTCACCGCACGCCAAAAGAACGTTGAACAGCTGATTGATTATGGATGTTGTAGATTCGTCATCCGCCCGCCTGTCCATCAAATGGCTTTATATCATGGACCGTCATAGGTAGAGTTGCCGCCACAGATCTCAATCAAGAATCTTTGAATCAAGAAGGCTTTGATATCAAATCGATAGGCCCCATTCCCATTTTGTCAATTTCCCAAACTACCGCCTGAAAAATGAATGTTTGGTAACTACCGATACTATGACACTTTTAGAATTGTGCTTATGTATACGAAATAGATTTATATATTTGTATATTATCGTGCTTTGGTAAGTAAAAGGTAAGGGAGTGAATTGGAAAGCAGCATTAGTTGGACTTGATACGATCTAAAATATGAAACGTAAGAACATGGAAAGAAACAAATTAGTTTTGTCAATTTTGAGGAGTTGATCACAATTACTGAGAATAATCACCTTTAGCACCACTTAGTAACTGCTCAGGAAAAGGTCTGATTTTACGTACACAAGAAAACACCAAACTCAGTGCTAATAAGCATTCCCATAACTGACTCTATACTGCCGAGTTGCCTACCCGCATACTAGGAGTTCTGTGGAATAAAGAAACAGCTTCGTCAAACACTACTTTAAAATACTTCCGTATTCGTAGTTTGAGGGGATATGATTGAACGCTTTTCATAATTATAGCAAATAACGCAATAAACACAATCATAAAACGTTCATATATAGTGGCTTAATATTTAAACTAGGCATTTTGTATCACTATGTAGCCATACCGACAACTTTTGCTAAATATTTGCTGAGGTAGGACATATAGCGACTTAATTCTAAAGCCAATATTCTAAATACCGAACTACAAGTAATTTTAGCCAGATCAATGTGTAGTGACATATTTTTACATACAAGAATTATGTTTTTTTTTTTACAACAAGATCCTCTTTAGATTAGTGTTTTACAACATCATGTCGCATGGCCAACGACCTTACAAGTACATTAGATCATAATAGTATATATGATCATGTTTTGATGTTGCTGCTTTTCGAGTTTAACTAAAGTTCTTTAATATAAGTAGTTAGGACTAACTGTATTATCTAACAGTAATCATAACTAATTAAGTGTTGGTTTATGGTTAAAATACAGTCTTAGGAGCAGGATTCGTCTCCGATGAATGTGTAATATAAATTGTGCCTTAGACAGCAGCCAATTTTTTGTGAACCGCTTATTTACAGTTAGTTTTGGTCAAAGCATCCATTTGAACCAAATCTTAAATTGTTTGCAAGAACAATGTTTGTAAAGATAAATGTTCAAAGTTGCAATGTTTGCAAAGAACAATGTTCAAAGTTGAAATGTTTGCAAATATGAATGTTCGAAGTTACAATATTTGCAAATATCAATGTTCCTGAAAATCCGTATTCGCAAGGAACAATATTCGGACTAATCGTTCAGGTACATCCCTTATAGTTCCACGAGCCCCGACTAATCGTTTAGGTACATCCCTTATAGTTCCACGAGCCCCTCACAGATTTACAAGTTGAACTTAACGCAATAATAAAACAATATTTTTTATTTATTCGATGTTGTAACGAATTATTGATTATATTTACATTTAATTATATTACTAAAGTAGACCAGAATGTATCTATATGTGTAGCAATAAACTAGGAATAAGTATGCAATAAAGTCTAGTGCATTTGCTTTTGTGTCCTGAGTACCTAAACTTACAAATGTTAACTAACGTATCCTGAAACCTTCACTATTACACCTGCTGTACAAAGCTTCACTTGTACGTAATATAAGTTCAAATCTCGTCGTTTTAAAAGTATATATATTTTAAATACATATTACACACGTGGTTATAATATAGTTTCTAACGTAGCACAATTGAATAATAAGATTTTTGGCAATTTATTTTATTGCACAGACTGTGTTACGTGTGTGAAATAAAATAACTTTGACATAGTAAAATAGAAAAGTATACTTATTTTTTTTGTTGTTCAGCTTACAGATATGATTTATTGTTTTCCACCATGAAGGAAATAAAACAATTACTAGAGTAAGGACAAGTGCCAAGAGTGATGAATTCTCTCGTAAGTGCAATTCTTCTCAATCAATTATTATAATTTGTACTATTAGCCTGGTATCCTATCACCGATGTATGTAAGTCAAGATTTTAATGTTGTTTTATTTTTTATTTTAGCTAAGGTATTCTCAAATGTTGGACGTCGAACATTGACAGATAAGATCTATACTTGCACAATATTCGGTAAATCAGTTAAGCGTGTTGTCAAAAGGTATGAAATATGTCAAACTTAATAACACATTTCATACATTTTGAAAGATGCTAAACGTTCTGAGGAAATGTTGTGCAAAGTATTGTCATAAGTTCCTGAAAAACATGTCTTAACTATCGACTTCAATCAAAGCATTGAAATGCCGTCAAAATAAAGAGGATATTTGGAAGATCATGTGTTATAAATATCGCATGACATAATAAAGCTAAACTTAAGCGCTAATGCTGCAATATTAATAAATTATGTTTTGTAGTAGATGTTTATTAACATTAATTAACGTACACTGTATTCTTATATCGATGGGCAACGTTGATAAACAGTGTCAATGGATAAATCGATTCAACATCGATACACTAGCGTTTGATTGGTATCACTATTCGATACTAATTAGCGTTAAACAAACCATGGAATTTTAACGTTGTCCCTCGGTATCATCGATAGAATAGTTGGAGATACGAAATGGTGTCGTGAAGTAGGACAAATGTATGGTAATTAATGAGTAATCATCTGATTTGTTACACTTGTATGTAAATTTACAAGTGTACTAATCAGTGTGAACTAATTATACTGGTTGGTATGTAGGTAATTGTGACGGTAAAAGTGATTCGTAAAAGTATTGATGTCGGGCCTTTACTTGTACGATATTTAGCGGCCGTAAGCCATAATGTTACGATTAATTATCATATGATTTGATTCATTTGTAATGAAAAGTAGACGCGTGTACCACTAAATACTAAGGAACAAACAAATTATAGTATAAAAGTTGTTTACCAAAGGCGCCCCCATTCGGGCGTTAGACGAAAAATATTATTTTTCTTAGATCATTATATTGTAATAAAACGGTAATAAATACAAAAGAATATGTACTTTATGACGGTTCCGCAAGTTTCCGGTTACTGGCGCGGTTCGGTCGAGAATAATGAAAAAGATATTTTTTTACGGGCGCCGCGCGACTCGGAAGCGTCATAACTTCTCATATTTGTTATGTTTAAGAAGAAATATCTATTGTCTATTCCAAGGGTTGAATAACTATCAACACTTTTTTATATTATAATAATTATAGAAATTATTATTGAGGTTGTTGTTTGATTTTGCAGGCTAAATACTCCAGACAGGTAGGTAGGTAGATACCATAGAGTAAATTATACATAGGGGTTAGTAGATACTACAAATCACTATTTCAACACTACTGGCGCCGGATTCTGCGGGCAAATCGCATGTCAATAGCTGTATTGACAGCGCGAAATGCCGGTTTGTTTGTAGCCGGCGCGGCGCGGCGCGTCTCGGCGCGGGCGACAAGCCAAAACCAACATTTTGAGCCCAGTCATACGATTCGCTTGCAGAATCTCCTGTGTGTAAAACTACACCCATAGCACTGAGCTCAGCAGGTTCCTGTCGCAGGAATCCTGCAGTATTGTTTCGGTATGCCTATTCTATTCTAGTCTACATAGTCTACATGATTTTGGGAACAAAAATACTGGTTTACCTTTCAAGAAGTCATTTATTTTACACTTGATTTCTCATGTGTTTCTTTTTCTTCTTTTTCTTGGATTGCGGATCTAGAAGGTCATCGATCTCCTTGCTATCTTCGCCCAGACGCTTCTCGCCACTGAAATGGAAGAGTTTTGTATTTAATTTTAGGAACTCAATTTTGAACTCATAATAATTTCTTGGACAAAGACGACGTTAAATTATTAGAAATGCATGATCGTAAGTTAAACAATATTTGGACGCCCAACTTTGAAGGTACATATATTGTTTTAAACTGTAATATTTCAAGGAATACACTCCAGAAGCACAAGACTTAGGCTCAGCCTCGTTGCACGGGACCGAGTTGAATGGCGTGTTCACGAGGAGTCGTTTTGACAGTTCGCGTATTAGATTACAGATCTGCCAACTTAGCCGTGAACTGACGGGTGTCACTAGTGGCTTTCTAGTATCGCCATATTTGAGAATTGCGTTCGAGCATAGAATGACCTTTCAAAGATGGCGGGCGGTCGTAGTTCTGAATTCTGACATTTCACAGATAACTTGGTAGGTCTGTACATCAATTTGAAGAGGCTGATTTTCATTGATCCTGTAGATGGATCCAGTATTACTGGATTCCGGCACTGGATTGACAGTGGATCAATAAAGACGCGTCACGTCATCTAAAACGAACGCTGGAAGCGCTGAGCGGTGGTAGGCGATTTACGTCAGTGTGCCCATGCACGTAAGGACGCTATTGCCATGCATGACACCACATCCTTTTACGCGAATCACGCCAGTGTGCCCATGCATATAAGGACGCTATTGCCATGCACCGCTCCTTGGCCTCCAGCGTTCTTTTTACGTGACGCGAGGTGTACACTGTACTGGATTGAAACATGTTTACAATGATCCAGTGTCGACCCGGTGCCGGAATCCAGTTTTACTGGATCCAGCTACTGGATCAATGTAAGTCAGTACTGTAGCTCTAGCAGGAATATTTGACAGCGCGAAAAAGTGTTTGAGTTCAGATGAAATGAACCTAATGGCATTGTCACTGAAATTTGAATCCGAATTTATTTTTCGACGCGTAATTATTCCTGAGCCTCGACCACGAACGTTTTCGAGATCGTAAAACGTTTTCGAGAACGAAGGAAATTATATTTTATGCCATAAAGATGCTTTAGTGACAGTTTTCAGCTGCCTCCGCAGCGGCTGACCAATCACAGCTCTCTAAGTTACCTCGTCCTCCGCCCTAAATTGGTGAGTATTTATTTATTTAAGAATCACTGACATTTGGCTTTTCGATAGTTTTCTATCGAATCTTTGTTCGTGATTGGGCTCCTGCATCCTACACTGACCTCTTGACAGACAGCATCTGTTTCTGTGACGTGTCCGCCAGCGCCTGCCTCCACGCGACATCGTCTCCCTTGATGCGGTACTGCGCCAGGTCCTCACCCATCAGCTTGGACAGCTCTTTGCGCTGCTTGACTTCCAACTCCTGGCGGGCGGGAAGATATAAATTAGCCCACACATTAGGCACATAAAAAAATGTAATTGTTATAATTTAAACTAAAAAATTAAACATAAAAAAATCCGACTTCCACAAACCCTATTTGATTAGAAACGTGCTTTTTGAGTTTAATACAAACTGTAACCCCCTATTTCCCCCCCCCCCCTTGGGGAATTAATTTCGCCAAATCCTATCTCAGTGCTACCCTACGCTACATAAGGAACCCCAAACAACACTAAAATTAGATCTGCCTATAATAGTTCCCTCGATTTCTTCAGGATCCCATCATCAGATCCTGACCAATCTTGTCAATGGGACCAATTGGAAGGTAAACCCTTTCAAACAAAAAATATATTTTCCAAATAGGTCCATCCTTCTAGGCGCAATCGGTGTAAATACATAAAAAAAATATCCCGACGAATTGTGAAACTCCTTTTGTGAAGTTGGTTAATAAAATTACCCACCGATGAAATGTTAGAAAACAAGAAATGGACGGGCGAGATCGTGAGGAGACATTCATAACTCCATAGTAGCGGCGATGGGCTAGCCTGTCACGCAAAACAGGGAATTGGATAACTGGCTAAAAGTGAGCTTAGTTGTGCCTCTGCCACCCCGTATGGGTAAAGGTGTGACTCTATGTTAGTTTTTTGATAAAGTTCTTTAGTTAGTTTCTCTCTCTACTCAAACTGGCTTTATGGTGGGTCCAGACATCTTTTTTTGACCGTAACATACCTCTGTTTTGCGATCCAAGAACGCTAGTTTGGACGGGGTGGTACGGGGGTGTTCGGGTATGCTCCAATCCATCGCGAGGCTGTTGTTTCGCTCCATACGGACTTTTTTTTACTGAGTCCAGAGTTTTTGGATAGCGACGCTGATTTGAAACGGGGATACAGTAGAGAAAAAATAACATGTCTGAACCTTTATGGTAATCTCTTGAAAAATCAGTATCTTTGCAACCGCATGAATCCAAAATCCAAATGCAATTTTGTATCGCTATTCATCAGTCCTAACATAAAAAAAAAACTCAAAATTTCCAAAACACCTATTTATTACGCCACAACAAAACACAGTTCAAACCTACACTACAAACAAGACCGATCAAAATTACCTTAGCAGCTTTAGACAGTTCGTCTTGCAGGCTCTGTTTTACCGACGTGTCTGTGTTGACGTCATCGGCGAACTTCTCATCGATGCCAATTTCTTTTGCGACTGCAGTCTCGAGTACTGCGTTGATGGTGTTGTTGATTTTCTTGCACGCCTCGTAGAACTTCGCTAGTATCTGCGAGCCGGGCAGGCCAAGTTCTTTGGCTACGTCGTCGACTTCCTTCATTTGGTATCCCATTGCGACTAGGATCACCTGGCAATAGACATTTTGTTCATTAAAGCATACTGACTGTGGTGTGGCTCCGTGGTCTTACTCTATCCATGCTTAGAAGCAACTTGACAGCTAACCTAAAATTCATAAAATCCACTTATTAAACACTGGGGATGTTACCAAAACAATTGGAAAGAATCGAAATTGTTTATTTAGTTGAACTAACAGAAGAGTTGTCATCGTCATCACTGCTATCCGCACTTAGGGAACTTATTATAAAGTTAATTTTTACTATATTATCTATTCTAATGTCTCTTTGCAAATCTTGTAAAATTATTCCCGATTCACAAATGTTTAAAGGGTGTATCGATTCTTTTAATTAATCGATTTTTATGAGCAATATCCCCCCCACTATCAGGCTAAGATTGACATCTGTCAAGTTGTCTGTTATATTAGATACACTTTAGTGGGTTCCACGCAGGAGATGCAGGTTCGAATCCCAGTGCTGACCATGCACTAAATTGTGCCTCTGTCACTCCGTATAGGAAAAGACGTGACGCTATGGGAATGAACGTAGAAATCACAGTTTATCCGTGATTTTACCTAAGATAGCATCTTGTAATTAAAAAGACAAAATGGTGGACGGTGGTTAAAGCATTTTTGGTGTAAACTGCAAGTTCGCTGACCGTAACTGCAGACGACGTGTCGCCAACGCGTGTGAGTGAGAAAGCGATCATTGCACGAACTTGCACCTTCACACATTCATCAGTTTACGGGATAGTAATCCCTTTAGGTTGGGTAAAAAACAGTTTTTAAGATGGAAACCATTTTTTTTGTATTCCTGTAATGAGTAGAGCAATAAAGATATTATGAAAACGATAAATTACATAAAATCCAGGCGAAATCTCACCATCTGCACAGCGTCTAACTTCACGCCGCTGTCGTTGTAAAACACGACGTCTGCCATTTGCGTAATAAGGTCCATTATCAAACGACAGTCGGCTTGCTGGCGGCAATAAGACTCGATTCGTGTTAGCTCGTGGCCCGTGAACGATTGGGTGAGCTTGTCCTTGGTTAGTTCTGGAAGAAATGGGTAAAAAATACCTCGTGAATTTCGCGCTGCCATTATACCAACTTAGGCAGTGCCTGAACGGAAATCGCAGCAATATTCACTACTGAACCGATTACGATGAAACTTACTAGGTTTTTTGCCTTTGGTCGTGTCATTGACCAGAGTAGACAGTGCCAATGCCCCGGGCAGAGTTCTGAAGGCACGCCCGAGAAGCCTGCTGAATCGTCGCCGGAAATCGCAGTTGTAGTCGGTTAGCCACGGGGCATCTTGTAGGGTGCGGATCATAATGCAGGAATGTTCTCCAGTCAACTCGTTGGCTTTTTGGCTGGAAGGATACAAAATGATAATTCAATTAATATCCCCAACGAGGGGCACAGGCTTTATTTATTTCTACCTTCAAGGGCATGATTGTACAAACCCCCAGGCGAATGCAACCACTCCCTATAATACAGGTTTAACCTTGCTTAGGGGGTGGCCGCTTTTTTTTTGTATGTTCAAATTGTGGTTAAGTTGGAAAAATAAACATTTTTATTATTATTATTCGATTTTTTATTTATTTATCTCGTTAACTGTGCAAGCGTCCTACGACCCCAAGGGACCCAAGTTTTTTGTTCTGTTTTGTTCATAGGTTTTGAACTTTATATCGATGTGGATAGGTTGTAAATCGTAGGCCGATTAAAGATCCAAGATCTACAGCCCATAAATAAATAGAAATCATTTATTGAACAAAACAGTATAAACAGTAGTTTGACCCTGGTCCCCACACTAGGATACCCTGTGTTGTGGGAATCAGTTTCTTCCAATTAGGGATTAAATAGCACACGTCATCAACAATTAACAAAAATAGAAAGAGAAAAAAGTAATTACTATGTGTAGTTATAAAATATCTTACATCGATCTCAGATTGAGATTATATCGTCTATTTTCCAACAGTGATGTTATCCAGCCATCATCATCATACTCAGCTCATATCGTCACGTTGGTCCTATCTCTTTAGTTACCTACTAAAGCTACGCTTACACAGGCAATTTTTCGGGCAAATGTTTGCCCGGCAACTGTAATTCCAACAAAATTCGGCAATAGTTTCCGCGATATTGCTCCTAATTGCTCTACGTGTTGTGGCGGTATTTCTTGCTACAATATCTATTATTGCCATTACCATTAATTGCTTCATGTAGCCATGTAGCATGACGTGAAAGTTGCTCGGAATAGCGCAATTTCAGTCGCCCGTGTAACGCACAGCGATACATTTTTCCAATAGTATAGATTTCTGCGAGCTTCATACGATTTCAGCACCCTGCCTGACTGAAGGGCCGAGCACGCGCTTTAGACGTCTCTGTCCCGCACCTTCCGCACCAAAACCCCGCATTTCGCATGCTACGGCTGCACTACCTCAACTAGTAAATGTAGCCCATTAATGTCCCCACCGAGGGGCACAGGCTTTTATCCGGATCCGAGTAAAATTGAGCCATACTCCACTACGCTGGCTCAGTGCGGGTTGGTGGAGGGGTTTTACGACTACTACATACTACGAAGTAGTGATAGTAGCCGGGACCTACAGCTTAACGTGCCATCCGAAACACGGAATGTGGTCTACTGTCTGGAGCTGGCTGCAGTACCTCAAGTAGACGGGCACGTATTTCTGCGACTTCCAGAACTTGAGCAGCTCTTCTGTGAGCCCGAAGCTGGTGCCGAGGTAGTCCAGCTGTTCTGCTGGCACCTCCGGGAGACGCTTCAGCAGGGTCGGCGGTTTTGATCTGGGAATACAGTTTGGTATATAGGCAACATGGAGTGTTGGGCACAACTGCACCTCTGCCCCGTATGGGAAAAGATGTGACGCTATGAGTATGTGTGCGAGTCTTTACCCGTATGGGGTGGTAGGGACTAATAATGCTCACTCTAAGCACAGGGTGCTCAATGCTCATCCCATACAAATTAGAATTAGTAACCCTTCGAAAAAAGAGATGGCGTGAGGAGTAAGATTTGTACTGTACGCCATGGTTTCAGTTAACATACTTCTAGGTGGCGCTAATCTTAGAATTTATCCTATATATCTTAGCGCCATCTAGTGGTATTAGCAATTTTTCGATGGTGCTGCACCAAGCGACAAAGGCCTCGAACTAAAGAAGCTTCTGTAGCATCTCAGTTTACGCCGGTGTCATATTTTGTTCTAGGTGGTCTATCTGTATTAGTATAATATAGTATCTGTCAATAGTAAAGTCAATAATCCGACTTTCGGTCGAAAGTCGGATTATTTTTGTATGGAGTGAGGCGGCACTGATATTCGTGACAAAACTAAAGAATCTTGCCGCAGCCTGTCCAAGCCGGTATACCTGGGCGCGATAGTCTCAGTGTGCAACGTGCTCCTTCCTATAACCTGCTCCTCATCACCGGAGTCTGCAGCTTCGTCGAGACAGGGTATGTCCCCGGAGTAGTAGGAGGCTAGCTGTTGCAACGCCCGCTTGCCGTAGCCCATCTGAGGACGAGAGAATGCGAGTCATGTGTCAGGGAGGTGCCACTACGCTGTTTAGGTATGGCAGGCCGGGGCATCTCGCCAGTAGGTTTCTATCAGAAGGTGGCGCCTGGTTGCCCGGGTGAAAATAATAAGGCCCCACAGTAGGGCTATTTCTTGTTTTTATGTTTGTGTTATTATATAGCGTGTATGTAACAGAAAGGGGTGTACAAGCCGAAAGAAGGTTGTTAGGGACATCATTCTGAACAACTTTTACTATGGGACCGACTTGATCAGAGCAACTTAATTTTTATTAACTCAGTACATTTCGGGCCTAGCGCTCAGTTGATCTGTGTGGTGGAGTGAAAAATAAAGTTGCTCTCAGTGGTCCCATAGTGAAAGTTGTTCAAAATGATGTCCCTAATTACCCTCTTTCGGCTTGTACACCCCTTTCTGATACACCCTATATAATAACACAAACATAAAAACAAGAAATAGCCTTACTGTGGGGCCTTATTATTTTCACCCGGGTGCAATAAAGTACAAATGAAATGTGAAGGTCTTAATGTGGCCAATTTTTTTGTTTCGGGAACATAATCCAAAGGGTTCTCACCCGCTGGTAGGAGGGGTGCGTGGCGATCCTCACGATCCTAGCTCCAGAGAGCTTGGGGAAGTCTTTGTCTCCGAACTGCTCGCACACGTTCCACGGGATGAGGTCACCCGCCGCCTTGCGACCTCGGCCTAGCGCGTCGCGGACCGATCTGTAAGGTCAATTAGTTATACTCCGAACCCTTTAATGACCAACGTCGGTTTATCACGACAACCTAAAAATACCCTAATGACCCACGCCGTCTTAAGACGACATCGATACCTTACTTTTTTTAGAACGGAACTAAATAGCCAATTTTGCTCGTATTGGCAAGGTTGGAGTGTGGTGAACTAATCTTCGACTTCCGGTATAGTCTGTGGTTCAATTCATTCATTTCAAGACCGTGCAATGACTCGAAAAAATCAGTCCGGCGACGTTCGCCCGGTGTGGTCGTGTTTGTGTTTGTGTTTGAGTGCGGAAATAAGTGTTGTTTTTGGAGAATTGAGGTAAGTCTTTGTTATTTTAACAACAACAACAAGTTTTTTGTTGTTTTTTGCAGAAATAGTAGTGAAATTGTTGTGTTTTTTACTCATGTCGACTACATTTGTGACGAGAGGAGCGAAATGTGATTCTGATGTCGGTACAAAAATAAAACAAAAATAAACTAAGGTCACAGTGACATTTTCTTCGCATTGAGTAAGAGAGGGTTTCATTAGCTACTCAGATGTACAACTCTCATAGTTCTAAGAGTTACCATTCAGACATAATCACTTGATATGTCAGTCAAGTCGCGCGACTCGCTCATATCGGGCTGGGTTTTTTAGCTGCCGCGCGCCGGGCGGCTGTGTCTTGAAAGGGTCACATGTATATGTCCCTGTCTGTACCGCGCTACTTTTCACTCTATCCCACTCCCACAAGTGAGGTAGAGAGTGAGGTAGAGTGATACATGTGTCAGGATCGCATTCTCTCAGCGGCCAGAGTATCGTTGAGCAAGCGAGAAGGCGAGCCAGTGTTTCAGTATCGACAATAAATCCTTGAAATAATTGACGAAACAGATTTATACAGCGGGGGTGAGTGGAACCGTGGGTCGGGGACGCCCAAGAAGGTCCAAATTGGCGACTTATTGGTAAAGGGGCAATAAGAAGTTAAAAGACTTATACAGGGTGTAACAGAAAGGTGTCCGATACGATCAACGAAGAAGAGACTATGAATACAGGGTGTAACAGAAGGGTGTAGTCATATTTTAGGGGGTTGTTAGGGACTTTCACTATGAAACTGATTTGATCAGTGCAACTTTAATTTTCACTTCTCTATACAAATCAGCTGACCGCTCGGAGAAAAACGTATGGAGAAATGAAAAAAAAAAGTTGCTCTGATCATATCGGTTTCATAGTAAAAGTTGTTCAGAATGGTCTTCCTAACAACCCCCTAAAATATGAGTACACCCTTCTGTTACACCCTGTATTCATAATCTCTTCTTCGTTGATCAGATCGTAGCAAGTGGAGGTCTTTAGTCTCTGCAGTGAGCATGTATGTCTGTCTGTCACGATGTCCATCTGTTCTCCTCTATTGGTCTCCTTTCTCAACCAATTCTCGTGAAATGGATACTATGTGTTATTATTACTAACTTGTCTGATATGTTCCCCTCGAGGCACATTTGTACTACACAGAGCACTTCAGGCATGCGCGTGGAGTTTGCCGGGGTGGGCGCCAGTAGCACGAAGAGGCAGTGCGCGGGCGCATCGGCTAGCAGCTGGATGTCGTTGGGACTGTTCTGAAAGTTAAATAGAGGAGGTAAAATCAACACGTCAACAAATTTAATTCACTTGGCGCTCTGATAGAACAAACGTCCATTTGAAGTAAGTAAACACTGGGACCAATCAACTAAGATGACGTCATTATGACGTTGACGACTTAGTTGTTTTTTTTTAGTTTAGTGCGTTTTCCTCCCAAATTGGTCCCAATATACTTCAAAGATTGCGATATACATTTTTAAATGAACATAGATAGTAAAAATGAGAATCTATTTGTCTAGTTCTAATCATGTTTTATGGTATTTATCTATATGGGATTATTCCCTGAAAAAAAAATTTGTTAGTTGATTGATTGATTGATTGATTGATTGATTGAAATATTGACTGTTTGTTTTATTGATGGATTGATTGACATAGGGTGTAACTGAAAGGAATTTCAAGAGGCCAGTCCCTAGACCCATTTAGACCCAGTAAATTCTCAACAAGTCTTACCTTATAATGGCTGGCGACATAGATAGACACGAGACGCTGCAGCATGGCTTCAGCTGCTTTGTGATACGAGAACAGCGCATCCCTGTGTGAAGAGGCAATGGTTAATAGGTCATCCAGAGACTATGTATCCAATTGTCTGCTGCGGGGGAATGCGGCTCGCCAAAGATTAGTTGTATTCAACGTACGCAACCCATGTACGATGATGGGCCGCCAAATAGTTTCGCAGCGGCTGACCAATCACAGCTCTCTTACCTCGTCCCCCGCCGCCCGTAAATTGGTGAGTTTGAGTTGTGTTTCAAAGAAAAATGTATCTTGCGCTCTCCACTGGATAAGTGCTTCTGAGGTCATCTTACATTACGAATAAACACTATTTGCCTGGAAACGAATAGGCTCAATCGTGTCATTCTATTCTTTGCCCGAGAAATTTCATTTCCTTTTCTTTCTTTATTGTACCAGTCATCTGATTAAATATCTGCCTTTAGTTCAAGGCAAAGGTGGTTCGCCATTGTTCGGTCGTTCGAGCGGTGTGCTTCTGAGAGAGAAGGGGTTAAACGCCTTGATAACATAACCTTCTCATCAGTGCAGTGGATACTCTAGAACAATTACTTTTCAATTGTTATCTGCCCGATTCGGTCATTTACACTGACGAAGGGTTAAAACTTACATACAGGCACATACATTGCTTCTGGCCCCACACTAGGTAACAAACGTGTAAACATTCAAGATCTAAGGTTATTTTTCTAATTCTTTCTCCACAGCCAGCCTCAGTACGAGTCGAATGCAGCACTCGTAGCATGAAAAGCGCGGCGCGGCTTTTGTCGCGGGATAGTGAGGGACAGAGCTATGCGCTGTACAAGTCTCTGTCTTTCACCCTCTCTTGACAAAGCACGCGCCGCGCTCGCCATGCAACTGGGGCTGTACTCGAACCCTACCCAAATGGCGCTGATAACGCACCGGAAACCTCACCTATTGACCCTGTACAGTTCGCAGGCCTGCGGGGGCGGCGCCCCGCCCGCGGGGGGCAGGGTGGACTCGAGGCACAGTAGGGCGTTGAGCCAGCCCTCCACCGCGTCGCCGGAGGCGTAACGGATGGGCGTGCTCAGCTTTATCTGTAGGCACAGAAGAGATAATAGTACTCCGTACAGAACGGCCACTCCCTTCCCCGCGCTTATTCAGATACCTCACCCCACCCCTGGCGTCAAAAGATTGGTAGGATCAGTAGACAGGGCTGACTGAACGCCGGACGAGTGACGACGCGTATACCTTAATATCGCTGCATTTGCCGCGCCACCAGCCCTAGCAAAGTTTACGCACACATTTGCACGTATACAAACATCATTTGATTATGTAGTAGTAATAGGTGATTATTTTACGAGCGTTCTATGGAGTGTCCGAGGTGTGCTGTAGGGACAAATATGGCGATAGTAAGACATAAGAAAATGACAAAGGGGGAATTTGGGAGGTAACAAAACCACTAAACTAGAGGAACTAAAGGCACTAAACTGACAACCTTCAAATCTGACAGCTCTTGCGCGGTGGCCACAGATTCCATTTTCAAACACACCATTTTAATTAGTTTAGTTAGTATAGTTCGTGTCGCCTCCCGAATCGCAGGCAAAGTCTAATTAGAATTTAGAGAAAAACCTCTATCTGTGAGCGAAAATCACGCGTCTGTGAGCGAAAATCACGCGTCTGTAAAGTGTCCGACCAGAGCGGCACACATGTCACCATATTGAAAACAAAATGGTGGTGGCGGTCCGCTGGAAGGACATTTCACAGATGTAGGCTTGAAGCCCAGTTCTGACCGTGTAATAATGAGATTATAAAATCCTGAGTTCATTATATGGATGATGTTGCGGCGACGGGCTATCTTCCTGTCAGGACAACAAAGTGATTCTATAGGGGTTCCTTTTTTCCTTTTAAGGATCGGAACCCTAAAAAAGTACAAAAAACACGTTTATTTTATGGGGACATGTGCACATGATTTCGTATATATCTATTGCACATAAAAGCCAAAACACAAAAAGATACAGAGAAGGAATGTACAAAGGCAAGCTTAGTTAGCATGATTTGTTGTTATAGCGGCAACAGATATACACATTCTGTGAACTAGCTACTTCGGTTCGTGCGATATAGCCCGCTGACAGACTGTCGGACAGACGGACAGCGGAGGCTTAGTAATAGGGTCCTGTTTGGCATCCTTTGGGTACGGAGCCCTATAAAGCGTGTTGGAAAAAAGATTATAACCTAAAAAGGCTGTGTAAACAACTCACCGGCGCCGGCGCATTATGCTTCGTCTGCAGCTGCGCGAACAGCTTGATCGAGAGCGCGCGCCCCGTGCCCTCGTACCCCGAGACCGTGGACGCCAGCAACGTGAGCGGCGCACGCTGCGCACACGCAGCGACGTGCGCGTACGGAATGGCAGCCGCCTCATCTACTAGTACGAGGTCGGCGGCCGAGAGGAGGTGGGACGAGTCGGCAGAGATGTACTGCGGTGGAGAATTTATTGGCGTTTTTTGGATTCATTTCTTTTCTACTATGCACTATATTTAATCTATGCTATGTACTAAAATCAAATGTAGTATAGTCACTTTTTCGTTAATTTCGTTATTTCGCTTAATTTAATTTGTCATTCCACTCATTAATTCGTCATTCCACTCATTCATTCGTCATTCCACTCGTTCATTCGTCATCCCACTCGTTCATTCGTCATCCCACTCGTACATTCGTCATTCTACTCGTTCATTCAGTCAAATAATCATTCTGTTCATTCAAAAATTCGCTTATGCATACAATAACTTCATTAATTCAATCAATTAATTTAAGTGGAGACGATTTTTCGATCCCCAGTGTGGGGATCGAGACAGATGAATCTATTTGACTTATTTCCATTCTATTCTATTTTACTTTTGAATTGTCCAATTCCTCAGGTAGATACAAAAAACGATATCTGAGGATTAAAAATAGGCTGTCAATCTTTAAAAAGAGTCCTACATTTAATTCAATTCTTCTATTCTACACTGACGGACATTGTTCTTACCTGCACGGTCTGTCTCGAGTTCCTTGCGATGTTGATTCTGATGATAGCCTTCTTGAAGTCAGGGTTCGTTGACCGCACGATATTGTAGTCTATGTGCTCCTGGTAGTGACACGCGTCCAGTCCTTGAAAGATAAACAGATCGTGAGGAAACCTTCATTTCTAGAGCAGCGGCGACGGGCCAGTCCGTTTTCAATGTCTGGCTAAGAGTGGGCGCACATTTTCCACACCAGTTCAAGAAAGCAAGCGTGCCTCTATGCAGTCCTATACAGGGTGTAACAGAAAGATGTAGTCATATTTTAGGGGGCTGTTAGGGACATAATTCTGAGCAACTCACTATGAAACCGATTTGAGATCAGAGCAACTTTAATTTTCACTTCTCTATACAAATCAGCTTACCGCCCGGACCAAAATGTATGGAGCAATGAAAAATAAAGTTGCTCTGATCAAATCGGTTTCATAGTAAATGTTGCTCAGAATGGTCTCCCTAACAACCCCCTAAAATATGACTACTATCTGAGATATACAAATCGGTTACATACAAGTTGCTCAGAATGACGGTCCTAACAACCCCATAAAATATGACTACACCTTTCTGTTACACGCAGGGAGCACTTATCCAGTGGAGAGTGCATAGATACATTTTCCTTTGAAACGCAACTCACCAATTTACGGGCGGCGGGGGACCTCACGTCAACTCACCTTTCAGCACAAACTCGAAGAACGTGATCAGATTCTCGGGGTGCGGCGAGGTGACGTATATGTTGACGTACCCGAGCGCCACCGCCGCCGCCACCGACAGGCCCAGGCAGGCCGACTTGCCGCGCCCGCGGGCTGCCGTGAGGCAGTGGGGGGGCCTGCACAGGGAGACGTCAGGTTTAAGATTAGGTATTAGCACAGAATAACTAATAGTACTACGTACAGATGGTTCACTCCCGAACAATTGTCTATGCTACTGCATATGCTCGCATGCGAAATTGAAACTTATCGTATGACACGAGCGTTCATATTCCATTAGACACCGCTGACACGATTCCGATCACGCAGGGTTGCGAATTGCACTCAGAAGTTTTCGGAGTAATTAGGCCTTTAAAAAAAAAAAGTAACCAAACGACTCTATAGGTGGCTAACCCTGCGCAAGCGGTGTCAAAAAATTACCCAGATTAAAGTCTGATTTTTAATTGCGTAGAATTCTTACAGCTATCATTTTTTGACATGTCAGAGATTACAAACCTTTTTGGCCGGGCACGTTTTTCAATTTCAATACGAGTCTGAACATCTGAGTCTAAACATTTTATTTGTTAGTGAATGTATCCATTTTATTAAGTGCAGCGCACCAAATTAAAAGGGGATTTACTGCGAGTGATAATTACGTTCTTTTTCATCACAAACAGTAAAAAAGTACAAGTAAAGATTTTTTTTAAATTAAAACTCTAATAGATAATACTAATATCACTTTCATCATCATTATCATCATCATCATCATCATCACTGACATGAATTATTAAAGAGTCTGAGAATTTATATTCTTTGGTTATTTTATAGGTCACTTGACAGACCCACGCCAGTCATCTCAGAAGTCTTTTTAGAACATTCCATTGCACTCCAGTCAGTTGTTTCCGGCCAATTTTTTATATTATATTTGTAAATATTTAAAATTATGGTCTTCTCGTAAGGCGTAAAAGCACCACGAGGACTTTTCTTTCTGGGACAAAGAAAGTCTGACTCTTGTGCTCTGTCAGATGGGGCTGCTTCCCCGGAAAGGCCAGGTTGTGGCTCCATAACGGTTGTAAAAATCAACAAACGATTACAACCCGAAAAGTCAACAAGAAAAATCTAAACAGAATAACAGAAACCTAACAACATAATAAAAAAACCCGACGAATTGTAAACCTACTCCTTTTGTGAAGTTCGGTTAAAAAGCGGTGAGGTGACGACAGTGACTTAATACGGCAAAAAACTAAAACAACTCTTTCTCACACTATCTTTGCTGAAATCTACCAATATGATTTGTTTGCCTTATACACCGTAGAATCACGTTCCAAATGTTAAATAATTCTGCATCCATCTAACAAAACAAGTCTTTTAAGTGCACACTATTAATGAATGAGAGAGCAACACGGCCTCCTTAGTTGGATACCGTACTTCGGGGTGAATAGGTCCACTCTTCACTTTCAAATCATGGTTAGTGAAAACGGGTGAGAGTATTTCAAGGTAATACCTAAGGATGTATGGTCAGCTCTTTTATTTGATCTAATAAAAAAGTAACAACGCTAAAGAACGGTTTAGAATTTCAGATTTATTTCGATTACCGCGCCGTTTCCTTTCACCCCGATGTTACGGTTATTGAATTTTAGTAATTGTCCTCATAAAAAATCTTATGATATCTGAAATGTCAGAATTCTACGCAATTCAAAATCAAACTTTAGAAGAGAAATAAAAATAGTTTCATTGTTCTGAGCCAAAGAGCAACACGGCCTCCTTGTGCTATGTGGTTACAATGTACAAGGAGTTTCATGCTGAGCCAATGGGAACTTTTCAAGACCGACCTTTGCTACCCTGAGTTGCGTTCGTTTATTCACACCCGGTGTACGGTGTTGACACCAGATATCACACCGGCCGTTCGTTTATTCACTCTAAACAGCAAACAGCATTCAGTGTTTTAACACCGTGTACATACCCTACACCGGGTGTGAATAAACGAACGCAACTCAGAGGGATGTCACTCTTTGGCACAGAACAACAAACAATTTAATCTGAGTAATTTTTGACACCGCTTGCGCAGGGTGAGCCACCTGTCGAGACGTTTGGTACTATGTTTTTACTTTTTAATACTCTTTGAAAACTTCCCATTGTTTTTACGCGGCTAGCCCGCGCACCGAGCCGTCCGGGTAAAGGCCTGTGCCCCTCGGTGGGGACATGAATGAGCTCCATTTTCTTTTTTTATTAGGTGAAATAGTCACAATAGAGGACCGATCACCTGCCTATGTTCAGCGGGCGTACCACCTCATCATCATCTTACTAAGCTTAGGTACAGTTCCCGTACAGGTAAAAGGATACTGAGCAACAGGGATGTGGCATGTGTGAAAAACACTTTCGGGCGCACATGACCAATTTGGCAACTTTAAACTTCTTGGCTAGTTATAGCTAGTTACAATCAGTATGCGTCAAGTGCATACCAAACTAAACTCAATGATGTATACTGATCTCACGGCAATAATATGTAATGCATCAAACGTCAAAGAGTTATGTTTAGCTTACCTACGGCATTTTCAATATCATGGTCCTTCGAGTTGAATCGTAATACGGCGTACCAAGTAACTCTACGAACGAAAGGGACAACACAAGTTCCGTGCGCTCACCTCGATTGTTTGTCAGCGAGTGTGTTGATGAAGGTCGCGAGCGCGGCCGCCTGGTCGTACGTGCGACAGAGACCCACTAGCGGTCCGGCGGGCGGCGAGTCGGAGAGGGATGCCACTAGTTCGGTAAGCTTCGGGTTTACGCGCTGTAAGGAAAGTTACAATTGTATCCCCTTAATAATGCAAAACTTTTTTGAAAATATATAATTTACACTTACAATTTAACGCTCCTACACGATAAGAAGAATAAAAAACTGCGAGGTGTATACAGACGGCGGCGGAACGGGACAGAGATAACACCTTTATAGCTCTGTCCCGCTCCGGTACTGGTATTTATTCTGCAGAACTTTTTATCAGTAAGGGAGTCAATATTTTGGGTTATTGCTCTTAACTTATGTATAATTTTGCCTTCAATGAAGACTTGATTTTGTGGCTTTTCATATGTATTACACTTTACTGCTCAATCATTTCCTCTCGTCACTGTAGGTCCTATTACCGGAATGTCTAGTCATTTATCGTAATAAACCTTGAATCAAACGCAAAAGTTTGTGAGTGTATGTAGATGACTAGATGATTAGTTTGGCTCTCTTATGTCAATATTGTGGTCAAAACTCAGATCAATGTTTCTTGCATTCCTTACTCAATGGTTCAGAACCTGTCAAAATTATGGAGACCCCATTCTCGTCACCACTGTAATGTTCTCACATAACAGGATTTACATAGGAAGACCACCTTCAAAGTAACCACAATAACAAGAAATCCCCAACCCCACCTCAGCGACAGTATCCACCGGCTCCACCTGAGCGGTCTTGGAGGATATCGGCAGCACATTCAGCGAGTCATCGAGGATGAGGCAGCGGGGGTTGTCGGCCAGGGACAGGAGAAACCGCTCGTTGAAGCGGTTCACTACTGTGCTGTGAGCTTCTGTTTTGAACCTGTGAATGTTTGGATTGTGATATGAAATGAAAGAGTGAGTTTTTGTGCCTTTGCCACCCCGTGTGGGAAAAGACGTGACGCTAAAGATAACGTCAAAAACAGTATAACATTGCTGCAGCCTTTTACTCTACTCCTGGAGGATTCAATCATCTATGATTGCCCTATTGGCAAAAAGCTTTGTTGTATATTATTGAAAAGTTCTGTCAGTTATATACATAAATTTATCCTAAGTGGAGTATGGCCACAGAAAAGATAATAGTACTCCGTATAGAACGGCCACTCCCTTCCCCGCGCTGATTCAGATACCGCACCCCACCCCTGGCGTCAAAAGATTGGTTAAAAAATCAATAGACAGGGCTGAACGCCGGATGAGTGACGACGCGTATACTTCAATATCGCTGCATTTGCCGCGCCACCAGCCCTAGCAAAGTTTACGCACACATTTGCACATATACAAACATCATTTGGTTATTATGGTAAAAGGTGATTATTTTACGAGCATTCTATGGAGTGTCCGAGGTGTGGTATGGCTCAATCTTATTTGATATGGTAACTTAATGCAATAAAATTAATTTAACTTTTATTCTCCAGATACTATTCCGATAGATAATAATATATCATATCCTTTCTGAACACTACAAAATACATTTCTTACTGATTTTGTGGCAAACAACTAAAACTACAGGTAATCTTACCTGGAATGAACATCCATAGTGATAGAATGTAGCTGCCTCAGAGAGTCCATACTTTTGAGCAGGAATATGATCAAGCCACCACCCTCGACCGTTTCTATTGTCCGAGCCATCAAGTTTGGTGTCAGAGCTTCAAAGTCCTGGAAATTGTTAAATTTCGATACAACTATCTTCTTCTTCACCCAGGGGGATGATGTGCCTGCACCTGGCCCACGAGAGTGGGGCAACAAATTTGCGCACAAGACGCAACAATTTTGAAACGCGTTGCAAGTCAGTTGCGTTGAAACCAGAGTGCAGGAAACTTCACTTCACATCGGATTACATGGCGCATTAAGTTGTGGTGTGTGTGGAAAACAATTGAAATTGGTGTCAAACCAATTAGTTCAAAAGGGTTTCGTTGCAGTTGCATTCCAGCATTTGTGCGGGGCCTTAGCCTACTCATGCCATATGAGTAACTTACCTGTAAAACACAAACACCATATGTCTGACCAAGCATGGCATGACTCTCTGAATAGTATCTTCCATGAATTGTTGTGGCAACCCTGAAGGAATCAAACAGAGACTCCTCTGACACTTCCAACTTGCCGGCAGCTATTTTCTTGGCCCGTTTTCTGCCGTGGCTGGAATGGAAACAATTGCATTTATGTACTTCAAATGTTTTGTAAGGATGGTATCAGGTTCTAGCCTACAGTTGTTTTGGATAGTTGATTAGAACTAAATAAAAAGCTTAACTGGCTTAGTTTGGCATGTCTGTTATATTCCCTAAGGTGTTTGAATAGTAAGATGTTATTGTTATATCAATATTAACAAATTCATATGTTTTTCCTGTGAGAGGGATAGGCTTCAGAATAATATTACATGTCCAAGAGGAAACCTTCATTACTCCATAGCTGCGGCGATGGGCTAGCCCCCTGTCACGGAAAATGGAGTATTGAATAACTGGCTGAAAGTGGGCACAGTGCTGCCTCTGCTACCCCGTATGGTGTGTCACTCTGTTATGTTATGTACTTACTTGCTGATGGCTTCATCCTTATTTTTATAGCACCATAGTACTGTTGGCCTTTGCTTCACTGTGGATTTCACCAGCATATCATAGAGGATAGGCACCTGAAAAGAAATATTATCGGTACCTAGGCATTGAAAAACTTTGTAGTGTTATGAAATTATTATTAATCAAAAACGTTACATATGCTTATTGTGTGTGTTTTATATGAAGCATGGTAATTATATTTAATAGAAAATATACTCTAAACGAGGTTATAGTCACAAAACGAACAGTGCTGATATATTCTTACCTGATCCCGGCCTTTATCGCCAACAAGAAGGATCATGGTACGATGTCCCAACTTAACTCCATTTTCTATCATCACCCTAATTCGGTTGTCTATTTTCTTTTTCACCATTTTTGCTAATTTGCAATCGCTGAATAGTTATTGTTGTGGTCTAAACTTTTCTAACCTCAAAAATCTACACATGCAGTTGACAGTTTTTTTATTGACAGCATTTTTCCCTTTTTTATTATCACAGATAAACAATCAGGGGCAATTCTGGCGCTAGTGATCTCATGTTCATCGTCGAAATATCGATTTTGAGTTACCGAAATCTCTATCAAAAACAAGAAAAAGCTATTCTTACGAACTAGCCTTTCGATCAACCGAGGTATCTCGACCCGTTTTCGATCGAAATAAATATAAATCGAGATGGTTTTCGACTGATTTAGGCCGTATCACACACAACCGATATCTCGACTGGGGAGATAATCTCAATAGCGCGAGAACCGGGGGTCAGGAAGTAGATCAGTCGAGATATCGGTTTTGATACACCGCCTAAATATTTCGATCGAAAACGGGTCGAGTTATCTCGGATGGTCGAAAGGCTAGTCGTAAGAATAGCTTTTTCTTGTTTTTACAAACTAAAAACTCCTAAATTAAGACATGGCTCAAAGGTCTTTGCAACCAGGCCATGAAATACAAAAATAATAGAGATTTCGGTACTTATCTCAAAATCGATATTTCGACCATGGACATGATCATCGTTCTACTACCGGAAATAGATCAGCACTAGTTTCCATGTCCGTAGAACTGAAAAAAAAGTGCATCGTTCATTTAGTTCATTTCATAGATTAGGGATTAGAATGTGTTCATTTGGTTCGTTCAATATAAAAAATCCGGCCAAAGAAAAGAAGGAAGGAAGCTTAGATATTGTCAAAGGATATTGTTTTTATTGAGTGTAAGCTTTTCGTCGTTGAAAAATGTCTTGAACAACTTTAGATAGACCGGCCAACAGTCTTCTAGTATTGTGGAATTGCATAAAATTGATGTAGGCCCACCATCTATGTGATCTAACAACATCCATAGAAAACTTGTGAAAAATGTCTAAACTCCAAATAAATACAAAGTCCAGGGACTACCAGAGGGATAAGGAAGCCTTCCTGAAGGAACTCAAGCAGTTCAATGAAAGTAAAGGGTTAGTATTACAAATCATAAATCCTTTGATCTACCCAGCTTTTTCAGTAACCTATTAGTCCTGATGGTCCTTGTTGGAACATTTGAGTCCTGAGGATACACCTGAGGATTGATTGCTTACTTCGATGTTGACTAGAACATGAAAAATCTCGTAATTATCTGGTTTAAAAAATATAACCTGAAAATGTACTTTATTTTCTTTTCATCTTTACTGTTTCAGAATCCCTTATAAAATACCAACTGTGAATGGTATCGACATTGACCTGTATCTGTTCTACTCACTTGTTCTTCAGAGGGGTGGATTATCAAAGGTAAGTAAAAGTAAATACATATGCAAAGCATATAAACAAGTGCAGTGAAATGTGAACGCATGCATCAGCTTGAAGCTGCTTGTGCATCATAAATAATAATAATACAACCCATATAAGTCTCTAACGGGAGGCATAAGACTTTAACCTAGTCCCCTTTCATTGTAATGTGTAAGCACACCTATGTCCCTGGCCCTGCCATCTGTTTGGGAAATGGTGTGATCCTGTTTTTTTATTCGAACTCATACTCATACTCATATATTTATTGCGTCATTGTGGTACACTTTTACAAAATTATATCCAACAATGAACCCTGTAAGGGCACTACTATTGTGATATTGTATTTCTGTTGATCAGAATTAACGTTTTCATAAACTGTTTTTTTTTTTATAGGTGAATTACACTGATGCCTGGGACTCATTTATGAAGCCCCTAAGACTGCCCCATCCTTGCATCAACGGATCAACTTTGCTGCGTAAAATATATGGAACTTATTTGGAGAAGTAAGCCATCTGCCACTTTTGTCTATGTGACATATATCACTATCCACTACATTACACTCTATCATCAATCAGCTCACATTTACCCTCGGCTGAATATAGGCTGTTTATTTAATAATTATATTATTAATATGTGATAGCTTGGCCACGAGCCTCAAGTGATGTTTACAGAAAAATTGAGGGGCTAGCCATGACCAAAGTTGGTTAGAACACAGTCATTATCTTCATTCCTGTCCTGTGCATCAAAAATGTATCATGTCGCATGATGCAGTACAGTGTTTCCAATAAACAAAAAGTGTTCATAGAGATCGTAAAAAGTATCTAGATTGACTCCAAACCAAACCAATGAGCCCAAATGACATATGACATCACTATATGTAGATTCCAAATACCAAATGATGTGTGGATGTAATTGGATGTATTTGCCTGTGACTAGTTGAGGGATTACAATAAGATCTAGCAGGTAACAGCCCAGGAGCGTCAAACATGGATGAGGAAGTGAGGCCTTTTCCCAGCAGTGGAATGAACCTGGCTTGACTCCCACAGTCAAGTACCCAAATACTCAACCCCTACATTTGCAGGTTCGAGAAAGCGAAGGGCCCGCCGAGCCGCGACGATGACAATGACATGGACGAGGACCCGCGACGGGGCCGGCACGGCGGGTTCCCGCGGGTCTCCTACTCCGGCGCCTACATCTCAGGTAAAGGTAAATGTAGAACCGCACCTTTTGTTTATTTTTTTTATACAGGTATAACAGAAAGGTCTCATATTTTAGGGGGTTGTTAGGGACATCATTCTGAGCAACTTTCACTATGAAACCGATTTGATCAGAGCAACTTTAATTTTCATTTCTCTACATATACAATATACATACAGTTGACCGCCCGGACCAAAACATATGGAGCAATAAAAAATAAAGTTGCTCTGATCAAATCGGTTTTTATAGTGAAAGTTGCTCAGAATGGTCTCCCTAACAACCCCCTAAAATATGACTACACCCTTCTGTTACACCCTGTAGTTTGTTTTTACGCACCGCATGTTTTTGGAGATATGGCTTTGGCTTGTCACCGGCGCGGCACGGAGCCGGGCGTGTGTGTTGTATTACAAATACAATGCTGTGGTGTCAGTTTGGCGACCAAATCAAATGACCATACATTTGGAGTTGACTACCGCTCCGCTGCCGACCTGCTCACGCCCCCCGGTGGTGTGCCGAAGCCTTCCTTAACAGTCCGCGCCGAGTCTTTGGCTCTAAGCGAGCTGTGACATCTCTTTCACCCCATCTTAACCTATGCGAGAAATTGGCGCGAATTGTACCATGTTTTTATTTCTTATTGGTTTAACTGTGGGGATGAGCTAGCCTCCTGTCATGTAAAATTGAGTATTGGCATTGGCCCAACAGTGCCACTGTCACCTCGTACGGAAAAAATCCTGACAATAAGTTTTTATTGTTATTTTTTGGGCTTGTATAGTTTATACGTATAGTTTATGGCCAGCCATTTCATGATATGCCCAAGCCATTTCTGGCCATATCATGACGGTTTTAATGAAAACATGTCTTTTTAAAAGCATTTTTATTCCGCACTACGTGATGTTTTTTGTTTTATACATGTCAAACTAACACGAAGACTATTCGGGGGCTTCGCTGCGCCCCCTTTAGTCTTCACCTAAGCTACCGCAGTGATTTGATTGCCGTAAAAGATTTCATCGTTTTATGATATTCCACATTTGGCCATATACGACATATACATACATCATTAATGCTCAAGCCTTTACATAGACAGCGATCAAACGCTAAATAAATACTACGTACCGGCCCCCCCACAGCCTCAGGCGAGCAGCTCAAACCAGGCTCGCGCACCATCGCCGGCCCCTCCGAGCGTCTCGCCCTCTCCCTGCTGTCCCCCATGCCGAACGAACAGGACTTTTGCATCAATGTGTGCACGGTGCTGGCAGCCGACTACTCGAACCGACTGCCGCTGAGCACGACGCCGCATATACTGGACTTTCTGCTCGCTCATGCGGGCGTTTATAATCATTGTGAGTAATTTTGAATGAATTACGTATCTACTAACAAGGGGTTTCACTTCGCTCCACGGCCGGCTATACGCGCCACTCGGTCTTTGTCGCATGGTTGTCGCTCGGCTCTCGGTGCGCGCGCTAGCCGCGTGAAAACAATGACGCCGAAAACAACTGAGTGCGATTCGCAACCCTGCGGCGTGATCGGCATCGTGTCAGCGGTGTCTAATGGAATATGAATGCTCGTGTCATACGATAAGTTTCAATTTCGTATGCGAGAATATGCAGTAGCATAGATAAATATGTTTTTGCACCTAAAATTGACTTTTGTTTAGTTGTTCTGTGCTACTACGTTAGGAATTTAGGATGGACTTGTAGCAGACTTTTGAGAGCCGCTAGATGGAATTTATGTGCAATATGCCGGGATCGTAGCAAGTGCAGGTCTTTGGTCTCTGCCTGCCCCTCTTCCAAGAAAAAGCCGTGAGCATATGTATGTATGGTAACGTAACCATGTTGTATGGTATCCAGGCTGACAGGCAATATGCTGCCGTGCCGGTCTTCTTAAGTTGACCGCGTTTTACTTAAATTGTAACCCTTTAAAATATTCCTATATGCCCAACAACCGAAACAGTCCAAAACCATTTAAAAATTCTGCTTGCTCATGCCCGATAAAAGTTTATATGTTTGTGACATCTCTGTTTTTTGCTCTCACGATACGAGTGTGAAGACAGGAGCATCCTATAGCGTTGTCTATCGCGCGAATAAATGCCTATTAGGACACTTATTCGCATCCATACAGGGTGTAACAGAAAGGTGTAGTCATATTTTAGGGTGTTGTTAGCATCTAGACCTGAGGTTTTTATTTTTCTTTCTGAGATCTTAGATCAGGGCCCGAATTCTACTGTACACAAGCATACCACAAGCCTGGCACAAGCTTCAATACGTCGCATGTGGTATTCTACTAAAACCGGAATCGCAATTCACAAGCGCCAGCCTGACGCCAGCCTACTTCGTATTCTACTGTCGGACAGTAGGCTGGCGTCAGGCTGGTGCTTGTGAAATGCGATTCCGGTTTTAGTAGAATACCAAATGCGTCGTATTGAAGCTTGTGCCAGGCTTGTGGTATGCTTGTGTACAGTAGAATTCGGGCCCAGGGCAACTTTATTTTTCATTCCTCCATTCGTTTTGGTCCTGGCGGTCAGCTGATTTGTATTGAGTAGTGAAAAATAAAGTTGCTCCGATCAAATCAGTTTCATAGTGATAGTTGCTCAGAATGGTCTTCCTAACAACCCCTTAAAATATGACTACACCTTTCTGTTACATCCTGAATGTTTGAGCGATGGTCGCATAGATTGCTGGAGACCCCGATGACTTCATCACCCTTACAAATGACGCCACCAACTGGTTTGAGAAATTTGGATATATGCCTGTGACGTTCCTACTCGGAGTTGTCAAACGAATAAATAAATAGATTGCTCGCGCGATAATCGCATGGTCGCGTTCTTTTCGGATACCGCCTATGTGCCCTACATTAATGTATGTGTGTATGACATCTACCAATCCCCAGCGAGCCTCCGAGACACAATCGGGCGGTCCTACTTCGAGGCGCGCGGCCGCTACCCGGATGAGTTCTGGAGGCTTCGCGCCGGCGGCGGCGGCGCTAGGGAGCTCGCTGACGAGACCAAATTCGGGACTCCCGGTGAGTCTGTATACTGAGACGCAGGCCAGGCAGAACTGATTTTGCAAGGCATGGCATGATCGCGCGTCAAACGAAAATGGCGCCTGTCTTTCCCTGCAAAAGCTGAGATGCATGGCCTGCGTCTCCTGCGTTTCATTTCAAAGCGTTGTGGGTTGAGTCTGTATAAAGTATAAAGCAGAAAGTATGTTGAGATTGAGATTGAATCGCTGCCTCCTAAGCGGGTTTGAATACAGGATGGGAAGAAAGAAAAATAAAAACCTCAGGTCTAGGATGTTCTAAGTGTTTGAAGTCGCTGTTTCTGGACATATGGTGTGCTAGGGTGGGGTCAGAAGCTACGTATGGTAAGTTATGGTATATTAATGTTTGCCGTCCATCCTTCAAGTCTTCAGCACATTACCGCTGGGTCGGTAGCTGGGTGGGTGTCAAATACAAGACAATGCATGTCCAAACGGACGGCGGCTAGCTGTTGTGTCAGTATGGCATCTACACTCGTCCAACGATCTTTTGTCGTGTGATGGACGTTTACAGGGGGGCGTCACTTCTACGCAACTTCTTGCAATGATCCTGTCAAAAATCGACAGTTTCACCTGTCACCGCACGCCAAAAAATCGTTGGACAGCTGTATTTACCGTACATCTGGCGACATTGAGAACCGCCCCGCCATTTCCCCACTCCCGACCCATCGCTGTGGTGTGTCGAAGCTCTTTGTAACAGAAACCTTTTCATTAAAATCATTTCTGTCTCAGGATTAGAGCAGCCGGACTTAATGTTGCAAGCCATGGCAGCGCAGAACAACCTGACCGATCGACTCATGATGGATGACGAAGAACACGAGCAGATTGAGAAGATATTTGAAGAGGTAAGATGTAGGAGTATTGAAGCAGAGGGTGCATGGTAGTGGATGAGACCGTGGAGCACATGTAGCTTTACTGAAACTGAATGGCAAATCTGGGAGAAATTTCTACTACCTCAGACCTCCTCGAACACCCAGGCCTCCTACTCCAACTTTTACAAGATGCAATAGAAGGACGGGCGCAGGGGAAATGCACAAAGGCGCCGCTCAAGGGCTGCTTATGGGCTAGGTGCAGGCACTGTAACCCCCTAGAAGCCTAATATCAACTCTTAAATCAGCACCTAAACTGCTTTGCCCTGCTTTTCGTACTAAAACTTAAAAGAATAATTGAAACAAAAAGTAAACTTTAGAAAAAACCGACTTCCACAAACCCTATTTGATTAGATTGAGTTTAATACAAACTGTAACCCCTTATCCCCCCCCCCCTTGGGGACGTAATTTTGTCAAATCCCATAAATATCAGTGCTACCCCAAGCTACTAAGGAACCTCTGTACAAAGTTTCATGGCTCTAGGTCCACCGGTTTAGGCTATGCGTTGCCTGCCCGTCAGCCACGCATTGTATTTGTACCTAGTATTGAGCAGTTCTGGTGGCCATATGTGGTCTTCATCAGCAGTTCCGCATCACAATATTATGCTTACCATGTGCATTTGCACGAGTTATTATGAAAAAACACAAAAATCACTATAGGTCTGCCTATAATATTTGAAGAGTTCCCTCGATTTCTCCAGGATTCCATCATCAGATCTTGACCTGGTGTCAATGGGACCAATGGGAAGGTGAACCCTTACAAACAAAAAAATAATTTTCCAAATTGGTCCATCCGTCTCGGCGCAATCGGGGAACAGACATAAAAAAAAAACATCCGGACGAATTGTAAACCTCCTCCTTTGGGAAGTCGGTTAAAAAAGCAGGGTTAGTACCTTCTGATGAAGATGAACAATTAACTGGCTAAAAGTGGGCACTATTGCGCCCCTGCCGTTCCGTGTGGGCAACTGACGCATTTATAATCTGCTAATAAGTTCCATTCTCATCCCAGGAAGCGTTAGAAGACTGGGTGACGGAGCCCTCCGACGAAGATCAGCTGTTCGCGCCGGAGCTGCCCGGGGGAGCCAAGTGCGTGTTCACTCAGCGCGTGCAGCAGATAGCGTCCATAGTGCGCTCGCTGTCCTTCCACGAGGAGAACATTCAGTACTTGGCGCGGAACACCACGCTCATTAGGTAACGTAGTGTGTCTGTCCGTCCGTCTGCCTGTTTGTCTGTATGTATGTCTATCAGGCTCTATGGGAGACTTTGTCTCTGTCCGTATCACTCTAGCGCGTGCGCTCATATGGGTGAACGGATTTTAATGCGGTATTCTATAAACAGTACTAAACTTCCGTGCTTCGGTTCTCTTAGGCACGTTCTATCACAATCGGTTCTGTGTGTATCAGAATTTCCAACTCCCTCTTCTTCGACAAGCAAATTAGCTGTCCTCCTTTCGAAACTCGTGACGACGATGGCATGACTTCCGGCCTCCTAGCTCCAGCGTGTTTTCCCTCTACCTTGCCGTCCTGTGTTTACGTGTTTGTCATCTTCATGCAGGTTCCTGCTGCTCTGCTCCAACTGCTGGGTCGGAAGCCTGCGACAGTCCGGCCTGGACACCCTCGGGAATGTGTGCTCGGAACTCGTGATCAAGGTAAGCGTTTCGGTTACTGTGCTTTCGCCACCTAATTTGGAAGACATGTTATAATATTGCTCTTACATACGAGCTGCTCGCGCGTCGGCAGCAAGTGTCGACGCAACGAAGTCTGCTGTCGACACGTGTCAAGAGCTTCTCCGTCTATCTTCCTGTCCTGTCCTTCTCTACCGGTTGCAAGGCAACCTGCCTTCTATGAGTTGCGGCAACAGATTGCAAGTCAGGTTGCATCATGAGTAGAGCCCATTAGGCAACAAGGGAGAGACACGACACGGGCAAAACGCGGGACAGAGACTGAATACACAGAACAGAAGCAGTCTTGATTCTTTCTCGTTCTATTCCATGTCTTCCCTTCTCTTAAGGGGACACATCTTAACTTAACCTTCCGTCACAGGAGCCAGCGACCTGTCTGATCTCCCGCCACGTGCTATCCACGATCCAGTCCGCGCTCGTATCCACCGACCGCGCGAGGGTATTGGCGGCTCTGGAGATGCTGAACAAACTCTCGCAGAACGAGACCAATGAGGAGGTGCTGCTGAGGGCTTTGGAGGCCAAGGTAATGTGGCTCTGTGACTGAAACTACATGCCTAGTGTCTAACCACACTATGCCGAAGGTACGCGACCGAAGTTCGGCATGATTACGCCTGCAATGCTATTTGAATTACTGACGACACATAATGCCGAAATTACGTTGCGTTATAGCGTACAGCGTAACTTCGGTCGGGCGTAAATTCAGCGGCAACTAAGTAAGGTAACCACTAGGTAAGTTCGGCACTTATGGTGTGTCATATCAGCCGAATACATCGGAACGTAAAATCAGCCGCGGAACTTCAGTCGCGTACCTTCGGCATAGTGTGGTTAGGCACTTAAGACCAGTTAGTTATAAACCATGATTCGCAAATAAGTTTCTTATTTCTTTCTAATTTGGGTATTATCTACATAAGCAAAATGGGATCCCACGAGCGGCGGCGTCTACAGACGACACGTTGAAGTGATCGCCGTAACCGAAATCGGTCGGAACATCACATAATCATTATCACATTTGTTATTGAATCAGGCCAGTTATAAGTGCCGCCATCCACGAAGACGCGTGACGTAGCTATTTGCATCTTTCTCTTTCATCGGGGTACTCTGCTGAAAGACAAAGATGCAAATAGCTACGTCACGCGTCTCCGTGGATGGCGGTACCTATACACTGATGTAAGATTAATCCATAGCCATGGCCTTTAGCATGACTCAATAAGATAACAGAGAAGAGAAAGAACAACTTTCATTTACATCTAAAGAACTGTTAGTTACTATCGAGACTTCCTGACTTTAGTATAAATGGATTTATAACACTGGTTGTTTTCTGGCAGGTGTACACGGATGTATGCGCACTGCTAACGCTCCGAGACATCATGGTGTTAGTGTGCACTCTCGAGTGTGTGTACTCTCTGACGTCACTCGGCGAGCGAGCTAGCGAGTGCGTGGCGCGGGTGCCGGGACTTATTAGCGCTCTCATAGCGTTGTCCACTGTCGAGGTAAGTTACATAGCGATCTCTGTAGCTGAGTTCAGGGGTTCTATTAACTTGTGTGAAGACATCATGGTGCTAGTGTGCACTCTCGAGTGTGTGTACTCTCTGACGTCACTCGGCGAGAGAGCTAGCGAGTGCGTGGCGCGGGTGCCGGGACTTATTAGCGCTCTCATAGCGTTGTCCACTGTCGAGGTAAGTTACATAGCGCTGTCCGTAGTAGAACTTGTGTGAAGACATCGTGGTGCTAGTGTGCACGCTTGGGTGTGTATACGCTCTGTCCTCTCTTTGTCACGTGTGTGACGCGCGTTCCGGGACTTATTAGCGCTCATAGCGTTGTCCACTGTCGAGGTAAAAGGTAGTAAGGAGGCAGCAACAGAATCTGTATGCCACTAAATATTACATCCTTCCTCTTGTATTCCACTGAAAGTTAAAATCGATATTCTGAAATTGACCACATTTATATCAGTCCCTTTCTAGTCTACGAAAATACAAATGTATTCTTGCTGTCATTTCATAACATATTTCAACAATGAAATACAGTAAAACATGCACAAAGGTGGGCTTATCTAATAAGTCTTCGAGACGACCTATAACGCGAGTTTGCCCCTCAGGCGCAGAGCTACGGACCCCGCGCATGCGTGTTGATGCGCGTCGTGGAGACGGTGTCCGGCGCCAGCGCGCTCGCGGAGCAACAGCAGGCGCAGCAACAACAGCCGGTGCAGCAGGTATGGTTGCTAGGGTTCCGTACACGAAGGGTGCCAAACGGGACCCTATTACTAAGGCTCCGCTGTCCGTCTGTCCGTCCGTCCTACAGCACGAACCGTAATAGATAGAGAGTTGAAATGTTTTACAGAATGTGTATTTCTATTGCCGCAACAATAACAAATACTGAAATACGAGAGATGGTACAAATTAAAGGGCGTCCCCTCCCCATACAAGAGGCTTGTTTTGATACATCCACGCATTTCAATATGATGGTATATTTCGTGTCAACCCACATCGTTGTGGTAGTTCAGCCGGTATGTTGTAGGCCCTCAATCCGTAGGTCGTGAGTTCAAATCGTTCAAAGTGAGGGCATAATCTTTTTTAATTTTCCTTTTCTTTTTGTTTTATTGTTTTGAGTGCTTAAGTTTTGTTGTACGATGGTACGGTACCCTGCGTGTGCGATTCCGACCCGCACTTGAACATTTTTTTTTGTAATGGGGAGGGAAAATAGTGAGTGATCACATCTGCGATGACACACGACCTCGGGCCCCCAATCCTCGCGCTATCGAGATCACCTCGTCATGCGTCAGTCGAGACATCGGTTTAAAACAGCATTATCTTCGTCGAAAAAGATCTCGGTTCGATCGAAGAAAACGGGTCGAGACATCTCGTTGGTCTCGGCTCAGTATCTCGAATCGATATTTCAACCATGGAGATGTTCTTGATAGCGCCAGAATTGCCTCCCTATGGTGTTGTGGTCGAGCCTGTACTGCTCAACCGAGAGGTCCCGGGTTCGAATCCCGGCTGGGGAAGAATAGTATATCCAAGTCTTGGATGTCTAATGTTTGTGATGTCGCTGTTAGTTCCCACGACACAGGTAATCCTAGTGTGTGGCCAGAAGCAATGTATGTAGGTACAGGTGTAAAAAAGTTTACATAAATAAGTATTTGTCAATTGACTGAGTTTCATTAAACTCAGGAACTGTGAAGATGGTACATGAGATAGAAATCCCACACAACTTGGCATCCTTGTTGTTTCGGACCAACCAAAACGTACCTGCGTATATTCCATCTATGTTATACCTTTACCAAATCTTCTCGACATCTCCACAACATCATCCTCCAACGCCCGTTACCCTCCACACCAGCAACCGGCTACGCCCGTCAAACCGACAGTGGAGCCGCGCGCGGCGACGCCGCAGCCGCCGCCGCCGCCGCCGCAGCAAGCCACGCCAACTATGTCGAGCATTCAGCAGGCGCATTTGCAGCAGAGGACTGTGCAGGTAGGCGAAGTGGCGAGATGGCTGCTTAGCTCTTACACGCGAGCAGTAAGAGCTCTAACACCCGTTTGCACTAAACGCGACTTAGGCTTGTCCTAGTTAAGATGAACTTAAGCCTAAGAACAGCCTAGCAAAAAAATTTGATTGCACTAACAGATTTATCTTAGTTATGTCGTAGCTTAGGCATGGCCTAGCTAAGAGAATGATTGAATGAATGTAAATATTGATTGTTTATGGTTTTATAAACCGACTAAGTAATGTAGACCATAAAATATATTTTGGCTCTTTCTTTATAGTGATTCAGTCGTGAGTTAGAAGGAGATGTAAGATAAGGCCTTGGTATATTTTGTTTGCTAACGTAAATACACCGAAAGATGTCAATTGTCAAGTAACAAGCCGAGATTTGAATTCGAAACGTTTTTATTACCTACTTTTTGGTTGTGAATTGCGATCGTTCGTTAATAATATGGAAAATAAGTTGAAACGAAAAAGAACCCCCAACTTTACGGCGGAGAGAAATTGAGGTTTGTGCGATTGTTGTGCGAAGAAGGCCAGTGCATAATTTCAAAGGTGCACAGCCCACGATACTACAACCAACAAAGAAAAGGAACAGAAATGGGCTAAAATCACCCGGATACACAATTCAAGTGGCCAAATCTTCAGCAATTTGGTCTAATATCCACAATACTGTACTTTTGCACACCCTGTACCGCTCGAAGAAGTCGATTTCATCGAAATTTTGTAACCAGTCTGGTCGTTGTCTTTGCATGGGAGTTCTCGCGTGTCGCTCATTATGAAAATCGACTTCTTCTATGAATTCCAGGAAATTTAATAAATCCTCTGCCATGGTGATTTGTGTTTATTTTATCCAACAAGTCAGTCAAAGCAAAAGTCAAAACACATTTTTAGGGTTCCGATCCTTAAAAGGAAAAAAGGAACCCTTATAGGATCACTTTGTTGTCCGTCTGTCTGTCTGTCTGTCTGTCTGTCCGTCCGTCTGTCCGTCCGTCTGTCACGACCCCTTTTCTCAGGAACGCGTGGAGGTATAATGTTGAAATTAATATCGATTACTCAGGTCTATGGTCCCTTGGAGCTGTGAAAAAATTAAACTTCTAGGTCCACGCAATCAAAACATACCGCGATATTATGTCATAATTTTGCTGGATTTGTATGAACTCGCGTGGAACTCGCAAGGGAATCAAAACCTATAGGGTACTTCCGGTTGGCCTAGGGTCATGAAATTTGGAATGTAGGAAGGTCTTATAGCACAAGTTAAGGAAGAAATCCGAAAACTGTAAATTTCTGTCTGTCTGTCTGTCTGTCTCACCGTCTGTTAAGACTTTTTCTCAGAAACGCATGGAGGTATTAAGTTGAAATTAATATCGATTACTTAAGTCTCTCTCGTAAGTAATCTCTCTAACTCTTAAAGTTGTGAAAAAATCAAACTTAAAGGTCAACGCAATCAAAAGATACCGCATATGTCTCAATTTTGCTGAAATTGCTGATATTCGCAAGGGAATCAAAACCTAGAGGGTACTTTACGTTGACCTAGAATCATGAAATTTGGCACGAAGCAAGGTCTTATAGCACAAATAAAGGGAAAAATCTGAAAACTGCAAATTTCTGTCTTTCTAAAAAATATTCAATTTCGTTTACATGGATGACATCACACTTTAGTTTTTTATGTGGAAACCTAATTACACGTGTTACGCTCTCCAAGTGTGATCGGAACCCTTGGTGCGCGAGTCCTACTCGCACTTGGCCGGTTATTTTGACAGCAAATGATCCACAGATTACAAAAAAACACAACCAAAGTATTGCCACAGAATAACTAATAGTATTGCCTACACTAGGCGCGTCCTAATCGGGTTCATAAAGTTAGGATTCTCCTAAGTAGACTTAGGAAAGGCTTAGGGTTAGTGCAATGAATTTTTTTGCTAGGACCAGCCTAAACAAGTTAGGAAAGAACTTAGGCGACTCTTATGTTTAGTGCAAATGGGTGTTAGTGTCGCTACACACGGGCTTCTGGCCACAAACATCTCCACGAGAGCCTAGAAGCGGCCGCATAATAATCAGGGATCGGATCGAAGGTGTGAATTTACCTAAAGTTTGTAGTCGGACATGACAAGGAGCAGTACAACCACTTGAGTTGGGTTGAAAAAATGACTGCACCTTTCAATTACAATCTGTATGAATGTTTTATTTACCTCGCTTGAATGATGTAAAGTACAATACTCAGTCATTTTTACGAAAAATTGAAAAATAAAAAGTTATGATTTTTTTGGGAATCAGCAGTTTGAAAATGTTTATAGTTCGGTGTTTCAAATGTAAGGAACATGTAAAACTAATAAAAACAAAAATTAACTGGTTAGACAAAAACCCGAAATTTAACAGGTTAAATTCAAACCGGTTCAACTCAAGTGGTTGTAACTGCTCCTTGTTATGTCCGACTACAAACTTTAGGTAAATTCACACCTTCTTCGATCCGATCCCTGATAATAATAGACATAAGGTGAGAAATCGCTTCTTGTCACACGCACCCGCGACATAACGCCGCCACACGTCAGTCGAGCGATTTCCCACCTTAAGTCTATTACGATGCGGCCGCTTCTTATTTCACGTATCGGCGTTTGTGGCTGTCGTGTGCGGGGACACTTAGTTATAAAAGAACATTTAACCTTTCTGGAACATTTAACTTTTCTACCTAAAGTTGAAATTCCGAAAAATTACGCATTTTTGTGTACACTTTTTAGCTGTTTGCTACCTGCTATGAAAAGTTTGCTACGTGACATCACATACCGACCAAATGAAGACAACAAGCTTGAAACCACCAATTTAACAGTGATAGCAATCTCAAATATCAATAGTGTACCGCGGCACCCCGTCGACAAGCTAAAACCAGCATTTAGCGCCCTCGCGGAAGCAATCGATAGGTACTTACACTATTTTTATTCGGTTTTATACGCGACATGGGCCCCAGGTAGTCAACTACATCAACCCCCCCTCCAACTACAGGAGAACGAGCAATTCGCGCTGGCCTGGCTGCGAGCGTCGTACGAGCCGCTGCCGCCGCACGACAACAGCGGATGTGACGCGGCCGACCTGTACCGACAGTACATGGCCTGCTGCACTAAGATGAGCCGCAAGGGCGTGATAGCGCCCGCGCACTTCCCGAGGCTTGTTAGGTAAAGCTACAACTCTTCTACTTACACTTCCTCTTGTAATCATTCCTACTTCTTCTACGCCTCCACACAAACCTTCTTTTCTCTTCCACACTGCTCTCCATCCTCCTCCCTTTTTCTAAGCGTCCTCTTTCATTCTTCCATTCCCACTAACTCGATTCTTCCACTCCTCCACCCAGTCCTTTGACTTCTCCATCAAATTCACCCCTCCTCTTTTCCTTGTTCCATTTTCTTCTCCTTTCGTCTTCCCTTTATCCTTTGATCCTCCCTTCCCTCTCCTCCCCTCCTTCCTCTTCTCCGCCTGTATCGGTTCCCTCTTTTCTGCCCCCTATTAACCGACTTATCCTCTCCCCTCCATTCATCTTCCCCCTTTGTGCCTCTTTGTTTGTTATTTATTCTCGTTCTTTTATGTTGTAACGTGTGTGAACCACTACAAATCAACCTGTCCTTCCCACAGGACGGTGTTCGGCGGCACAGTAGGCCCCAACACGGTGACGATCTCGACGGGCGAGACGCAACAGCTGTACGTCGGCATCCGCTCCAAGAATCCGCCTAACAAAAGTAACGTTCTCGCAGGTAACCCTGTTAGCATGCCTGCCTGATACTCGGGTGTGACTTAATGTGACGGCAATTTTTTGTGGTATTTAAAATCCGTAATCCGTAAAGGTGGAATCAGACAGTTCATTCGGATGAGCGTTCATCCGAGTGCCTGGTTCACTTTTCTGGCATTCCATGTACATTGTACACACGGCTGAGGTGGAATAAGTTAAGTATGGAAATGAACGTTCATTTCTCTTTGAAATTAATTTGTTTATTGGTTTATTTGGGAACTGAGTCCACAGCACGATATACATTATTATAACTTAAAAATATGGTTGAACATAGGCCAATTAAGGACTCTTATTTTGTGACCTTATCAAATGGGTAAAAATAATTATTATACTCGTAAATAGGCAGTAAGTTATCAAATTAATAGGTACTACAAAATGGGAAATACGAGGGTAGGATGTCCTTTGACTTTAAAGTGTGTATTTTGTGTGTGTGAGCGTGTGTGTGTTTTATGGTGTTATGTAATTGTGAGAATGATGAACGTTCAATTACCTTAGAGGTAGACAATAGAAAGTCCACTTTTTGAAAATTTTCCATTTTTTTTTCATTTCTGTACCCTAGTGGACTTACTATTGTCTACCTTTAAAAGTGGACTTACTATTGTCTACCTCTAAGGTACAGTCATTTCTCTATGCGAATGAAAATATCCAACATTGTTGGATCGGTTCATTAATGAATTCATTCGACACTCTTCTTTCATTCCGTGTTTAGAAGTTTCATTTCGAGTGAAAGATGCCGAATGAAGGACGAAAATGAACCGTCTGATTCCACCTTAAGAGTGCTTCCATATTGGGGTTTTAGTCGCGCGACTGCAGCGCTGCAAGCGGGACCCCGTCACATTACAGCGTTTGCAGTTAGTCGCGAAGTTGTGGCTAGCGTCTGCGCGGTAACTCCATGGTAGCTCTTATCTCGCGCGGCATAATGGCTTCAACTGAACGAAAAGGTGTATCCAAACGGTAACTGCAGCCGCGCTACTTAAATATTTATGGATAACCATGCCATGTTGAAAAGCCGCAAATTGGTGTCAAAATTACTGAATAGGGCGAAAAACAATGAGCGAATAGGAATCTCAAGAACAGCAACTAGTAGACCTGAATTCATTGGTTTTCGTAGTTCGTTGAAACGTTCGATTTGTACGTGTTAACCGAACCCGAGGGATAAAGAAGGTTTCGCCTCGCTCATCGCCTGAGCCTTCACCTACCCTGAACCACCACTTCGCCAGTTTGTTTTTAATCCATTCAATAACGAACATTAACTATTGAGCATTAAGCGTTAGCTAAACTGCCATTCAGTGATTCGTTTGCCCATTTCAGTAATTCCTTCGCCATTTCAGTGTTTCGATCGCCCTGGTCAGTAATTCCTCTGCTCGCTTAGATGTTTTTTTGTCTTCTAGTTTAACCCTTTCGTCGACACATCTTATTTCTCTATTGTTCTCCATTGTTCGTTTGTTCGATCGGTGTGCTTCTGAGAGACCCGTTAATATTGTTTCATTGATCATTTATTAGCAATTTAGCCAGCAACATCCATCACGTATCATATCGAACCAGCTTACTGACATTCCATTGCATATGCATAACAAAATGACGTGGGTTACAATATGGGCTACCTTTGTAGTGTTGCGATTTGAAGCTCTGTTGCGATGTTTATGTGGTTGACAACACTGTTTTTGGTTCCTGCGGCACAGGGTATTGAAGTGTGGGGCCAGAAGCGATGAATGTGCCTAAATTATAAATGGTTATTAAAATGTTAAATGTTTATATTTAAGTTACAACTTAATAACTATTATTTAATTACATTGCATCCTTTGTGTATCTATTATAATTGTCTACTATTATTATATTATTAGAAAGTAGTTATCGAAGCGCTCGTTTTGTTAGTCAGTTGTATGTAGTGATTTTGATGTGACGTCATATTATGTCTGTCGTCTTTATACTCGAACGTCTCGAACTCGTCTGACATGTATTCTGCGTTTTTTCGAAAACCTTATCAAGTAGCCAATTTGTATATGATTTTTCGCAACGCAGGACCGGCGTCGCCGATTCTCAAGGCGCAGCTGACGCACAAGCCTGGGGCGGCCGAGACCAAGCCTGTTGTTCAACAGACTCAGGTAAAACGCCATCTTATTGTCATGTCACCCCGAATCATCCCGTTGCTCCTCCCAATAGGCTTGTGGCCTGTCAAGTCAAAATAGATACTTTTTATGAACTGTCAAAACGGAACTTTTGTTCCTGAGTTCTATGAAATAACAACAGAATGACGTCATGTAAAAGTGCCATCAAATGCTGTCTTTTTTTTGCACAAAATTTACTTTATAAAATATATTTGCTGGAAATATACAATTCTGAGAATGTCAAGCCATTTTGTACACAATGCTTCAACTTAAATCTTGATTTATTGGATGGCCACAGGCCTATTGTAATGAATTTGATCCGGAGGCCGGAAACTTTATTATCCATCGCGGAAAAAAGAGTGGTTTTGTAAGTTTGAATCGTCTTTCTACTTGTATGTGTTGTGTTTTCCATTATCGCACGTACTCTTCAGAATAACATACATAAGTAGTTGTAATATATAGATATGTTATGTATGATGCTGAACATTCTGAGTTGCGTTCGTTTATTCACACCCGGTGTACGGTGTTGACACCAGATATCACACCGGCCGTTCGTTTGTAGGAACCTAAGCGTTTCTTTATTCAGTGTTTTAACACCGTGTACATACCCTACACCGGGTGTGAATAAACGAACGCAACTCTGAAGAGCACAGGGTTGCCCCATGTTTAGCCAGTTACACAGGTGTAACAGAAAGGTGTAGTCATATTTTAGAGGGTTGTTAGGGACATCATTCTGATCAATTTTCTCTATGAAGCCGATTTGATCAGAGCAACTTTAATTTTCACTTCTCTATACAAATCAGCTGACCGCCCATGACCAAAACATATGGGGCAATGAAAAATTTCATAGTGAAAGCTGCTCAGAATGGTCTCCCTAACAACCCCCTAAAATATGACTACACCATTCTGTTACACCCTGTATTACATTAGTTTACTGGTGCGCCTAAACGGGCCATATTTTCACTGCAATATGTGGCCGGCAACTATTCGTTTCCCTCTCTTACTCACATGTTAGAGAAAGACGCCAATAGTTGCCGGCCACATATTGCAGTGAAAATATGGCCCATTAGGAGCACCATAAGAGAGGATCACCTATAGTTGCCGGCTACATATTTCAGCTAAACCTGCCCCCGTAGACAAGATGCAAAACGCTATTATCGTTCGCACGAAACGCTAAGAATATGTATGCGATTTGACGTTTGGTCACGCTACGCTAGCGTCACCAAATGTCAAATCGCATACATTTTGAGTTTTCGTTTCGTTTTCTAGGCCTACTGGCCCGTTTAGGAGCACCATATGAGAAATGTATGTGGATTGTCCGTCTGTTCCAGCCCGCCCAACAACCGCACCCGCACCTCTCGCAAGCGCTAGAGACGGGCGCGTCGAACACGTCACTGATCAAACACCTGCTCGCGAACAAAGTAAGCCCGGCCGCACCGAATGTGCAAGTAAGTTTGCCACTAACAATACTAATGTGTGTCGGGGCGGAGTTAGCGGGTGATGTGCAGCGATCGGAGTAGGTAGAGTGATTTGGGGTGAGTGACCTCAAACGTATATATTAACATGGATATTCCTCAGAGATTCCGGGTTTTCCGGAAACGAATCGAAACGAATCAATATTAGCAAGATTTACAACATACTCGTAAAAGCAGCACCATCGGCATCGGCACAATGCAAAGTTTTCCACTTCGCGACCAATCAGACAGTACAGTCTCCAAGATGTGTCATCGTTAACCTGCATGTGTGAACAATGTTTTTTTTTCAAGCTACTAAAACAATATTTTAATTCTAATTCGTTTAATCCAGAACCTTCCGGAAAAAAGGCATATCCATGTTATGACTTTCATGACGTAAGTACCAAAAATCACTACCTATTCCGATCACTGGTGATGTGTAATGCCAACTCAACTCGGGCCGGATTGTGTACCGCATGGCAATAGGTATAACGAGGGCGCAAATATCGGTTTGTTTGTAACCAATATTGCGTCAAGCCAAAACCGGAGTTTTGCGATGTTGCTATAGTTATTGACATGCGATTCGCGTCCAGAATCACGGACCGGGCCTGGACTGTCGCGTACAGGAATGGTATAGAGATAACTATAGCGAGGCGCAAAACGGCGGTTTTGGCTTGTCGACGGTGCCGAGAACGCGCCGGTTACCAATAAACCGGAATTCTGCGCCCTCGCCAAAGCTATTGTCGTGCGATTCTGTACGCGGCTGACGGCCTTGTAGCTCGATTATGTTTCTCCTGGCATATCGCGATCCCTCTCGAATTTTCATTTTGTAGTTATGTAGTATAGTATCACGCTTTCAGAGAACATTTTGATTGCGGATTGAAGATTTTAATGATCTAGTTTGACAGCTGTCATTTCAATCAAGTCAGTCCGATTCCAAATTGCAATACCAGCGATAAAGGATCGAGTTGTTCAGCTCTCGAAAATCACGAGGGCGACTGCGCCTTATTTATAATTTGGCGATCGATGTAAGAAGTGAAATATGAATGTTGATGAAGACAGAGTTTTTACAAAAAGTTATTCCACGATGGTGTCCTCGATCTCATCTTTCGATTATTACCGTGATCCGCTGACAACCTGACGCTGGCAAAGTTGTTGGCAAAAGATACAATGGCCATTAAGAAAAAAAATGACCAGAGCCAGGGTCGAAGCAAGTAGATGTTTTTAGTCTCTGCGTCCCCCTTCTTCTGTAAAAAGACCTGATGATACAGCTGGGCCAGGAGCCCTCGTGATATGCAAGACGTAATCGGTAATGCAGTTCTGGCTTTGAAGAGAGGCTTGGCAAACGTCCCTGACACAGAGATATCGCTTCACCCGTTAGCCAAATCTAGCGGATTAAATTGCCTCTTGTTGGCCCGATGTGCATTTTTTTTATCGCAGGCAGCCGTTGACTTTATTTGTTTTGTTGCAGTTCTATTGTGTGTTTATTTGAAACGATCTATTTTATAGATGCTATATTGTTTTAGGTTTTACTTTTCGTGCTGAATAAACACTGAATTTAGAGATGTTACGGTAAAGTGACAAGACATGACGTTTATAATGTCAAAATTCAGATAAATTAACATTTGCATGGTTTTTGTTGCGTAGTTTTTTATGTATCGTAAAGCATGTAATAAGTAAGAATCGTCATGATTAATTTTGATTTTGTGCACCCCATACAAAATTCCAGTTGACCTTAAAACTAACAGTAGTTGAACTAAAAAAAAACTATGAATAACGTAGTTCGTGAGATTGGCATGTTTATTTAGTTAAAACGCTTTATGTAAGCATGATTTAGTCGACTTCTAAATTGTTATTTCCCCAATATTAAGGCTAAAGGCCCTATTTCCTCTATAATGAAATACTAGGTTAGCACCACCAATTCCACCATTCAACAAAATAAATAAATAATTTGACAGTCCTTATAGTTGATTTTGCAGCTCAAATGAAGTGGTCAGAGCTTAGCACCCTCTCTGAGCGCGATTAAGGCTTTAAGTTTATCATCGTAAGGCTTCGATCATGGTCATATCTCCATAGTTGCGGCAATAGGCTAGCCCCCTATCACACATAATGGAGTATTTGAAAACTGGCTGTAAAAGACAGCTAGCGCCATCTGTTGGGCACTTTAGGAAACAATATCCTATAGCGCCATCTGTACAAAATTGTTATGAACTAGACACTTAACCAAACACGTAATAAAAGAGTGTCCGATACGACTTAACTCTTTTCCTGTAATATCCTGAATCCTGAAATCTCTGGAATCACTGGCTAAACATGGTCGCAACTGTGCCTATGCAATCCCGAACGGGAAAACGCGTGACGGCTGTATCCCAAAGAATGCACTCCATAGCTGACGTGATACATTGTCGATAGTTAATCATGTGGTTGGATTGCTAGGTTGCGCAAAGGCAGCAGAATCAGCTGCGGATCGGACCGACTACGTCTAACAGAATCGTCGTGCAACCTAATCAGACGGTAAGTTGGTTATGCTTCTACTATGATGAATACATTAGAATAGACAATAAAGTTGAAAATGAACTATATCCGTGCGGATAGCAGTGATGACGATGACAACTCTTCTGTTAGTTCAACTGAATAAACAATTTTGATTCTTTCCGATTGTTTTGGTAACATCCCTAGTGTATAAAAGGTGGACTTCATGAAGTTTTAGCTTAGCTGTCAAGTTGCTTCTAAGCATGAATAGAGTATAGCCATGGCATTAAGAAGTTTCGTCATTACAGACAATGGAGGTAGATCCGGAGGCGTTGATCAAATGCACCACAATAATTCCTGGTGGGGTGGCCACGCCCGGTGCCCTTGACAATAAGGTAATAACAATTACACATTTGAGTTATTGTCAATCGATCATAATTAGTTGCATTTTTTACATGGAAACACAATTTACAACAAAAGTTACAAAATTTTGAAGTCTTAAAAGAGCCGAACGCGTCAAATGAGCTGAAACTAAATAACTCTTAGTCACCTTTTTTATAATCTGAAATCCCGTGAAAACTAGCATTCCTGCCTGCTTTCAATGGGTTGTTGCCATGACGAGATTATTTTAATTCTGGCGCTCGATTCCAGTCTCTAGTTTTGTTTGCCAGACTTTAACTGCGACAACATTGTATTATCGAATGATATCTTATGATTTACGTGTTTCTAAGAAATAATGTAAATTTTACAGGTCTTGGTGAAGTCGGGAGAAGACCAAGGTAAGAAAAACAATAATCAATATGTTTATAAGAACTTAGAATTTCATTGTTCTCGAATCTCAACGGTTTTTCTTTATTTCAGTAATAAAGGAAGAGCAAATGGATGATCAGATGACTTTGGTAAGTCATAAAATATTCCCCTACTATAAAAGTGGCTATTGATTATCAAATGGAATGCAATTAATCACGGAATACTATTAATTACTGTTAATTAATGTTTATTATATTTGTATAGCGTATTGGATTAGTCTGTAATGCTATACAATTGAATTTGAATAAAAAATAAATAAAAAATATTTTACCTATTTTCAAACATCTTTGTATCATCAAATGTCGGTCCAATTTTGAAACATTTACCGACAAAAATCGCCTATTCTATGTAATCTTAAATTCCGTTACAGGTCATTAAATTTCTTATTGTGCAGTAACTAAAGCCACTTCTTCCAGAAGACTGCACAAAACAAAATGCTCGCCGATCTTCTAGAGAAGAAATCCAACCCACCGGTTCAAGTCGTTCAGATGGGACCGTCGCAAATGAACAACGCACCCACCATACAGATCACAGAAACCGGACAAATCGTACAAGTCAAGCAAGAAAGCTCTGTCATACAAATCAGCGACTCTGGCCAACTACTCTCCCAATCCGGACCGTACTTCCAGATCAAAAACGAACAGGGACAAGTCATCCAACTCAAAAACGAACAGGGACAAATCATCCAGCTCAAGAACGACCAGTTACAACCGGGCTTAGTCCAAGGAGGACAAATTCTACAACAAGGGGGACAGATTATACAGCAAGGGGGGCAGATTATACAGCAGGGTGGGCATATTATACAGCAAGGGGGGCAGATTATACAGCAGGGGGTGCAGATAATTCAGCAGGGGGGTCAGTATATTCAACAGGGCGTCATACAGGGTGGTCAGTTTGTGAAAAGTGAGATAGATAATGTTGTTGCTGATCATTCTTATACCGAGCCACCGGCGAAGAAGATGAAGGTGGAAGACAAAACTGGAAAGGTAAACTGCTTATAATGGTTACGGTCGCATGCTTAGGTTGGTTGGCATGTGCCTTGGCCTCTGTGCCCGATGTAAATTTTAAGAAGTTGTCACTTCTGTTCTAATTCCATTAAAATTCTGAGAAATCTTTGTTTGTCCTACACACACACACACACACACACACACACACACACACACACACATATACAAGCTTACTGTTCTTTTACACCAGCTAAATAGTGATCGGAAAACTAGCTTGCGGCTAGTACTATTACTTATTCTGTGCTTGCGGTAATGTACAGTATTAGGCCATTGTTTTGGCACGTCGTCGGGTCTGGTCTCGCTCTCTCTCTCTCTCTCTCCCCCGCCAAGTCAAACGCCGAGTATCATCGCCCGACGTGCCAAAACAATGACCTAGTATAGTACTGTACCTTGTCAATTAAAGTATGATAACATGACATAGCATCACGTCTTTTCCCATTCGGGGTGGCAGAGGCACAATGGTACAGGGGGCTAGCCCCTCGCAGCTACGGAGGAGATTGAAGGTTTCCTCACGATACTTTAATTAAGATAAATTAATTATCTCATTGGTGATCATGGTCAGCACTGCATTCGAATCCGCATCTCCTGCGTGAGAAGCGAGCGATGTGATACATTCTAGTACTGTCTACAGGAGAGCGTGTCTAAGACGGCCGCCAACTTGTACGCGGCTCTTGCGGCGTCTGCTTTGGAAGATGAAGAGGACTTGGTGAGTAATTATTAAGCAACATAATTGGTAATTAAGCTCTTGTACCCTATCCAATATAACAGATAACTTGACAGCTAACCTAAACATCATAAAATCGAAATAATAATATCTTTAAGTGCTGATAGCAGTGATGGCGATGACAACTCTTCTGTTACGAGTAGTTCAACTGAATAAGAGTTTCGATTTTTCCGATTGTTTTGGTAACATCTCTAGTGTAAAGTGGATTTTATGAAGTTTTAGGTTAGCTGTCAAGTTTTCTGTTATATTGGATAGGGTATAGGCACGCAAGCAGCCCTCAAGATAAATATCAAGATTAAACTCAGCAGATATCTCAAGATTTGATCAGCTTCTCAAGTCTATGATTTGACAGCCAACTGACTTTCACGAGCAGAGAGCGGTTTATTAATACGGGCCTCGCAAAATCTTGGAGGTTCCCACGATTCTTGTGTATGGCCAGGGGCACAAGTCGCGCATAAGATCGAATAGCAATAGTGTATCGATCGCGCCATCGCTATTGCTATTGCTATTTAATTTTATACGTCCCTTAGCGAACATACTCATACTACGTGCCCCGTTCAGGCTGCCGGGACATCAAGGAAAATCTTCAAAATACCACGCTCGTACAAAATTTCAGTCTCGGCTCATGGAGGTCACCGGTCATCGGTCACCGAGGGGGGTCAAAAATTGCAAAAAAATCCCTTAGGCCCTAGAAGCAATTAACAAAACATAAACATTTACATACAGGTACATACATTGCTTCTGGCCCCCACAAGGATACCCTGTGACGTGGGAACCAGAAACAGCGACCCCATTATCCCCAGCTAGGAATCGAGCCCGGGAACTCTCGCATGGTACCTCGCACAACCGCTGCACCACAGAGGTCGTCATGAATGTTTATTTGTATATACTGTTCCAGGTGCAACAACCGCCGGTGCAGGTGCAATTGCAACAGCCGCTTCAGGTCCAACAGCCGACGATGCAAGTGCAACAGGGACCGCTACATGTAAGTTTAGCAGGGAGCACTTATCCAGTGGAGAGCGCATAGATACATTTTCCTTATAAACACCACTCACCATGGGTACGTTCGAAAACGAGTAATAATCACTCCGAGTGATGCGAACATCACCCTAGAACGTTCGGTAACGACCCGAGTGAAACCGAGGGTAACCGAACTGTTACCTGACATCTGTCAAACAGTATTTTCGAACGGCTCAGGTAGAGTGATTTTCACTGTGACAAGTGCGATTTCTCACCCTGGTTCAGCGTAGTTAAAAATTACCTGATAGCTGTCAAACTATGCTTATCTCTTTTCATTTTCCGAGTGAATTTTTAACTAGCTCCCGAACGTAGCCCAATTTACGGCGGGAGACGAGGTAACTTAGAGAGCTGTGATTGGTCAGCTGCTGCGGAGGCAGCTGAAAACTGTCGCTAAAGCAATGGCGGCCCGTCATCGTACATAGGTTGCATACAACGAATGTTTGGCGAGCCGCATTCCCTCGCAGGCGCAGACAATTGTATATATAGTCTCTGAGGTTTATACCAAACATATAGAGGAGATCAGTGAGTTTGGAACTGGCCGAGCGGTATTCGTGAATCGGAAACGATAGCAATAATTGGCCGAGATGGCTACTGGAGGGTGTTCGTTTCTATGTGGCATGTTTCGGGCGCTTCTTTTTTTGCTTTTGCACGGCACTCGTGCGTTACTCTGTCACACGCAGCTAAACGCAGAAAGACGAATCTAATGACGACAATAGGAATTCTGAGGTTCTCTGGTTCGGACGATCGAATACGCTGCTTTTACTTTCATATGGACGTTGGCGGTGTGTCACGCACCAATAATGATTATTAATGCCGGAATGTCTTTTTACGATGGCGTCCGTACAGTCGGCTGCCTTATTTGTTTGGAGACTGACTACCAACTAAGCTGTTTACGCCCTTGGTGTCGATTGCTACACTATCGCTAGCCGTATTCGTATAAAGCCCCAGATAGGATGTTTTATATTAGTAGATTGTTTACCAAGGGAGTAAAGAACTATTTTTAGGGCGAGAGTGTTTTTTGACTCCTGAGCGACAGAGGGATTCTAGAGTTGAGTCCCGAGTGTAACGAGGGACTCAAAAGTAGAATCCTGAGGGAGCGAGGGATTCAAAGTACATCACTCGAGCCAAAAATAGTTTTTTTATCACACCTGCTCTGAAAATACATACTAATTATACCAATTAGAGGGAAGAAACGCCTTTATCCCGCCCTTCAAATCCTTTCATCCCAAGGTATGGAAGTTTGTATGAAAATCCTTCCGACCCAAGGGTGGGAAGTATGTATGAAATTCCATTACATACCCGGTTTTTTTTATTTTTATTTGTCAGCAGTCATACTGCAAAGAGACTTTAACTGTCTACTAATTAAATTTCAAGTAAATTGTTACTGGCCACATACAGTTTTTTTTTACCAGTTACCAACCTCCTTGGTGCATACAGAAAATTAAACGAAATTATTTTTGTATATAAAACGCGCGGAATCACGGAAGAAGTGGCTGCATGACCTTATGATCTTAGCCTACTCCAGAAACGGGCGAATAAAAAAAGGAAAAGCCCGCGCATTTTCGCAAAAACTTCGAGCAATACATTTTCAGAAAATGAAATCGTTTTCTTTTCCTTTTTCCAACGTATGAAATTTTCATAAGTACTGCAGATTTCTATGCATTTATGTCTATAATTTTCCTCGTAGGTGTAATAAAAAGCACTATACATACCTCAGGATAAAGTACAGTTCCATACCTCAAATGGTTTGCGCCCCTCGCAAGCTCGTGGCGCAAATGCCATAATCTCGGTATGGAACTGTCACTTTCTTCCCTCTGAAGTAATGTACTATTACTCCTGAGGTGGACACTCTACTTTTCATCACCCTCTATGAGAAAAGTAGTAAGTAATCAATAAAATAACACATATGTACCTATACAGGGTGTAACAGAAAGGGGTGTACAAGCGGAAAGAGGGACATCATTCTGAACAACTTTCACTATGGGATCGACTTGATCAGAGCAACTTTATTTTTAACTAATGTACTGAACATTTCGGGCCTAGCGCTCAGCTGATCTGTATGGTGGAGTAAAAATTAAAGTTGCTCTGATCAAGTCGGTCCAATTGTGAAAGTTCGTATATTTCGTATTTCGTATATATTTATTGCACATAAAAGACAAAAAAACAGAAAATACAGAGAAGTAATTTACAAAGGTAAGCTTATTTCTAAAGAGAGATCTCTTCCAGCAAACCCAGGATGGACAGAGAAAAATAAAATACAGAACAGGTAGGCCTATGTGCTCAGTTAAGAGAAAAATAAAACATAAATAAATCATAATATTACTAATCAACTGAATATACTACATAAAGAAGTACATGAATATTACATAAAATAATGTGTTATTGACAACTTTGTTTGTAAACAATGAAGAAGACGAAATGAGACAAAAATGTGTGACTACGCAGACGAAGTCGCGGGTATAAGCTAGTTGTTGTTCAAAGTTGTTCAAAATGATGTCCCTAACAACCTTCTTTCGGCTTGTACACCCCTTTCTGTTAGACCCTATATTTATTATGTTGTGTGTAATGGTTTGTTGGAAGAAATCTCTTGTTATCTATCATAAGTTTTCTGTATGTCATTATTGTCTTAGTACAATAAAGAAATTACGAATTACAAATATGTCCTCCACATAGTTAAAGATTGTTTAGTATTGGCTAAATCTTGAAAATTGGTTCAAAACGCATTTTCAAATAACCACTAGTTTTTACATACCTATATTCCTCGTGATTTTATTGGTAACAGATCTTGTATTTGTCATTCGCGTTTGTTGTTATCATCTGGAGTTAGACACTCACTTTCATATTCTTTACTCATATCCGCAAACGAAATTGAAATAATTACAGCATTCAGATTTGGCGCGCTTTGTTTACAAATTTTCCACAACTTTTTAAATTATTTGGTCCGTGTTTCGATATCAATTCTGTAAGGTTGTTTCTCTGTTGTCACCAATCGGTGTTAATCGATTCGGTCGATCGGATTATCTAATCTGTGTCGAGTACGCATTTTAGTACAAACTTATTTTTTTATTGGCGGCGTTTAGAATCGATCTCTCTTTTAATTGGGTCTGTCAGCCTGAGTGGTAGTGAAACTGATTAGTGACAGCATTTTTTTCCTTTGTACTGGCAACAAAATTAAAAAGTTACTTTTAGTCCCTAGGGACTAAATGACCTACTTTAGTCCCTGTTTGCCGGGACTAAAGTAGATCTTTTTGAATAGATGTGATGAAAAAATATTTGTTTCCCAGGTCGCGCAGCCAACGATGCAAGTGCAGCAGCCAATGCTGCAAGTTCAACCGATGGATGTGCAGAACATTCTAGCATCGCAGCAGGGACAGATCATCCTTCAAGGTACGCTAATAAGCTTAAGGTTAAGTACCTAGTATTGCACAAAATAAAATATGTACCCACTGGGAAGTAACTGCCTACCATGATATAGGTTTTTCCTACTTTGGGAGGCAGGGACCTCAAATATGTAAACCCTGTTATTTTGCACAATAAATTATTCTTATTCTTATATAGGCTGTTAGCAGTTCGGCTGAATTTCGAGTTTCTACCAACGATCTTTTGTTTGGCACATGAGAGTCGTTTGCAGGGGGGTGCTAGTCCTAAGAATCTTAACGCAACGAACCTGGGGGGCAATGCTACTAAAAGTAAACGTTCCATTAGCAATGTGCAACGCCGCTATAGAATGCCTCAAAAACGCCTTGCGATGGCAATCTATTTGCGATTTGTTACCGGAATACCAAATGACGCCATTTCGGGCGTTTAAGAAGCGGTCGAGATACAATTGCAATGCGTTTCACAGTGCAGCATAGGGCCCCTGTCATGAAGCGTTAGTACCACCTGTCACCGCGTGTTAAAAGATCGTTGGAAAGATGATTTTTTGACAGCTTTATTTATCGAAGCCGTAGACAGAGAAAGGAATAGACGGAGTGCATGCGTACACCTTTGAGATGGAGATAGAGTTGGTTCTCAATAAGCATAAGGTTCAAAATCAGAGATTTTTCAGCCACTATTCTGTCAAAACAAGCATTTGACAACACTGTGGCTCGATAAAAACGCATACGCGGGTAAGGGACAGGTGATCGCTATTGTTTCTCGCTTAGACAAGAATGATTCGTATTGTGTCATCTCTTTCTTTTCTTTTTTTCTGACGATGTGTCATCTCTATACTATACTCCCCCTACGCTCGAAGCAGATCGTCCTGCAGTCCGTTCTACCCTTCTGTGGTAGAACACCAGCTTCTACAAATTTTACAGACCACGATAGCACTATTTCTGTTACAGATTATTATGCTCCGAGTGGTCTGAACCGAGTAGGGTCCCAAGCTAGCACTAACTTTTCATCATAACGGACCGCAAGTTTCCTGACGGCTCATTTTTCAATCAGCTCGCGTATTTTGTCTTTTAAATTATTTGTTTATGATAAAAAACTTGTGTTGGATATTTTTACAGACAACAAGATCATGACACAATCGTCGCAATTTGGTCAGCAGCAGATGCAGATTATCGCAGCGCCTGGTAACTCACAAGGTTAGTGATTTAAAAAAATCCTTAAGGTAGGCTTTCGAAGCGAGCGTCTCTGCGTCAGCGTCACCCTTATTTACTGGGGGATAAGGAACATCATTCGAGCGCAGTGACGCTAACATGGCGTCAGTGCCGCCGTGACCGCCTTTATCCGCCAGTAAATATGGGTGACGCTGGCGTCACTGACTGAAAAGCCTACCTTTAATGTCGCCGCACACGAGCCACAAAAAGCCACCACTGCCAGCCGCCAAAACCACAGGTTTTTTTATGAATATTATACAGGGTGACATTTAATTAGCTGACCATATTTTGGGGAATGATAGTACCCATCATTATGAACAACTTTCCCCATGGAACATATCGTCGCAAACGAAAAAAAAATTTGGGTCTCCCATAGTAACTTGAAATCAGCTGATCGGGGCAATGTACTGGGGGACGAAAAATGTTTTTCATTTGCGACCATATGTTTCATAGGGAAAGTTGTTCACAATGATGGGTACTATTATTCCTCAAATATATGGTCAGCTAATTTAATTTCACCCTGTATATGCAATGGGTCGTTGTGGCGTCGTTTTGTGACTCGCGTGCTTGTACTAATTAGGTATGATAGTGGACCGAATGAACAAAAAGAAGTGTCACCTGTGACCAAAGGCAATTTGGTCTCATTCCAGGCGGCATCAGTTACCTGACGCCCAACATATCTGGCGGCATGATGCAGAAGACCATCATCATAGTACAAGGGGCTGCCGGCGGCGGACCCATCACCCTAACGGTATGTGCCTGACTACACCATATTGCTTACTCTCGTACGGCGCTCAACAAGGCTCCTGCGGCAGGGGAGCGGTGCGGGGGGGGGGATTCTGCAGGCGAATCGCATGGTAATAGCTATTGCAAGAGTGCGATTGCCGGTTTTGGCTTGTCGACGGTGCCGAGACGCGCCAATAGTTGTAAACCAGCGGAAAAAAGCAGGTAAAAACGAATAGCCAGCAGCTGGCTAAATCGATTCCAACCGCTACTACACTGAGTAAAATAAAATGGTTAAATTTAAATATTTAATAATTTAAATTTTAAACTTTACGTATGTATATTAGATGGATATAGGCGTATAATCAAAGAAATTAAAATTTTAAACCTATATCAATAATGCTAATCAACAAAATACACAATGTAACTATAGTAAATTGTACGCAGATTTAATAATACTTAGGTAATAATTGTAAGTTTTTTTAGTTTGCGTAAATATAAAAATGTGAACCTTTTGGCATTTTTGTTTATAACGCGCACTTGATAACTCTAAGTACTGTTTGTGCCGCCGCCTCCCGCTGACGCACGGTCTGGCAACGTCGCGCGCGGCAAATCAGATGCAATAAGGGCCTTTATACGATGGCGCCCCTGCGCAGCGTCGAGTTTAGGTTTTTGCGCGCTACTAACACATAAATAGGCGCGCTCACGCACACACACAAAAAATACACGCGCACACATAAATAAATCAGAAGAAAACCAACAAATCAAAAAACTAAATCTAGTGAATCAATGAAATGTAAGCAATCGTTTCCAGCTGGTAATTACCAGCGAAAATAATAGATACCCAAAAAAGCGGTTTCTACCCGGTAGGTTAGAAATGGTAGTTACCCGCTTCACATCTATAGACACGCCGCGCCGGCTACTAAATCGGTATTTTGCGCCCTCGCTTTAGCTATTGCCATGCGATTCGCGGTCCTGGCCCCCAATTCTACAAAAGGCGCAAAAACCAGTTTTGTTTGTAGCCGGCGCGGCACGTCTCGGCGTCCGTCGTCGTCGCCAAGCCCAAAACGGGTTTTCGCGCCCTCGCTACAGCAACCGTCATGCCATCCGTTTGTGGAATTGGGGGCCTGAAGTCACGCGCCATACTGACGTCACACACCCCGCCCGCGACGAATCATGCGCTATACCACAGGGTGCTCATCCCATACAAATTAGAATTGGTAACCCTTCGTAAAAAAAGAGATGGCGTGAGGAGTAAGATTTGTACTTTAAACGCCTTAACATACTTCTAGGTGGCGCTAATCTTAGAATAAATCCTATATATCTTAGCGCCATCTCGTGGTATTTGCAATTTTTCGATGGTGCTGCACCAAGGGATATTGGCCTCGAACTAAAGAAGCTTCCGTAGCATCTCAGTTTACGCCGGTGTCATATTTTGTTCTAGGCGGTCTATCTGTATTAGTATAATATTATAGTATTTGTGGCTATACATGTTACGCATAGATCTTGTGTGGATTTTGTGGGGCTAAATCACCGTTTGTTTGTAAAAATACACAATTATCTGTTTCTGTATTCTGTATTATAAGCATCTTACTTCAGAACACATGAAAGGAAAATTATGGATTATGATGTAGGAGCTTAGGTCAATTTGATATGTCACCGAAATATCTATGAGACAGTAAAGTTAGAAAAGGACATCATTACTTTTCAACCGACTTCAAAAAAGGAGGAGGTTCTCAATTCGACCCGTATGTTTTTTTTTTTTTTTTTCTATGTTTGTTACGCGATAACTCCGCCAATTATGAACCGATTTGAACAAATCTTTCTTCGGCGTATAGGTAATACCTCAAGGGTGGTCCCATTGACACCAGGTCAGGATCTGATGATGGGCTCCTGGAGAAATTGAGGGAACTCTTCAAATTTCAAATATTATAGGCAGACCTATAGTGATTTTTGTGTTTTTCATAATAACTCGTGCAAATGCACATGGTAAGCATAATATTGTGATGCGGAACTGCTGATGAAGACCACATATGGCCACCAGATCTGCTCAATACTAGGTACAAATACAATGCGTGGCTGACGGGCAGGCAACGCATAGCCTAAACCGGTGGACCTAGAGCCATGAAACTTTGTACAGAGGTTCCTTAGTAGCGTGGGGTAGCACTGAGATGGGATTTGACAAAATTAATTCCCCAAGGGTGGGGGGATAAGGGGTTACAATTTGTATTAAACTCAATCTAATCAAATAGGGTTTGTGGAAGTCGGTTTTTTTCTAAAGTTTACTTTTTGTTTCAATTATATCGCAACTGATTTGTTACTTAGTAGTGTGCTTTGATTTGAGAGAATACTTCAAAATCCGGTCTTACATACATCCTAGGTTTTGCTGGAATAAATCTCTCAATAGAGATAAGCTCGCCTTTGTCATGCGTTGTCCACTCTCCATTGTAAAATGTATTATTTTGTGCAATAAAGTATATGAAATGAAAAATATCAAGTAACAATGTCTCTTGTATTCCGGTTGATTCAGATATGAACCTGTCCATGCTTAAACCCATTTCCGACACCAGGTCAACAACCCAGGTGGCTTGGACGAGGCCACCCTCAACAACGTCATAGCCCAGGCCACTGAGGCCATCACCCAACAACAGATTATACAGGTTACCGCTGACTAGATCGTAGCTAACTTCACATCATTCTTCATGTTACTAATCGCAAACTTTACGTTATTGGACGCATCCTTTCTCAACTCGTGGTATTGGGGGAAATATTGTGGTAACACTCGATAGAAGCCATATTCCAAAAGATTTATTTCATCACTGTACTAATAAAAAGTTGTGCAGGGTGTATGAGGATAGCGGAGCGGGACAGAGATATACAGCCTGATAGCTCTGTCCTAGCCTGATACCTTTGTTTTTAGGGTTCCGTACCCGAAGGGTGCCAAACGGGACCCTATTACTGAGACTTCGCTGTCTGTCCGTCCGTCCGTCCGTCCGTCCGTCCTTCCGTCCGTCCGTCTGTCTGTCACCAGGCTGTATCTAATGAACCGTGGTAGCTAGACAGTTGAAATTTTCACAGATGATGTATTTCTGTTGCCGCTATAACAATAAATACTAAAAATCAAAAGAAATGTAATATTAAGGGGGGCTCCCATACAACAAACGTGATTTTTTTGCTCATTTTTGCTCGATATTGATAATGGTAGCAGGTAGACGCTTAAAATGTTCACAATATATTGAGTATATTATTTAATTAAAAAAATAAATAATTAAATTAAAATTAAATTAATATTTAGGGGGGGCTCCCATACTTTTTTTTTTGCAGTTTTTTATAGATAATGGTACGGAACCCTTCGTGCGCGAGTCCGACTCGCACTTGGCCGGTTATTTATTAGTAATTGGGTTTGTGTCTGAAGCACTCTCTCCTCACGTCTCTTAACTCGTGCATACTAAATGAATAATGGACAGGTGTGCTTTACGTTCTTCTAATTAAAAGTACTATCGGTCTAAAAGGTAAAATTATTATAGATTTTAAGGATGCGTTCATTGCTAGTCTAATAAATCATTAAGATCATCTTTCATCTAGTCTATTCGTGTCATCTTTTCGTAGTTTGGATCACTGGTTTGCTACTTACATGTTTTGTTTCAGCTGTGTTTTACAATTTCTAACTGTTTTTCATTTCTTTATTTTATTTTAGGATCAATTAGCAATAAATCACTGCACTTCGGGATTTAGCAACATAGCGCTTTTTCTTTCAAACGGAAGAAACTTCGTCCCCCTTACTTATAAAAAACTGTGCAAGAGTTATACAGCTGTTAGCTCCGTCCCGCTCCGCCACCCGAACAAACCCTGCATAACTTTATATAAGCAAGGGGGTTTGTCTATGTCTGTGTCGTTGTTTCTCTCTTTCGTGACGTCTTCTACGGCGTGAGAGAGAAACAAGCGCGCTTGCGCGTGTGCGGTTTCACTCAGTCCGTTCCTACATGTTGTAGCTACCAAACCTTCACCATCACATCTATCATGATCGCATCCCTCATTTTTTACTATAATGTTTTTTTTTTCCTGTGTAACTCTCAATTCTAACAGTTTCTTCAACTATTGCACTATCACGGCCGTTTTATGCTCATACACTCATAGTGCCTAAATGAGGATCTTGAGGTAGTGGAACGCTGCGGGTAGGATAAGATTTCATCTGTATGTCGTCAGACTTTATCATGTACTTTGACTTCTCCCGCACCGGTGCACAACCTTCCCAAATAAGTGCTAAGTATGTACTAAGGGTGTACCTTATACTGTAACATACCCTTAAATCACTACCAAATCCTACTTTTCTACTACTAACTTCTATCTTCCTACTATCACGCAGGCGTAATCCCCATTAGACAGACAAGTCTGAAAATCGCCATGGTCAAGGCACGAAACAAACAGAAGACGCAGAACAGCACGAGAAAGCTTGCATGTCTGGTTTCTTTCTTTTTCTGTTCCATAATTTCTGTCTGTATCTTGTCGTGACTCCATCTTATCTGTCCCGTGGGGATCGCGCCTAAAACTACTAACGCCCTCAACATTTCCACTAACCACCGTGATATTTGCACGCACAGAACTCGGGCGTGATCCAAGCTGCACAAAGGGTGATTGTGAGTCAACCGACCCTAGTATCCACGTCACAGCCGTGTGGCGTTGTGTACAAAACGACCATCTCGCAGGTTCCTTGCACTTGTAAATGTAGCTTGTTGGTGTAGGTAGCGTTTTACCGTTGAGCCTTGCTTGGAATGGAAACAGTCTAATGAAGGATTTCGTGAAAAATATACACTTCAAATGCGATACAAAATAATAACTGTCCTACATTGGAGGACATTGCAACTTTCCTGTGGATCTTCCATTGATGGATTAGTACTGAGAGGTGGTAATAAATGGTGTAGTGTAGGTATCAAGGTCATGATAGTGGATCAAACTCATCGAAACCTATACCTGTCCAAGGATCTTTTGGCGTGTGAGTGACGTTTCAGGGGGGCGTCACTTCCTCGCAACCTCATGCAATGATCCTGTCAAAAATCGTGAGTTGTCACCGCACGCCAAAAGATCGCTGGACAGGCATAAGATCCATTTATTCGGTTAATTGCATGGTAACTTTTTTTTTATTGCAGAACAAAACAGTCAAATCACATTGCATTCCTTAGAGTATAGGATTTTAAACATATCTACTATATTAGTTTCCTATTTGGTTCGTCGAATATCTAATCTAAAGTATCTGTAAGGAATGTGATATACTTAGCTCTCATTATGGCCGCGCAACTGTTTCGCTTCCATATAAAGGCACATCCCTAGTTTTCACTGTTTATATGAAAACATGTCAGTTTGTGTAGGCTGCCTGAATGTCAATAAAGCCTAAAATGGTGTAGCTTATCTAGTAGAACAGCAGTCTGTCCCCCTTTAAGGCAGTGTAAGTACCCGAGAATCTTTGCTTTATCGCATGCCTTATTCATTAATGGATCATGCAATTATACATGTGCAATTAAAATGTCATAAATCTACTCAAAGCTTCATCGAAACATAAATATTCAAAATTAAATCACAAATATAAATTAAATAAAAATTACTAATTAATTAAACAAACAGCATGCTTGCGTCACTTTGTACATTTGGTTTTGGGGTAGACATTGGTTTAGTTCTTTAGCATACCTTACTATTTGGCTGCATTGGTGGTGGATGCCCAAACATTTTTGGGTTTAATACAATTAAGGTATCGTACAAAAGTATATGAACAAAACATCAAATGTACATAAAAATCGATTTGCTCTTTACTAAAAGGAAGATTATTTATCCCATACTCCGTGTTCATATACTTTTCCTTCTCCCTAAACAAACGCTAAAAGACTTTCTTCCACCAACAGAACACACCACAACTTACGCCGAGCCAACAACCGATAATAACGACCCAGCCCCAACCGATCAAGGCACAAATCATGGGCCAAAACCAACAACAAATCGTCGTCACACAGAAACAGCCACCAGCCCTGATAACAACCAACAGCCAAGGGAACCAAGTTATACAAGGCAACCAAGTTATGCAAGGCAACCAGGTTATGCAAGGCAACCAGCAGATAATTGTGTCCAGTAATCAGCAGATTCTTGTGAATACGCCGATGAAAACTGGCTTGCAGAGGGTGGTTCAACCGACTAGGACTCAGGTATTAACAGTGTTGTACATACATTATAATCTCATGGGTTTGAACATTGTGATAGTTTTTCATATATCTGCCGTTAATATCCTTTTTGGACATATACAGGGTGTAACAGAAAGGTGTAGTCATATTTTAGGGGGTTGTTAGGGACATCATTCTGAGCAACTCTCACTATGAAACCGATTTGATCAGAGCAACTATAATTTTCACTTCTCTATACAAATCAGCTGACCGCACGGACCAAAAGGTATGGCTATGAAAAAAAAGTTGCTCCGATCAAATCGGTTTCGTAGTAAAAGTTGCTCAGAATGGTCTTCCTAACAACATCCTAAAATATGACTACACCCTTTTGTTACACCCTGTATACGAGTACATAACATTGGAAAAACCAGCACGAATGGTTAATTACATCTGTTATTCAAATGTTTTTTTTTTTAAATTTCAGACTGATAACAAGACTACGGTCATACAGAGCACCGGCACATCGGTAAGTTTATACCGTAGAGTTATTATATTAAGGGCGGGCCCTAGGCAATCAGAACTTAGAATTTCATCCTTAACAACTATATAAATATAACACATGTATTTTAATAAGGAAAATTACTACAAATGCCATAAAATCTAACATTGAACTACACCTATCAGATAACAGAAATCTTCGTAACAAAATCAAACTTAAACTAACTAAACCTAGGACTAATTATGGGAAAAAGACAATAGTATTTGAGGGAGCACAGATGTTCAATAACTTACCAAACGATGTAAAGATTTGCGAATGTATTAACACTTTCAAAAATAAGTTAAAGCTACATACATATTGCAACGAGTACCGTAAAATAATCTACCTATGTATTTTTAAGCATATCTCATTTTAAGTGAAATGTAATTTCTTATGAGAATAAAGTTCTTTAAACCTAAACCTAACTTATTTTTCGAGGAAATTAAATAAAAAAATAAAAAAGGTTAATGCCAAGCTAAGCAAGTCTAACTGAGGAACATACTGTTCCATTTTTATAATGATTAGATATATAACAAGAACACAAATTCAGATGCGGTGCGAAATTGTAAAATAAAACATTGTGACAGACAGATTTTCTGGCAACTTCAGGAGACTTTTCTATCGAGTAAAATTAATAAAATAACGTTTATGGGAGAGCAAAGTCACGCTGACACTCGTGATAAACAAGCTAGTGAAAAAACGTACAGCAATAATACTCATAATTCCGAGCGATTTGTGTTTTGCTGAAAACTGTTTTTACCTAGAGCGCCGTTTTAAGATCGGATACAGTTTGGATACATCACCATGGCATGGCATTTTCAATTGAATACTCCGCAGCGAACTTTATTAGTTACCTAATCAGTATTGGTTGGAGGTTGGATTACGTCCCCTGTTAGACTCCCTCCTCCCGAGCGTTCCAACCCACTTGTGGTGTGCCGAAGTCAGAGTCTGTGTGTTTAGCAGAAGCCGGGGCAGCCGATGATGCGGCAGGTGATCACCCGGCAGCCGGTGATGATGGGCGGCACCAAGATCGGCGACAAGGAGCTGGTGGTCCACACGCCCGTCACCGACCCGCCCGTGCCGCAGCTGGTTCCGGCGAAACCGGTACGGCAATCTCGATAAACCACTTGAATTACAAATGGGTATCTAGAGGTTCGAACATTTTTGTACGATGCCTGGGATACTGGGGGTACATGCGTAGCCTGAAATATCGCGTTTTTCGTGTAAAAGTAAAGTAAGTAAATGTAGCCCATTAATGTCCCCACCGAGGGGCACAGGCCTTTACCCGGATCCGAGTAAGATTGAGCCATACTCCACCACGCTGGCTCAGTGCGGGTTGGTGGAGGGGTTTTACGACTACTACATACTACGAAGTAGTGATAGCAGCCGGGACCTACAGTTTAACGTGCCATCCGAAACACGGAGTGTCCGATAATGTACTTAAGACAAATTAATCATCTCATTGGTACATGGTCAGGTTTTTCGTGTACACCATTTTAACATAATAGGCTTGTGGCCTGTCAAGTCAAAATAGATACTTTTTATGAACTGTGAAAACGGAACATTTGTTCCGGAGTTCTATGAAATAACAACAGAATGACGTCATGTAAAAGTGCCATCAAATGCTGTCTTCTTTTTGCAAAAAGTTGACTTTATAAAATATATCTGCTGGAAATATACAACTCTGAGAATGTCAAGCCATTCTTCAACTTAAGACATGTTCCTAGATTTATTGCATTACCTTGGCCGCAAGCCAAGAGATCCATCCATCGATAGAGATTTTAATTACAAACAACACAAAAAGTAAACTTTAGAAAAAACCGACTTCCACAAACCCTATTTGATTAGATTGAGTTTAATACAAACTGTAACCCCTTATCCCCCCCCCCCCCCCTTGGGGAATTAATTTTGTCAAATTTCATATCAGTGCTACCCCACTCTACCAAGGAACCCCTGTACAAAGTTTCATGGCTCTAGGTCCACTGGTTTAGGCTATGCGTTGCCTGCCCGTCAGCCACGCATTGTATTTGTACCTAGTATTGAGCAGATCTGGTGGCCATATGTGGTCTTCATCAGCAGTTCCGCATCACAATATTATGCTTACCATGTGCATTTGCACGAGTTATTATGAAAAACACAAAAATCACTATAGGTCTGCCTATAATATTTGAAGAGTTCCCTCGATTTCTCCAGGATCCCATCATCAGATCCTGACCTGGTGTCAATGGGACCAATGGGAAGGTAAACCCTTTCAAACAAAAAAATAATTTTTCAAATCGGTCCATCCGTTTAGGCGCTATCGAGGCACATACATAAAAAATAAAAATAAAAATAAAAAACAAACATCCGGACGAATTGTAAACCTCCTCCTTTGGGAAGTCGGTTAAAAATCTGTAAATAGTGGGGTTTCTGAGATAATTCAGTTTGAATATCTAAAAGAGTAATTTACGTGCATATTCAGGCTGAATTATCTCAGAAACGCTACTGAAGGGGAAAGTGAAGTGGACGGATTGTACCGGAGGGCTATTTACATTTTTCAAAGAACATTTATTAGGTGTACACGGAAAAAGCGTAATTTTAGGGAAAAGAACAAGTCCTGACTGACTGAGTCATCAACGCCGGAGCCAAACGACTAAAGTTAGAAGGCCGAAATTTTAAGTGTAGGCTCCTTTTATAAAGTAGGGATCATTTAAGCAGCGATTCACGAAAATCGGACTCCAAGTAGTTCAAAAATACATCTAAAGTTTGTAATTTTGTATGGGAAGTTTATATTGAAATGAAATTGAAATTGAAATTTGTTTATTGACAGATAACATGGTTTACACAGATTCTACTTAACTAAAATAAGGAGATACTTAATTAGGAACATTTATCGTAAAATAGGAGGGATCAGTGACAACCGAACTAGTGAAAAACACTGTATCTCGGTTGTCAAAACTGGACTAATGACTATGTATGTGTTCTTAACGATCAGAAAGTGTAACTACGCAGACGAAATTTGGGGCTTAATCTCAGGGAGCACTTATCCAGTGGAGAGCGCATAGATAAATTTTCCTTTGAAACACAACTCACCAATTTACGGGCGGCGGGGGACGAGTTAAGAGAGCTGTGATTGGTCAGCCGCTGCGAAACTGTCTGGCGGCCCGTCATCGTACATAGGTTGCGTATGCGAACGTTTGTTGAATACAACAAACGTTTGGCGAGCCGCATTCCCCCGCAGGCGCAGTCTATTGGATATATAGTCTCTGCTTAATCTAGTGCTTGATATTGTTACGGTGCAATGTGTTGCAGAAGCCTGCGCCGGCGCCGAAGCCCGCCGCCGCCGTGACGCCGCCGCCGGCGCCGCAGGAGGACACGGCCTGGGTCTGTCACTGGCGCGGCTGTGGCAAGTAAGTTGAATTGAAAGGCCTGGGATCGGTTATTTTATTTGTTTATTCGTCCATGAGTACAACAGCTAGCCTAAAATGGCTAAGATTAGGGTTATACAGGGTGTAACAGAAAGGTGTAGTAATATTTTAGGGGGTTGTTAGGGACATCATTCTGCACAACCGATTTGATCAGAGCAACGTTATTTTTCACTACGTTTTGTGCCGGGCGATCAGCTGATTTGTATGGTCATTTTACACTTTATTGTACTGTACGTGTCAAATGTGAAATATTAAAAAATAAACGCTGAGGATGGAAAGATCGGTACTAAATCTAATTCAAAAAAAAAAAAAAAAAACATTTATTGAACAAAACGGTGGGTACATGTACATTACATTTTGAGTGTGTGTTAGTTATACAATAGTTGAGCATAGCAGTAATGTAGCAATAGTTGATGCCTTCATTGCTAGGCTAGTTTAATAGCCTGTATTAATGATAGGCACGCTCTTGCCTTCTGGAGGGGGGAGTGCGGATAAGTACTACAAATGTACACCCTTAGTTTTTAAAATGAAAGAAGTTAAAATAATAAAATGAAAGTATTTATGTATGGTATGTGAGGGTATGTGTGTGTGTGAGTGAGGGTGTGAGGGTGTGTGTGTGTGTGTGTGTGTGTGTGTGTGTGTGTGTGTGTGTGTGTGTGTGTGTGTGTGAGGGTGTGTGTGTGTGTGTGAGGGTGTGTGTGTGTGTGTGTGTGTGTGAGGGTGTGTGTGTGTGTGTGAGGGTGTGTATGTGTGTGTGAGTGAGTGTGTGATGGTATGTGAGTGTATATATGAGATGAATATTACCTATCTAACAGGAAAAAGGTGAAATAAGCTTTTCAGTATCGCTATACGTAAGGTTAGACAAGTATTTGCGTATTTTGTGTTTACATTCATGAAGTGCCAGTGGATATATGTATTCAGTATTGTTATACTGATTATAAAGAAAAGGACCAATATATAGATTAAAGCGTTTTGTGAAAGTTAAACGAGGTAGGGGAATATTACATATTTTGTCTTTGCGTCGCTTGGTGTTCGGATTGTGTGGTGTTAATTGGTGTTGCAAGATTAAAGTGTTAAAGATGAATAGTTGACGTACTGACAGTACTTGACAGTATTTATATAGTTCAAAGGAGGGAAATAGGATAGGGTGTTTCGTTGCGACTTTAAGAATGGCTCGTTGTGCTATTTCTAACGGTTTCATTGTGGTTTTAGCTGTACCTCCCCAACAAGGGATACAATAAGATATGATGGACTGACATAGGGCAAGGTAAGTATTTCTGACTATGGTTGGATTTGCTATGTTTCTCAGAATTTTAAATATATATATTAATTTACGGACTCTATTGGTGAGGTTATCTATGTGGCATTTGAACTTAAGGTGATTGTCAATGATTACACCAAGATATTTGATGGAGTCAGCAGAAGAAATCACCGGGCATTGGCATGTTTGTTGATCGGTACAGGCGTGTGCACGAAGAGTGATTGGTATCTGGTTACATGTCTGAACCTGCACTAAATGGCTTGGCAATATCTCAACATATTTTCAGCGGTTATTTTTCAGTAAAAATACAGCATTTGATTATGACGTCATATGCTAAACTTCACAGACCGCATGAATAAAATTTGATGAATCAATATAATAAAATTTATCAACATCTTACATGTATGTACGTAGTTAGCAACTAATTAAGTATTGTGTAAACTTTTAATTTGGCCAGGACTCCACGTGTAACGTTAAACCTAGTGTGGGGTCCACAAGCAACTTGTATGTTTCAACCCAATCAGGTAAATAAAGATTTTGTATTTGTATTTATTTGTATCGTGCGCAGGGCGTTCGAAGGCGCATCGGCCGTGTTCAACCACGCGGCGCGCACGCATTGCCCGCCATCCTCCGCCGGCGAGGCGCCGTGTCTGTGGCTCGACTGCGACCGCGTGCCGAGGAAGACCTTCGCGCTGCTGAACCATCTGAACGACAGACATTGCACCGCTGATGTGAGTTCTAACTGTTCCGACGTCAATACGCATATTTTCTTAGAGGGCCAATGACCTTTTATCTCAAACTAGCGACCCGCCCCGGCTTCATATTATGCATGTATACATATAAACCTTCCTCTTGAATCACTCTATCTACCTTTCCACTGGCAACACAATTAAAAAGTTAATTTTAGTCCCTAGGGACTAAAAGACCTACTTTAGTCCCGGTTTACCGGGACTAAAGTAGCTCTTTTCGAATAGATGTGATGAAAACACATTTATTCAACTGTCATTATAAACAAAACACAGGAAACAACAAATTATAAACAGAAAAAGTAGGAAATAAAATACGCGCACACAATCTGTCCCTCACCTTCCACGACAAAACCTCCCCCCGCTACCGGCATGCTACGGATGCAGAGCAACCTTTAAAGTGTGCGTCAAAGAGCAACCCTCTCAGCAACAACGCAGCAGTGAAACAGTTGCTACACTTTCCCCACAGGCGCTAAAAGCGGTGTACAACTCGCGCCGTACAGCCGCCGCGGAGGCTGACGGCAGCAAGCCGGTGACGCTCGGCTATCCTCCGAACGCGGCGCTGCAAGCGCTGAACAAACACGCCGTCGACACGCTCAACCCGAGGGAGCTGATGGTACGTTGATGTACTTCTGTAGTTGGACATTTTCTTATCATATCATCATCATAATGTCAAACATAATTAAGAGGAAACTGAAAGCTAAAAGATGGCGCTTTGGTGACTGTACCTTTTTTACGTCCTTGTCAAGTACAGGGTTTCGATTTTTATGCTTTTTATTGCGATAAAGAACCATAAATGTATTATTTGATAAACGTGCGTGAGCTTCAAACTGAGATTTGAATGAGAAACGCGAAAGTAGCTGAAAAATTACTCATCTGGTAGAAAGGTAAACATGCAAAGATTTCGACGTTTTGTTTCGCTAGCGGTTTATAATAGTAATAAATGTATCCCCTACTTTTACACTTGAAAGCACTGCATTCAGGTTGGAAAGTTTCAAAACTTTGTTTACAAAAAACTACATACAATTTGACAGTTCCCGTGTCATACTAAGGTACAATAGCGAAAGCGCCACCTAGCGTGAGAAATTGTCAGTTTTCCACCCAATTGCCAGAGAGCCACCAAGTTATGTAGAGAACGGCCAAAGCAGAACTACTGACGCCACTATGAAAATGTCACACTTTGTCTGTCAGTTGTTGTTGAGTATGCTGTTCAGTTGGCGCAGCCATCGGCTAGGTGGTCTGCCTGCTGGCTTTGTCTCTTCTCTTTGGTCCACCATCCATCATTCTTTCTAATCCATATCCACCTCAGTCCCGTTATTCGCTTACTTGCATCTTCACTTCAAGTACGGTTATATTTAGCTTGCCGTGCCATACTAACTTGTAGTCCGGCCCAGCTAATTTATCTTCCAATTGTACTCCAATTAGTTTCAAAATTAACACCGCAAGTTTGTGCACGCACCTGATTCCCATCCCGACTATCAGCTACTTGCGAGTACAAATCTACACACTGGCAACAAATGATTTTGCCATTTGCGTATTTTTTTAATTGCCATCTCATTTTCTATCATTTCTTGCCAATGTATACTGTCATTGTGCAGTAGCTGTCAACTGCTACATGAGCAGCCTTCACTGTGTACAGCTTTTACGATCTTTTGGCACGCGGGAACAGGTGGAACTAACGCTTGATGACAGGTTCGTTGCGTTAACTTGCGTAGAACTGGCACCCCACTGTAAAATCAATTGCTAATAGATCGCTGGACAGACAGACAGACCGTCACCGAGTTTCTCGGCACCTGGAGCCCAATTCTTACCCATGCGAATTGAAAGTGTAGACGTAGAAAGTGTAGACACGCACACATTGCCGAGTTTCGAGGTGTTCGAGTTGTTCGAGACATGCCTGTGCAATGCGTGCGTCACTTCGACGTCATTTTGGTTGTGAATGTTGTGATTTGCGACACACGACACGATATTATTATTTATTTGGGTCCCGGCAGAATTACCAGCGTTGCAGTTATCTGCAACACATGCTGAGCCAGGGCCTATTCACTGTGGAAAATGCACATGTATAGTTTATTTCTATTTTTTTAAAGTTTTGTAAGAATCTTATTGTATTTGTGTGTATTCTTACAGTGAATGAATGGATTATCTATCTATCTATCTATCTATTTTTCATAATTTTTGCAAGATGATTAAATATTGTATAAATATTGTAGCTAAGCGACAACCCTAGCCGTTTGAGCAAGAGTAGGTATAGTTATCATGCGAACAGGGGCCTAGACTATTTCTTATTAAAACTATGTCTACGCTTTCAATTGGAATGGGCGGGAATTGGGCACTTTAGCAAGCTCTCACTTTACTCTCTTGTGCTGAGTCACCACGAGAAACTTGACACGGCCCAAGCCTAATACTGTAATCTAAGCACATAAACCACCACCAATGTGTGCCGACCACTGCTGCCACCTGTGCCGTCGGTCGCTAACCACGTGTGTTTGTGTGTGAATGCAGCAGAGAGCCGAGTTGTGCACGCGGGGCGCTGAACCCACGGTGAGCGATTGCCGCACTGATTGGGGATGGGGAGAAGGGGGGGAAGAAAATGGCTGCGCAGATTGCCGCGCAATGAGTCATTTGTTTTCAAAACCCGCTAAAAACCCCTGACGTCCAGTTTCGATAACTATCCATGGTTTTTACATTACTAGAGTTAGATTTGACAGTTGCGCTATGGAACTCATGTCAAAGGTGTTTGGGTAAATGGACCATTGGAGTATTTTTTTAATTCGCGGCCACCGATATCTTTATCATTATTTGGTAGCAGTATCATAATGTATTTAAAGAGGAAGCATTGCTGTAAACCATTTCGAAGCTGAGATAATAGAGCTTCAAGTAACACTTTTTGTACTGAAAAAACTTTAAAGTGAGATATCTCAGCCCCGAATTGATTTAGCCATTAAGTACTCTATAGTAAGATTAGCTAATTTTTAATTGCTTTTTCAAAATTCATAACTTTCATGAGTGGCCGCCAATACTCAAAATTGACCAAACTCGAAACGACGCCAACATTACCCAATGCCATTTAACCCTATCTATCCGCAGATTGAGGATTGATAGGTTATTGAAACTGGACGTAAAAGGACATGACACAATCTTGTATGGGCTAGCAGAGTAGGGGCATCGCACCTAGCCATACACATTCCTGGGTGGCTAAATATAATTTTAAACAAGTCATACAAAAAATAGAGATGCTGTGAGCTAGTGAGAAGTCTTTGAATGCAGGCGTAGATATAAGGCGGCGTTCATAGCGGGTTTGAAACTAGATGACTCAGATATTGTCGCTTAGAGGTCTTACACACGAGCAACATAGTCGGCGGCGGTACAGTTCCCGTCACATAAAGACACGGATCGACGGGGACGGGAGGTATTTGCGATGGCTACAGTCGCGCAAGAAAGTATTATATTACATATGTTACGGCTTATAAATGTTAGAAGAGCGGCTAAACTTTATTTGTTCTTACATGTCAACCTAACACGAAAGGTAAAATGGGATTCGCTTCGCTCACTCCCTTTATCCTTCACCTACCCTGACCCACCTCTGCGCCCATGTAACAATAGAAAAACTAATATTATTATTAATACTATCTGACATTAGCCGCTCTCCTAACATTAGCCGTACCTATAGATGTGCCGAGCCGGCAATATTGCCATTTTTACGGCAATCTTGCCGGTTCGGCACATCTATAGCCGTAACACAGGTACATGACATTTCTGTCGCTGGCTGTCTTTGTGCGTGATGGGAGCTGTAGTCTTAAAACGCATCAGCAGCATTCTACAGGGTGTAACAGAAGGGTGTAGTCATATTTTAGGGGGTTGTTAGGGAGACCATTCTGAGCAACTTTCACTATGAAACCGGTTTGATAAGAGCAACTTTATTTTTCATTGCTCCATACATTTTGGTCCGAGCGCGGTCAGCTGATTTGTATAGAAAAGTGAAAATTAAAGTTGCTCTGATCAAATCGGTTTCATAATGAAAGTTGCTCAGAATGATGTCCCTAACAACCCCCTAAAATATGACTACACCTTTCTGTTACACCCTGTATAGCAGTCGAACGGCAAACTTAATAATCGGTCAAGTGCGAGTCGGAATCGCACAAGAAGGGTACCGTACTATCGTACAACAGCACTCAAAACAATAAAACAAATACAAAAAGAAAATTAAACACACGTCTCTTGTATGGGGACCCCCTTTAATTTGTAATATGTCTCGTATTTCAGTATTTGTTGTTGTTGCGGCATCAGATATACACATTCTGTGAAAATTTCAACTTTCAAGCTATTACGGTTCGTGCTCTAGGACCCGCTGACGGTCAGCGTAGGCTTAGTAACAGGGTCCCGTTTGGCTCCCTTCGGGCAGCCTAAAAAGTGACGACGCGTCCAAATCCGACGAGGGCAGATCACGAACGTTTTCGAGATCGTAAAACGTTTTCGAGAACGCAGGAAATTGTATTTTATCTCATAAAGAATAAAAATCGCTGACATTTGGCTTTTCGATCGAATCTTTGTTCGTGATTGGGCTACAGGTTGTGTTGGCTGCTGTCGACACGTTCAAAGCTGCTGTCGACTGTCGCCGACGCACAGGCTCGTGTGTAAGAGCTCTTTTAACTCATGCTGGCTGTCGTTTCTGGAACTGTGTTTGTCGTCTTTGTGTGCTTTTTGTGTTCGTTTTGTTGGCTTTTTTATTTGTATTGTTGCCAGTACTTCGAGTAGAGATTATAGATATGTATTTACATTCATTACTTATATTTTCTCACGTGTTATAGTTTATGTTATCATTGTTTTAATTTATGTATATTATTTCGCTTGTAACAATAAGGCCTTCTGAACACGGGGCTACCAGTAGAGGACTCGATACGCGTATCCTACGCTCTTCGTTTACCGCGGTTAACTTGACAACTTACCACTGGAAAAGGAGGGGTTAAGTCCCCACCATTCAAAATTGTCTGCGAACAACAATTCACTTGCTATGCTATCTCGGGGTCCCTTGTGCGAAAGCCGTGCTACTGGAGCAGTATACCAGGCCCAGGATTCTGCGAACGATTCGCACGTCAATTGCTTTAGCGAGTTTTGGCTTGGCGACGGCGCCGTGTCGTGCCGCGCCGGCTACAAACGAACCGGCATTTCGCGCTCTCGCTATAGCTATTGGCATGCGATTCGCTTGCAGAATCCTGCCGCAGTATGAAATGCATTGCAAACTCGAGTCGTCTTCGAGTACTCCCTTGTGCGGATTGGACATTAGATATTTGTCCGTCTCGTTCTTGTATAATTGTATGTTTGAAGATTTTCGTAGGCAAGATTTAAGTATATACTATGGTTTTGGACTGATTGCTAGTAAATGTATACTTTTTAGGAGCTCTCAAAAGGGGTGTACAGGGTGTAACATAAAGGGGTGTACAAGCCGAAAGAGGGTCGTTAGGAACATGATTCTGAAAAACTTTCACTGTGGGACCGACTTGATCAGAGCAACTTTATTTTTCAATTCACCATACATATCAGCTAAGCGCTAGGCCCGACATGTACTGAGTTAATAAAAATAAAGGTGCTCTGATCAAGTCGGTCCGATAGTGAAAGTTGTTCAGAATGATGTCCCTAACAACCCTCTTTCGGCTTGTTCACCCCATTCTGTTACACCCTGTATTGTTCTAGTTAGTTCTATGGAATGCATGTGAATACTGGCAATGAATTTATTTTTGAATTTGAATACAATTCCGGTATTCTCAAGCTAATTTTTACTTCAACTTCAGACATGTCCTAGATCTTTTTGAGTACCTGGTCTAATACAGAATGACGTACGCATTTCAGGACGAGAACGAAGGTCCTGTCACGAAGAGTATTCGCCTCACCGCCGCTTTGATTCTGAGGAATCTCGTCATCTATTCGAACACGGGGAGACGGTATGTGACATCAAACTTTGCATCGAATTACTGGATAAACTTGCGCACAAATGTTCATCTGCCACTCCGCATGGGAATCAAGTTTCTACCCTTACTAAATTTCTACCGAATCAGGTGCATAAAGCCATATACATACAGACAAGATTAACCGCTTATCTGTGGGTAATTTATAAGAAATTTTTAACCGACTTCCCAAAGGAGGAGGTTTACAATTTGTCCGGATATTTGTTTTTTTTTATTTTTTATTTTATGTATGTGCCCCGATATCGCCTATACGGATGGACCGATTTAGAAAATTATTTTTTTGTTTGAAAGGGTTTACCTTCCCATTGGTCCCATTGACACCAGGTCAGGATCTGATGATAGGATCCTGGAGAAATCGAGAGAACTCTTCAAATATTATAGGCAGACCTATAGTGATTTTTGTGTTTTTCATAATAACTCGTGCAAATGCACATGGTAAGCATAATATTGTGATGCGGAACTGCTGATGAAGACCACACATTTCCACCAGATCTGCTCAATACTAGGTACAAATACAATGCGTGGCTGACGGGCAGGCAACGCATAGCCTAAACCGGTGGACCTAGAGCCATGAAACTTTGTACAGGGGTTCCTTAGTAGCGTGGAGTAGCACTGATATGGGATTTGACAAAATTATTTATTTAAGACTTTAGGTCATAATCATAGTATTAGCACTAGAAATAGAAATAGGATTGCTATGCCCGCGTTCAGACTCAGTAAGGTTGCTCACTCTTTTATGGGAGTATGTGTCAGTTTTTATAATAAAATACCTAATGAAGCAACGGACCTACCAGAAAGGAGGTTCAAAAACTATGTCAAAAACGGCCTATTGAAGAAGTCTTATTACAGTGTAAAAGAATATTTAGATGACAAAACTGCATGGTCTTTACCATCTCAGCGCACAGAAATCCAAAGAGGGGCGATGGACTGAGTCAGTACGTCTCTACTCGGTGTATTTCCTTAGACTTAAGTAGAAATACATAACATTGTATTTTTAAGGCTGATATTTTAAAAAGAGGTACGGGGGAGGTTTCTTGCCCTTCTTTGCTCCAACCCTAAGCCCACAACTTCCGAACGGGCGGTAGTATACAAAAATATTAATATTATATTGACGTTGACTAAGTAATATGTATGATTTTATGGTCAATAAAATTTTTGAACTGAATTGAACTGAACTGATTAATTCCCCAAGGGGGGGGGGGGGGGATAAGGGGTTACAGTTTGTATTAAACTCAATCTAATCAAATAGGGTTTGTGGAAGTCGGTTTTTTCTAAAGTTTACTTTTTGTTTCAATTATTCAATTGTTAATGGCCTAGGGTTCCTTTTCCAACTTCCCCCGACTTAGGCCTCTTGTTAACGACAACGGACAACGGTCCGACGCGCAGTGTTCAATAGGACAGTGTGGGCATAGTATAAATAAGAAATAGTAAGTTCACTAGGCCCCTGTTCGCATGATAACTACCTATTCTTGCTCAAACGGCTAGGGTTGTCGCTTAACACGGCCGGACGAATGACGTTGACTCGTCGCATGCATTGCTTGCATAGCCCTGTCTCGCAGCAAGCGAAGGAGGCGAGATTCGGCAATGTGTGCGTGTGGCGGCGCGTGCTTATACGGAATGCAATGTAGCTGTGTGTGTGCGACTGTTCTCGCTGATTTGTTTGAAGTGAACCTGGCGTGGTATGGGTGTTTGTTAACGTGACGGGAATGTACCCGTTGTCCGTTGCGTTAACAAACACCCACACTAACCTATTGACCACTGCGCGTCGGCCCGTCGTCTGTCATGAAAGGGTCGTCGTCGTCCTTAGGGTTAACCCGCTATGTAAATTGAAACGTCTATCACAATACTCAAGCTAACTAACGAATCAAACTGACATCTTCTTGCAACTCTATACCCTATCTAATAAAACAGGCAACTTGACAGCTAACCTTCATAAAATCCAAATAATAGGTAATATGTTTAGCAGTGATGGCGATGACAACTATTCTGTTAGTTCAACTGAATAAACAATTTCGATTCTTTCCGATTGTTTTGGTGACATCCCTAGTGTTTAAAAAGTGTATTTTATGAAGTTTCCTGTTATATTGCATAAGGTATAGTCCTCTATCCATAGAATCATATGGTAGAGTACCTATCGGCAGATCTACACAGACTTAGGAGCTCTGTGTGGACCCGCCACTCAGGCGACTGTGAGCGAAAGTAGAAACAGATACTCGGTGCTCGCCCGAAAATGTCTCGCAAGGCTGCTCGCTCTGTGTGGATCCGCCTTATGGCCTACGCACACTGGGACGGCATGGCAAGGGATTTTATATTTTACCAATGGACATTCAAACGTATCCCTATAGAAATAAGACATAAATTTATATGCTTTCAAATAATGCCGAAGCATCCCTTTAAACCATAGCAATTTATGTCTTATTTCTATATCGATACGTTTGAATGTCCATTGGTAAAAACTTGCCATACCGTCCCGGTCTGCGTAGGCCTTTGGGCTAGACGCTCAATAGACGGCAAAATGGCTCGCACAAAACGCTCATTGGCACAAACGTTTGCACCAACCGCTTTGTACAGGTTTTGTAGGTGGGTTTGCATACAAACCTGTACAAACCGGCATACAAGTTTCTATCCTGTGGACGCCCCATACAGTTTTTGGTCGTTTTTGCGCCAATTTTTACACAAACCGTTTGCGCATGCAAGTCGCTGCCATTAATATTAACAACCCCTTATTCCCCTTCCAGCCATCTCCGCAGCTACGAGTCCCACCTCGCGACGATCGCGCTCAGCAACGTTGAAGCTTCCCGCACGATGGCGCAAGTGTTGTACGACATGAACAACATTTGAGACCCGGCATCTGGTTTGAGGGACCAGCCGGGTGGCTGACAGGCGACTGATCGCGGGGCGGCTGATGTAGTAAGGGAAGTAGAGAAGGCTAACCGGAAAGCTGCTTCAGAAGAAATAATGATTCGCTTCGAATACAATGACTTTACACACTCCAAAATCGATTGGAACTTTCCAACGAGCTTTTGGCGCGAGGTAACAGGTTCGTTGCGTTAAATTGCGTATAACTAGCGCCCCACTGTAAACGTCAATCAATTGCCAAAAGATTGTTGGACAGATAGACAGACCGTCGCCGAGTTTCTCGGCACCTGAAGCCCAATTCTTACCCATGCGAATTGAAAGCGTAGAAGTGAAATATTGTCATTTTCGTTCGACTTTTCGTAGAAAATTTGCGTCTACGCTGTGGATAATGTAACATTTACCAATGAGGAATTAAAGATCAGGCCCCCGATTCTCGCGCTATCGAGTTCATCTCCCCAGTCGAGATATCGGTTTTGATACCGCCTAGATCCGTCGAAAACGATGTCGATTTATATTTATTTCGATCGAAAACGAGTCGAGATATCTCGGTTGCTCGAAAGGCTAGTCGTAAGAATAGCTTTATCTTGTTTTTGATAGTTTTCTGTGTCTCAAAATCGATATTTCGACCATGGACATGATCTCGCTAGCGCCAGATTGCCCCCCTGTGTTGATGACATGTTCGTTGCATTGAGCTGGCGCCCCCTGTAAACGTCACTCATCAGCCAAAAGGTCGTTGCAAGGTTGTACAGCTTTTACGAGGCCGTTCCGAGTCAATTTTAGTGCTACAAAATGGCCTGTGTGTGATCGATTTTGGCGTAGTTTAGTAGACTCGGAACGCGCCTATGATAATGAACACAATAGGCTTGTGGCCAAGGTAATCCAATAAATCTAGGAACAAGTCTTAAGTTGAAGCATTATGTACAAAAAGGCTTTACATTCTCAGAATTGTATATTTCCAGCAGATATATTTTATAAAGTCAATTTTGTGCAAAAAAAGACAGCATTTGATGGCACTTTTACATGACGTCATTCTGTTGTTATTTCATAGAACTCGGGAACAAAAATTCCGTTTTGAAAGTTCATTTTTACTTGACAGGCCACAAGCCTATTGTCTTGGTTGACAATAGACTTGTCACTTTTCCGCTATTTTAGGTAGTTTTGACGTATTTATTACATACCCTGAATTTGTATTAAGCAAGATTTAAATATTTTGAGAATGATATCTCTTTGTGATGGCAGTAATATCACAATCAACCTTAATAAAATGCTGAAATCTTGTGCATTAGGTAAAATAATATTATGATGTTTATAAGTAGTATATTTTTTGGAAGAAGATTCGATACTTTGTAAAAAATATATTTCACTAACAATGTTTAATTGTTCTAAAATGAGGCGTTTTTAGTTCTAATCCAACTGTTACTCTCTACTTGGTTACGACGCTAAAGCACGTCCGCCGTAAAGTGGACCATGTCAAATTACATTTATAAGGGCCTTCCGAATCAACGTGAAAGTTGACTTTACGGTGGTCAAGCTATAGGTACAGTCACCGTCAGATATATCGTAGCGGTGGAGGCACTCAAATATTTCTGAGCAGCATTAAATTACAATAAATTCGGTACACTCTAGATCACTAAAACATCAGAAAATCCAATTCGTCATTAATATAAAAGCAGCCAAGGTGGTCATAAGATCTGAACATTTAAGGAAAACATACCGTAAGTCGGTGTCATACAGTTTAAATTCGTTACTTCGAATAAATAGATGTGCCGAGCCGGCAACATTGCGGCAATATTGCCATACAAAAAATGGCAATATTGCCGTATAAATGGCAATATTGCCGGCTCGGCACATCTATTATAACCTCCTTCCGCGTTAAATACATCCTGCAACCGTCTTCGCATGGAACCAACTGTATGACACCGAATTACGGTATGTTTTCCTTAAATGTTTCCAAATTTATTGAAATTTAACCCTGCTCAGAATTAATTGAGTACCTCCACCGTTACGATATATCTGACGGTGAGTGTACTTGTTAGTTTTGTATAAGCCTCGATACAGATTACGCCGAAACTGTTTTATATAAGATTTTTTCATTGTGTAAATGTAAACGTATGCTTGTATTAAGAGTGAAGTAAATGATTGTGTTATGTGTAATTTAGTTAAAAGTATTAATAATAAATAATGAAAGAACTGAAAGTGTTTTCTGTAATTTGTGTAGGTAACCCCGCGGTACTGTACAAAAATGTAGGAATTAGCATAGCTTTCGCCCGTTGCTTTAGTTGGCAACTAAGTAAGAGAAAAATCCCGAAGGCCATTTCGCGCTCACACCTGTATACATACATACATACTCTCAACTGAATAGGTACCCAGTCGGTATAGCTAATTAGCTTAAGATGTAGGTAATTATGTTAATAAGCCGTACCTAAAATCTAAGTATAGAAACAATGTACCATTTATTGCATTTTAACAATTAATCATTAAAGGTACCCTACAATCTGTGATGGCTGATAAGAGTATTGAACCACTGACTAAAAGTGGTCAGCCACCCCGTATGGGAATAAGCGAGATGCTATGTTATGTATATAGTCATCAATTGTAGACCTGTTTTTCTTGAACTTTTATGTCAAAAAGAGCAACCAAGTATAAAGAAGAAGAAGTAGAATTCAAATAAGTTCAGAAATCTGTTTTTATTTTCCCTGATGATTCTACGAGTATTACACCGATGATGCTATAATTTATTTATTTATTTTTATTTTATTTTATATAAGCAAGGGTGTAACCAAATATCTAAAAGTAATTGTACTCTATAGTGCTACACGGATGTTTTAGATGACATTGACAGGGGGGCGCTACTGTCAGCGCTAACCAACCATACTGTGAACTGCCAACAAAGTTGCACACTTCCAAGATGGTCGCGTTAGTTCCGATTTTGGACCACATGCCAAAACATCCCTATAGCACTCTATGTAACTAATTACTAAAAAAATACTTTTAAAGAAAGTATTGTACTGTAGGTAGTCGATATAAAATAAAAAAACACTTCCATACAAGTCCATGTGACACATCTATCACGTTCACGTGTAAAATAGAAGTGTGTTGTGTACCGAGCGTGCACCTGTGTCTACTTCAATACGGGGCTGCTCAAAACTGAAAACAAGTAACTACATTTTGCCAAACTTTACATGACAGTAAACTTACCTAAAAATTAACTTAAAAAACTAATAGCAGATAAGAGCACAAACTAAATACTCAGCCCGGGTCTCTCAAGAGACGAATAAACAGTCAGATAACTTTTTTTGACACTTTTTGTACGTGTGAAATGTCAAAAGCACCCGATAAACAGACAGATAAACGCTATCTGAGGAATGAGAGAATGGCACGCTGTCTGTCCGGCAGTCTGTCTCTCGGGTACGGCACTCTGGCGAATAAAAATTACTTGATATTAAAATTGATTCTGCGAGAGGCTTGGTTCTAGCGTAGTTTGTCAATAAAATGCCTGGTCTTGATGTTGAATCCAAAATGTGCAAAAAAGAAAAAGGTTAGTTACATATTTTTAGATTGGTGCAGCCGCATATTATATGTATTTATCAGATCAGTTAAGTAAGTAGGTACCTACCTACTTCCCCTAACATCACATAATACCTACCTGTAGATAATGAATAAATATCTATTATACTTGCATTTAATAAATATAAGAACATATTTATTCAACATCTACTAGACAATATATTTGTTCATCTGTGTAAATTTATTATTGACATTTCCTATTGAATACCATTCATGACTCAACAGTTGTGCAAACTTAGTAAATAATGCAAAGAAGTATTTTCGAATCTGAAATCATGGGACAAAGGAAAGTGGTATCTACCTTTTTTGGGATACCTATTTTAGGTATGTCACCCACATTCATAGGTAGATAGATATAATATGTGTGCAGATAATGTACGTATTAAAAAAATAGCTATCGTAATGATTACAGAAAGTTGGTTTCACAAATTCCTAGACTTTTGATTTAAATAAAGCATCGTTTCGTTACATAACGAGGATAGCAGGAAAATAATGGACACAGGTTTCACATGAATTTAAAACAACCGCTTTAAAACCGCAATAAGTAAATGATTGTTTGTTTATCTCTGAATACCTACTTGTTTTAGTTATCTTATCTTTATCCTAAACGCGTGAAAATTTCAGGCTACAGTGGGTAAATGAACTGTTACGAAAAGAAGTTATGAAGAACTCTCAACACTACAGGTACAGCGTACCTATATCATAACTAAACTAGGATTGAAAGAAAACCCCGGTATTATCAATACATAACTTAGTTTTATTTCCTAAATCACAACTCAAAGCAAAGAACAACTTCCCAAGCCAAACCATAGACTAATAATTGTTTGTTTTTTTTAAAAACGATGCTGTCAACAGCAGAATACAAAAATGATTGACGAATACTCGAATCGATCTTAAATGTCAATCGATCGATTCGAGTACTCACACATAGCAATTCTAACAGTCGGCCATCCTGATGAAAAGTCTGTCTCAGACGTCATTCAATATTAGACACAGTATGTTTTATGAGACACACAATTTATAGGAATAAAAATTATGATATCAGTCCTTGAACGATAATTCAGTTCAAATAATTGGACAGGCACAATATGTTTTACAAGAAACACAATTATAATAATAAAAATATGATTTCAGTCTTTGAACAATATTTCAAATGGATAGGCAATTAAATAATAGGACAGACCGAATCTGTTTTACAAGAAACACAATAATGGGAATAAAAAAAATATGATATCAGTGTTTGAACAATATTTCAAATCGATAAGCATAAAATTAAATTAAATTAAATTATTTTATAAACAGTAAGTATTTCTGTTAATCTTTGAACTTGCATCATTTTATTTTAGAAAATATAACATAACTTTAACCAGTTAATGAGTGATGTACATATCTAACTTATCTTTCCTAACCGGATAAGTAATAACTGTCTTAGGATGACCAATGAACTGAAGAGTAAGGTATAATTTTATGCTTTATATTTCTCCACATCGGCCATCCTGAGTATTTGAATGTCCTCATTCGAAAATAACATAACATCGCGATTAAACATAGTAGGTAGCACAACAATTGAATAGCGTCTGTACAGTCAGCGTACCAACTTAAATTATGATGTTATTTGCATAACTGAAACACATTTTAACAGCGGGGTGTTTGACGGAGAGTTCGGTTGACGTCTAGATAAGCATAATTAATCATGACCAAAAACCTACTTTGAATCTTTGTGTTTGCTACCTCCCTCAATACTACGCAAGACGAACTTATCCTTTTTATGATAATCTGCAAACAAATATACTTGAAGCTAATGAATCCGAAACATTCCTTATTTTTATTGGATACTTTAACACACGCAACTTAACCTGGACCAGGTCTATTACCTCAATGACACTGGCTCCAAGTGAACCCTTGGACTTTAAGGCGAGGCTTTTGATGGAGACATTATCTGTTTGCAATCTACCTCAGTTCCAAAATATTCCTAATCATAATAATGTATATCTAAATCTTGTCCTTTCCACCGTAGATAATATCCACGAATTTACTTTTCTGCCCTCGTACTATTATTTGAGGGCATATATACCTCGCTAGTATTCACGTTTGTGTGAATACTTTCCAAAACAAAGCCAGTAGGTAGGTACTCGAGGCTCCCTCGGTCGTGGCAGCGGCGGCGGCGGCTCGGTTTTCTGGCGCCGCGGTGGCGGCGGCAGCGGCTGCTCGTGCGCCCCGATGATATTTGCGGCGACGACGATGGGTAGAATTGAGCCACGTGCGCAACAGTTTTGCGTTCTTCTCTAGCTGTTGATAGAGAAGGACAGGACAGGAAGATAGACAGAGAGAGAAGGACAAGTTGCAGAACAGATTGCAAGTCAGATTGCATCGTGGGTCGCACAAAACATCTGTTGCGGAACCTCCTTTCAGCGGCAAGCTGGCCGCATCTTGTCATTTCGATTTATATTTCCTTTTTTATTTTGCTTTTATGTTTGAAATAGCTATTCTGATCAGTGTCACAAAATATACCATATCAACAACATCATCGACAATTTTCTCTCATTTTCTAATCGCAAATACAGTCCACTCACACGCTCACTATCGATAATAAGTTATATCGTGCAAGTTAGAGTTGAAGTTGGAGATATAAAAATGGTTGGATCTCACCGTGCTGTGAAATTGATGATCGCATCAGCGATTTTGTCAACGATTATGACCGCCAACGATTGCGCGTCACGCGGGGGTGACAGCGACGGCATAGTGCAGCGCACCAGGCGGCACGGGGGCGGGTGATGCCGCGCGTCGAGCAGCTGACGCAGGCGGTGCATGGCGCCGTGCTGGCAGCGGCGACGGCTCGAGCTTGCCCACGATGTCTCTGCATCAGGCCCTGATCGCCCAGCAGCCGTCTCCGCGATAGAACCTGCTCGTGATGTTCTTGGCGGAAGCGATGTGTCAACCCTATGATGTTGTGTGGGTACACCTCGTTTTTCTAATGCATTGACACGCTCACGCAACTATAATAGCTGCTGCCTGAGTTCATTGTCGGGCGTTCTATCTCGAACTATATGTCTTTCCCTACCCCGAGTTCTTCTACGTGCATGATTTAACTCAAAATTTGAAAACATGGGGTTATCAATTCGGTTGTATGATATATTTTTTTTTTATGTGTGTTACCTCGAACTGGTCTTATTTATGAACCGAATTAACGATGCGCGATTGTGAATAACAATCGCTAAACCACTCGATTGTTGAAATCATTCAAAGTATTCGAATTAGTGGTTTCATTCGTTTGGATTTCCGATAGTTTTAAGCTCATGTAAAAGTAAACTCTATGCTCTGAGAAAAAGTATCTAATTTTGTGTGGAACATTCTATCAGAAAACTATCGAAATTCATGAATAGTTTGTATTCGATTGTTCATAAAATTTATTGCGCCCCAATAAGGAAAAATTTTGATTGTGTGTACGAGTGAATAGAAAGATAAACGAAACAAACAAGTGTAAGCGAGAAAGAAATATAAACAACATGGCGTCGATTGTGAATAACAATCGATAATCCCGAAATCGCTAGTTTATGATTGTCACGCAAAAGTGATCTTTATGTGCTCAGAAAAAATATCCATTTTTGTGTGGCAATTCAATCAGTAACCATCGAATTTCACAAATACCACTAGTTTGTATTCGAGTGAATGGTTTCACTCGATTGTGTGAACTAGCTATCGATTGTTTTCAAAGTCGATTGTTAATACTATTCACTATCAAACCACTCGATTGTTTGAACTAGTAACAATCGCCCATCTTTAGAACCGATGTCTTTTTTTTTATGATTGGTGACCTAAGGTTGGTCCCATTTTTTTTTTTTAATCAAAAATCGGTCCAGTAATTAGCTTTCTACATAGAAAAGGCTGTACAACTCTAACTCTACAACCACAATGTAGCAATAAATAATTTGGAATTTGAAATTTGGACTGTCATCCAGTAACCAAAATTAAAAACATAATTATTGCTTAGCATACTCAATCTCAACTGCTTTACCCGTAATCGTACTTATAAATCATTTCACCTTCACACTTACCGGAACAATACTTCTTACTATAACCACAGATACTATAATATTATACTAACTAATACAGACAGACCACCTAGAACAAAATATCACACCGGCGTAAACTGAAATGCTACGGAAGCTTCTTTAGTTCGAAGCCATTATCGCCCGGCGCAGCACCATCGAAAAATTGCAAACACCACGAGGCGGCGCCAAGATGTATAGGATTTATTCTAAGATTAGCGCCACCTAGAAGTATGTTACTGAAACCATGGCATTTAGAGTACAAATCTTACTCCTCACGCCATCTCTTTTTCACGAAGGGTTACTAATTATAATTTGTATGGGATGAGCATCCTGTTACTATACTAAATAGTCTAGTCATCAGTCGTCGATCAGTCTGATTATTTAAATCTATTTTGGTTGGTGGCATATACACCAAATCTCAAATAAAACAAAACTACCACGACTTTTTGTAATTTTTTTTTTTTTTTGCAGGTCCAGAGAAGTCTGTTTAGGCAATAACAATCTTACTCCTCACGCCATCTCTTTTTTTACGAAGGGTTATTAATTCTAATCTGTATGGGATGAGCATCCTGTGCTATAACCCCATCTCCAGGGTGTGCCGTTTGTACAATGATCTCTTCAGCGGATACCCGGAACTTGATATTTACCAAATTCGAACTTTTGAATTTATTAAATTAATTAACTCAGCTCTGTTCTATTCGGCTTCAACCAATTAGGATTAGTTTTTTTTTTCTATATACTTCATCAATAAAAAAAACCGTTTTACTAGTTTATGAATTATAAACACAATAGATTAAGTTTTCTATGTACGCATAGTTTGGGCAACAGTCCAACATAAAGTCCTTTAATGATGTATTATTGTCTTCAAATGGCTGTATTCTGTTTTGTGTACTTATTGTAAATAAATAAATAAATAAATGACAACATAATTATGGTATTACCAATTTTCACACATAAATTAAATTAACTAAATGTCGTTTACCAATCACAGCTCCGTTACACATTATTTGTCACTACATATTCACTTTCATGACTAGGAACTTTTCACTGATTCAACTGCACGAGAATCGCACTTAAACTACCACACCCATGACTTTGCCGCTAGCACTATCATGGTTCCTTGGGCTAAGGTAACCAGGAGGAACCGGAGAATGAACACTCCGCGTCAATCTAGGGATCAGGAACGTAACGCACACCCTAGGCGTCAACAGCATTATTTCACCCCACCGCTTACACACACAAGGCGTTGCGGTCTAGGGCTCAGGAACTTTATTTGCCAAAACAACGACTGGCAAGATCTGATAAGATTCCTAAATATTATGGGTCCTAAAATATGCAATTCAATCCCAACAGTAACCAAACAGGTAGATAGTGATGCAATATTCTTGCAAAAGCTTAAGGTCCAGCTTACGATGGATGCTATAGTATTGATGCCTTCTTTTGGATGTGACTCATTCGATCAGACTATTTATTAATGAAATTTATTAGGTATTACATATTAACATGAAATTGATCTAATTAAAATGTGTTTAAAATCTACTCCCATTATGATACATACACAGGTAAATGAGAGTTTGTAATAAACAATCTACTTAACCCCTTCGTCGGCACATCCCATGCCTCTATTGTTCTCTATTGGTCGGTTGTTCGACCGGCGTACTTCTGAGAGTGAACCAGTTAAGTACTAACCAAATGACTTGTAAATTTATAATAATTTATGAATAAATAAAAACAATACACTTACAAGGTGCCGACAGCATATTTCACCCCACCGCTTACGCACACCAGGCGTTTCGGTCTAGGGCTCAGGAACGAAGCGCACTCACAGGGTGCCGACAGCATGTTTCACCCCACCGCTTACGCCCACAAGGCGTCTCGGTCTAGGGCTCAGGAACGAAGCGCACTCACAAGGTGCCACCAACATATTTCACCCCACCGCTTACGCACACAAGGCGTTTCGGTCTAGGGCTTAGCGCACTCACAAGGTGGCCAACATCATATGTCACCCCACCGCTTACGCACACAAGGCGTTTCGGTCTAGGGCTTAGCGCACTCACAAGGTGGCCAACATCATATTTCACCCCACCGCTTACGCACACAAGGCGTTTCGGTCTAGGGCTTAGCGCACTCACAAGGTGGCCAACATCATATTTCACCCCACCGCTTACGCACACAAGGCGTTTCGGTCTAGGGCTTAGCGCACTCACAAGGTGGCCAACATCATATTTCACCCCACCGCTTACGCACACAAGGCGTTTCGGTCTAGGGCTTAGCGCACTCACAAGGTGGCCAACAGCATATTTCACCCCACCGCTTACGCACACAAGGCGTTTCGGTCTAGGGCTCAGGAACGTAGCGCAGTCACACGGTGTCCAACAGCGTATTTCACCCCACCGCTTACGCGCACAAGGCGTTTCGGTCTGGGGCTCAGGAACATAGCGCACTCACAAGGTGCCAGCCAACTGGGGATAAGAAAGGACAAGGAAACAGTAATGTTTTTTTTTTATATTGCTGCACTACATAGGTGCACGCCTCTGAAAATATTGATCAGTGCTTACTTGCACTAGAAGTGCACGCTCCTGATAATTATTTATTTATAACGTTTATTCATGAAAAAAAAACACTTAATTAAGTAATTTAAGTCTGCCAAACTGCTAGGCAGTTTGTCGGCAGGTTGGTTTGGCTCTTAACTATAACAGTATGTATTTTTTTTTAATACTAAGCCCATCCCCCGTTCCATTTTTAATGATATTTAAAGGTTTTTAATATAATATTGCTTCAACATACATTTAAACTTTCTCTTGGGAATTGCATCTGTAATGCACTTATCTGGCATATTATTTAGTATCTTAGGCAGCACCCTACAAGCTGTTCTAGACCCATAATAGTTTATGTGTCTTGGAATAATGTATTTGATCTTATTTCTATTAGTGCTACGAGTAGGGTAGCCATGGACGCTCCTTTTTAGTTGGTTCCGCATTCCAAATGTATCTAAGGTAATTTGATATTCTACTTTCTTGTCAACTGGTATTATTTTACAAACTTTATATAATTTCTCATAATTTTTGTTACATTGTTCTTTATCTCTTTTGCTAACTAAACATTTCAAAAATCTTATCTGTATTTTTTTTTTTTATTTTATTGAGATATGTTGGAAAGGTGCGACCATAGCTACTCAACCCGTATCCTATCAGTGATTCTACCAAGGCATGATATATGCTGTATAATTTGTCAGTGCCTCATTGCCTATGGGCACTATGAGATGCACGCCACTAAAGTTATTGGTATTTAGAAATAAGACCACACCCGTGTGTTCGGTTTCAATTACTTGTGTAATATGTTGTGTTGGAGTAATTCTTTTGTAATGTCACCCTTTATTCAGAAATTAAATGACCAACCCTTTATTCAGACATAAAATGATACAGCCCGCGGACAGAGGCAGATGATAGGTTAAATAATTTTGACCCTAATCACCAATCCGTTTAAGTTTTCAACAAAATATGATAAAAGAATTTGTTCTTCATTCTATGACCATATTATCACTCACTACCCACATGTCTGAAATCTAAATTCATTCATAGTTTTGATGATTCTAGCGGCTTACCTACCCAGTTTTAGGTAAAAACTAAATTTTCCAGAATAGGACAAAAATATCCTAAAATTAAAGAGTTTCGTGTTGTAATCTTAGTGTTAGTTTGGTCCCACAGATCACGTAAAACGATATGATTCAGTCGATTTCGTATTGAATTCCTCGAGGTAACCGTTGATCAAACATCAACCTGCCAATTTTTGTCAAAGCATATAATGATATAACTGTTCATATTACCTTGTTTTAATGTTACTCAAACCTTGGATTTCCGAGCGTGTTTCACGCTAGTTCTTTATCTCACTTCCGAACTGAAAGAAAACCCCGGTATTATCAATACATAACTTAGTTTTATTTCCTAAATCACAACTCAAAGCAAAGAACAACTTCCCAAGCCAAACCATAGACTAATAATTGTTTGTTTTTTTTAAAAACGATGCTGTCAACAGCAGAATACAAAAATGATTGACGAATACTCGAATCGATCTTAAATGTCAATCGATCGATTCGAGTACTCACACATAGCAATTCTAACAGGATAGTACCTGTATACCTATCCACTTATTACATTTAATTTTACAAAGGTTTTAAAAAGTGCTCCGTGGTCTAGTGGGTTTCACCTTGCTTCTCACGCAGGAGATGCACGTTCGAATCCCGGTGATGACCAGTACCAATGAGATGATTAATTTGTTTTAACTACATTATCGGACACTCCGTGTTTCGGATGGCACGTTAAGCTGTAGGTCCCGGCTACTATCACTAATTCGTAGTATGTAGTAGTCGTAAAACCCCTCCACCAACCCGCACTGAGCCAGCGTGGTGGAGTGTGGCTCAATCTTACTCGGATCCGGGTAAAGGCCTGTGCCCCTCGGTGGGGACATTAATGGGCTATATTTAGTTTCTAAGGTTTGGGCTTTTGATTAAAATTATCAAATCAAAGGGCTGCTTAGCAACAACAACTCAATACCTACGTTAACGAGTTTTATTCAGGATCCTTCTTTAATGCGTCTTACAACGATAAGTATAGGCTTAGTACAAATAAAGTACACAAAACAAATAAAATAACCGGCCAAGTGCGAGTCAGACTCGCGCACGAAGGGTTCCGTACCATTATCTATATAAACCTAAAAAAAAAAGTATGGGAGCCCCCCCTGAATATTAATTTAATTTTAATTAAAATATTTATTATTTAAGTAAATAATACACTCAATATATTGTACAAATGTGTTTATTTTGCGTAGATATGGTTACATAGAAGGTGGAAGGTAACATAACAATGTATCGGTCGGTACTGCACATCTAGTCACGTAGTGACATGCAAAATAGCACTAAGGTAGTGCAATACAATACAATAGTTGTGAACATTTTAAGCGTCTGCCTGCTACCATTATCAATATCGAGCAAAAAAACACGTTTGTTGTATGGGAGCCCCCCTTAATATTAAATTTCTTTTGATTTTTAGTATTTGTTGTTATAGCGGCAACAGAAATACATCATCTGTGAAAATTTCAACAGTCTAGCTACCACGGTTCATGAGATACAGCCTGACGGACGGACGGACGGACAGACAGCGAAGTCTCAGTAATAGGGTCCCGTTTGGCACCCTTCGGGTACGGAACCCTTAAAACGTAGGTATATATCTAACGTAAGTAGGTACATACAGGTTGCATCTAGGATTGTAGATTAGATTACCCAGGGTACAGGACGAGCCAAGTTTTTTGTCACCCTGACTGCTGCGTAGAGGGCCGAGTAGCGGCGGCGCATACAATCGGTGATGAGAGAAAGAGGTGAGGATCCCTCATGTGCCAAGAATCCTGGCGGGGCCTGTACCATCAAACTCAGCGACGGTTGACCCTTCGGTGCCAAACGGGACCCTATTACTACACAACAACGCAACTTATTACCAATCATCAGAAATGTGTGTTCAGAGCTCCGTCGTCTACTAGTAGCTATAAGTGGTTACACGCTTACCTCTCACTCAGGAGATGCAGATTCGAATCCCGGTGTTGACCATGTACCAATGTGATAAGTCATCGGACGTTCGAACGGTGATGTAAAACATCGAACCTTCATCAGGCTGCTTTTCCACCAGAGATGTGCTATGCAGCTATGTTGCGAAGATGTGAAATCTAAGCTACGAAAATATGTGACCGTTTCCACCAATACTAAGCTAGGTAGCTGTGCGAGGAAGATGCGCTACGAAGATGCACCGCAAAGTACCTAGCTGTGCGAGAAAGATGCGCATCTCGAGCTATGTGTATCGATAGTAGGGAAACGGCGGGGGGGCGCGGTGAGGGGAGCCATATAGCAGGCATCTATAGCACGCATCCATAGCACGCATCCATAGCACACATCCATAGCACGCATCATTCCATACAAAAAACATATCTTAGTTGAATCCGTTTCCACCAGTGCTAAGCTATGTGCACCAATGAATATGATTGGTGGATATCAAACGCATCCATAGCATCGTAGCATAGCACATCTCTGGTGGAAAAGCAGCCTTATTCCATAGTTGCTGCGATTGGCTAGCCCCCTGTCTCGCAAAATGGAGTATAGAATCACTGGCTAAAAGAGGGCACAGTTGTGCCTCTGCCACCCCGTATGGGAAAGAGGCGTGACGCTATGTTTTGTTGTTCAGAAATGTAGCCGGAAACCGGCTGCTGACACTTAACCATTGCATAAAGTTACCCTATTTTAGAGAGTCTGCAACGTCCAAGCCATAATGTTTTCTGTACATTCCAGGATTAACTATACGGAACTCGGCACCTGTTTATCAGTAATATGAATATCTATTGGTTCAGTTCCTCGTACATACTTTTTTAGATACTTAGGTAAATTTAATTTCATTCACAATACCATACGCTATGTAAATTTGATAAGATAACAGTTCTAACAAAAGTAAAATGGGCTATAGAGTAAATAGTATAAAACAACAGCGGCCGTTTCAAAACATTTACAAGTTTTACAAGTATGTAGGTAACAAGTGAAATAATATAGGTATTGGGACCACATGTAGGCTACAAAACTGAACATAATAATAATTCACATAGTTAAAAAAGAAAAATAAGTGCGAATTGGGCACGCGCACTGAGGATTTCAAAATCTTCTATCTTTTTTTTTGTGAACCAAGTCCATATAAAATAAAATCATGAAATAACATTTCCGCTTGGGAATGTCTGAGCCTACGAAATCTATCTTCTGACATTACGTTCACAGATATGTACATAAAATAACTAATATCGTTTCTTATCCATCTCATCACAATGAGCTTAACCACCAAAAAGTCACAGAAGGGCAAAAATAAGTAATTTTGTTTACCCGTATGACGTAATACTTTTCAGTTTTTATAAATAGATATCTTAGTAATGGACTGATTTCTTGATCCTTCATTCATTTTTTTCGGGACCAGCCTAATGACCCACACTCTCATACTCATAACATAAAAAGATAAATATTCAAAAGGTTCATGAATAAATAAGCAAATATGAATATGAATAAATAATAGCAGTTTTGAGTAACATTAATTTCACACACATAAAAACAAATACAACACATACCTAAGTATCTGATTTCAGAACCCCCTACTCTTTTGAAGTCAGCCGGTTAAAAAGTAAAGTAAAAGTAAATGTAGCCCATTAATGTCCCCACCGAGGGCACAGGCCTTTACCCGGATCCGAGTAAGATTGAGCCATACTCCACCACGCTGGCTCAGTGCGGGTTGGTGTACATACTAAGTAGCCGGGACCTACAGCTTAACGTGCCATCCGAAACGTAAGTAAAAAGTATGTTGTAAATATTGAACGGGTCTCACAATTCAATTGATTTTTTTGTTATTAATTTATGTGTGTGTACCATGTCCTTTGAATAAATGATTTATCTATCTATCTATCTAATTCATTAAATAGCGTAAATATTGAAATGTTTGCACCTGTAAAAACTTCGCTTGTAAAAAATATTTCATCTTTGAATCAGGAACCAGGTAAGGAATTACATAAGGTAGACAATCGGCCAAAAAAAGTATAAAATGGATGGGTTGATGGTTGTCTGGTACAGTTGACAGAGACACTGACTAACATCATGAAGGCTTTTATTGCAATTCTCGGAGTTAGTCTCATTTCCGCCGTTTTGGGAGATGGTGAGTTTATAAATCATGGTCATCATGAAGTCCTGACTGACTGACTGAGTCATCAACACAGGAGCCAAACGGCTAAAGGCCTACGCAGACCGGAACGGCATGGCAAGTTGTTCCGCGGAATGCTTCGGCATTATTTTAAACCATAGCAATTTATGTCCTATTTCTAAATCGATACGTTTGAATGTCCACTGGTAAAAACTTAAAATCCCTTGCCCAGTGTGCGTAGGCCATAAAGGTAGAAATTTTGACTTAGCTTAACTTATATCATTAATATCTATAAGCTAAGTCATGTAATGTACATTGGTAAAAACATAAAATCCCTTGCCCAGTGTGCGTAGGCCAAAGGTAGAAATTTTGACTTAGCTTATATTAATGATGTAAGTAGGTAGAACTACAGACTACTTATAAGTTATATGAGACACACTCAGAAAGTTTTGATGAAATCTGATCCTAAGGGGCTAAAAGACTTAGGTTTAGGAAGCGAGCAAGTTTATGGTAGGTAAGCACCTTGGCTTTGTGAAAATCATCTAATAAATACCTTGTAAAGAAGGTATATAGTTGGAGTACTATGAATAAGAAGATGAATACTATACCGTCTATCAATTTCTAGTTAGTTACATACAATATTTCGCTTCCTTCGTATGACTCAATCACACCCTGTTCATTCTTAAATTTTACTTAGTTAGGTAGGTACAATACTTTTCATCGCATCGCATAGCAAAATAATATTTTTCATCTCAGACATCAAAAATGCATGTATATTGATCTGACAAAAGCTTATTCACTCGTTCAGTATCAGTAGACTATATAAAGGCCTACGCAAACCGGGCCGGTATGGCAAGTTTTTACCAATGGACATTCAAACGTATCGATATAGAAATAAGACATAAATTGATATGCTTTCAAATAATGCCGAAGCATTTCTATAGGGATACGTTTGAATGTCCATTGTTGCCATGCCGTCTCAGTGTGCGTAGGCCATAATACTTCATTTCAAATACTTTCAAACCCAGACCAGTATATCCTAATTTAAATCCAGCTCCGTGCTCCTCAGGCGTCGTGAAGTGCTACTACGGCTCATGGGCCAACGGGCGAGCCAGCTTGGGCAAGTTCGGTGTTTCTGACCTGCCCATCGACTTGTGCACCCATCTGATCTACTCCTTCGCTGGACTCACCGCGGAGGGAGATATGGTCATCTCGGAAACTTCGACTATTGACAATAAGAGCAGTAAGTAGCCAACTATAGTCTATTCGTGATAAGAATGCAGTAAAGTCATCACTTTCCGGCGGCCTAGCCACGCCCCGTAACCAATCAAATCATTTCAAAATATCAAGCCAAGTTCACAGTGACCAGTTGAAGGCAAACTTTCGAACGCGAAGGTTGTGTCCGGTCCTGTGAGTGTGTGTTAACAGATTTAAATTTAAATTTCATTGCATTCTTATCACGAATAGACTATAGAGCTTTCCAAAGATCTTTTGGCGCGCGGTAACAGGAGGAACTAACGCTTGTCGACCAATTTGACAGCGGGATTGTTGCATTATGTTGCGTAGAGCAATCAAGCGCCCCCTCATTTGTTCCATTCCTGAAAACAATGGAACTATTGATAATATAATATTCGCTTCTGATCCATGATGAAATAGTTGTGTAATGTCAAACTCCTCAGATGAACGCTATCTGACGATTGGTTAATCAGCCCTAAGTATAATATAATTTCAGACTCAATTGAAGATTTCATTGCGCTGAAGGAACAGAACACAGACTTGAAACTCATCATTGCTGCCGGCGGATGGAGTGCGGGCTCAGTAAACTTCTCAATCGTAAGTTTTCAAAGTTAGCTCAAGGCTGGACGCCCCAGCAGCGGAACATAGAATTTCACCTCTAGATGTTTGCCGTTTGCACGTACGTAAACGTAAAATGTACTAGTGTACCAAGCCTACGCACACCAAGCCAAGATCTCTATCTACACGTGATGGCTTGTAATAGGTTTGGCAAGTGTATAAATCAGGCATTAGAGGAATATGGAATTCAAACGTAACTGGCTAAAAGTCACAGATAAATTATTAGTAGTACCTACTAAAAGTGGCCGACCGCGTGATGTTGTTGTTGTGGCTGTTGCTTTAGATCTTTGGCCGATTTTTACAAATGAGGTGATACTTGAGAAATCTATTATATCTCCATAGATCCTGTTAGAGCTTGTCTAAGCTGAAATGACGTGCCCCACTCCTTGGTTTTGTATGACAAGTAAATGCGAAACCAAGGAGTGGGGCGCGTCATTTCAGCTTAGACGAGCTCTACTAAAAATTGAGTATTGAATACACGGTTAAATGTTGTTAGTGGAAAAGACGTACATAACTAGGTTTTATTTGTAATAATTTGGATACGATTTTTGATCACATAACTATTATTCACATTAGAGTATACATGAGTATACTTCTAATGGTTCTGTAAGTAAACTTCTAAATAATTTGTGTCGTCAGGTCGTCAACGACGCCGATCTCCGTGCCACCTACGTCAAGAATGTCGTGACTTACCTCACAGACAATGGATTCCATGGGTTTGACGTCGATTGGGAATATCCCAACCAGAGAGAAGGAAGCACTCTGTCTGACAGGGTAAGTGATCAGCCAATGTATTCGGCTTTAGATGAACCATCCCACGAAGAAGTTTTGACTTTAGGATGAAAGAAATGTATTCTCATAAGAATAAGGTTCTTTAAACCTAAAGTCAAAACATCTTCATGAGATGGTTCATCTATAGAACTTACTGTCCTATACAAAAAACAATAAAGAAAACATTGTAATCTAATCACAAATTACTTACTAAATGATGTCCTTTACAAAGTGCAAAAATCTGTCCTTTACGAAATAGGTATTTAGCAATGAACAAATGACAATCACAATAATTCATTAAATAGCGTAAAATGACAACTAGTCTAGTTTTTCCTTTTAGTAACATTTTCTCTATTCTCTAAAACGTTTCCCTCATCACCTTTCTAAAGGTCCCAATCTGTTTCTTGTCCTACAGGAAGGATTCGTCTACTTGCTGAAAGAACTGCAGACTGCGTTTGCGCCGCACGGCTTTGAGTTGAGCTTAGCAGTCTCAGTCACCCAGGAGCAAATCGACCTCTCATATCTCGTCGCCAATATTTCTGAGTAAGCTGCAATCTTTGAAAGTATTCAGGAAATGGAACGAAAATCTTAAAGGGATATAATATATTTTGATTACTACTCTCCACATTCTGGGGAACGGGGACAAGTAGGAAAGAAACGTTGCAACCTTCTGGTGAAGTGACACATGCAAATGGTTTGAACTGGGGCCGATGCCGCATGTTTGTTATTTCAGCCAAACTCCGAGCCATATCCCTGTTCATGCCATGCGTGCGCAAACTGGTGTAACGGGGTGTAACCGTAAAATATACTTTGATGAGACGAAATCTATGTATGAGACAGATCCTTCATATGATAGCGGCCAATTCTCCCAGCTGCGCCGCCTCCCAAGAACTTATAACACCCACTTCGCAGACCTGGACATCTTTCACCTGTCACGCGGCCAGTTCAGGGGGCACTTATTGCTCCAGCTCAAGGAACTCTGTAAAAAAGACAGCAAACAATAGGTGTTGCTAAGATTTCTATCTCATTATACAGTCGCGACTATATTTTTGTATCTATCACTCACACATTGACATTTAATTGGCCTATGTCTAGTCTAAGTTCTCTGCTCAGATTATTTTGAATTGTGCTGTAGTCTTTGATAAATAAATAAATAAATAATTGCCAGATACAATGATTTTTCTTTCCCCCCAGTGCAGTGAACCACATCCACTTGATGACATACGACTACTACATCGCATCCAGCACCAACACTGGCGCCCACTCGCCTCTGTACAGGCAGCTGACTGACGCTGAAGATAACGTTCTCAATCAGGTGACATTTCATCATTTATTACATCATCATCTACTTTTCATACCTGGCGTAGCAGTTGAGATTCAGTCAAGTCTGTTCAAACGGAGGTTTACTTATTCGTATTCTCATCGTCATGCCACGGAATTATACATACCTATATACTAGATTTATTGCCGATCAGGAATTTAAATAGTATGTACAATAGTATAGTACTATCACACGCTCAGATGTCTGGCGCTGCTTAAAATTTAATACAGATGCTTACGACAACCTTACGATAAGCCACATGATGAGCAGCAGCCTTAATAACAGTTTTGATCCGTTCCAGAACTCCTCAGTGAACGTCTGGATCAACAATGGAGCCGACCCTGCCAAGCTGATCCTTGGGCTCGGAAACTACGGCCACAGTTACACCCTGCCGGATCTGTCCAACACCGACACCGGGGCTAATGTGACCGGCGCGGGAGCACCCGGGCCGTATACCGCTGAATCTGGCATCTTGGCTTACTATGAGGTAAGAATCCCCCGCTGGACCAGTAGTTCCATTGAACAGTTCTATTACAATTTATTTATTTAGCGTTTGGTCGCTGTCGTCAACGTCACAACTCATAAAGGTGGCAGTTTGAACAGCCATTTGATAGTCTCTTCGTCAGCGGAGTGGACTTTTTGCAGTCCTCCCTCGATCGACCATAGAGGACAATCATCCGTCAACAGTTCTATGTTCTATTGATAGTACAACTGGTAGTAGTTATCCCACTTAATCCATTGATAGAACCAGTGGGGTATGGTGTCTGGGATATGATATCCCATTTGCACCATTCACAATTATTAATAGTTGACCACATCGAAAATCCTTTTCGTAGAGATCCGTGGTCTAGAAGTTTGACGCTCGCTTCTCACGTAGGAGGTGCGGGTTCGAACCAGGTGCTGACCGTACATTATACGGAGGTTCTATCGGTAATAGAAAACATCGCGAGGGAACTTTTAATCCCCACAGATTCATAATTTCATAATTTCTTTATTGCACATAAACAGTTACATAGGACAATAAAAATCATAGACAACGTGTGCAAAGGCGAGCTTATCTCTAATAAGAGATCTCTTCCAGCAAACCAAATAGGGATGAGACAGGTGGATTGCTGAGTAGGAGTAGACCCATGTGTACAATACATATAATTATTACTTACAAATCAATAGACTACATAAACTTTAAGGATGAAATTCTAAGCTCTAATTGCCTAGGACCCACCCTTAAGCCTTTTGCTGGTGTCTGACGTACAGTTGCGCTGATGTTTAGCCGATTTTCACTTTGTAGCTTGTATAAATTCAAACATCTCACAGTATTATAGCTATAAGATAAGAGGATATGTTTAAGAGGAGAAGGCATACGCTCAAACAATATTTTGACATGATTTTATCATTCATTTTGTTCCACAGATCTGCTTGGATCAAAATGCCAACGCCACCTTGTGGAACGTCACTGAGGTAGAAGGCAACTACGTATACGCAAACAAAGACCTGCAATGGGTCGGATATGACAACGTGAATACCATCAAAGCTAAGGTAATCTTTATAATATCACGCCTGTCTTCGCAATAAGGGGTCGCCAGAAGCGCAAAATCACATAGGGGGATCTTGAAGGATTGACTCTCCTCAGTTTAACCGAATTGTTTAGATGCAAATAAAGTAAAGCACAGGCTTCGAGGGGGATTCGAGGAAGATTGAGCCATTCTCCACCATGTATTGTATAAGAGCCAACTTACTGGAGTAAGTAAGTTTTAGCCCATTTATATCCCCACCGAGTGGCACAGGCCTTTACCCGGATACCCCGGATACGAGTAAGGTTGAGCCACGCTGGCTCAGAGCGAGTTAGTGGAGGGGTAAACATAAACTGGAAACTGGAATAATTTATATATAATTTTTTCACTACTGATAGCTAATAAAACATTAAAATTTAAAAATTTACCAATTCGGTATTCGTTGTCTTTCTTTTCTAGCGATGTCATTATTCGTTTTTTAGGGTTCCGTACCCGAAGGGTGCCAAACGGGACCCTATTACTGAGACTTCGCTGTCTGACTGTCTGTCACTAGGCTGTATCTCATGAACCGTGGAAGCTAGACAGTTGAAATTTTCGTGTTTTTTTTGCGGTTTCTTATAGAGACAGTTCCACTCTTTTCTCATTTAAAAACCGGGTAAAAGAGCACTTCCTCTCTCTTTCGTGATAGATATTGTATGTACGTATTTATGTAGTTAGGTGTATTTATTAGCATATTGTGTATTTATTTAGTATTTTTTGGTATACTTATTATATTATGTTTGAAGTATATTTATTTAGTCATTTATTGTGCACTGACTTCCCTCTCTGTATCTGTTTTTTCCTTTCATGCCTAGGTTTGCTGGAAGAAATCTCTTTTTAGAGATAGCTCGCCTTTGTACATACCTTTTTGTAAATGTTACGTGTTTTTTATGTTTTGTGCAATAAAGTATAAATGAAATGAAATAATGGTACGGAACCCTTCGTGCGCGAGTCCGACTCGCACTTGGCCGGTTATTTCAATTTGAAAGGTATTTCGATTGATGTTAGAGATCCAGAATAAAGCTAGCTACAGGTTTCAAAGTATCTAACGCTATCTAATTTTGTTCCAGGGTCAATACGCCAAAAATATGGGCTTGGCTGGCATCATGTTCTGGGCAGCTGACCTGGACGACTTCAGCAACCAATGCGGCGGCGGCAGCTACCCCCTGATCAACTCTGCTGTTGCAGGATGGACCTCCGGTTGAATACCTCTGACTGATACTTAAGAGACTTTAATCGAAGAACCAAATGTATTTAGAAAAGTTATTTATATGATCTTAGTTTCTGTGACAGTTTGGGTAATATGTTGATTTATAATAATAAAGTGATATTTTTGAGTCAATGCCCGTTTTTTTCCTTTCTTTCTTTCTCCTTCCTCTGGACATTCCAAACATCTCCAGCACAAAAAAAAACTTAATTCTAAGATTACTGGTTTCCTTGTTAATCTGATAACATTCCAACCACCAAACCGATGTTATTAAAACATGGATAGAGAAAGAACTATCGCAGGGAAATCTTCTATAATGATAAAAAAACGCATTGAAATCCGTTCACCACTTGTCCGCTAGGGTGTGGTGGATGGATAGACATGGACACACACAAAGACAAACAGACAAGACAGGCAACACTACAAAACTATGACACACACTCACCCCTTCTTTTGGTCGGAGGTTAGAAGATTAATTTTATTTATTCTGCCACAAAATACACAGCAAACCTACAATAGTAGACCAAGGGAGTAAAGAACAATTTTTAGGGCGAGTGTTTTTTGAATCCTGAGGGAGCGAGGGATTCAAAGTACATCACTCGAGCCAAAAATAGTTTTTACTCCTGAGGTGGACACTCTACTTTTCATCACCCTCTATGAGAAAAGTGGTAAGTAATGAATAAAATAACATACGTGTACCTATACAGGGCGTAACAGAAAGGGGTGTACAAGCGGAAAGAGGGACATCATTCTGAACAACTTTCTCTATGGGACCGACTTGATCAGAGCAACTTTATTTTTATTAACTCAGTACATTTCGCGCCTAGCGCTCAGCTGATCTGTATGGTGGAGTGAAAAATAATGTTGCTCTGATCAAGTCGGTCTCATAGTGAAAGTTGTCCAGAATGATGTCCCTAACAACCTTCTTTCGGCTTGTACGCCCCTTTCTGTTACACCCTGTATTTATTTACACAATATTTTCGTGCTAGGTTGTGTGTAATGGTTTGTTGGAAGAAATCTCTTGTTAAAGATAAGCTCGCCTTTGTACATTGTCTATCTATTATAAGTTTTCTGTATGTCCTTCTTGTGTTAGTACAATAAAGAAATTACGAATTACGAATATTTCCTCCACATAGTTAAAGCTTGTTTAGTATTGGCTAAATCTTGAAAATTGGTTCAAAAAGCATATTCAGATAACCACTTTGTTCCTCTTGAAATTTTCTACAGGATTACAGTTTTTACATATCTACCTATATTCCTCGTGATTTTATTGGTAACAGATCTTGTATTTGTCATTCCGTTCGTTGTTATATCATCTGGAGTTCGACACTCACTTTCACTCATATTCTTTACTCATATCCGCAAACAAAATTGAAATAATTACGGGATTCAGATTTGGCGCGCTTTGTTACAAATTTTCCACAACTTTTTAATTACTTGGTCCGTGTTTTGATATCAATTCTGTAAGGTTGTTTCTATGTTGTCACCAATCGGTGTCAATCGATTCGGTCGATCGGATTATCTAATCTGTGTCGAGTACGCATTTTAGTACAAACTACATCTTTCCTTTACAATTAATGTATAATAAATGTAGACCCCAGCGAGGGGCACGGGTTTTTACCGGTCAAGTGCGAGTAGAACTCGTGCACCAAGGGTTCCGATCACACTTCGAGAGCGAACATGTGTAATTAGGTTTCCACATAAAAACTAAAGTATTACTTAAGTCATCCATGTAAACCAAATTAAATATTTTTGTAGAAAGACCGAAATTTGCAGTTTTCAGATTTTCCCTTTACTTGCAAACCCTAAAAATGAACAGATTCTAATCTCATTTTTCGAATTTGGTTCCTTACTTGCTATCTTTATAAAAAACAGATGTAGGTACGAGGCGAATGCGGAAATTCAGCTGACTGGAATAATAAAATATTCTTATATTATTCCTCTCCATTTTCCACGATCTTAGCAAACTCCGCAGATTTCTTACCGACGATAAAATCTTGCAAACGATTGAAAAATCGTCAGATCATGAACTTCTCTTCGTATAGTGGAGGAACAAATTCACTGCCGTACCCACAGATTAATAGTAGCACAATTGGGTGAAAAACTGTAAATTTCTCATACTAGGTGGCGCATTCGCAATTGTACCTTAGTATGACACGGGAACTGTCAAATTATATGTAGTGTTTTGCAGACAAAGTTTTGAAACTTTCCAACCTCAATGCAGTGCTTTCAAATGTAAAAGTAGGGGAATCATTTATTACAATTATAAACCGATAGTGAAACATTAAGGTTGAATTCTTTGCATGTTTACCTTTTCACTTAAATTTTATGGTTCTTTAGCGTATTAAAAGCAAAAAATCTAAATCCTATAGTTGACACTGACGTAAACAAGGTACAGTCACCGAAGCGCCACTGGGTTTTAGCTTTCAGTTTTTCTCTTTATTCTCGGAATAACGTTGACAACTCCATACAACATTATGAGGAGAGGAAATAAACTAAGTTAGATCGAAATTCACACATAAAGATGGTACTTTGCCCTGGTGGGCAATAGACTTGCAGGAGGCTAATTATTGGGTTTTAATGGGTTGTCCACTGGAAATTAAATATAAATAAAACTAAAGGAACAAATAACTGAATAGAATGTAACAATCTTACCTAGGTCTGGTCTACATATATTAAGCTGGGCCGTGAGTCTTGTACAGAATAGAAAGAAAGAGAAAGAAATGGCGTTTATTACACAACAGTGAGTGCCGCGGTGTGATCTTTCCCTCTGCTGTGCAAAAGGCCCTAACTCAGAATTGTGCTGAGGGCGGGGGCCCTCAGCGCTGGTTTTCAGTTATCAGTTCAGTTTCGCATCGCAATAGCTATAGAGAGGGCTTGAAATTCCGGTTTGTTTGTACCCGGCGGGGCGCGTCTCGGCAACACCATCGAGCGATTCCTGTACGCGACTTCCGGCTCAGGAGCTCTATTTCTCAATCGCTCTTTTGCAAACGGACGCTCTTTTCTACCGATTTTCGTTCGTTATATTCAATTCGCTCTGCAACGATTGGTCAGAACCACTCGTTGCACAAGTTATATTATATATATCACACGAGCGAATGAAAAATATAGAGCTCCTGGACTATTGGGGGTTTTGTTTTATTTATTGGTAAGTCGACTGCGTACAAAGTTCTTAGTGGTCCTAGTAATGAGATGATATTGCAAAATGAAATTCAAATTCAAACTCAAAAAATTCAAAACTGTTTATTGTTAACAGAGCTATCATAGTGTAGGCTGAAGGATCTTTTAAGTATAAAGTATCAGAAGACTTTGCTCTCTCGTTTCAAGTCATTGAGTTAAACAATACAAGAAAATACAAGTTGTTTGACCACAAGTGTCATGTTTTAGTAACTTACTATTAGTCACACCAAACAGTGTGGCTATGAGGAAAATAAATTACTCTTCGTCACACTAGCATGACAAAATGGCTTGACCACGAGTCCTAAGTGTTTTATTTGGTAAACTACCAAAAAATACATTTATAAAGTGTCTCTTTTATCAGGAGGTCTTTTGGGTGACTTCGGCCCGAACGGTCGTGTTCGAGGAGATCGGTAGAACAATAGACTTTTTTTTTGCCCAATGACCCATCTGCGAATTTGTTAAGTGAAGTGAAGTGCCTTGAAACTACCAATTTTGCAGGTTTTATTTATAACAAAGTTATGTGTTTGTGCTTTTGTGAGAGTTAAGGTATGATTCCGATATGCAGACCGCAACCGCAGGCAGCACCACGGCCATAGAAAATGGTACGCGACTGCGTGCCGTGCTCGGAATCAATTTCATAGAGATGCATAGAAAATATCAGTAGTGTCGCTTGCAGTCTGCAGTTGCAGTTTGCGGTCTGCAGTCCGACTGGAATTATACCTTTATATGTGCAATAGTAAAAAGTTCAAAAATGGGAATACATGCCTAGAAGTCTGGCAAGACCCGAAAGCCCTGGACCTGGAGATGAAGCGGACGGAAGAAATATGTAATCCATGGTATAAATTCGGGTGAGATCGTTTCAGTACCTATCTAGGACCTAGAACTAACACCTAAGCAATTAAAACTACAACGAACACAAGCTAGGGCACGATGGAGACGCGTATTGCTTTAATCGGAGAGTGACAAGCAAATTAAGGCAAAGCGAAGTCAACAGGTAGACGCCAGGACAATGTGTTTGATACAAGCTTCCTACATCGAATATTAACGTATATTATTTCAGTGAGTAGGATTTACTGCTGTCCAAAGAGTCCGTGTAAGTTGGCATTTGCAACACAATGCATTATTTATAGAAATGTTCCATTTTCAAATCACTTTACGGCAGACTGTACTTGATATTGGGACGAACGATGTCTATGTCCATGTCAAACGCAACCAACGACGCTGAACCTGTAGAACACCAAGAACATGAAGAGAAAATTTGCTGCTCTCAAATCCCATTTCCTCCCCATTCCACTTTTCCTATATTGGCTTAAGGCTGTACAGTTGGTCGGTCCTTTCAATCCTAAAGAGCAGGTCACTCCTCCTCTCAAAACTTTGTGTCCTCCGGTATGCCGGCCGATAGACAGGAACAGGATTAAAACCCTGGCTGGAGAGGCAGGGGGCTATTTGGAAAGAAAATGCACTAAACTAAAAAGGCAACTAAAGCCTCTAAACGTCACAACGTCATTTTGGTTTGATATCAACAACTAAGATGAACAATAAATAATAAGTTAAACAATAAACAGTTTTGAATTTTTTGAATTTGAATTTGAATTTCATTTTGCAATATCATCTCATTACTAGTGAGACCACTAGGAACTTTGTACGCGGTCGACTCAAATAAATAAAACAAAACTCCCAATAGTCCAGGAGCTCTATTTTTCATTCGCTCGTGTGATATACGACTTGCGCAACGAGTGGTTCTGACCATTCGTTGCAGAGCTAATTGAATATAACGAACGAAAATTGGTAGAAAAGAGCGCTCGTTTGCAAAAGAGCGATTGAGAAATAGAGCTCCTGGGCTGTAAGGAATCGCTCGATGGTGGTGCCGAGACTATCATCATCATCATTATTACAAAGCGCCTCTTTTATAAAAATTGTAATCTACTATTAGACAAAATGTTTTTTTTTTATATGGCAACCCCAATGTTTACATTTTGGCACCGAATTATAAATCAGAGTATAACAATGCGAGATTTCCTCCACTGTACAATACTCTTTTCGCTACTGCTTGAGCTGGAATGATATTTGAATAACAAAGAGCGATCTTCTTTGATGCCAATCATAGGGATTCAGCGATGGGTGGGTGTATGAAGTAATACTATGATAATGTGGGAAGTATTGAAATAATGGATGTGCGACCAAAGATTCATATCACTCAATAAGAAACTCTGTCGTTGTACGACTACTATATACGAACATAGCACTTAGACTGTGGTCTATGAGAGATTTTGCCCATTCTACCCTTATGGGAGGGAAGGTGGGGGGACCTGGGGGGGGGGAACACATGAACGACATTACTTATGAATCTGGCAGATTTTTAATGGGGGAGAGGTCCACCGGTTTAGGCTATGCGTTGCCCGTCAGCCACGCATTGTTTTGAGCAGATCTGGTGGCCATATGTGGTCTTCATCAGCAGTTCCGCATCACAATATTATGCTTACCATGTGCATTTGCACGAGTTATTATGAAAAACACAAAAATCACTATAGGTCTGCCTATAATATTTGAAGAGTTCCCTCGATTTCTCCAGGATCCCATCATCAGATCCTGACATGGTGTCAATGGGACCAATGGGAAGGTAAACCCTTTCAAACAAAAAAATAATTTTCCAAATCGGTCCATCCGTTTAGGCGCTATCCTTAGGCTATTATTAGGCTCCTCCTTTGGGAAGTCGGTTAAAAATGATCTATCTATATATATAAAAATGAATTGCTGTTCGTTAGTCTCACTAAAACTCGAGAACGGCTGAACGGATTTATCTTATCTTAGTCTTGAAATGTTCGTGGGGGTCTAGGGAAGGTTTAAAAGGCGAGAAAAAGTCGAATAATTTCCGGGAAAACCCTAAAAACAGCCCTTTTCTATTTCCCATACAAACGTTTTCTAGAGTCAATTTGAACTTTATTGCTATTCAATAAAGTTCATATTAAATTGAGGCAGTACGAAGTCTGCCGGGTCAGCTAGTCAATCATAAAATGTCTTGTTCCTTGAGGGTATGACTTGCATTACTCGCTAGTTTTGGGCACGTGGAAATTAAAGCTTTGGATTCACTGTGTATGGACCAAGATTTTGAGGAGCATATTCAAACAACTAAGTGGAATGTCCCGAGAGACAAGACACAAATGTGTGGCCCAGAACCGGGGATTAAGTGGAATATAGAGACTCTCTAGCTAGACTCTAAGCTAAAATCGTTTTGCAAAGCTAACAGCGTTTTTCTAGCTGCTAGAGTAAAGTATTTTTTTTTCTGAACAGATTCCAGTTAACCAAAGCCTATTTAAAGTTACGAGTTATCGATATATTACGTTGTCAGTGTTGTGGTACAGGGGATGTACACTAACCATAAATTGTCAAAGAGACTTTCCGCCGCATGAGTCGTACGATGCAGAATGAATGAAACTATTGTTTGCATTATGTACATTGAATTTACTTTTACGATGAGGTTTGTTAAAAAAACTTTTTTTTTACAGTTTTGATTTGAATTTGTTGGGCCCATAATGATTCAATTACTAGTGAACTATACAGCCTCCGTTTTTAATTTTATCCCCGTGTTAATACACTTGTGTCTTGTCATCCTGTGTCTTTCCCTATCGAAACGAGAAACAATTGTCGCGCGATCACGAGAACGTTGCTCGTCGTGATGCATGCGTGATGTTGAAGAACATTTTCTCCCCAAGTTTATCCCGACTCCCGAGCTTATACAATCGCACCAAGGAGCAAATATATGCCCCAACCACAGATTATCTGTGGCCCCAACCGTGTACCTTTGAAACGTACCCGGTTCCTCAGCATGGAATAATTTTCATTGTCATTTGTGACACGTGTTTATATGTATTATGGTTCTTCATTCCAACCAAACCTTGTTCTTACATGTTCTTTCACTTCATTCCTTCAATCTAGCTATTTTCTTTCTTATAGTCATTGGCATTAGGACACAATTTGTGTGGTGAATAAGAAGTAGTAGTAGGTACCTACATCAAACACTAACATAGTACCTATAATGTTTACACAGCCTACACACACACAGACTTTATGCCTATTTAGGAGACAAAAGAATTTGCCAAAATTTTAAAGAATATCAATTAAAAAGTATATTAATTAATGCGTTACAGGAAATAATAGATTTACTGAGCAAACAATTGCTGTAAATATAAATAGGGTGAGTGTTTTTTTTTGTTACAGTGGTGTTATAGTGACAGTCAGAATGAAGTTGTTTTTGGCAATTCTAGGAGTGTGCCTCCTCTCTTCCACTGTCCGCGGTGAGAAATTAAATCATCATCATCATTATGATACTCAGCCTACATTAACCTACCGCTGGGCAAAGGCCTCTTTTCTAAGCCTGAGATTCCGTGACTTGATGATATCGTCGAACCATCGGGCAGGGGGTCTGCCTATACTGGCCTTGTTGCTCCCCTTGGCCACCACTCTGTAACTGCTTTGGTCCATATCGACTAGTCAATGTCCTGCCCAACTCCACCTCCGTCTCGCTATCTGCTTACCAACTTCTTTGACCTTCGTCTTTCGTTGAATTTCAAAGTTTGGTAGGTCAACGAAACACACAAACCATTAGTGTGACTAACTAAACTAAATGCACTTAAACTACAGCTTAATGTGCAAGTTAAATGTTATTTGGCTTGAGCATTCAGTGTCAGTTTGTGATTGTTCAGCAAGTTTTTCTATACAAGTACAATAACTCACGAAAGATTAATCGCTTGATCTTTTGCAGAGACAAAATTATATCTTTTCTTCTCTTCCACTCGGTTTCAATGTCATTTTTAGGGTTCCGTACCTTAAAAGGAAAAAAGGAACCCTTATAGGATCACTTTGTTGTCCGTCTGTCTGTCTGTCTGTCTGTCCGTCCGTCTGTCCGTCCGTCTGTCACGACCCCTTTTCTCAGGAACGCGTGGAGGTATAATGTTGAAATTAATATCGATTACTCAGGTCTATGGTCCCTTGGAGCTGTGAAAAAATTAAACTTCTAGGTCCACGCAATCAAAACATACCGCGATATTATGTCATAATTTTGCTGGATTTGTATGAACTCGCGTGGAACTCGCAAGGGAATCAAAACCTATAGGGTACTTCCGGTTGGCCTAGGGTCATGAAATTTGGAATGTAGGAAGGTCTTATAGCACAAATTAAGGAAGAAATCCGGAAACTGTAAATTTCTGTCTGTCTGTCTGTCTGTCTGTCTCACCGTCTGTTAAGACTTTTTCTCAGAAACGCATGGAGGTATAAAGTTGAAATTAATATCGATTACACAAGTCTGTAATCTCTTTAAGTTGTGAAAAAATTAAACTTATAGGTCAACGCAATCAAAAGATACCGCAACTGCATTTGGTTTACATGGATGACATCACGCTTTAGTTTTTCATGTGGAAACCTAATTACACGTGTTACGCTCTCCAAGTGTGATCGGAACCCTTGGTGCGCGAGTCCTACTCGCACTTGACCGGTTTTTTCTTTTCCTTTAGGAAAAAAATATACATATAGTAAAGCTTGTGTGTATAATGTATGTATATTATCTATCTCACTAGCTGAATGGAAATATCCGGAAATAAACCATCTGTTCGTATTTCACGGTGTACCCCATTCGCAGACCGTAATATCCGCATATTCCAAGTCAATATCCGGTTTGTTATCACAGAAAAATCTAATAGAGACTTTTATATGTTTAACTGTGCTTTTATACATTTGACTGCGTAAAAATATATTCCATATTAAAATAATTCAATGCAGATAAGTACTCTCTTCCTGCCACGAAATTAAAAAAAAAACCGGCCAAGTGCGAGTCGGACTCGCGCACGAAGGGTTCCGTGCCATTATCTATAAAAAACCGCAAAAAAAAATGTATGGGAGCCCCCCCTAAATATTAATTTAATTTTAATTTAATTATTTATTTTTAAGTAAATAATATACTCAATATATTGTGAACATTTTAAGCGTCTACCTGCTACCATTATCAATATCGAGCAAAAAAATCGTTTCTTGTATGGGAGCCCCCCTTAATATTAAATTTCTTTTGATTTTTAGTATTTGTTGTTATAGCTGCAACAGAAATACATCATCTGTGAAAATTTCAACTGTCTAGCTACCACGGTTCATGAGATACAGCCTGGTGACAGACGGACGGACGGACGGACAGACGGACAGCGAAGTCTCAGTAAAAATTTTGTTCAGTAAGATGTCTTCCTTCGATAACATTCTTTTATGCAAATAGAGACAGCTAATTGAGAAATAATCTGCATTAAGCAAGATAAATAGTTACAAAGACAAAAGTACAAAGAACACTACTAATTAATGAAATTGGTATCAACCAACGTTACGTCTTAAATGAAATAGCGTTCCAAAATTTAAGTTTCTGAATTTGATTATGGAGAGAAATAAAAATCGCAGTTTATTGTTACAGTCAGTGCGAAAAGTCGGCATCACCCCAAAGATGATGAATGCGTGGACAGTTCTGAAAACTCAAAAAGCTCAGGTACCTACAATCCCTCAGATCAATTAACTCTTCCACCAAGTTTATTAATCTGTGCCCAAGATAAACATATTGGTCAGGTTCTCTCGCGAAAATCTCGGAAATTGAGGTCTTGGGAATATTTTGTTGCTCTAGCACTATCCAGGAGAACGCTTAGGGTAGTAGCATCCAAGTGTTTCTTTCGTGAGCTACCGCCAAAATTCGGGTAACGCTAAGTTATAAAAACATCCAACAGCCATGTTTAATTTTCTCCTAGCACACCCTCTGTCACCATTCAGAAGCAAGTCTATGTCTAGTCAAGTATGTATTTAATGTATATATTTATGTAGGTCTATGCATATATAATATAGTTAATATTTATTTGTCCATGTCATGTATTGTTATTTTATAAAGTTTATATAAGTCAGTACTGTATTTTATATTTATGCTGTAATTTTCGTGTTGTTATGTAGTTTTATTGCGCACTAGGACTGTCCTCATGCATCCACATTCCTGTCCTGCCTAGGTTTGCTCTTTAGAGATAAGCTCGCCTTTGCGTATAATATTTCTTGTAAATGTATTTTTTAAGTTTCTGTGCAATAAAGAATATGAAAGTCCATCTGTCTCCGGTAGAACAGAACTTTTTAAACGTCATTTTTTTCCCACCAGGCGTGATACCCTGCTACTGGGGTGCCTGGGCCAACGGCAGGACTGGTCTCGGCAACTTTGGCGCTTCAGACTTGGCCGTTCCAGCTCAGCTGTGCACTCATCTGGTGTATTCCTTCTCTGACCTTACTAACACTGGGGAGGTTATATTCGACGAAACCTCCGTGGTTGATGGCAAGAGCAGTAAGTAATGGAAACACACCTCTTTGTAAAACGTACTCCCTTATTAATATAAAAGTTACTGGCAGTTAAAGTTGTCTAGCTATGTCCCGTAGTAGTGGTGGTCATGCTATATTTTGATAACATGCTAAATGGAATATGCAAAAAATAGCATGCTAATTTACACGCTAAGTTATAACAAAACGAACGCGTGAATGTGAATGTTATAACGTTAGCGAGCGCTATGTTACAATTTTATTTACAAACTCAACTGTAACTGTTTAAGATAAATATTTACATTTCTACAAAGTTTACACGAGTCACGAGAGTCAACGTTTACGTTACATTTGATTCGTCGAGAAAGCGCGCGAAATCACGCAACATCCAGCGCGGTCGCGAGCAACCGGTCGACTGTTCACGCCGCGCGCCGCGCTGTGCTATTTTTTTAACGTAACACTACAAAAAGTCCGCTGGCGCTAGCAGCGCGCATGGCGTCGGTCCGTTTCGTTATTATAACATAGCTCTATCTGATTCGACTAATAGCACGCGCTTTTCGTTACAAGTAAATAACGTGCTGCTTTTAACGGCTTTACGTTATATTAACCACCACTATCCCGTAGTCGTAGTTACTCCCAGAGTAACTTTTTATTAATAAGGGGGATGGGTGATGTGTATTGTTAGCCGAGGTGTAGCCTATGTAATAGGCGAGTATAAATATTTTGATTTGTTAGTAAGTAAAGTAAATGTAGCATATTCATGTCCCCACCGAGGGGCACAGGCCTTTACTCGGATCCGAGTAAGATTTGTTAGTATTTTACACAAAAGCAAATTCTAGCGAATTTAAAATTAGATTAGAATTAAATTTTAAATTCAACAAACGCTCTTCAAAATATTCGCATGTTTTCACTTCGCGATATTGTACGTTCTTCAATGTTCGTTCAATTTTATTTCGCTTAAAGCTATGGATTTTCATGAGTTGATCGTTTTATACTCGCTTAGACATAATACAGCCATGCCAGTTAAAATAACGTGGTTTATTAGATGGGGTGGGTGAACTTTGGATCATGATCATGCAGAGTTTTCAATATTTCTTGCATAAAATATTAACAAGCAATTGGTTTAAACTAATGTGGCCCTATGTAGTTATTGGAGGCAATATGGGAGGTGTCAAAACCACTAAGGCACTAAAATGACAACCTTCAATCCAACAGCTCATGCTCGTTGGCCACAGATTCCATTTTCAAACACACAATTTTTAAATGGTTTTCTTAGTTTAGTTGGTGTCACCTCCCGAATCGCAGGCAACAATCGATTAATAAATATTGGTTTGCAGGCAGAGTAGAAGATTTCATTGCACTGAAGAATGACTACCCGAAAGTGAAACTCGTGCTAGCTGCCGGCGGGTGGAACGCGGGTTCAGAGAACTTCTCAGCTGTAAGTACTGATAGACATAAGCTCGCCTTTGTATACCTATTCTCCGATTTCGATTGTTTTTAGGGTTCCGTACCCGATGTTTGCCAAACGGGACCCTATTACTAAGCCTCTGCTGTCCGTCTGTTTGTCTTTCCGTCTGTCTGTCCGTCAGCGTACTCTATTACACGAACCGTAATAGCTAGAAAGTTGAAATGAGCAGTCTGTTGCTGCTAAACTAATATAAATCTAGAAATGTGTTTTTTTGTTCATAGTTACTTTGTTGGTACGATGGTGCGGAACCCTCCGTGTGAGAGTCCGACTCACACTTGGCTGATTTTTTGTGCATTATTGTAACCTAACCTGCGTTGTGCCTGTGCCCCTAAGTGGGGATATTAATGGGCTAAATGTACTTTAACTTTACTTACATATATTTATTATCCCCAGGTCGTAAACAACGAAACCCTAAGAGCCAACTACGTGCAGAACCTCTGCACCTACCTCAATGAGACTGGCTTCGATGGATTCGATATGGATTGGGAGTACCCTAACCAGCGAAACGGGGTCGAAGCCGACAGGGTAAGAAACGGATGAAATGTGAACTGAACTGATTTTTAACCGACTTCCCAAAGGAGGAGGTTTACAATTCGTCCGGATGTTTTTTTTTTATGTATGTGCCTCGATAGCGCCTAAACGAATGGACCGATTTGGAAAATTATTTTTTTGTTTGAAAGGGTTTACCTTCCCATTGGTCCCATTGACATCAGGTCAGGATCTGATGATGGGATCCTGGAGAAATCGAGGGAACTCTTCAAATATTATAGGCAGACCTATAGTGATTTTTGTGTTTTTCATAATAACTCGTGCAAATGTACATGGTAAGCATAAAATTGTGATGCGGAACTGCTGATGAAGACCACATATGGCCACCAGATCTGCTCAATACTAGGTACAAATACAATGCGTGGCTGACGGGCAGGCGACGCATAGCCTAAACCGGTGGACCTAGAGCCAGGTAGCACTGATATGAGATTAGACAAAATTAATCCCCCAAGGGGGGGGGGGATAAGGGGTTACAGTTTGTATTAAACTCAATCTAATCAAATAGGGCTTGTGGAAGTCGGTTTTTTCTAAAGTTTACTTTTTGTTTCAATTATACTTGCGAGTTATTTACTCAACCTCATCTCATCAGAACTTAGTTTGCTGAAGGAAATATCTTGTTTGATATAAGCTTGCTTTTATACACTATTGTGTATGTACGTCTATGTACGTCTTGTTTACTCAATTATCAGTTTGATAAAGATGTATAAATACTAAACCGCACAATTTTTAGGTTATTATTATGCAGAAATCTCGTGTCTGCGTTCACGTGTTACCAGCGTGCAAATATGGTATTGAATAGTTACGTTATCACTATTCACGGTTTATTGGTAATACTGATGGGTCTGCCCTGCCTAATTAATTGTTTAACTACCTACAGTGTGGATACCTAAGATTGGCTACTAAATGGTGTATTCTATAAAGATTTATACAATGTATGTATACAACTTCTTACGACTACAAACAATAACATAAAATAAAACATATCCCTGAGGTCACCGCGCCGGTCGAGTGGCAGGGTGCCCAACATGCTGGCACCATTACCTACCTCGCTGTATCGCCAGTGTTGTAATTATAACGCCATTATAATTTTATTACTAAGTCTATATCGTTTTATTCTCACAGGAGGGATTCGTCTATCTGTTGCAAGACCTGAAGGCAGCGTTCCAAAGATACGGATTCTCCCTGACCGCAACCGTCGCCGTCACCCAGTCCGCCATTGACCTGTCCTACCTCGTCTCTAACATCTCTGAGTAAGTCTTTATCATCGTCATAACCTTACACCAGTCATCAGCTCAGCAAAGGCGTCAGCAAGTCATCAGTACAGCCTCAGATTTAATACATTCATTCCACATTATCCAAATTCATCTTTCATTCATCATATCAAAAAGGGACTATGGAATAACAGGAAATAAATTAAATTAGGCACAACTGCGCCTCTGCCATCCCGTACAGGAAAAGGCGTGTCGCTACCTTTGGTTAAGCAAATTGATTATTTTGAATCTAAGATTGTTAATTTTTTTAATTAACACGCTTTTATTAGCTTCACCTGTATGTTTGTTTGTATGTTTGTAACTCGCTTGTTGCCTTCCTTGGATATGGTAGCCGTTTCTTAGGCTCCAGAATCGAACGCTTTTAAAGAACATTGAACGTAAAAGTAAAAAATAAGTATAGTTTAAAAAAACTAATAAACACGCTTTTAAAGAACATCGAACTAAAAAGTTTTTTTTTAATAAGCTTAAAACAATAGTGAACGAAAAATACTAGTATTATTGTGAAAAAAGCGTGGGCGCTCGATATACGAAAAATATGTTACAAAGCGCCCACGCCATTTTCACAATAATACTAGTATTTTTCGTTCATTATTGTTTTAAGCTTATTTTAAAAATTATTTTTAACTTTTTAGTTCGATGTTCTTTAAAAGCGTGTTTATTAGTTTTTTTTTTTAAACTATATTATTTCCCTCCGTAAAACCATGTAAAATTTTCATTCGCCCACAGCACCGTTGACTACATTCACCTGATGGCATACGACTACCACGGTTCGTGGGACTCAACCACTGGCGTCAACTCTCCGCTGTACCCTCAGGAGACTGACTCTTCTGACAATGTCCTCAACCAGGCAAGTGGATCATGAATTTAGCGCATTCATGTCCCCTCTGAGTAGCATCCAGCCGTTCTCTTACAAAATGGAGACCCCAAAGCCACCGTTCTTTTTAGCAGAGTCCACCTGGTCTTTGAATCCACCTGGCTCATCCTTACCTACCTACCTGTATTGTTAGAAGAGGTCTCTTACTAGAGATAATCTTGCCTTTGTTTTAGTCCTGTGTACTTTTTTGTGTGGTGTAAAGAAATTATGAATTAGGAAGTTCCCTTATGAAGTAGAATACTCAAGCTTGGTCAAACTGCTTGACACACCACAAGTGTTAGTTCATAGCCGACTACATCTTCAGACGATGTCGCTGACGACACGAGTGAGCGTTGCAGTTGCAGTTGCTGTCGGCTGAGGAGAAGTTCGAGATGTGATCATACCCTAACCATCCATGTAAGGCGGTGGTAAATGTCTAGCCTCTGCATGCTCTTTTAACTTTAAACCTGCCTTCCTGTCCTGCCTTCTAGGTTTGATTTGTTTGTTTGTCAAATTATCAACTTCTACTGTAGTCAAGGGTCCCATAGGACAGGACAGGCTCTGCCTAGTTTGCGATCAGCTATTGTTGTCTAGACACTAAAATAAATTCTAAACGTGTTTCTTTTCTCTATGTATTAACTTGTTTTGTTTGTGTAGATACTTCGAAGGCAAATAAATGATTTTTTACCTTTTTTTGTACATCTCTGTTCCGCTCCGTGTTCCCTGCCAGGTCTTAAGAGCTATCAAAATTCTTATTGCATTTCCTTCCCTCGTTCCTGTCATTGTTATAAGAATAAGATTTGTTCCCCAGAATGCCTCAGTCAACGTCTGGATCAACAATGGTGCCGACGCTTCCAAGATCGTCCTTGGTCTCGGCAACTACGGACGAACCTTCACCCTGACCAATACTTCCAACGTTGGTACCAACGCCCCGGCCAGTGGAGCTGGTACCGCTGGAAACTTCACTGCTGAAGGTGGCATCTTGGCTTACTATGAGGTAAGGGTATATATTTGGCTCTGTCCATTTCATCATGATCATCTCATCTTGTTACCCCTCAGCAGGGTTTAGGGCGCTCAGTATAGATTTATATTTGTTTCGATATTAGGCCATCTGCTCTAGCTCGATACCCAAGTAAATCCTGGGCTAAATAACACGCGGAGCAATTTTTAGGGTTCCGTTAGAGAACAAGGAACCCTTAAAGTTTGGTCAAGTCTGTCTGTCTGTCCGTCCGTCCGTATGTCACAGCAACTTTATTCCAAAATTATTAAGACTACACAGTTGAAACTTAGTAGTAGATGTATTCTATGAACCGCTTTATGATTTTTATACAAAATTTGAAAAAAAATAAAATATTAAGGGGGGCTCCCCATATATGGAACTGACACGAAAAAATAATAATTATTAAACCTATATGAGTGGGATGTAGGTCTTTGAAAATGACGTAGAGGTTTCTAAAACATTTTTTTCTCAAAGTCAATCGTTAAAGAGACAGACCCTTCCAAAGTGGAAAAAATTGTGTCCCCCCCCCTCTAACTTTTAAAGTAAGAGAGTGAAAAAAAAATGCCGTGTATCTAAATACAAACTTTCAACGAAAATTGGTATGAACTAAATATAAGTAGCAGTTTTTAATTTAAAACACACATTTATTAAAAGCCGCAAAGATAACTTCGACATTCGTATATATTTCGTATATTTCGTATATATTTATTGCACATAAAAGACAAAAAACAGAAAATTCAGAGAAGTAATTTACAAAGGTAAGCTTATCTCTAAAGAGAGATCTCTTCCAGCAAACCCAGGATGGTCAGAGAAAAATAATATAAAGAACAGGTAGGCCTATGTGCTCAGTTAAGAGAAAAATAAAACATAAATAAATCATAATATTAGTAATCAACTGAATATACTACATAAAGAAGTACATGAATATTACATAAAATAAAAATATATAAATCTAACATAAATAAACTAATACATATTAAAATAACTTCTATATTTATGATAGAGAGAGATAATGCTCCTTCAACCGATTCTTGAATAAAAAGAAAGATGGACTGTCCCTGATGGCGCAGGGAAGCGCGTTCCAAAGAGAAATAGCCCTCATTCATACAAAGACCATGAAAAACAAAGTTACAACACAAACATCCAGTCTTATAATTACTTGCTACTACGGAACCCTTCATGGGCGGGTCCGACTCGCACTTGACCGTTTTTTTTCCCTACCTTTGTAATCAGTCGTTCTAGACTCTGAAAATGTATTCGATTTTTGTTCTCAGATCTGCCTGGACCAAAAGAACAACCGCGATGACTGGTCCATCACAGAAGTCAAGGGTAACTACGTGTACGCTAACAAAGACCTGCAGTGGGTCGGATATGACAACGTGAACACTATCGCTGCTAAGGTACCCACTATTAATAGTCTCTGCGTACATTTTATCTTTGGCACCCGTAATTTGTTTGCAGGACCGAATTATGCCTGAATTCTCTCGAACGACGATAGAGTCAAACAAAAATTCCGGTATTTCCAATCCTTCTCACGCAGATGCAGGTTCGAATCCCGCCCCGGTGGTGACCATGTACCAATGAGATAAGGACGTTCTAGCGGTGATGGAAATCGTCGTGAGGAAACCTTCATTACTCCATAGCTGCGGCGACGGGATAGCCCCCCGTCACGCAAAATGGAATGTTGAATAACTGGCTCAATGTGGGCACAGTTGTGCCTCTGCCACCCCGTATGGGAAAAGGCGTGACGCTATGTATGTATGTGTGTGTGTGTGTGTGAGGGTGTGTGTGTGAGGGTGTGTGTGTGTGTGTGTGTGTGTGTGTGTGTGTGTGTGTGTGTGCATCCAAGCCTACTTGCCTCTGAAAGCTCTATCAAACTTGTGTCGATACGCTGGCACAGTCTCACATACAAGCGACCGCTCGCAAGGCTGGTGCGGCAGCGGCCACCGCAGAAGGCAACAAAAGGCGCAAATATGCCACCCTTGGCCAGGGCTACATATTTGTGCCTTTTGGAGTCGAAACTCTCGGTCCATGGGGCCCAGAGGCGCGATTACTGTTCAAGGAACTCTCATCGCGCCTGGTCGATGCCTCAAATGACCGGAAGGCTGGAGCCTACCTTGGGCAACGGCTGAGTCTTGCCATACAGCGAGGCAACGCCGCCAGTCTTCTGGGCACCTTGCCCAGCGACGGCGGCAGTGATCTGGCTCAAATTTTCTATTTAAATTAACTTTTTCATCAAATCATTATTATTTTAATTGAAATGTATATAAACCTGTAATTATGTAAAAATATCAAATAGTTAAGTTTATTTTCTATTGAATTATGAAAATATGGTGTCTGTCTGCAACGATAATCTTTGGTTTGGATCCTCAAAATAAATACAAGACTAGTGTACTTGTTTCAATAATTTATTTCTGACAATAAAGAACTTTGAAATGAATGAATGAATCTTTGGTTTGGATCCTCAAAATAAATACAATTGGTGAAAAAATCGCGGGTCTCAGAAAATGCGATCTAATAAAGTTAAGAGACCGGTGACCGCGTGAATTTCCCATACAAAAATGATTTGAATTTGAGAAATAGTTTAACGTATTTAGACTGTTAATCGGATTTATACGCAGTTAGTTTACGCAGGTTCCTGCTCTGTATACCAGGGTTCCACTTCAACCAAATTAAAAATATTTTTAAGTAATTTGAATAAGAACCTTGGTATACGACCAGGAACCTGCGTAAACACTGTATTAATTCGATTAACAATCTAAATGCTTTGAACTAGTTCTCAAATTCAAATCATTTTTGTATTACGTTTGTATGGGAAATTCACGCGGTCGCCGGTCTCTTAAGTTATGACGACTTCTGTGGCATTGTGTTTAGAGGCTCCCAAGCGAAAAGCCCCGGGTTCGAATTCAGGTTGGGAGGCCAGAAAATAAATCACCAGGTCTTGGATGTTTACATGTGTTTGGAGTCGCCATGCAGGGCTAAAATCTATCTATATATACAACCACATAACATAGCGTCACGCATTTTCCCATACAAATTGTAGAGGCTCAGCTGTGCTCACTTTTAGCCTGTATATTATAAAGGTTTGTGTTACGTTTGTTCCAGGCTAAATACGCCAAGAGTAGGGGTTTGGGCGGCATCATGTTCTGGGCAGCTGACCTGGATGACTTCAGCAACCAGTGCGGAGACGGTGACTACCCTCTGACGAGAGCTGCTATAGAAGCATGGAACAGCGCCTGAATTGCAACAACGAATTGCTATGTGGTGTGAAATAAAGTGTTCGAACAGATTGTTTATCAGTTTTATCAAGTTGTTTCCGCCGCCACCACCGATAGCTAAGATACATTCGCTGATTTATCAATTATCTCCTGATATGCGAATCTAAGACGTTTACCGCGCGACCACCGATGTCTACTACATATTTAATAACCGGCCAAGTGCGACTCGGTACCATTATCTATAAAAAACCGCAAAAAAAATAAAATTGTATGGGAGCCCCCCCTAAATATTAATTTAATTTTAATTTAATTATTTATTTTTTAAGTAAATAATATACTCAATATATTGTGAACATTTTAAGCGTCTACCTGCTACCATTATCAATATCGAGCAAAAATGAGCAAAAAAAAACACGTTTGTTGTATGGGAGCCCCCCTTAATATTAAATTTCTTTTGATTTTTAGTATTTGTTGTTATAGCGGTAACAGAAATACATCATCTGTGAAAATTTCAACTGTCTAGCTACCACGGTTCATGAGTAACAGCCTGGTGACAGACAGGACGGACGGACGGACGGACGGACGGACAGACAGCGAAGTTTCAGTAATAGGGTCCCGTTTGGCACCCTTCGGGTACGGAACCCTAATAAGCGTGCGAGTGGGGGAGGCAAAAGCAATTTGGCGTACGTGGTGGTGTGCAATATAGGCTGTAGTAAATGGGCGCACAATTTTAATTAGATCTCTGCTCGAACCATCAAAGAGAGGAAAGCCAAAGGGCCCTGCTGATCCAAAGCAAATAAGATGTGTTATTCACAATGTAATCAGGACAAGCATAAACAGGAACAAGTCGTGTTTTAACGTACAGTCTTCCAACCATATTCTAGTGCGTGAGTGACGTTTACAGGCGCCAGTTCTACGCAACTTAATTCGAAGATCCTGTAAAAAAGCGTTAGTTCCCACCTGTTACGGCAAGCCAAAAGATCGTTGGAAGCGTAAAGACAATAATTAATCATAAATATAGGGTAAAAAGAAGCACAACATTTTCAAACATACTTCGTTTATTTCATAATCATCTCGTCACCAACATTTCCACACGCAGTGGCAGCAGCTTTTTTAGTCCACGATTAACCTTGCTTATACTTATAATATTATAAGTATCTGTATTTGTAAGTACTAGTATTTGCTCCATGCTTATACCTACAGCGACTATAACTGATAGCAGTAACTCGCCACCAGCCCAGCTACTAAAGTTACTAGCGACACAGTTTCCTTCGTAACGCCACTATGTGTCCATCCCCGGATTCCCTCTCTGATGAGGGGGTAGGCAGGGCCACAGTATCCTGCAAAGTCGTCCAGGTCCACTGCCCAGTACATGATGCCAGCTAAGTCGTTTTGCTTGGCGTATGCAGCCTGGAATAGGTAATTGCAATGTGCAGTTAGAAACGGAGTAAGGATAGGAAACATTGAGTTGCACAAAAATGTTGTCACGTAACTAATTTATTGGCGAGAATCTCATAGGATTGTCATTTAAATAAGGAATATTTACTCGTGTAACTCGGGGTATACTCGTTCATTCCTTTATTTAACTTTCGACAGGTTCCTTATAACGTACATATACTATACATATGGCCAATCCTTGTCTCTAATGAACGAGTTATTCTTACAATGTCAATTTACTGTAAAATTAAGAGCGCAAATATCTATCAGACGATATCGATTAATCTGATACAAATGCTATAGGCATTCCGCTTACCTTAGCATGAATAGTGTTTGCATTATCATAACCGATCCAGAGGTGGCCAAAGTTGCCAAAAATATAGTTGCTATCAACCTCAGTGATGCTCCATACGTTGCCGCGCTGATGCAGGCAAATCTGGTAACAAAGGGTTGTATGTGAACAAAGGAGGGGTGTGAATGGGAGTTTGGCAACCACTGGCTCAGCTTGCGGTTGGATGCAATGGATAAGGGGTTTATTTTAAGACCCGTAATGCATGACCCGTCGAATTAAAATACAGGGTGACTTATAATGAGCTGACATTTTGTAGAGTGTTAGTACCCGTCAATGTGAACCACTTGTCCGAAGAATTGAAACATTCATAACGTACATTTTGAACATCCTATCTATTCATGATCTTCGTATTACTTACTAGAGCAAGATCTGACTGTGTTGCGCTATGGAACTTATGTTAATTTGATCCTATGCAGATTGAGGAATTGAGGATAGTTAGGTTATTGAAAACGGACGTTAGTAGAAGATTTAAATAGCTTATCCCATCAATGTAACAAGGGAGAAAAGTAAGCATTTATTTGCAATCACTAAAATAAGCTTTATTTACATGCTAGTAAAGATTAACGAAACTTCCGCTAGCAGCAGTAGTCATAAACACCCCTACATCATCCCGCACTGAGCCAGCCTCATGGAATATGGGCACAATGTTACTCGTATCTGGTTCAAGACCCAAGCCCCTCGGTGGGGACCTTAATAGTTCTTTACGTGCCTAATTTCGTAATTTCTTTATTGTACTCTACAAAAGAGACAGACAGAAAATACGTACAACAAAAAACAATGTACAAAGGTGATCGATCGGCGAGAGATCTCTTTTTAGAGATAAGCTCGCCTTTGTACACTGTTTTTATTTACTTTTTGTACTTGCAATTAATTGTGTGCAATAAAGAAATTATGAAAGGCGGGCTTATCTCGGTCCTTTACTTTACTATTAGTTAATTAGTGGGCCTTACCTCATAATAAGACCAGAACCCAGCCTCTGCAGTGAACACTCCCGCCTCGCCCGGACCATTTGCCGGGGCAGCCGTGGCGGTCTGATCCAAGCTGGTCAGGTTGAACCCTCGACCGTAAGCCGCTAGCCCAAGGACTAGTTTCGATCGTGGTGCTCCGTTGTTGATCCATACGTTTACCGCTGCGTTCTGAAAAATATAGGTTTTCTTTTCAGGTTTCCATACTTGAGGTTGGAGTTCGCGGGCCATTTTTTTTACAACTACCCACAGTTGAGAGACGTGGCATTAGCGATGTGCATCGATGTGTCGGCGGCGGATCGTAGAATCGGGCACATCATGATATGCCCAAGCCATTACTGGGCACATCATGATATGGCGGGTTTTAACGAAAATATGTCTTTTTAAAAGCATTTTTATTCAGCACTACGTGATGTTTTTTGTGTTATATGTCAAACGAACACGAAGACTAGACTGCGCTCGCCCTTTAGTCTTCAATTAAGCTACCGCAGTGTTTGCCTTAAGAGATTTCATCGTTTCATAATATTTCACTGATGTGCCCAATTCTACGATCGGCCGCCGACAGATATACGGGGGCTGAACATTCTGAGGAGCTTACCACATTGAGTATAGAATTGGAGTTATCAGTCAGTTGAGGGTATAAAGGTGCGTTGGCTCCAGTTGTAGAATCCCAAGCACCATGAAGATCATAACTCATGAGGTTGATGTAATCCAAATATCTGACAAGTTAAAACATCATTAACAATACCAAATATGGTGTTGGCGAGGTAGTCAAAATATATCTTTTTCAGAACTGGCAACAATACGTAGCATACGCGTCATCACATCTTAATCAATTGATATCTGTTATAAGTCTGTTATAGTCAGTTTAATTGCCTCTGGAATCGGTCTTTACTTACTCGCTAATAGCAGGCACGTCATAAGACAAGTCAATGTGGCCCTGTGTGACGGCCACAGCAGCCGTCAGCAGCCAACCGCGGGGCTCAAACGCTGCCTTCAGATCTCGAAGCAGCCACACGAAGGCTTCCTGCAAAAGTTTTAAGATTTGTTACAGGACTTACTATGGTGGCGTCTTTCTTCGTTAAATGTCGCCACTTTGATTTATAGCGACCTTTTTTTGTTTTTCCACTTTTTGGCGGTGTGTGCACCCACATTAGCGACGCGGTCCGTCCTGCGAACATTCAGAATGCTGCGCGCTATGATGGCTCATGGCAAACCTTGAGTTTGGACTTTTGAAGTTCGTTCAAAGATCATGACTGAGCGCCGTAGGTTAGACAGTTGTGCCTCTGTATTCTGCCACCCCATATGGAAAAAGGCGCGATGTTAAGTACTTCTCGTTAAATACCTTATCAGTCTCAGCACCTCCTCGCTGTCCAGGGTACTCCCAGTCCATGTCAAGACCGTCGAAGCCTCGTTCCTCGATGTAACTGACCAGGTTTGCCACAAATGCTGCCCTCAAGGTGTCGTTGTTTGATACCTGACGAATGTAATGAATTTGTTTACATGTTTCTAGTGCCTCTATGATTATGTATTCTTTTTGCAACAAGCTGTTTAAAGGTGTGTCGGTCGACTATGTTAATCATATTTTCACGTTTTGTTTAGATAAGTTGTCGACCGTCACAGATAAAGTATTTCTATTTTAACCACGTAAGTTTATACAGATTTATGTATAAGCTAGTATTTCTAATAATAAAATAGTTTAGTATATCACATCTCAAGCCTTTTACTCTACTCCCGAAGGAGTCGCTCATCAATATAATTGCCCTTGGCAAAAAGGAGTCATCTGATTCAGATAAATAAAATCAACTTATCCTTCATGATTGACTGTTAACAGCATATTTATCATATTTCCAATCGCGAATGCCACCCAGTAGCGAAACGGAACTTCAACGGATATTTATTTATTCCAGATACATTTCAGATACATTTGCCGAAGATAAAAATGTTGTCATCAAAATAATAAATTCTTCTCGAAATGTATAAGTACTTACTCAGGTGGTAAAATACGGAATTCTCAGAAGAGAATCTAAGTTCTACTTACTGTTGAGAAGTTTTCTGATCCTTCGACCCAACCTCCTATGGCAACCAGCAACTTCAAATTAGCATTCTCTTCTCTCAAGGTTAAGAAGTCGTCGATTAAATCTGAAATCGATCATTAATTCGATTATAGTAAATTGGGTGAAATAATCAGAATAAAGGAACGATCAACCGCTTGCGTTCAGCGGGCATCCCACCTCATTATCTACATTCTTGGAGCTCTCACCTCTCTTTTTAGCCCATGTAGGCGTCTCTCCTGTACCTATACCGCAATAGCACCCGTAGCATGCAGAGTAACAATAATAATAATAATAATTCAGAAAAAATTGTACATCAAGCTTAAAAAATCGGGCAAGTGCGGGTCGGAATCGCACAAGAAGGGTACCGTACCATCGTACAACGACAAACACAACTTAAGCTCTTAGAACATTAAAACAAAAACAAAAAGAAAATTAAAAATACGTCTCTTGTATGGGGACCCCCTTTAATTTGTAATATCTCTCGTATTTCAGTATTTTTTATTTTTGTGGCAACAGATATACACATTCTGTGAAAATTTCAACTTTCTTGCTATTACGGTTCGTGCTCTAGGACCCGCTGACGGACGGACGGACAGACGGACAGCGGGGCCTTAGAAATAGGTTCCCGTTTGGCACCCTTCGGGTACGGTACCCTAAAAATGGTGGTGATAATAATAGAGTGCGGGGGGAGGTTTTGGTTGCGGTAGGTAAAGGACAGAGACACGTAAAGGGTGTGCTCGGTTCTTCACTCTCTTGACAGGCAAGCTACAGGTGCAGGTGCCTACAAACTTGGCGCAACCTATGTAGGTATGTATCCTCCATGTATCTCTAGTAATCTGTGTAAATAATCTCTGTAATTGCTACTGACGATGCAATCTGTCTCGCGATTTGTTGCTGCAACTTGTTGCCTTGAAACAGATTGCAGGTAGATTGCATCGTGAGTAGGCAGGTTGCAGGTTGCATGCAATCGATTGCATCGAGATTCCATCGTGAGTAGGCAGGTTGCAGGTTGCATGCAACAAGTTGCAAGACAGATTGCACCGTGAGTTTTTAGGGCTCTTCTCACGATGCAATCTGTCTCGCGATTTGTTGCTGTAACTTGTATTTCTCTCTCTGCCTATCTTCCTGTTCTGTCCTTCTCTAGCGGTTGCAAGGCAACCTGATTTCTATGAGTTGCAGCGACAGATTGCAAGCCAGGTTGCATCGTGAGTAGAGCCTATAATGTAACTCACTGCTCTTTCCTCCCAAGACGGTTTCACTCTGAGGGAAGTTCAAGGTACCGTCCTCAGTGAGGCCTATAAAGGAGTAAATGATATGAGTGCAGAGGTCCCGCGGGAGGTCATCGACCCCGTATCGGCCAAGGCCCGGCCTTTCATTGGCCCCTGTTGACACAATGAAATCAGATAAATGTTCGTTGTTACCAAAGTTCTCTATTACCATAGTTCTTAATTATGTACAAATAAATGAATACACTACATATTTTTGCTTTGAGATTTAACCACAGTGGGAGCAGTCGGCAGACTCTCACACTGATTGATTTTCAGATCGTTTTAGTTTTTTATTCAGCATTAGGTTGCTAGCATCCTTGTCACAAAGGACGCAATATGATCTCTCTAGAAATGACATGAAATGAGGCCTAAGCAACAAATAACTGGTACAAGGAAGACATAGGTTTTCGTCATCAAAACATTAGAATCTTACCATCTTCACTTAAGACAGGCGCCGAGTAGAGGAAAATACTAACAATTGCAAAAATTGCCCGCATTGTAGTACTAACCTAATCAGACTAATAATTTTATCAATTTCACTATTTTCGAAACACACTTTTATGATAAAAATATCCAAGAGAGAGAATCAGATAAGACTGGATGATAAATATTAATCAGTATGATACAATCAGATAGTGGCAGTAATTACGAATATTGGAAAGCGACCAGGATCTTGGAAGTATACTGAGTATACTTGGAAGATCTGAATCTTGAAATAATACTTTTAGTTACTATCTCACGAACCGTAATAACCGGCCAAGTGCGAATCGGACTCGCGCACGAAGGGTTCCGTGCCATTATCTATAAAAAACCGCAAAAAATTGTATGGGAGCCCCCCCTAAATATTAATTCAATTTTAATTTAATTATTTATTTTCTAGTAAATAATATACTCAATATATTGTGAACATTTTAAGCGTCTACCTGCTACCATTATCAATATCGAGCAAAAATGAGCAAAAAAATCACGTTTGTTGTATGGGAGCCCCCCTTAATATTAAATTTCTTTTGATTTTTAGTATTTGTTGTTATAGCGGCAACAGAAATACATCATCTGTGAAAATTTCAACTGTCTAGCTACCACGGTTCATGAGATACAGCTTGGTGACAGACGGACGGACGGACGGACAGACGGACAGCGAAGTCTCAGTAATAGGGTCCCGTTTGGCACCCTTCGGGTACGGAACCCTAAAAAGTAGAGGGTTGTTTCGCAGAATGTTTGTCCATGTATACTATTGAAGAGAGAGTCGGATATAAATGGCTGCCTCAACCCGACTGTCAGATGTTATTATATGCCCTTTGCACGAAACGATTTTGTTAACCGACTTCCCATAATTGAAAAAAAAGTAAACTTTAGAAAAAACCGACTTCCACAAACGGTTTTTTCTAAAGTTTACTTTTTGTTTCAATTATTTTAAGTGGTCTGTAGTTGTCACTTAACTAATCTAATAGCGAGAATCTCATAGGATTGCCATTTGTTTTCTAATTCTATGCTGTAAAACTATGCTATAAAGATGTTGCTGCCCGCGTGATCTTGTCTGATGTGCGATACTGCTGCTGCTGCTGCTGCTAGGTCACGGACGAACGGTTCGTGAGATATTACCATTACCAACTGACCGCTTTTAAAAATCACTGCAATTGATAATATTTGCACATTCTCTGATAAAGTGTTATCCAAGGTATGTAAAATAATTATGATAACTTATCGGTATCTCGTAAGTATTAGCTTTCAGGATAGGCTGTCTTCAAATATTTATATCTTTTAATTCTGCAGTTTATTATGTACCAGGTAGTAACAGGTGAAATAGTAAAACCAATAAAAAAAATCTAATTCACGAAATATTATTCTACACGTTTGTTTATTTATTTACACATTATTATTTATATTATTACAATTGTCCAATGAGAGCAGCAACAGCAGCCAATATGGCCATAACCGACACTGTCTGCTTCATCACGCCACTATGTGTCCATCCCTGGATTCCCTCTCTGATGAGGGGGTAGGCAGGGCCACAGTATCCAGCGAAGTCGTCCAGATCCACCGCCCAGTACATGATCCCAGCTAGGCCGGATCGCTTGGCATATGCGGCCTGGAAAAATAAACATAGAAATATACTAATATTCAACACCTTGACACAGATTAGATGATAGCCCATGGTCACTTTGTGTATTCAAAACTAATTTGTCTGTAATTCCACTAATGATGGAAACACATGATAATTATACAGCCTGAGCCTGAAATACAGGTTTAATACATTATTTCTGTATAAATGTTTTAGCTTTTTTACTGTCCAAGTTTTTTCAAGAATAATTATTTATTATTATTATTATTATTACTATACAGTCATCATATCAAGCGCGCTCGGCGTCACGGCGATATCTCGGCGATATCGACTTGCTTCATCAGGATGTAATTGCAATTTTTATCGCCTATCGATTCTGTGTCGCGCGATCGATATCGCTCCATGAGGAAAAAGCCTTTAGTCTCGCCTACCCCTTTAGTCTCGCCTACCCCTTTTCCGGGAAAATGGCGTGAGCATAATATGTATCTTGTATGTATGATACTAAAGTCTTCACAAAATAAAAGGCCCGTAAAACTTCATGGGCGTGAACTATCAAAACGGGCCTTTTATTTTGTGAAGACTGTAAGGTAAAGGCGGCAAAGTGAAAATTCGGAAATTACGAAGCAGTGGCGCAGCGTTATGACTCTGCCTACCATGCGAGAGGTCCCGGATTCGATTCCCGGCTGGGGATAAAGGAAACAAACAAAAAAACACAGGTCTAGGATGTTTACATGTTTGTGACGTCGCTGTTTCTGGTTCCTAGTGTGGGGCCAGAAGCAATGTATGTGCCGGTATGTAAATGTTACACCTAAAATATGCATTGCCAGTTTAGAAAACTACCAACTTATTGTACCATGAATAAAACACACACAAACAGTTGACTGATTTTCCTATATTCCCTTCTATGTAATGTGAACCCAGAGGAATACAAAAGTCATCTTTTGGAGCAGCCAGGATTTGCATATTCTTCGCAAATTTGCTTATTAATAACCACACATTTACATAGCTCCATTTGGCGTATGCTAAATATATTTACCTTAGCATAAATAGTGTTCTCGTTATCATATCCGATCCAGAAATGGCCGAAGTTGCCGTAGACATAGTTGCCCTCGACTTCTGTGATGCTCCACACGTTACCCCGCTGGTGTAGGCAAATCTGGGGACACAATTCAGGGGGGGTTACCACTACGTCTTATGCCGATTCAGTTTAGGATTCTGATCTATCAAATTATCAACATAACCAATGGCAACCATATTCCAATACACCATGGTGAACTTTATTTTAACTGATACCAGGACTTGTAAGAATGTCATGGCTTTTTTCGGATTAGCTACCTACCTAATCTGAATCTCTTAAAAGGCTGTGGGTAACCCACGGGGAACAATCAATAATGATAGTGTTTATACACCTACACATCACACTGAATACGTTCAGGTAGTGTCTGTGCGGATTGCTATAGAACCGAGGTTTAAACCGAGTGGGTCCCTTCCACCCAACCTTATTCCGACTTCATGTCATAATGAGAGGTAAACGCAGGGGGAGCAAGCCAATGTAGACCTCTGCATGTAACCCGCTCGCAGCTATTTCTGTGCATCCTCTGGATTAGCAAGGGACCGTGTGGATTGGTGCTATAGAACCGATGGCTTAAACTAGCAATGGGTCGATGTGGGCTGAGTATAATGATGACCGGTCACCTCATAATAAGACCAGAAGCCAGCTTCCCCAGTAAAGACGCCCGCCTCGCCCGGACCATTCGCCTGAGCAGCCGTGCTTGTCTGATCCAAACTGGTCAGGTTGAACGCCCGCCCGTAGTTCGGAAGACCAAGCACCAGTTTGGATGCTGGTGCACCGTTGTTGATCCATACGTTCACGCCTGCATGCTGTAATATAATCTTATTTTAGAGAATGACGGGGTAGAAGAAGAACGGGTTACAATTTCTGATTAAAACTTTCGATTCGACAGATGCAACGTGTATTGTCAGATATTTGTTACCGAACGACATGACTCGACTTTCCAGAATTCGATTGCGATGTAAACATAAGACAGTTTGCAGTTTTTATGGTTCATCAAAATCTAAGGTTCCAACAAAAACTTGTATGTCTTATAGCTACTGAAATTCAGCAATTTAGTGAAATAGATTACAATGTACAAGTACAAGCTTACCGTATTGTATATGACGTCAGGATCATCTGTGAGCTGGGGGTACAAGGCAGCATGTGCGCGAGTCACCGAGTCATAAGGGCCTTGGAGGTCGTACGTCATCAGGTTGATATAATCCAGATATCTGCGGGGTTTCATTTCAGTTGATGATTTTCAATTTGACTTATGATTGTCATGGTCGTGCTGACAAGCTTTTTCGTACGGGAGACTAGATTATCCAGATGGTGGGAGTTCGGAGTTACATTATAGAAATAATTGGCAGCTTCCCAGCCTCATCATCACTTAGAAATTAAAAAAGGGAAGCAGAATTCCGAACAACAGGAAATAAGAAATAGATAAGAGATGAGATGAGAGAGTGGGAGGAAAATGAATAAACAGGTAGTTATCTGTATGGAGATGAAAGAGTGTCGATTTATAATACTTACTGGCTGATTCCGGGCACATCGTACGACAAGTCAATGTGGTCCTGTGTGACATCTACAGCAGAGGTCAGTAACCACCCTCGGGGCTCAAACTCTGCCTTCAGATCCCGGAGGAGCCATACGAAAGCTTCCTGCAAGAGATAAAAAATACATAGCGTTACGCATTTCTCGTCAGGTCTCTTTCCTGGCTCCGACATTTGTAATGAATCTCTCTCTAAATTGCATTGTTGCTTAGAGAAGAAAATTAGAACGCTCTTAGTTGTGATTCGCCATCATAAATCCTCTATAATCGGTTGCGAGGTTACAACGAGATTAAGAATAGTGAGCTTAGAATTTAGGTTAGTAGCTTAGTGGACGGTCGAAAGGGTCCAGGGAAGGTTAGTGGTCAAAGTACAAATATAACAAATGGAGGACAGTTTAGACAAGGGACTTGTTTGGAGAACATGAGCTATGTTGCATGGAATTCCTTCTTCTGTAGACAGGGCCAACACATGATATTTGCCTATCTACTGATTTCCTAGACTTATCTAGATAATTACTACAACTATTCTAAGTGTTTATTAGCACAAACAACACAAGGTAACAAATATAACCAACACATAATAACATAGCGTCACGCCTTTTCCCATGAGGGGTTGCAGAGGATATTGAAGGTGAATGAAAGAAACGAATGAATAAACAAACCACATCAGTGTCAGCCCCCCCGCGCTGCGCAGGGTACTCCCAGTCCACATCCAGGCCATCGAAGCCGCGCTCCCCGACGTAACTGACGAGGTTGGCCACGAATGTTGCTCTTAGGGTGTCGTTGTTGGAGACCTTCATTAAGATAATACAAATTTTAATAAAAAAAGTTTTGCTTAAGCTTTGGTTTCCTCCAAAAGCGGTGGCGTCATGAAGCGGCCGTAATACAGTGGCGATAGCGGTGAATAACGGTTACCGTTACGGTGCCAATACCGTTCTCTAGGAAATCGCGCGATTTTGTTTACATAGACAACGTTCTAGTGACGTCATTCACCGTTGTATTACGGTCGCTTCATAACGCCACCGCTTTTAAAGGAAACCAAAGCTTTAGACAAGCGAACAAAAAAGTAACCTAACCTAACGCTGCACGAAATACATTTGCAGCATATCCTTTAGCATCAGGAACAAATGACAATCGTATGAGATTCTCGCAAATATCGGTTCGTGCAACTCAGGGTATGTATGACGTGACCATTTATTTTTTTCACCAAAGCGGGACGTTTTTGGAATTTCGTAAAAAAGGTAAAGTGCGAGACGGATTCGCACAAACGATTTTTTTTTAGTTTTTATAATGGAACCCTTGGTGCGCGAGTCCTACTCGCACTTGGCCGGTTATTTACTTGTTTACTTTTCATTCATTTGTGAGCCACCCCGGAAAATTTACATGGCCAGTAACTCGAGTAACTAGCAACTGCTCCTAAAGAACGCCGCCCCGGAAATTTTAGATGGCTAGTAACTAGCACTTGTATGCAGGTCTGCATACAAAGAACGCCGCTCTGCCCCGGACATTTTACATTGCTAGTAACTCGAGTACCTAACTCACCTGCTTGTTCAGCCACCCCGGAAATTTTACATGGCTAGTATCTCGCGCTAAGGAGTCACCCGCATGATTTTAAAATGAACATTACATGGTATTCACATACAAACTCAGAACCATTTGCTAAAGCGGGACATTTTTGATCTTACGGGGGACAGCGGGACAGTCCCGCCCAAAGCGGGACGTATGGTCACGTTAGGTATGTCACATCACGTCACGTCTATTCATTTCTTACTCAACTTATGTTTTGGGGATTAAAATTAACTCACAATTGAGAAGTCTTCCGAGCCTTCAAGCCAACCTCCAATGGCAACCAGCATCTTCAAGTTGAAATTTTCTTCTCTCAACGCTAAGAAATCGTCAATCAAATCTGAAAACAAAAAAGTAATATATGTTGTATTTATATGTTTCATTCCGAGGTCCCAAACTTCTGCCCCAGACCGTGACGCCTTGACGTAAGTTTGTGGAATGTTTTACTAATAATCCTAAGTGTTTTATCAAATAGACTATTAGCTTAATCAACTTAACACTTCGTAAGGACGGTTATTTAATTAATTTTATACATAGATATTCATACATCTTTAGTCGTTGTGGTCGTTACATACCCACGCCGTTTTCCTAATATCTATTTTATATTTGCTACATATTTATGTCAATCATGTTTAGATACAACACTTACTGCTTTTTCCTTCTAATACAGTTTCGTTTTCTGGGAAGGTCAGGGTGCCCTCTTCATTGAGACCAATGAAGGAGTATACCAAGTGAGTACACATGTCCCTTGGGAGGTCACCGACCCCAAATCTGCCGAGGCCTGGCCTTTCATTGGCCCATGCGCCCCAGTAACAGAATACCACACCTGAAGATGACACAAAATTATTATTATTACGGACCTAATGTCTCCCATTGCTGGGCAAAGACCTCAACAGAAATCCAAAGAGGGGCGATGGACTGAGTACAGAAATCCAAAGAGGGGCGATAGACTGAATCAGTACGTCTCTCTTCGTTATTTTTAGAACCGGCTCACGAAGCCCTTTCATTTGATATCACACACGATAAATTCGGAAAAAAAAAAAATTCAAACCGACACAAAAAAATATGACGTCATTTCTGCCCCCCCCATGGGAATATTTTTCAGAACTACCGCTTAAAATGATTGTTTTAACCTACAGACCCCGTGTGCCAAATGTCTATCCTGTACATCGATTTGCGGCTTTTTATTTTATCGTAGCTCGTCCTCTAACAGACCCAAAACACGAGACCTAAAGATTTAGTTATAGATACGTATAAACATTGGAAGGAACAAGGGATTGTTATGGGCATCATTCTGGATACACATTTCTTTACATTGAACTACTAACATTCAACTAAGCTTAGATCACTTAAGACTTAAGTCATAATGTAACTTTCAGTGTCCTCTTAGAGGACACTACATTGCCACGCCCTTGCCAGGGTCCATATTTGCTACTTCGTTAAATTTGTTTTTACCGTCTTTGTAAACCTATGGAGTGCAATAAATGATTGAGTATTGACTTACCATCGTCACCAAAAACTGGGGATGAGAGGCCTAAAATGCCAATAGTCAGCAAAAGAGTCCGCATCGTGTCACTAAACTTATGGGACAGACAAACCCAGTCACCCAAAATAATTGTGCGATACAATGATATTATCATCAAGTGTGTCACGTGGTAGATTATTTTGGCATGATTTAATCTGATTCAGATAAGTATTATTGGTACATAATAGTAGAATCTATAGGTACTCATAAAATCTTAGATTCGTATATACCGATTATTTAATTAATCTAGTTATCGGGATCTGCTATTTGATCATTCATTATTTTATTTGGTATACATTTGCATTTGTGATTCAATACAGATTACCTAGGTATGTATATTATAATTCAGTTAGGACTTCAACATTTTATTTATTTATTTATTTATTTATTTATTTATTAGTTATGTAAATCTACATACACAGCGTTACAGGAAAACTATTCCAAATCTGCAACAATCTGCACAGATTGTACAAACACATTTCAATTCAAATACATTGTAATATATAAAAATAAATGAAATCATAAAAAAAACAATAATAGTATAACATAAGTACCTGCAGTTCTACAGACCATCACAGATAAATACAGGGTGACATTTAATTAGCTGACCATATTTTGGGGAATGATAGTACTCATCATTATGAAGAACTTTCCCCATGGAACATATGGTCGCAACCGAAAAAAAATCATGGGTCTCCCATAGTGACTTGAAATCAGCTGATCGGGGCAATGTACTGAGGGACGATTTTTTTTTCATTGGGGAAAGTTGTTCATAATGTTGGGGACAGTCATTGCCCAAAATATGGTCAGCTAATTAAATGTCACCCTGTATATCTATCTTTTCTTTTGGGGAAACGGAATAACTAATAGTACTTCGGTACCCATCAATATTAGCAACTCTCCCCACATATTATTGTCGCAAACGAAAAAAATATTTCGTCCCTCAGTACATTGACTTCATCAATATTGTCTTTCGTTTGCGGCCAAGTTTCTGGCGAAAGTTGTTCATGATGGTACTATCAATTCCCAAAAGGAACAAGTGATCAATCTAACTTTTAGGTGACCAAACTATTCAGGTGACCTAAAGAATTATAATGGTATTTGAACCCAGCCTTAGCCAAGTTGCATTCGGGCATTCTAAACAGGCATTTTGGTTAAATAAAGCAACCCAGGATTAGCTAGGTACTCTTTCTGTTCCACCCTGTATACCGTCCAAGCATACATCTGTGCATGGCGAAGCAACTAATCCAAACATATTGCATGCATAATTCTGTCAGCTAGAGGTCACGGTTTCGGAGGACATATTTCATAGGCTCGACCAGATTAATTTCAAAGGCAGGAAAGTGACATGAAGTTATGAGAGAACACACATTTTAATTCATAATGATGATTGAGGACGCATGCCTAAGTAAGTACCTAAGTGTAAGCCCGCGTAAACATAACGTTTATTCCCCAACTTCAGTGTCAACTTTAGTAAAGTTTATGCCAATTCGTAAAGTTTACAACACTGAACATGACATAATGACCTGCGAGAACATTTCATTAGGATGATGGGTACTTACTGTCAAATTCCCATCTTTGAAACGATATTCCTCTGAAAAGGGACACTTTCCAAATGTAGTAAATAATATGTTATGAAGATAGCAGATATGATATGACTCTTTCCTTCCAATAGACTCTAAAACATCATTTAGAATGGGAACTTTATGATGATGATTGGGTATGATTATGATGAACTGATACTGATACTGTGTGATGTATGGGGTTGGTTTGGTTGGGTAAAAAGTAGGTAACCAAAATATCCTAAAACTTTACAACATGGTTGTTTCCAATGTTTACCACCACGACAACGAACCGAGCCGCTAATTTTAACGAAACAAGCATTTTTAGTATGAAGTATTGTTTTGTGAGTATCCTGTGACTTTATACCTCGCCTTGTTACCGAGTTTCCAATAAGCGAAAAGTGGCTCTTTACATTATTTCCCCGAGGTCCTATGGCAAATATGAAAATAAAAACTTTGCATTCCCTAGTGTTCATGAGGCATTATAAATGTCTATCATTTTAATTTACTGTGTACCGGATCTAGGGGAAATATGAAACACGGTTAAATACGTACTAAGACGCCTTTTTGTTGTATTAGTAGTGTAGGTAAGGTAGTGTGTAGTGTACAGTATTGTTCTCAATTGTCAGTTTGTTCGGCCTATGTCCTTATAACAATATACCGATTACGTACAGTTTAAGAGTTGTATATCACCAGTAAACTATATTACTTGTTTATTTTAGCTGTTGGTTAACAAACTTGTTTACGAATATGAATATGTACACGAGTATTTCCCGAAAACCTTTACACAGTATTATGTGCCGCCACAAACATAAACATTCAATACTGTAAACCGCCTTTTCAGAATTGTCCAGGGAATTTATCACACAAACATATTTCCATGTCAAAGATGCACGTAAACCAGGAAAATTTACGACAAATGCATCCATGCGAAGAATCTACACAGAAACATAAATTTTGTACGAGTACAGTAACGATAAGTTATCTATTACTCGATGGGAGTTAGGATTTCTCAGGATTACTCAGTGTAATCGACGCAGTTTATGTTAAATTGACTGATTAAGTAAAAAAAATCGGAAAACTGTGTACTTATTTATCGCTCTCACCTTATGAGTGGTCAGAAACTTTGTTACAAATACATATTATCTACAACCACCCCTATCTGGCAATTGGTATTGTAGGTACTTTCTTAATATTAAACACCTATTTCGCTTTTTCTGAGAAGCAAGTCACATATTTTATACTGCTCAGCCTATAGTGATTATATCGATAGCGTGGTTAAACGAATTGCAGTGCGTACCTACTTATGTGTTTTTGTAAAAACCAGTTTTTTGTAAATTTCGTTTCAACCGGTTGAGCAGTATAAAAACATTCTTCTCTTCTAGTCTTAGGTTGACAGTTTTTGTATGAGTGAGGGGGAGTGATCACTAATTTGAGTTCTTACACATTATACACGTATAATATATATATATGTGTACGGGAAAAGGCGTGACACTATTTTATGTTATGTTATATTATATTGTGTACTCCTGTTTAGCCATGTAGTTATTGAGTTAGTATGTTTTGTTGTGTTCCTGTGTGTTATTTTATTAGTGATTGTGTATCTATTATTTTGTGTTTTTATAAGAGTAGTGAATAAATTTTACTTATGTATAAAATATGCTTTTAATTAGTTTCGGAAATCAAAATAGAAAACTTATTTCTAAGGTAAGATTGGTACACTAAACTAAATTGGTGTAGTTAGTTTACCATAAACGCATCTAACATTACTGCGTTGTACCTATAAAACATATGTTTATCGATTAAGGATGTAATCGGTATACTCTCTTATGGACATAGGCCGAACAAACTTACAATGAAGAACAAAAGACGTCGGAGCAAGAGGACAGTTTAAAAACAACAAATATTCTTTGACAAAATGTCGTAGCCATCTAATTACATATTAAAACTGAATTATCTCAGAAACGCTATTATTTACAATACAAACATTTTGTCAAAGAATATTTCTTGTATGTTATTAAAATATCAATCGATAGCCAGCTCTACATCTCCATACAAACCGTTTTGGTCCAGCTAGGGTCACTATAGTTTACTAGACATGACTGTTTTTAGTTTGACAGCTGTCATCAGAAATTTAGATCTCGCCGAGAGCTGTCACATCTCGATACGAACCGGTGGTCTAGGGTGCTTTAGTTATTGTTCTGAGGTCTAGGATCAGCAGTTTCCGAGATATGACAGTTTTTAGTTTGACAGCCAAAATCATCATACCTTTCATTGTGACATCTGTCTAAATATTGACACCTGTCTAAATGGTAATCTACATTAAATATTTAAACTTTTTTTAAATGTTTTAATGTTGTTTAAATTTTAAACATAACGTAGGTAAGATATCAACTCTGTCAAAAGTATGAATAATGATATGTAGATAATTAGATATACTTTGGCAAGAAATGCCAGACAAAAAGTAATCGCAACATATGTGACATACAATAGGTACAATGACAATTATCAATAAACACCACTGCGTGTTTAAATAATAATAATAATATTTTTTCTCCTCTGCACATCTTTCTGCAAAAGTCGCGGGCTGCGGTTGTCTTTTGTCCCACTGTGCGGCTTTGCATGAGTGCATGAGTGCACCGGTTGTTGTGTGGGTACGCTCAAATGCCTAGAAACGACGCCGGGCGGCGGCGAAGACGGCCCTTAAGACAATGCCGTCATACGTTTCTGTATCCCGAGTCCGCAGCATGGTTTGGCTAAGAGTGTTTTGTTAGTAAGACCCCGGCCTCTAGCCGGTCATCAGTGGGTAATTTATAACATTGGCCAATCACACTGTCGAATGTCTAGAACGCAGAAACAGGTACGGTATAGAATTCCTAAGGGGTGGCTAGGCGAGATGTGACTGTACAGTACAAGGAAAAATAGTTTAACCCGCCAACGCCGAGTGTGTGCTAGCAATATTCTGGGTGTTGGGAGTTTAGGACGCTTGGAAGTCAGGTTTCAGATGTCATCCTAGAGATGGTCTAGGGCAAGAGTAGCCCCCTGTATTTAACCATTTGTAAGTTAGTTGGTACATTTAATTTGCTTACCTACTATACTAGTATTTAGGGGTATAGTACCTATCATTATGAACAACTTTCCCCGAGAAACTTATGGGCGAAAATTAAATGTCACTCTGTATACATTCAGGCGATACATTAATTCACTTAATGAAAACAAGCGGATCTAAGTAAACAGTCCTTTGATGATGGTCGTGAGCATCCTGGGAATTGGATGAAATTGTCACGAGAGCCAATCACCCGCCTGTGTCCAGCTGGCGTCCTATCTCACCGTTTACCATGCATAATCTTGCCCTCCCGTGTCTCGTAGGAACTCAAATAACAATGGTATATCAATTGCTTTGAAGGGCGCAAATTACGAATTGTGTACTCAGTCTGAACAAAACCAAAATAAGCGCCGTTTTGCACCACGCCCCGCGCCCGCTAAGCCGCGCTCTCACCGCCTTGCACCGATTTGTGTCTTATTGCTCATTAATAAGTCTCTTATTACATCGGATGGTTTTCATCGCACCCGCCCCGCGCCCGCTCCGATGCCACGCCATGCCCGCTCCGACGCCGCCGCACCGGGACCGCTCCATCCGATGTATTAAGAGACTTATTAAGAGAGTGAGGCTTAGCGGCGTCGGAGCGGGCGCTGAGCGGCGACGGAGCGGGCGCGTCATCGTTTGTCAACGCCCTAAGGCTAAAGAGAGAGATTTATGGTTAAACATTCCCGATGACGACGACATTGACGGAGACTCAAAGTCTCACGAATAACCATAACTATCAACTGTCTTCCTGAAAGCGTCTTTTAAAGGAGTGGACAATTTTTTAAATCTCTCTTGTGTCTTCTCATAGGTACAGTCAGCCACCTGACGTCGCATAGAATTAATGAGTCTGAGGGAGTCAGCTATCTGCTTGGCTTACTACACTTATTGTATATCTGCTTCAGATTTTAAAACGATTCTCCGACCAAAACCCTCCTAGGTTACAAAGCACAGGTTTCTTATTTATAAGTGTACTTGTGAAATATGTCGGCATTCCGAGATGCACATTGCTTAGGTTTACGAATTTGCAATATTTTACGTAAGCAGGGAAAGTAGGATCCACTTATATGACTATTTTATGTCTATTTCTGCGGAAGATCTATGTGAACTTAAATTACAAAGTCAGAATCGCACAAGAAGGGTACCGTACCATCGTACAACACAACTTAAGCACTCAAAACAACAAAACGAAAACAAAATTAAAAACACGTCTCTTGTATGGGAACCCCCTTTAATTTGTAATATCTCTCGTATTTCAGTATTTGTTGTTGTTGTGGCAACAGATATAGACATTCTGTGAAAATTTCAACATTCGAGCAATTACGGTTCGTGCTCTAGGACCCGCTGACGGACAGACAGATGGACAACGGAGCCTTAGTAATAGGGTCCCGTATGGTACCCTAAAAAGCACTGTTATCTCAATTTGCGGCGTTTGGCTAACCCCCTGAAATGCAAAATGGACTATCGAATAACCTGGCTAAACAAACGTGGGGCCAATATTGTGCCTCTACTCTACCAGTGGAGATATAAGATTAAGGGATAAGGCGTGATCTATGTTATATTGTGTATAAGGCGTTAGAAAAAGAGTTTTTTTAATTTTTTTATTTCTATTTATCTTCTCATTTCGATGGAAAAAGACTGAAGTACAGAATTCTGGACACGGAAGACCCAGCATAAAAGCTTATGTATTAAATGCAATTTTGTTAAACGGAACCATCACTGCAATAAGCCAATTCACACTTAAACGGTTTTGTTCAAACATAATTAGTATTCAGTTCGTGTTTTTCGCCCGCTCGTCCAATTAGTTGGGTCCAAATAAAGCGTTTTTTTTCCAATAATCGAACGTATTTACGGAACCCACTTTCATTTCCGTAGATATTTTAAAGAATTGGTTGGTGGTTATGGTAAGGTTTTATAGACATTACTTTACATAATATTTTACATTAACATTTACATACAGGCGCATAGATTTCTTGGGCACCAGAAACAGCGACGTCACATACATATAAACACCCAAGAGCTGTCTTTTTTTCTTTGTCTCCAGTCGGGATTCGAACCCGGGACCTTACGCTTGGGAAGCACAGCCTCAACGGTAACATCAAAGGTCGTCAGTACAAACATTACTCTACTCCACAAGAATGTCGATAACCAGATATAAACATTTCGGCACAGAATATCTTTCTTCTAAAAAAATAAAAATAAAACAAAACATAACATTCCCAAAACATCCCTTCCAGAAAAACAACGTTTCCCAAAACATACCTTTTCCAGAACGCCCAAGCCATTATTTTCCTAAAACATGTTTTAGTTCTCGAAAAATAATTTTATGGTTTATTTTACATTACACGGGCAACATGTTTCTTACCAGAACTTTTTCTGTAATCTATAGAATCCGGATGAGTAATACTGAAACTAAAATCCACCAACTATTGTTTATAGAACGGTATTTGACATTATATTGCAATTTGCAATGCATGTTTGTTTATTGTTTATGTTTATCGCCCAGTTTATTTTCTATACAAACATTTTATTATTAAATGTTTCTGCTTAAGTATTTAGCCTCTACACAAAACAATCATGTTTTAAAGATTCCTATGAAGTCGAAGTTCGGAAGCTTAACGTTATTTTATTACCTACGCAAGTTTTTTTTTCTCGAATTAATAGGCACTTTATTTCGAGAAAGAACATTGATAAGAGGATTGTCTACAATGTTAGAAAGCCGACAAGTTTATTACTGACGTAATAAGCTTGTCGGCTGACGCGCTCCAAATCAAATGAAAAAATTATTGTTGATAAAGATAAAGAAACCAAAGGATAAAATTAAATTTAGGTTTCAATAAAAATAAACATCTGGATAAAAACGTTAAAACTAGAGATACATACAGCAGCATTACGCCTATACCCATATAGGAGATGGTACATACAATGAGCTTGATTGTTTTGGGAGTATTTTGGACCTAAATTACTGGACCAATTTTATTAAAAAAAAATCTTCATCGACGCTAAATTTTAACTTCTATTGTACTCATACACATTTTTTAACAAGTATGTACCGTTTTCATATAAAAAGTGAAAAACTGAAAAATTACCTATATTTTCAAGTTTTTACTGTGATCCGGAGGGCTTTTGAGGTGGAAAACTTGGATTTGTAATTACCCATTTCATCACTACCAACTCATAAAAAAATCAAAACTATCTCATTTGATGCACCTAAGGAAAAAGTACCAATTCCATGGGCTATAGATTTCTAAGAAAATATTATTTCTTCTCTTTCCTTTGGTTTGTAAGCGATCCTTTTTAAATATTTTTTGCTTACTCGGATACATTTTCTGAATAACCATTTAATTATTTCATTCAATTTGCGGGGAATGAAGAGTGTGAAGTGATGTTCTTTTTATTTCCAAAGTATTTCTACCTAAGTAATTATTTTGTCAATACAAATAGCCGAAAAACAGACCTTTCGTATATTTTCTCCTCAGAAGAACCAATACTTACTAACATTTACCCTTTCCCGATCCGGGCGAGGATGTAGTGGCAACTAATTTTCATCGGCAACAATAGATCCCGCATCCTAAGCAAATAAAACTGCCTAAATAAACACCGAGTAATCAAACTTGGTACTCATTTAAGTTCAAATGAACATGAAAACAATCTTCAAACTAACGATCTTGCCATCGACTCCCAAAGTTCCCGATTGGAACTTTGTTATTTATGCATTACAAGTTCCGTCCCCCAAAATCCTTATATTACAACTTTTTACAGCCTTTTTTCGCGAATCTTTTGTCCCTCTTAAGTTTAGCGTGGGTGAGCGGGATAAAAGGGAATTTTAGCTCAATTTTTCCCCTGAGAGTGAGCAATTTAATCCATAAATTGTTTTTGCAATGAGGCGTGCAAGGCACTGGCTGGCTGAAGTTGTATTTTAGAAAATATAAGCAGCCACTGATTGTCTTCTTTTTTTTTTTTGGAACACGGTACTACAGGAATAGTACCGTATAGATAGGTATAAGGCATTGACGGTGTATAAGGCATTGACGGTGTATAAGGCCTTTTCTTGTACGATTTTGAAAATAATATACTGTCCTATTTATTTATTTAATCGTATGGCTCGAATGACTAGGCTACAGGGGAATATTTAATGAACTAAGCCAGTTGGCTGCCTTCCTCCTGACTGTCCTATTGAAGAATCAATAACTGATTTATCAGTATTAGTTTAGTGTCACACAAAGAAAGATGGGTTTTTATTTTTAACTAATGTATTAAATAAGGGCTTTACTACAAAAAATAGACTATTACCGATCAACACCGTTTAAAAACCGAAATGTATATGGGATTTGACGTTTGTTTTGAGGTCAAAACAACGTTTAATATTTTTTGTCGTAACAGGGTAAGGGTAGTGTTGTTTGATTTAATTAATGCTTACAACATATTCGTAGTCCACACAACCCAACAAACAGTTGTGAATCAACTGCGACAGAGTTGTAGTTCTACATAATGCAAACATTCCAAGTTTTGTTCTGTGACATGCAAGATCACAGAACTACAAGTAGGTGCTCTGATTCAAGATAATACAAAGAAAGAGGCAGTCCCATTGTCCACCTCTGGCAATTCCCCACGGAAAACTTCACAGTCAACTTTATTGCAGTGTCCCACTTTTGTACTCTACTAAGTAGAGCGAAGATAACACCGAAATGTAAAATAGCAGCGCATTGTTTGACTGAACACAAAGACATGGCTGTATTTACAAAAATAAAAATACAGCATCCACGCATAACAACAATACGGAGTTGTAGTAGGCGTTTTCCGCTGGCGGTAAAGACAAACTTAGAGTAGATTTTTCTAAAATAAACGAAATAGTCAACGAATATATTCACCTACAAAGTGCAACAAATGTTTTTTTTTTGGTTCCGGAGAGGATAGTGGTTGTAGTAGTTTGTAGGAAACATGGGTAGCTACAAGTGTGGTGAATGGAAACAGACAAAGACGCGACATCGCATCGTCGGAGTGGAATACACAAATTGAAATACGCCGCTGAATCCTCGTTATGCGATGCATGAAAATAATGAGTTGTATTTCAGTTATACGACAAATGTAGGTACCTACTTAGTTATAGTTCATGATAACTATAATAATGAAATGTTTTGCTTCAAGATTATTTTCTCTCACTCAAAATTTTTAGGTTTCCGCACCGAAGGGTGCCAAACCGGAACCTATTACTAAGCCACCCCATCCGTCCGTCCGTTCGTCTGTCTATCAGCAGACTTTATCTGATGAACCGTAATAGCTAGAGAGTTGAAATTTTTACAGAATGATATTTTGCCGCTAAAGCAAAAATATAAAATTTAGGTGTCACCATTCTCACCATACAAGAAACGTGATTTTTAGGGTTACGTACCCGAAGGGTGCCAAACAGGACCCTATTACTAAGCCTCCGCTGTCCGTCTTTCCCTCCGCCCGTCCGTCAGAGGGCCCTTGAGCACGAACCGTAATAGCTAGAAAGTTGAAATTTTCACAAAATGTGTATATCTGTTGCCGCTCCACCAACAAATACCGAAATACACAAAATATTAAAAAAAAGGTGTCCCATACAAGAAACGTATTTTTTTTACTTTTTGGGTACGATTGGTGCGGAACCCTCCGTGTGAGAGTCCGACTCGCACTTAACCGATTTTTTATATTTTTTCTTGAACGACTGTGCGAAACCCTTGGTGTGAGAGTCAGACTCGCACGTTATCAATTTTTATTATAAATAGACCAGTTAATTCGGTCCGGCCCGGACCAATGAAGCTCAAAGAATCGGGGTCACTTTCATACTCAGTTCCGGAGCGCGTCCCCTTCCATGTATTATTCATTTGGAGCTCGGAAAACCTGTTATGATTCCTGAAGTTTCCTGTAAGAACAGGACTGAATATTCATAACAGCGAGCGCGAGCCTTGAATGGTTCGCTGATTGATATAATTTCAGCTGATAAGTGTCTTATAAAGAGCTTGGTGGGGCTTAGGTATTTTCTTGTAAATTGGTGCAAATGTTACCACAAGTATGATGTTATTGAGGTTTGATCATTTTGTACACGATCTCTGCGATACAGGTCCGCCTAGTGCAGAGTTAACGGCAACACGGGAGTGACGATTAATATATAAAGGCAAAAGTACCCTCAACAACCAATGTTAATGTAAAGTTTTCGTAATAATTTTGTACATGTTAAGTAATTAGTTTAGTCACTTGTAATTCACTTTTTGATAATAAACTTATTTGTATTTGTATTTGATATTATGCTGTCTACCTGTGTACAACGAATTCTGGGAAGGCAGTTGCTCAGGTCTGAAGGAAATACTTGGAACCTGAAAATTATTTCTACTTTAATACGCTTCGACAGAAGTGCATTCGTGTTACCAATCACACTGTACCTACCTACAAAAGTGGCACTACTAGTCCCGAGTTGGGACTGAGATATTGAAATCTGGTTGGGCAAGTTCGTCTGAGGAACAGATGGTCTCTCCCACGGTCCACTAGACTATAGCCCAGGGGCCTAATGCCTAACTCCTATAAGATAATTTCCTTGATCATGCGATGTTTCTAGTTAATAAGCCAGAGCGAGGAGGCTTTTGATACCGGTGTACCAACAACGCAAGTTTTTGGCGTAAGGAAGCTTGCAATGTGATTCTGAGGCTTGTCTCTACAGGGTGTAACAGAAGAGGGTAGTCATATTTTAGGGGGTTGTTAGGGAGACCATTCTAAGAAACTTTCACTATGAATCCGATTTGATCAGTGCAACTTAATTTTTCATAGCTCCATATGTTTTGGTCCGGGTGGTCAGCTGATTTGTAATAGACAAGTGAAAATTAAAGTTGCTCTGATCGAATCGGTTTCACAGTGAAAGTTATTCAAAATGGTGTCCCTAACAACCCCCTAGAATATGACTACACCTTTCTGTTACACCCTGTAGAGACTTGCCCCTGAGGAGATAAGTTCGTGCAATAATAGACTTATCAGTCGAAATAGTAACAACTAGAGACAGTGAAGGGTTAAGAGTCCTTAACCCTTCTCTATCTCTTAAAACTAAAGAGCTTATTACATTACGCTGTCGGCAGGACACGGTTTGTATAGACGTCTCACTCATGATGGAACGACTAGAAAGAGACAGTGAGTCAGACATGGCCCTGCCGTGCCGGCAGCGTAGTCTAATAGGCCCATAGTCTATATTTTACTCAAGGATGGAAAGCAGTAAAAAGCGTATTAAATACCCATTATTACTAAGTTTTTAACCAAATGCAAAATCAAAGGCTATTAACTTTTTACTTTCGTTGGTTGGTTTTGATAGAGCCCTGTGTTGACGAAAACTTCTAATTACGCCCCTCTGTTATCGTCGGGATTTAAGTGGTTGAAGAAAAAAAAACTGCTTTACGCCTTTTCCCGTATGGGTTGGCGAAGAAAGTTCAATAATGCATGACAGGAGGCCAACCCATCGCAAATATTGCAAATCGTACTTTATTCTGCAGCTGCCGGTCTAGCAGCAAAGGTCTTCCAAGATGTTTCAGCTCAGATTGGATGTTAAGGCGTCGTACCAGGGCAAAGCAGCCTTTTATAAATCTCTCAAGTAAAAGTAAATGTAGCCCATAAATGCCTCCACCAAGGGGCACAGGCCTTTACGCGGATCCGAGTAAGATTGAGCCATACTCCACCACGCTGGCTCAGTGCGGGTTGGTGGAGGGGTTTTACGACTACTGCTTACTACCAAGTAGTGATAATAGCCGGGACCTACAGCTTAACGTGCCATCCGAAACACGGAGCATCCAATAAAGTAATCAAGACTATTATCTCATAGGTACATGGTCAGCATCGGGATTCGAACCTGCATCTCCTGCGTGAGAAGCAAGCGTGAAACCCACTAGACCATGAGCTCTCTGAAACCCATTAAACCACGGTGCTCTCTCAAGTAACCCAAAAATAATAATTATGATAATGCTGTTAATTAAGAGGATCGTGTACTCGCAAGCTTCCATACAAAAAGCGTTAACGTTTTCCACCCCCTAAACCTGTCCGATTTTCACATTTTTTCTACATGTTTGAGATACTATGGAAAACTATGCTCGTACGTTTTGTTTTTTTTTTTTAAATATTAGATATTTTAGGAAATATTGGAACTTATATTTTTATATGGACTGGGTTATGTTCTTATATTTCCTAAAATATCTAATATTTAAAAAAAATCAAAACGTACGAGCATAGTTTTCCATAGTATCTCAAACATGTAAAAAAATTGTGAAAATCGGACAAGGTTTAGGGGGTGGAAAACGTTAACGCTTTTTGTATGGAAGCTTGCGAGTACACGATCGTCTTAACAGCATTCTCATATTTTACTTGAGACATTTACAAAAGGCTGCTGTAATGTTGGTTTAATCTGCTTGTAACGTTGTTCGCCTTTACTTAAACATCGACTATCACTAGTAAATATTGCACTGACTAAACTAAAAGTAAGCTGAAAGTGAAATTCCAAGTTGAGCTATCGAGTGCCCAGCCTTAAGTTCAATTTCAAATTTACTGTATTTACAAAACGAAGTGCTGCATTTGTTCAGCGAGACAGCGAACTGAGCAAGCAAAAGTTATCTAGCTTTATGTTGTATAAACTACTATGCCGTACAACTATTCCAAAATCCGGTTATACACAAATTATGTCCCCCATTTGGCATACTCGTAATTTGGTGTTCGTTCGGTGGACTGAACAGACACCTGAGATTTGGGAGGCAACACGAACTATACTAACTAAACTAATTAAAATGGTGTGTGAAAATGGAATCTGTGGCAAACACACAAGAGCTGTCGGATTTGAAGGCTGTCAGTTTAGTGCCTTTAGTTCCTCTAGTTTAGAGGTTTTGACACCTCATTCATTCATTCATTTATACTTTATGGCACAAAAACATGAAAACACACGTAAAATTTACAAAAAGACGAGCTTATCTCTAAAAAGATATTTCTTCCAGCAAACCTAGGCATGACAGGGCAAAAACCAGATAAAGAGAGGGAAGTGCACAATAAATGACTAAATAAATATACTTAAAACATAATATAATAAGTATAACAAATTACTAAATAAATACACAATATGCAAATAAATACACCTAACTACATATACTTCCCAAATAGCCCCCAATGAGGAATGACAGGTAGAACTGGCGCCCCCTGTAAAAATCACACATCAGCCAAAGGATCGCTTGTATCCATTATGCTATACTTAAACGACACATAGCGTCACACCTTGTGCCATACGATGTGGCAGAGGCACAGATGTGCCCACAATGGCCCACATAGCCAGTTATTCCAATCCCAGAGCTGAGAATATTAACTATTGGCTAATACCACAGATACTATAATATTATACTAATACAGATAGACCACCTAGAACGAAATATGACACCGGCGTTGATGAGATGCTACGGAAGCTTCTTTAGTTCGAGGCCAATATCGCTTGGTGCAGCACCATCGAAAAATTGCAAATACCACAAGATGGCGCTAAGATATATAGGATTTATTTTAAGATTAGCGCCACCTAGAAGTATGCAAACTAAAACCATGGCGTTTAAAGTACAAATCTTACTCCTCACGCCATCTCTTTTTTACGAAGAGTTACTAATTCTAATTTGTATGGGATGAGCACCCTGTGCTAATACTTAACTAGCTTTTCTGTTTTTAATTTAATTAGCTCGTGGGTAAATAAGCGTAAATACATGAAATCCAAACATAGATCCTGCCTGGTGCCCAAGAGTGAACTCAAAGTCTCACTGACCCTCATATTCTAACGCACTGTCCCCAAATAGGACTATGATATGACAGAATCAGCATGACATTTAGGATTCACATTATTTGAGCAGCGGTTTCTGTATTCGGCTATAAGAGCGTATGGTCTTTGTGAGGTATGAGGCGTTCGCTGCCGCCTTCCGATTAATGGCGCTGGTCACAAAAGCGATGCCCTAGGGTCAAAATAACTACCAATTTCCGATTGACAATGCCTGCGAATGCATGACACAGGGGAGAGTATCTTGTCGATCTTCTTTTTCCCTAAATTGTGTTTTCACTAGATATGTCTAGTACCAAACATTAATCATTTTTGTTAAATCGGATTTTTAAAAAAATATAGATATTTTGTTCACTACCGACCTTGTCTTAACATTTCGTACCGACTGTACATTCGAAAAACAAAAGAAAACTATAGTCAAATTCCATAGAAGGCAGTTTTGGCACTATAGTCTATTCGTGATAAGAATGCAGCAAAGTCATCACTGTCCGGCGGCCTAGCCACGCCCCGTAACCAATCAAATCGTTTTCAATTATCAAGCCAAGTTCACAGTGACCAGTTGAAGGCAAACTTTCGAATGCGAAGGTTGTCTCCTGTCCTGTGAGTGTGTTATTTCACTGCATTCTTATCACGAATAGAATGTAGTCAATTTGTGCTTTGGTAAATTTAAGCTCTAGACTCATTAAGTATGTAGTTGTCACTTTAAGTTGTAGCACAGATACTTAATTGAAACTTCAACTTAATTTACAATGTATATAAGACCTAGCAATGTGTGTGCCTGTACATAAAGGTTATGTTTTAATAGTTCTATTATGATATTATATGATATTGAATTGGGTCAAACACCTGTAATGATATCATGAATTGTTATTGTAATGAATAAATAAATAAATAAATAAATATATTATTATACTAATACAGATAGACCACATAGAACAAAATATGACACCGGCGGCGGCGTAAACTGAGATGCTACGGAATCTTCTTTAGTTCGAGGCCATTATCGCTTGGTGCAGCACCATCGAAAAATTGCAAATACCACGAGATGGCAATAAAATATATAGAATTTATTCTAAGATTAGCGCCACCTAGAAGTATGTTAACTGAAACCATGGCGTTTAAAGTATACAAATCTTACTCCTCACGCCATCTCTTTTTTAGGAATGATTAGGAAGGAAGGAAGGAAGAAATTCTAATTTGTATGAGATGAGCACCCTGTGCATGTAGTCATATTGTGTTCAAGACCGTTAGGGACCGACCCATATCAATGAGTCACGTTTTACCCACACAGAGTGTAGATGCACATCTGTGGCCACCTTTAGACAGAACATTCCAATTCAAAATTGTCATTAATTACAATTTCGGGAGATTAAAATACAAGAGTAAACGTTTCTTGGGTATTGCAATACTCGAGTTATGAATCACGTAGTAAAAAGGAGGTTTATAAAAAAAAAGTATGAGTGCCAAGTCAAAAAAATACTAGATTGTTACACAAGGAGCGTACGGTAAGTGAGTTATTTCAGAACAAGATCCAATTTGGCGGAGCACAGCTCGCAAAGGGCGCTAACGGATCGAGTGTCCCCGAGATATTATATAGACCCAAATATAGTTCGAGGGTGAAATAGATACTTACAATACATACTTACAACCCCAGGTAAGCATTCTACTTTACATTATTCATGCGAGGTAAATAAAACATTTATACAGGTTGTAACTGAAAGGTGCAGTCATATTTTTGGGAGTTGTTAAGGATTTTCAAATCACTTTACGGCCACTTTATGAAACCATTACGTACCCACTATCGAGCATAGTCTGCCGTAAAGTGATCTGAAAATGGAACATTTTCTATAAACAATGCATTGTGTTGCAAGTGTTGCACGGACTCTTTAGACAGCAGTAAATCCTACTTACTGAGCATGGATGATAAAGAATAATTACCGGGCTATTCTCCGTGCAAACACCTTTTGCAATGAGAGTAGTGATTTGAATTTTTAAAATCCAGAATAATTACCGATTCCACTAAGTACTGTCCCGTGTGTCCTTGTAAAGCAGTATCCAATATCCGGTACCCCAGAAGCCTTTTAAGGGCTTCTCCCATCTAGGTTTAACGTGAAGGAAAGAGGTTTATTGGTGTGAATTTGCTAGTTTGAGTAATGGATAGGTGTGATTTAGCGTGCTTGTACATTCATGGATGTCTTTTTATTAACACCCTTTTTAACCGACTTCAAAAAAAGGAGGGAGTTATCAATTCGGTTGTATGTTTTTTTTTTATATATATTTTTTAATGTGTGTTACATCGAAACTGGTAATATATTTGAACCGATTACCAAAATTCTTTTTTCGAAAGAGGAGCCCAACAGTTTGGTCCCATTTTTCAAAATCAGTAATCGGTCCAGTAGTTAGGTTTCTACGTGAAAAACCCTGTGAAGTTTAATTTGTTTTTACCTGGATGACATCATACATCCAGGTTTTTTCGGTGTTTATGTTGTTGTTGTTGTTACGAGATAAACTCTGCCTGTTAGGATCGGTTATTCGTTAATATTATGTAATACGTACGGAATTCACTGTCAGGAAACAGATTTCGAGCCTGCTCGTTTTCAGGTGTATAGCCGACATTTGTATATCGAGTAGGGAGGACTAAGTGATAGGTCACGAAGTCGTTTTTTTAAGTTTTTAACTTAGTGAACTATATTAGGTATACTTGTAAACAAATTAAACGTGTTTGGGATAGAACTATTGTTACAGGATAGGCCTAGTATCTTTGCTAACGCCGTGGCAAGTAAATAAACACGTGTGCACACCAGTAAACAAACCCGTGGCCCCCTATGTTTGCAGTCCATTGAGCGTTTTGTTACCTGATTGCTATTGTTACGTGCGCACCGCAGTTGATGAAATCTACTCTGAGTGCAAATAGAGGGCTATTTGTTGGATAAATGTATGGAATTAAAGTGACTGGTAACACGCATTCTTTAGAAAGTGATATGAAAGCCTTATAGCATGTTGAGGGACATTTTATCCTGTAGTGTATCGTCCAAACTACATGCATGACGGACGCTGCAACGTTGCACAGTGAGGGATCTTCAGGAGGTGTCAAAGTCACAATACTTCAAATAAATTCGCAAAAAAGGCAACAAATTGGCAAAATTAAAGGGTAACTTTTATCTATCAGTATGTACTATGTAGGTTATAGAAGAAAGTTGATTTTTATCTACCACGCAGTGCCACCTAATAATGTACTTTAGTAAAACGGTGATTACAGTCAATTATTAAATAGCGAATGAATTAACTTTACTTTTGACAGTTCAAAACCCATAATTTCTGACATCTACAGACCGAAAAAGCATCTTCTTCTTTTCGTGTGGACGAGCGCTAAACAGTAAATTATGCATCTTTTATTCTCGTTCTGTTCCTTGTCTTCTGTCGTGACCGTGACTCTGTCGTGTCTACCCATTGGGGATTGCGTCTCGGTCGCCGTATCAGCATTATCGTCACGTCCGACGATCGGGAGTAGTGGACCGAGAACTGCTAAGTCCTAACAGGGAATCCGATATTTTCTGTTATTAACGCTTATTACACAAGTTTGTTTTGCCGATAATGAAGAAAGTTCGTCGGCTAATAACATAAATCTATCGCCGGATTACGTGGGAGTCAAGGTTTGGCTGGGGTAAACAGGATTGTTTTATTAATTTATTTCAGTGAATTGTTGCTATTATTTCGTTTTCGTTTAATAAAGGATAGATCGGGAGCTTAATAACATTATTTTGAAAAAACAATACCTACTGATCGGAACTAATAATAGATTTTACATTGATCAAATGAGTGGATCACGATTTTGTTACAACTCATTGTTTAGAATCGATGGCACGGTGTAGACACAATTTATCCCCCAAAGCATTCCTTTTATCGTGGCATTGGCTTCTCCAAATCGCTGTGATTTTTCCAGACAATTCGTGTTCGTACATTTTATATCCAGCTTTATCTGATTTAGGGTTCGTCTCCCAAAGACAAAATCCATTTTCTTCTGTGTCTTTGTTGATAAATATAAAGAGCAATCAGGCGCATTTTAAGTATCATTATTTAGCATTTTCTCTAACGTCAAATTAAGTTTTATTAATAACATCCGAGTTTGACTTGGCATTGCTGGAAAGTTTCGATCTTATGGTCCTTTTTGTCTATGGTGGAGGGTGACTCATTCATAATAAAGGCATTATATGTCGCGACGCGAGTAAGAGGAGACTTTTAGGTATCACACAAATAGCGCCGATTTACATACTTTCAATAGAGCCAAAAAGCAGTCATACGAAATCATATGCCATGCATGCATGACCCTACTATGCATATATTATAATGTAGATAAGATAATATGTTTATTGGAGCTTTAGAGCATTATAACTAATGAACTTTTTAAACCTATTTTAAGGGATTTTTATGAATAAGACTGTTTATTTTTAGAAAAACAAGCACACAAGTTCGCAAACATTGCCATATCTTTTAATCTTCATTGAGTTGCCAAGCTGTAAAAACTCTGTCATAAAAGCCGTAAAAATTCTCTCACTGAACAACAATATTCTCATAAATATATTAGTTGCTGAACCAGCAAATGTTTTACAACGCACACTTGGCGAGATTTTTATTAAATATTTCGTGAATGAAGTGCCATCGTCTTTGATGGAAGACGAGAAATGAATTCTGAAGGAGAATAAAATCTTCTGTTTGTTCGACCAACCATAGGGCTTGAAAATGAGATTTTTCATGTATTTAACAATATGACGTATCTTAAACAATATTAGGACATCGGTCAACCAACAAGCCACCCCACTGAATGATATGAATACTAAATCCATTTGATATTAAAATTATTCCTTAAAGTCTCAAAATATAGTTACAGTAAAGTAAATGTAAATTAAACTATTTAATGTCCCCACCGAGGGGCACGCTTTTACTCGGTTACCGTAACGTTGAACACGCAACTCTGGTTCAGTGCGGGTCAGTAGTAAAGTAAATTTAATTGTCCCCACCGAGGGCAAAGGCCTTGACCCAAATACGAGTAAGATTGAGCCATATTCAACCACGCTAGCTCAGTGCGGGTTGGCGTACCTGCATCTCCTGCATGACACTTAATAGACCACGGAGCTCTCTTAAGTAAAGGAAGAGTTAAGCAGGTTCCTGAATAATATAACAGCAAATGAACACTTGCCATGACTGGTGCGAGTAAAGCAGCGATCATTATTGGAGATAACAAGTGAGCGTTCAAACTGCACTGACTCCACTAACTATACACTAACTTGCCGTAACTCCGATACAACTCTGATTGCTCTAGTAGTTTGCTCTTGTAGATTGCTCCTCTACTGTTACTTCATAATTCATAATTTCTTTATTGCACATTAAAAAAAGTTAACAAAGCACGGTAGGTAATATAAAGTGTACAAGCGAGCTTATCTCTAAAAAGAGATCTCTTCCAGCAAACCAAGTTTCGATGAGAGAGGTTGATAGCTGAGCGGGGGTAGACCCATGTGTACAACACTAAATTTAAAAGGTTGCATACATAAATATATAATATGCATTCTAAAACTTATATCCTAGACATAAAGACTAAAATAATATAAATATGATAGATACCTATATAACATTATACTTTTTAAATAAATACAAAAACTACTTCTGATATGGTAGATCCTCCGATCAATGAAATTGTTTCCTCCAAGGGCAGAACCGTCTTATTGTTGCAGGGCTGAGACAAATCAACAACAGTTTATTCAAAAGGACCTTAAGCTAAGTAAGTAACGTTAAGTTGTCGAATGAAAGCCATTATTCTCTTATTTGATAACAATCTTAGGTCACATATAAATGTGTTGACTTACCAAATATATTTCCGTATCATTAATTAAGCTGAGTACACAAAGGGGACGTCGCTCGTCACCAAAATCTTGCGGCCGCCACAAATTCTACGAAACAAACCAACGATGTTTCTTATAGAGTCATGTTAATGGGTTGCAGATGTGTTAACATTTGTTGCGCCGGCACACTGATGTTATTTATTTGAAGTTATCATCATATCATTGCGTCACGCTCTTTCTCACCCAGGGGTCAAAATTTGTAAAAGATGATCTCGTAGTAGGTTTTACCCGTTAAATTTATACGTTACCTGTGTTGCTTCGACATGTTTGTTATATCGGCACTATGTCTTCCTCCATAAATCAAGAAATTGTTGTGACAAACCACATCGCAGAATACATGTTAGATTACATGTATGCTCGGAGCGTAATGGTCCATTTTTTGTGCAACTAAAATATATTACACTGCACGTCAAACTAGCGACGCTGGCACGGGTTTAAAAATACAGTGAGTATAACATGAAGCTTTATATTTTGAACTTTAGACCAACAACGAAAGATCGTGGTCTTTGAGTACATAAATGATATACATAGGTAATACATACCGATAAAAAGCATAACCCCCTTTTGACTTGATGTACGGTGTACCTCTAATTTGAGTTGAATACAAACTGTAACCCCCTATCCCCCCCCCATAAGGAACCCCTGTACAAAGTTTCATGGCTCGTCCACCGGCTTAGGTTATGCGTTGCTCGTCAGCAACACATAGTACCTAGTATGAGCGACTTCAAACAAAAAATAATTTTCCAAATCGGTCCATCCGTCTAAACGCAATCGGGGAACATACAAAAAAAACCCCGCCGAATAGTAAACCTCCTCCTTTTGTGAAGTCGGTTAAAAATAAGTGGAAACCTTTTCGTGCTGCGTTCTATAATAGTCACAGTTCGTGACGTTTGATGGATTGTTTTGGCAGAGTAGCGATTAATGCTGAATTGCTGACACGACTGCAAAGTCATCGCCATAACTTGCCACTCCGCCCCTACTGACCTAGATCGTAGTTGCGGGCCGATCATTTAGGGTGAAATAACAACGAGGTTTACTGTACAAACTCACACATAAATATTATCGGACAGGGGCACTATCACAGAGGCCAGATAAAATGAACGGTCGAGTGCGAGTACGACTCGCGCGCCAAGGGTTCCGATCACACTTGGAGAGCGCAACATTATAATTAGGTTTCCACATAAAAAACTAAAGTACTGTCATCCATGTAAACCAAATTGAATATTGAATAAAGACAAAAACCTGTAGATTTCATAATTTCTTCATTGCACACAAGATTTCAGAATTTTTCCTTTACTTGTGCTATAAGACCTTGCTTTGTGCCATATTTCATGATTGTTGGCCTACGGGAAGTACCCTATAGTTCAAAAATTGTTACCAGTCCTGTGTTCGTTGTCACTCTAAATTTAAATTGAATTTTTATTTTAATTTATTCTGATTGTCTATATTGTAATGTAATTTATCTAATGTGAATCTAATTGATATTGTAATTAGCTAATTTATGAATAATTATTTCTCCAATTTGATACACGTTCATATAATTTTAATTTTAATTGTATTTATATTTTAATGTTGTTATTGTGTTCCGCCTCCCGTACGTAGCTAACTTTGGAGAGCAGTCGAGAACCATATTTCGTGCATGTTTCAATCATGTAATTTTGATTGTCATCTGTTTTGTGAACCAAATTAATAAAAATAAATAAAAATAGATTTTGGGTACATTGCGATTACTATGAAAACCGTACAATTTTACAGCATCGGTCGATTACCTAGACCTAGAAGGTTGTTCTTTCACAGCTTTATGCATCCACAGAACTTAAAAATTGATATGAATTTCAGCTTGATACGTCCACTCGTTCTTGATATAAAGGTAGTGGTAAACACACGGACAGACAGACGGACGGCGGACAACAAAGTGATCCTCTAAAATCGTGACGTAAAGCCACTAGTCGACTGACATACTTTCCCGAAGTTTTCGTCGGTTTATCCGTCTTGAAAATTACAAGCATATCGTATCATAGCAAACTCCATTTTCCGCTTGAAGAGACGCGGCGGGTTGTAAGGCGGTTGCAGCCGGAAAGCAAAGCTAACTAAAGTTAGCGCAGCTCGCCAGGCAGACGCAGTTTGTTATACAGACAGCATAGTTTGCAGTCTGCACGTAGTTTTTTATACATACAGCACAGTTATGAAAAGCGCTGACCGGACTATACTGCGTCAGATATGCGAGCTAAGCTAAACTTAGTTCGCTTAGCTTTTGGTCTGCAACCGGGTTTAAGCAAATCACGAGGACGGAAGTTAGTGCGGAATATCGCTTGCATGGGAAATAAATAGTATTCTGTATCTTCTGTAAGTGAACGCATTTTACACGTAATTTTGCTGGTTCTCTACTTTGGACCTCAATAATTACAGCACCTAAGTATTAAATATATTAACGTTGTGACTTCTACGGTGTACGAAGCTATCAATGGGTATTGTCTAGGTAGATCTTTAGATTCATCTTTTAAATGAGCACTGTTGGTAATAGTTTTATTGGTGCTGGCTTCATAACATACTAGTATTTTTATTGTCATTCTAGTCTATAGACTTGCGGAAATAATTATTAGATACATATCTGATCAGATACTTATACTTATGTACCTCATCGTGGGCAATTATGGTATTCATGTTAGCTTAAAGCTGTGCCTCTTCCACCCCATTCAGAAAAACAAGTGACACATGTTTGTTTTGATAAAATACCACAGATTTAAAAAAAATATGTATCCGTATTTTCCCAAGGACTTTATTCGGGGCTATAAATTATTCGCCCAGAACAGTATAAAGCGAATTATGCTAATGATGATGGACGTGAAGCAAAAAATATACTTGACTTATCGTCACCCTCAACATGAAATCTGTCGCAGGGAAATTAAAGAATCAGGGATTCAGCTAAATCCCAAGGGATTTTACAAAATCCCGGAAAATGATAGAATAAAGACATGATTATAACTTTACACTAGACGGATCTAGTTATTTAGCTAAATCGCTGAACTGGTTCAGTGAAGTAGCAAAAAGTAAGTTTGTATCTTAAACCCTTCACTCTCAGAAAAAACACCGCTCGAACGACCGAACAATGGCGAACTATTGTTATATAAGATTTGTCGGCGAACCAGTTACAAATAAATGGAATGAATGGAATAAATTTGATTTAACATGCACCCACCTACCATGCACTGACATTGTTGAATGGGTGTATCACTCAGTACCCAGAGACTGACATTTTTCCCATGCGCCTTTGGCAATTTATTCAAATAGTTAATAAGTATTTAAACATCGATTTTATTGATAATTTGTAATTGTAAATTAGTAAATAAGTACATATTTAATGATTTAATTATTTTTTGTCTTGTAAATTATTGTATTATTTTATTTTATTTATTTCGCTATATTATTACTATTCACATGTGCTGGTGCAAACTGTCAGTGTGTTATATGGATTAATAAAGAAATCTAAATCTAAATCTAAACATACAAACTTTCTTTTGGCTATTTCACTGAACCAGTTCAGGGATTTAGCTAAATAACTAGATCTGTCTAGTGAAAAGATATAATCATGTCTTTATTCTATCATTCCCCGGGATTTTGTAAAATCCCTAGGGATTAGCTGAATCCCTGATTCTATCATTTCTCTGCGACATATCCGCCGCCGTAGAGTCTGAAAGAAATGTCTTTTTTTAGGAATTTCCTGATACAGGGTGGCAGAAGCACTGAACACTGATGTGCTCACGTTCAATTATTTATTTAATAACAAATTTTGCGTGACAGGAGGGTAGCTCATCGCTGCAGTTTTGCACGATGTTTTATTGGTTGATAGAACCACAATTTAGGCTATTTGTATGATCTGACTACAAAGAAAAATATGTTGGTAGGATGTCGTGGCCATATAGTAAAAATAAATTCAATCAAGTATCAAGCAAGTACCAAACAGTCAAGTATCTCCAGACGACCTAGTCCTGAATCTAGGAAAGTCGGCGTTGTCAAATATTAAAGTCGTCCTTGAAAGGGTGACCACACTTCATCATTAACAGAGATTAAAAACTCTCTAATCTCTAATAACAAAACAGAAATGTTTTTTAAATATATTTTTTATCACATCTATTCAAAAAGGGCTTTTTAGTCCCGGCAAACAGGGCCTAAAGTACCTCATCAATCCCTAGGGACTAAAAGTAACTTTTTGATTTTATTGCCAGTACAAAGCAAAAAAAAAACACTTATCAATTTCATCATTCATGCTGACAGACCCACATGTGTACTCGACACAGATTAGATAATCCCATCCCATCCCATAGTTATGAACTACTATATTATGTGGTTAGAGCAGACGCATGCAATATACACTTCATTTATATAGAGTTTTGTACCTAAAATAGTCAGTCAACCCATAGCCGCGATACTGAAAAGTTGTCTTACTTATTGTGAAAACTAATAAATCCGTGTGGTTAATTAAATAGTTTTTTTTAAAAAGACCTGCGGCACGGACCCCAAAACAAGTGGTGTCAGAAGTGGGATGCCAGAAGAAAAACCTTGCTTCGCGTAAGATCTGGCATCTAAAAGAACTCGCGGTCCCTGTCGCATCAAGAAAGGTCTGTAAAATTCAGTGCCGTGTTGCCCGACGATAAGTCTCCACCCCAGTCTCCGCCCTAGCGTGAGTCCGTGTAGCCCGCAGCATCACTGGTCACCGGTTGGTCGACAGTAAGCCTCAGCTCTCGAGCTTGAGCCTGCACTAACTTTCCCCTGGTCGACGGTCAGTCTCCACACATCCTGCTGTGCGAGCCCGCATCAGAAGAAGACAAGCAGATCATAATCATCGGTTCATCGAGTTGACTCAAACTTCATCTATATTCTTAATTTTATTCACACTTTCCAGCTCAATTCATCAAAACCAGTTTCGCAGTAATTATTGCAATACGTCGTGACTCCAACTTCAAACAGTAGCCGTCTAAGAATTCCGTAGAAATACGACACTTCCGTGTCGCCGGACACTTACCGCTACCTACCTCGCCTGTACCGACGTCGCTGCTACAGCGTGACTACGCCAGTTTTGGTACTTCGGGTCACTTCCTTCTACATTCCCTGGTTCCCCGAGATGTTCCTGGTTCTCCTGTGAGTTGCTTCATCTCTTAACTTTTCTGTGAATTGTGTTTTTGTGTGTGAATTTACAGTGTTACTACGTTATTTTTACATGAACATTTTTTTTTTTACGTGAACATTTTTACAGGGTTTATTTTATACAATTTTACACTTTTACTTTTAAAAGTTTATTTCACAACATTTTAGCTTTGTGTGTCGCATATTCTGTCGTTCTGGACTCTAATTTTCACTCATGGTTCAACCGAAAAAGGAGGAACTTGTTGACGTAGAATCTGCCCCCGAGACTTCTGATAACTCTAGTAGCGAGGCAGAACCTGAACCGAAAGTAAAAACGCCTAAGAAAAAAATGGCTACCTCAATAACTTTGTCGGTTCTTACTAAATTCATTCGGCCCTATAATGGTGATCGAGAAACCCTCCCAGCTTTTCTCACTAACTGCGAAAACGCAATTAGTTTAGCTACTACAGAACAACAGAACGTGCTTATAAAATATATTGTATCACAGCTCGAAGGCAAGGCTCAATTAGCCTGTTGTTTAAAAAATTTTGAAAGCTGGAGTGATATCAAGTCTTTCCTGAAAACTACTTTTGGCGAAAAGAAACACTCCACGCATCTCCTTGTAGATTTGCAAAATTGCCGCCAGAAAGCCGACGAGAGCGTGACGCAATATTCATTACAAATAGAGTCGTGTTTAACTCGACTTCAATCCGACATCCATTATAGCTGTGTGGATAAGAGCGAGCTTGTGGGAAGGCTAGCTGCGATGGAGGATTTAGCCCTCAACACTTTTATGTTAGGAATGAACACCAAATTTGCACATATTGTTAGGTGCCGCAACCCCAAGACTCTTTCCGAAGCGATCACACATGCTATCGAAGAAGAGAAAATCTTCAATCTTTCCCGGATATCTCAACGAGCATCTCTACAATGCTCTTTCTGTCATCAAAGCGGTCATTCCGCTTCCGATTGTTTTAAAAAGAGAAGACAATCTAACGAAGGTCATCGTGTCCATGCGATCAATTCTCCTCCCTCTCAAAGCGGACCTTCTTCTTCAAAATTTGACAGAAATAAAAGTTGTGCCTATTGTAAGAAGGTAGGGCATCTTATTACTGAGTGTTTTAGATTGAAACGCAAAAACGGTGAGTCATCACCGCCTCCTCAAGCCAGTGTCCACACTGCGCTTGAACACTCAGACGAAATCGAAACTGATTTAAACTAAAATCGGTTCCGGTTCCGTGTCTGCCGGAGCCCAGTACTCCTATTGTAAAAGACACGTTTTATAAAAAATCTGCGCCTTTACTCCCTGAGTTTCCACCCAAGGCCAGTTCTGCTAAGCCTCCACTTAAAAAAAGGTTCACCCCTAAGGCTAGCTCAAAAAAATCTAAGGCTAGGTCTTTACCTAAAAATGAGTTTCTACCCAAGACTAGCTCAACTACTACGCCTCTACTCAAAAATGAGTTCCCCCTTCAGGCTAGTTTTAATACTCTCAATGAGTCCACGAATCTCTCCCCTCAAGATAACTTGAGTTTTCCGGGGTTTACCCCTAGAGATTCTACATGTGAAGAAAGCACAGTATATACTGTTTTTAATCTCAACCCTAGGGTTTCGCTTCCTCACGTGTTTTTACAGACGAGCTGTTCACAGACACCTCTCTGTTTCTTAATCGATTCGGGTGCTTCAATTTCCATTGTGAAATTCTCAAGTTTAAATAAGCATTCCGATTTGGGACCTCAAACTATTAAAATTAAAGGTCTAAATGACGACGATTCTCATGTGGAATCTCTTGGGTCCCTTGAACTTGACTTATCCTACCGATTTTCTCAACAGAGTATAGTAGCGCTGAACTTCAATGTACACGCGATTAGCGACTCAGTGCGCTTGCCATTCGATGGCATTCTCGGTAGCGATTTTCTGGACAATTATAAAATGGATATTAAATATTCGACTAAGACTTTACAAATGCAAAAGTTCTCTATTCCATTTTCGCTTAGCAATCCCTGCTTTGTTATACCTGCTCGATCTGAAGCAGTAATTGAATGTCTTGTGTCTAATGACATTACGGAATTAGACTCTTTGCGCGAAGCGCTGATACTCGATCACACATTCTGCGAAGGCGTTTACCTTGCAAATTGTATCGTCACAGTTAAGCGGAACTATAGAGTTAATGTCTCTATTTTGAATACATTGGAAAAACCAATCGAAATCAAAGATTTCTCAGTTCGACTTACTCCTATGGATTTACCTGTCGACTCTTCTCAGAGTTCATCTCAGAATGTCTTCTCTACTTCTCATGAAGTTACCTCAAATAGAAAGCAACGCGTTCTCGATCAAATTCGTCACGAACATTTAAATTCAGAAGAGAAAAAGGTTCTTCTAGACTGTTGTACTCAGTACACAGATATATTCTATCTTGAAGGCGATCCTCTCACGTGCACAAATGCAATTCAGCATTCCATCAATACGGGTGATGCCCCTCCGATACATGTTAAATCATACCGTTTCCCCGAGGTTCATAAGCAAGAGGTTGAAAACCAAATGCAGAAGATGCTTGCTCAGAATATCATCAGACCTTCTATTTCACCTTGGAGTGCCCCAGTTTGGGTAGTTCCCAAAAAGATGGACGCCTCTGGCAAACAAAAGTGGCGCGTTGTCATTGATTATCGTCGTCTAAATGACGTTACCGTTAATGAGGTTTACCCTATTCCTTTGATCACAGACATTCTCGATCAGTTGGGTCATTCGAAGTACTTTTCAACCCTTGATTTGGTTTCAGGTTTCCATCAGATCTGTCTTAATCCTGCTGACTCAGCAAAAACAGGATTTACTGTAACTAACTCAAATGGCACTTCAGGCCACTACGAATTCGTTAGGATGCCATTCGGACTCAAAAATGCTCCTTCGACCTTCCAGAGATTGATGAATACCGTTCTATCCGGCTTACAGGGACTACATTGTTATGTTTACCTAGACGACTGTATTGTCTATTCCCATGATCTTGATTCGCACATCCAAAAGCTGCAACTCGTTTTCGACAAATTTCGGGAATTTAACCTAAAAATGCAACCCGACAAATGCGAGTTTCTGAGACGTGAAGTCTCCTACTTAGGTCACATGATTACCGATAAAGGTGTGTCTCCTAATCCCGACAAAATCAAGGCCATTTCAGAATTCCCTGTTCCTCAAAATGCCAAAGATATAAAATCTTTTCTTGGTTTAACTGGCTATTACCGCCGTTTCATAGAGAACTTCTCTAAAATCACCAAACCATTGACATGTCTTCTAAAAAAGGATATTCCTTTCATATGGTCTCAAGAACAAGAATTTGCATTCAATTCCCTCAAGGAGAAATTGATCACGGCTCCTATACTACAATATCCTGATTTTACACAGCCTTTCGTGGTCACTACTGACGCTTCTAATTACGCCGTTGGCGCAATTCTTTCTCAAGGCGAGATCGGCAACGACAAGCCCATCGCCTATGCGTCCAGAACTCTGAACAAAGCCGAAGGAAACTACTCTACTACAGAGAAAGAACTTCTAGCTATTCTTTTCGGAATTAACACCTTCCGCCCTTATTTATATGGGTATAGGTTCAAAATTGTTACTGACCATCGTCCTTTAGTCTGGCTATTTAATGCTAAAGATCCTGGGGGTCGTCTTCTACGTTGGCGCTTAAAACTAGAGGAATACGATTATGAAATCGTTTACAAACCCGGCAGAGTAAATGCGAATGCAGATGCTCTTTCCCGTAACCCTGTCAACGCCATCTCTCATTCAAACTTGAACAAATGCTCTTATGAGATCTACTTTAAAAAGCAATTCACAAAATCAGTATCAAATGATACTCAAATTCAGGAACACAATGAACCATTACATCTTTCTAAACATAAATTAGTCGCCTGTCCGACTTCTCTAGATTTCGACTACTCTATGCCGAGTTGCGAACAATTATTATCCACAGTAGACAATTCTGCTGACTTGCTATCAGTTGAGCGCGAGCCCGAGACCGTGCTCACCGCTCATTCTACTAATAAAAAGTTTTACTTTTTATTCACCAAGGTTCATCACTACGATGAAACCTCATATAGAGTCATTTACAATCTATTAATGAAATTACGTGATGTTGTTATTGCTGAAGATCAAACAGACTTAGCAATTCCCGATTTTTCAGAACCTTTCACGAAATTAGACTATACAAAGGTTTACAATATCATTTCTTTTGTGTTTCACGGCACTAATATCAAGATTCACATTTATAAAAATCAAATTATTTACCCCTCACCCGTCGAGGTTCCCAAGGTTTTGACCGAAAATCACGGTACCACTATTGCTGGTCACCCAGGCATTCAGAGAATGTTTAACAGAATTAGAGCCACTTATTATTGGAAAGGTATGCGCTCCGACATTGAGCGATTTGTTAAAGACTGTAGTCTATGTAAAATAAATAAACCCTTACGGAAATGTAACAAGGCTCCTATGATTATAACCTCATCTAGTACCAAGCCTTTTGAGCGATTAGCTCTGGACATCGTTGGTCCTCTGCCTGAGGCTGGACTTCAAAAGTTTAAATTTATCTTGACACTTCAAGATGATTTGACCAAATTCTCCTGCGCTTACCCTATGATTGGGTCTACTACAGATGAAGTTGCGCGTAATTTGATTCACTTCTTTTCTCTCTTTGGATTCCCAAAGATGATCTTATCCGATCAAGGTACATGTTTTACCTCTGAGTTGTTTAAACAACTTACACAAATTCTTAAGGTGAAATCCCTTTATTCGACTCCTTATCATCCCCAAACAAATGGTGCGCTAGAACGCAGCCACGCTACCCTTAAAGAGTATTTAAAATCATTCGTTAACGAAAACCACAATGATTGGCATTGTTATTTAGCTACGGCTATATTGGCCTATAACACTACTCCTCACTGCACTACGCAGTTCACTCCTTTCGAGTTACTTTACGGTTACCAACCGTCTATCCCAAGTAGTGTCTACGACTCTAATAACGGTACTACTTATCAAGAGTACATTAGGGCTCTACAATATAGGATGAAATATAGTAGACAACGAGCTCTCGAAAATATACAAAAAAGTAAAGAGTCATCTAAAACATATTATGATGGTTCCACCAAGGACATTAAATACAAAGCTGGAGATTTAGTATATCTCAAACAGCATCACAGGCTCCGAAAAGCCTTATCTCCTATCTGGAAAGGACCCTTCAAAGTTTTAAAGGTCCACGACAAAAATAACGTAACTATTTGCGTCAATCGCAAACACGTGAAATATCACGTTAATGAACTGAAACCTGGTTGAAAGCCTTTCTCATTTGTTTCAGGTTTCTCCACTTTCAAGGTTCTATATCAGAACCCGTAATACAAGAAATAGTCCATAGTCCTGGAATCTATTTCGACCCGACTTCCGTTGCATACTCTTATGATGATTACTGGAATGTGGTCACTCACGTCGAGGTCTCACATATCAAGCCTTATCTTGACAAAATTGAACAATCTATGAATAGTATTTCTTATCTTTGTAAGCAAGCTCAGAACTTAGCTTATAACGTTGATTGTAAGGATACTTTTAGCCCTTTAGAAATATTACTTAATGCTGACTTACTGAAATTCGATTCCCTATTCCATATTATCTCTCAAGAGCCTCCGACTCGCTTTAAAAGGTCCTTAGAGGTCGGCGGTGAAATATTAAAGTTTTTCTTTGGAACATTAGATGCGGATGATGCTCGCAAGTATGATGCAGCTGTTTCAGCCTGTCAACAGAATGAAAACGAAATGTTTTCCTTGATGAAAGACAACATCCATGTTGTTCAATCTACGATTAATAATTTTAATGTGTCTATCCGTAAACTTAATGATAACGAAGATAGAATTAATAAACAGATAAATAAGCTTAACATGGTCTTATCTGAAAATGCTAAAGTTAATAATAATTATATAAATGTAGCTAAAATTAATGGTTTAGTAAATATTCTTGAAAGCTCAATGTTAGCTATTTCAAATATCTTAGATACTATTTTGAATGCTATTTTATTTTCTAAGTCTAATATTTTACACCCCTATATTCTTACCCCTACTAGGTTATTTACTGAACTATCTACTAATAGCAAATCAATACAGAAAAATGTTGATTTTCCTACTCCCTTAACTCAAGATAACATTCATACTATTATTGATCTTTCCAAACTGACGTCATATTATTACAACAAGAAATTATTTTTTATCCTGCAAATACCTTTAATTAAGCTTCAGAAATTTAATGTTTATAAAATGATAGCTTTGCCTACCCCTCATGATACAAGCTTTCAGACTTATGCTCTTATTTACCCCACTAAGCTATACATGGCAGTAACGGATGATAGGTTGAATTACGCACTACTTGATGATGTCAATGTATGTAAAACTGTTAATTATGATTATATTATATGTCCTTCTGTATCCGTCTTATCAACTATTAATAACCCGTCTTGTGAAACTAAACTGTTGACTGAAGTCACTTTGTCACTTCCTGAAATATGTAATTCTAAGTTGTTATATGGTAGTATTAATTTGTGGCAAAAACTTCATGATGGAAAATGGATCTATGTTCAATCCAAACCTAATAAGCTCACTGTTAAATGTAAAGATGAAATTAATGATTATACCTTATCAGGTACCGGAATAATGTCACTAGAAAATAATTGTGTTGCATACTTTCAAACTTTACAGTTTTCACCCTCTCATGTTTTTACTTCAACCCTTCCTCGTCAACTCTCTATTGACTTTGATATTACAGAAGATGAATGCTGTAATCGTAAGATTATTAATAACACTATTGATAAGTTATCTCCTATACATTTATCTCATATTAATTTAGAATCTTTAGATGTGGTCTCCCATAAATTGGATTATTTAGAAAATCAGATAAATCAGGCACAAAGCCAATCTCATATTGTAAAATATGCATCTTATTACTCTACTGCTACTTATATTATTATTGCTGTTATTTTTGTATATTTCACTTACAAAGTCTATAGAAAATGTTTTGTAACTGATAAAAATACTTCCTGTTGCATTCAAATCTTTAATCAATGTTATAATAAGAAAATTAAAAAGGATCAAAATAAAATTAATAATTCTATAGAACTAACTGAGTTCACTGATGATGATGAATGTGACAAGAAGTCAATCAAGAGCCTTCCAGAGGCTTTACCATTTAGTGATAAGAAAACAGCATTTCAGAGATCTTCCTCTAGAAATCTTAGTAACTTTTAAGTATTGGGTATTTAGGAATACTAAGTTTTCTTATTTTGTATACTTATAGCAGTTTTCACACAGCCATCCCTTCTTTGCATTATATCGGTTTCTACCCTTCGTTTATCTTAATGATAACCTTCGTCTTATTGGGGGAGCTGTTATGAACTACTATATTATGTGGTTAGAGCAGACGCATGCAATATACACTTCATTTATATAGAGTTTTGTACCTAAAATAGTCAGTCAACCCATAGCCGCGATACTGAAAAGTTGTCTTACTTATTGTGAAAACTAATAAATCCGTGTGGTTAATTAAATAGTTTTTTTTAAAAAGACCTGCGGCACGGACCCCAAAACAGACCGAATCGATTGACACCGATTGATGACAACAGAGACAGAACCTTACAGATATTGATAGCGAAACACGAAGCAAATAATTAAAAAGTTGTGGAAAATTTGTAAACAAACCGCGCCAAATCTGAATGCATTTCATGAAACCAGTTATTTAAATTTTGTTATTTCATGGATATTAGTAAAACTTAAGAGTGAAAATGAGTGTGTTACTCCAGATGATGTAACAACAAACGCAAATGACAAATACAAGATCTGTTACCAATAAAATCACCGAAAAAATCAAGTGGTTTTCTGAAAATGCATGTTGAACCTATTTTCAAGATTTAGCCAATGCTAAACAAGCTTTAACTATGTGGAGGAAATATCACAATTGTGTAAATAAATATGCAATTCTAATTCTTAACATGTATGTTATTTAAGTGAATACTCCTTTTCTCATAGAGGGTGATGAAAAGTAGAGTGTCCACCTCATGAGTGAAAACTATTTTTGGCTCGAGTGATGTACGGTCGCCTGCGCCTAAAAGTATACGGGCAGGTCATATTAACGAGTGAATCCTGCTTATACTGCTTGTATACTTTTAGGAGCAGGCGACCGTACATTACTGAAGATAAAACTAGTTTCAATATATATTGAAACTCTCGCTCCCTTTCGGTCGCTCTGGATTCAAAAAACACTCTCGCCCTAAAAATAGTTCTTTCAGATTTCAGATTTCATTTTTCTACTCCCTTGGTAAAAAATCTACTATTGTTCGCATAATTTAGAAGCTTGAGTGAAATATAGAAAAGACGAATATGAAATGTTATTGGTCACTTCATTAATTTACAATAAATCAAAGAAATACACAACTAACAAAAAATAATAATTTTTCAATGGCCTCTGATTACTAAAATAATGGTTTAAATTTCATTCCATTGAAGCAATGCAGCATAATCTGTATATTTTGGTCTGCCGCACGGTTCGATTGGCGGATTAGCATAAAAAGTTGCACCCCTCCAAATTTAAAATTCAAATCTACGTCACGCCACACTCACGATTGGCATGACGGGTAAAAAAGTGATGCCGCCAGTCTGAAAATCTACCTCGCTCAACGAGTGTGGTTAGGTATTTATTTATTTAAAAAGCCACACCAACAAAGTAAGACTAAATATTATTTAACAGTTCAATTCCTGCACTAAGTGATACACCAGTGACAGGTGTGTATGTATGTAATGAGGTAATGTTGCTAGTTGCTAGCGTGTTAGGCAGTCTAACAGCTTTCCAATGATCTTTTGCGCGGCGCCAGATGACACGCACAACTAAAGCCTGATGACCAATCAGGAATGAATGATCGGTGTTGATGACAGATTCGTTGACCCTTAAAGACACCCGCAGTACGATGGATGACAACAAAAATTACCGTTGAGTCGCGTAAAGACACCAGTGAGCCCAGCTCACGTCCGGTTTCGGCAAAATAGTCTTGTGTGAATCTCAATGTAGTTTTTTTGTACTGGCAACACTGCCGGGAATAGCCAATGAAACTAGCTTTCGGTTGATATCTCATACCTGATTGGTTGAGAGATCAGTTGTTAGGAAAAAAAAATATTTCACGCGTAATTTCCGCCATTTTCTAAATTTGCGACGTGGTATTTCCACATTGTTTATAAAATTATGAGACGCGACGGGGTTAAGTTGCGTAGACGTGGCGCCCTACTGTAAACGTCACTTAAAAGGTCGTTGAAAGACTGTACCTAGTGCGGTCTTAAGGTGCGAACGCACTAGGCGGAACTGCACTGCAGCGGAACTGCGCGACACGGCGCGTCATTTTTTGGTAAACCGCACTTGAACTGCAGCGACGCGACAGTTTCACCCGCCATTTGAACAAAGAACGAAAGAGATAGAATGAGGAGAGAGGGGCGGGGGCGTGAGGTAGCGTCAGTTTTGCCTAGTTGCCCAACTTTGCCGCGCAGTTCCGCTGCAGTGCAGTTCCGTTGCCGCGTAGTGTGGTTTGCTCCATATGTTTGCCTTGAAAGAATATTTTGTCGCGTCATGTCGCTCAGTTCCGCTACGGTGCAGTTCCGCCTAGTGCGGTCTTACCTTTAGTAGCGATGACAAGACGGTGCGATTTTGTGCAAGTTCATTCTTTTCACATCTGTCAAAATTCTACTGTGAATCCCTACAGTAATTCCGCCAATAGCACGTGTTGAAGATGACACGAAGGGAATCACGTTGTACAGTTATCGGTGAATCTTCCGGAACTTTATGCTAAGCATTGCCCTAAACTAGGAGTTACTTAGTAAGGTGTTTCCTTGTTCGTCGTTAGTGAAATCGCACGCCTTAATTATTTTTATTCAAAATAAATATTTTTCAGTGGATGAATGTCGGCCTCGTGAATGATAATTAAATTATTTTGATAATCTCTTGTAGTTCCAAAACAGCCCCGAAAAACACCTGAACTCTGAAAATAAAGTCTCTCTAATACCCTTACAGACTGTCTAGTGTATGTTGGCGTATGGCAAAAAAACGTACTAATTTTGCCAGTAGTGATGACAGTTCTCAAAGCTTGCTAACTTGTAGGAGGCGCCGCCACAGGAACGCCAACTTATACTAGACAGTCTGTATGGTCACACTACCCCACCGAGTAAACAAATGGATCACATTCACCTAATGATGGTGGAATGCCCGCTCGACTTTATTGAGTAACTTCGCACATAAAGCCCATTTTTCTCCCGCGTTATGAAATTGCTGGCTTGATTGTGGACATGTCGTAGCCATATCGTCAAATTTGGTCATACCAAGAAATGGCCGGCCATTTCATGATGTGGCCAAGTCATTAGTGGCCATAGTTCAGTTCAGTTCAAAATTGTTATTGACCATAAAATCATACATATTACTTAGTCAACGTCAATATAATATTAATATTTTTGTATACTACCGCCCGTTCGGAAGTTGTGGGCTTAGGGATGGAGCAAAGAAGGGCAAGAAACTCCCCCGTACATCATGATATGGCTGGTTTAATGAAAACATGTCTTTTTAAAAGCAGGTTTATTCAGCACTACGTGCAGTTTTTAAACTAACACGAAGACTATTCGGGGGCTTCGCTGCGCTCGCCACCTTTAGTCTTCCGCAGTGTTTGCCCTAAAAGATTTCACCGTTTCATGACCACTATGGCCATTTCATGATATGGCCAATTCAATGATGTGTCTACGACAGACAGACAGAATGAAGTGGCTACTTAAAGCATGACCTTAATTTTGGGTACGTGATTTATTGAGAGAAATTAAGAGGACTGGAGATTTAGTTTAGGCCGATTTGTATCACTGTGTTAACCATGTATATGAGTAAAGTTCATTATTCTGACAGTAAGGTCTACTAGCACCACTTTAAATAAACTCGTTCGGCAGTTGCACAAAAAGTTTCTTTTGAGCGGTAGAAACAAATGAGAATCCAATGAGATTAGCTCTTAAATTAGTTAAATGACAACTTAAAGGAGCCCAGTCATTTTGGACCCAAAATCTAATTTGCCGGCCAAGGAATAAAATTTAATTTAATCGATCACAAACACCATTAGTAAAAATTGTTACCATGGGACTAATATGTTAATATGGTACCGATTTTCACGTTTGGTTAAGTTTGTAACTCAGACCAAAAAAGTGCCCAAGTGCGAGTCGGATTCGCTCATGAAGGGTTCCGTAGTAGCAAGTAATTATAAGACTGGATGTTTCTTGTAACTTTGTTTTTCATAGTGTTGGTATGAATGACAAAGTTATCTTTGCGGTTTTTAATAAATATATGTTTTAACTGTCATGTTGCAAGCATGTATGTGTGTAATAAATAAAAAAATATATCTTAAAAACTGCTTATTATATTTTGTTTAATCCAATTTTCATCTAAAGTTTATATTGAGATACACAGCATATATTTTTTATAGATTTATCACTCTCTTACTTTAAAAGTTAGAGGGGGGGACACAATTTATTCCACTTTGGATGGGTCTGTCTCTTTAAAGATTAACTTTGAGGAAAAATGGTTTTACGAAACTCCACTTTATTTTTAAGACCTATCTATAGACCCCCACACATGTAGGTTTGATGAAATTTTTTTTTTTGTTTTCAGTTTCATGTATGGGGAGCCGCCCTTAATTTTTTATTTTTTTTTAGTTTTTGAATAAAAATCGAAAAGCGGTTCATAGAATACATCTACGTACCAAGTTTCAACTGTATAGTCCTAATAGTTTTGGAATGAAGTTGCTGTGACATACGGACGGACGGACGGACAGACAGACTTGACGAAACTATAAGGGTTCCTTGTTTCTCTACGGAACCCTAAAAAAGCGATTAAGAAAATAATAATTTAATGTTCTCTGATAAAGATTTTTTACAAAAATCTTATTTTCATTCGGTGTAAATCATGATTTTCATAAAATATTGACTTTACGATAATGACGTCATACAAAGAATTGATCACATCAATATGGTCAATCATTTGGAGTATACTTTTTTAAATGGCCGGCACTTTTGATTTTGAGCCCAAGCTTGTGAATTAAACGTGGTTCTCCCTTCAAAACTGTTTAGATCTCCTTTCAAAATTGTTCCATGCAACTCAGGGCAAAGAAATAATAGTGGATCAATCCAGAACTAAACCCATACGAAATATTTACCTACTTCCAACACAATTTCGCTCCAATAGCGTATAAATTACTGCGTCAGATTAATTATCGCAAATACAATCATGAAGTCAATTAATTTAATATGAAATCCCTGGAGAACACGCGGACAACAATGGCGATAATACATAGCGACATGCATTGCATGATCTAATAAATTAATCATCTATCAACAATGGTACATTACTCGTATCGTTAAGTGTAGACCGAGAGCTAGCTTTTCTCAACGCCCCGTCAACATCGGCTCAGACTTTGCTTGCTACCGTCTAGGACAGCTCTCTTACATACTAGTGGCTCTGTGAGCTGTAGACCTCGCGAGTATGTCGGTGGGAAAGCTGAACTGCTAACACACTATAATTTTCTTTCAATAACACATACAAACTTATGAATGTACCTGGTTACGTACATACAGTATGAAAGTAGCCGCACCAATAACTTTGTAAACTACATTTTGCGATTTGAAATACAATCTATTGACGTTTCACTAAAATAATATGGTCTGTGTCACTCTCACGATCTCCACAAATCTAACGACACCTCATTTGTTAAAATCCGTCAAGCCAATTGGGCTATATCGTTTTTTTTTACATTTTCAAACCCCATAACTCCGCCATTTTGAAAAAATCTAAAAACTGGCTCGAGTAAAAAATTCTATTTATTTTTCCAACCTGCTCACAAAATTTCACGAGAATCGGTTCATAAATGCGAACTGTAGAGGAGAACAACCGGACAGACATACGAAAGCATTTTTGCCCAAACCTGAAACGGAGACGCTTCGCTCGCTTCGCTCGCTCGGTCAAAAAGTATATTTAGCATGGCACCTAAGGTTATACAATAAAATACCAAACGACACAAAATATTCAAATTTACAACCGTTTAAAAGCAAATTAATCCATCTGCTCAGTTAAAAATGCTTTTACAATATTAACTCCTTCCTAAATGATAGTGATCGCACTGACTTTCTGAACGGGATGGTGCGCCGGCCGGCGTGAGCGGACGATGTAACTGAACCAGAGACTATATATCCAATTGACTGCGCCTGCGGGGGAATGCGGCTCGCCAAACGTTTGTTGTATTCAACAAATGTTCGCATACGCAACCTATGTACGATGACGGGCCGCCAGACAGTTTCGCAGCGGCTGACCAATCATAGCTTTCTTACCTCGTCCCCCGCCGCCCGTAAATTGGTGAATTGTGTTTCAAATGAAAATGTATCTATGCGCTCTCCACTGGATAAGTGCTCCCTGAGCTGAACGCACTCCTGGGCTATCTAGATAATATTACTGGAATGCACATACAAGGAGTGACATCTGGTAATGTGATTGGGACCTGGGATCGGTTAAATATGTAATTACCATTGAGGGTATTAATTCAATTGTGTTAGGGATTCGGCACAATAACCGTGTGTTTTCGAATTAAATGTGAATAACTGGAAAAAGTAAAAAAGAAATCGCTCATTTTGCAATTTTTTCATTTTTAGGGTTTCGTTCGTATCTCAGAAGGAGAAACCCTTATAGGATCACTCGTGCGTCTGTCCGTCCGTCCGTCCATATGTCACAGGCAATTTACTCAGAACATATTGGACCGCTGAAGTTGAAAATTGGTACACAATATCTGTGACTCAAAGACAGAGGTGCAATGTTAATTTATAAATATGGAATATGGGGGTAACTTTTGGGGGACCAAATGATAAAAATAAAATTCAAAGAATTCAAAATTGCTGTGTGATATATCAAATAAAAGCGCATGGTGTGAGAATGTTAAATGTGTTTTTTTAATATTTTTAGGACTTTTTTGTAAAATTTGTGCTCAATAAAATATTATGACCGATTCGCATGTAATCAAAACCTATAGGGTCCTAAAAATCCCGAAGTCCTAAAAATTTTAAATTTGGTATGCAAGCACATGTTTGTACCTATATCTCATAAAAATACCGAAACCTTACTACTTTAACCTAACCCTAACCCCCTAAACCTGGGGTACAAAGTTTGTATGAAAAACTGAATTTTATGGTACTTTTAGGGTTACCGGTTTACTTAAGTAACCGGTTAAGTAAGTAACCGGTTTACTTTCTGGATAAATCCCAAACAAATACATATCTTTATGTAAATGTTTTTTTTTTTAATGTTTATTTGATAACATTAATAACCGCCACCGCCCGCTCCTGTACTGCCAATGGTGTGCAGAAGTCTTAGAACTCGGATGTGCTCAGCACCAGGTTTGAACCTGCATCAGAGGCAAGCATGAATCCCCTAGAACACGGAGTTCAAGTTAAAAAGATATTTCTGAACGTCTCTTGCTGCATCCGTATTCAAAAGTCTAGTATATTTATTATAGGAATGGGAATTCAACCCGAATTTGCCTTATTTCAGTTTATTCGGTCTGTAAAATGCCATTTCGTTTGGCATTTATCCAGAAAGTAAACCGGTTTAAACGTCTAACTTCACTGGGGTTTGAGGTCGACAGAATAGGTTATTCCCGTTTCACTCATTTTCTCTTTTTCCTTACCTTAATTTCATTAAAATTCTAATTTAGCCTTAAAGTGAGAACCGTACTCAAAAATGTAATAGTTATTGATAACCTACTATTGGGAAGAAACTGTCTCTCAAGACACAGCTCACGCTAATTTGAGGGACAGGGCATTCCATCTATGATGTACATTTGCTTGCAAATAAACGAAATTTTTACTTTTTTTTTTACTTTTTACTCATAACCTGACTCACATTTGACATTTACATAACAAACAAACAGCATTCGCGACTCTGTATATACCGGTAAAGGTTTCTTGGCAGAATAAATATTTCGTCTGCACATAACTTTTGTATCATCTTTTTACAGTTCATTTTTAGGGTTCCGTACCCGAAGGGTGCCAAACGGGACCCTACTACTGAGACTTCGCTGTCTGTGCGTCCGTCCGTCTGTCTGTCACCAGGCTGTATCTCATAAACCGTGATAGCTAGACAGTTGAAATTTTCACAGATGATGTATTTCTGTTGCCGCTATAACAACAAATACTAAAAAACAAAAGAAATTTAATATTAAGGGGCTCCCATACAACAAACGTGATTTTTTTGCTCATTTTTGCTCGATATTGATAATGGTAGCAGGTAGACGCTTAAAATTTTCACAATATATTGAGTTGATTATTTACTTAAAAAAATAAGTAATTAAATTAAAATTAAATTAATATTTAGAGGGGGGGCTCCCATACAACATGTTTTTTTTTTGCGGTTTTTATAGATAATGGTACGGAACCCTTCGTGCGCGAGTCCGACTCGCACTTGGCCGGTTATTTATTGTTTGCTATACAGAACCGATGAAAATAAACCTACGCTTTGTTTGTTGCCTCTTCCCATATGGTTTGGAAGAGAAGATGATTTTTTTGCTAAAATTTAGTACATAATTACATTCTAAAGCGAAGGACGTTACAAAATGACATTGGGTAAATTGAGTTTTATTTTTATTTTTTATTGATATGTTCTTTAACAGTAAGAAGGAGGAGCTTTTATTATAATTGAAGAAGTTTAGTTTGCCTGTGTTGGGCATTACCCGAGGAAACCGTACACTAATGTACCTATAGATGTACAAAAATGTTAGGTCGTGAGTTTGCCAGAACCGATATGAATATTTCGTGAGCCCGGCGAAGGTTTATTAAAAGTTCACTGCTGCATTTCGTTGCCAAGTTTTCAAGTTCTGTTTATCAAATATGCATTTATTGAATATGTAAGCATCAACATTTATGAAAACAGTTAACGAATATGTAGGGGACAGAGACTATATATCCAATTGACTGCGCCTGCGGGGGAATGCGGCTCGCCAAACGTTTGTTGTATTTAACAAACGTTCGCATACGCAACCTATGTACGATGACGGGCCGCCAGACAGTTTCGCAGCGGCTGACCAATCTCTCTTACCTCGTCCCCCGCCGCCCGTAAATTGTAGTTGTATTTCAAAGGAAAATGTATCTTGCGCTGTCCACTGGATAAGTGCTCCCTGGTTAGGGAGTTCTCTGCATACTTTCATCTTGTTTTTGAATAATTTATTAGTTTTATTAGGTACTAATGGCAATCAAGAGCATGACTCAATCTTTATCGTATCCGGTTAAAGGCTTGTGCCCCTCGGTCGGGACTTGAATGGGCTACATTATTTACTTATGTAAATCGTGTTGGCCACTAGCCCGACAACCCTCCATCAACCCGCCAGCAACTAAGCCAGCGTGGTGGAATATGGCTCAATCTTAATCATATCCGAGTAAGGCCCGTGCCCCTGCGTTGAACACCCAGGCCTCCGACTCCAGCTGTTGCAGGAGTTGGGTTGGCTGAATTAAGAGAGCGGGAGAAGGGGACATGCACAAAGGCCCCGCACACGTGGGCCACGTGCAGGCACTCTTACCACCATAAATAAAAGTAAGTAAGTACTTAATTTATAAAAATAAATAAATAGGTAATTATAATCTAAGTATAAATCTAATCGATTGAACCCTATAATTGGCTTTATCTCGTAAGTCTTTATAGTAACATTTTTTGTAAAGATAAATGCTGTTGGCTTCCTGAATAAATAAATAAATAAATAGAAGAATAGAAGGCCCGTGCCCTTCGGTGGGGATATAAACAGGCTACATAATACTTATGGCAGCAATCTAATAGAAAGTTGTTTTCTTCGCCTTGACTTATTTTGTTCTAAGGCTTGTTTACATTATCCTGAGGCATGTTATTATTTATGAAATAAAAAACGGTCAAGTGTGAGTAGGACTCGCAAACCAAGTATACTTGCAGGTTGTTAACTTGTTACTGGTGTAATTTCTATAAAAAAAAATAAAAAATGATGTCATCCATGTAAACAGATAGAATGTTTTTGCAGAAAGACAGAAATTTACAGTTTTCAGATTTCTCTCTTTACTATGCTATTAGACCTTGCTTTGTTCCTCACGATTCTAGGTCAACGGGAAGTAACGTGCTATATGAAAATCCAACGGCACGGCATTTGGCACAGAGAAAGGTCTTAAAACTTCAAAGGAAAAAGTCCAAAAACCATACAGTTGTAGGTTGCAGATCCATCACGAAAAATCTGCTGAGCCCTCGGTGCACGAGTCACGCAAGACGCACACTTCGCCGGTTTTTATTTAATTTTTAATTCAAGGCGTTTTCTTGCTTATGGAGGTAGCAAAGATAATTATGGCTCTAATCCCGGGCTAAGAAAGTTATTCGCTGTTCAGCTACCGGCCCCTTTTCATACATAAAAATGGATGAAACATTTTCTTTGCGCATACATTTTAAACTTCACGTGAAATTTTCATAGTTGTCGGGGTAATAACTTATTAAATTATACTCTTGGCGATATTAAAATATGCGCCAAAGTATTATATTTTTAGCTCAGGGAATCGTAAATTTGTTTAAACAAAAGAAGAGTAAACTCTAAAGAGTTTACTCTACGTACGAGTAGTACTTTTTAGATGTCGTTTTTTTTTGGTTTTGCCTCTGTCAGTTAGTCAGCCAGAGAATTAGTAGATGCTACAAAACTGTGGAGTATGGCTCAATCTTATTAATTATTAAAATTTAGTGTATCTCGGTGTGTAGATTAATTGATTACTTTCATTTTTACACGCCTGGATACGAATGCGTATTATTGCGTAGTAAGTATCCGTAACCGTAAGATTGTGAAACCCGCGAGATTACATTCTAACGGTTTTAAATCCGTTAGAATGTAATCTGTCGATAAATTGTGAAAACTGACGAATAACTGGGCAAAGTGGTGTGTCATGGTAGGTGAAGGATAAAGGGGGAGAGTGAAGCCAATCCCCGTTTATCCTTCGTGTTAGGTTGACTTGTATGTACCAAAAAAACATAAATGCTAAATCTTTTCGATCTTGTTTACAATTTATCGACGGATTACCTTTAACCTAACGGTTTTTTTCCGTTAGATTTTAATCTCACGGTTTTTTTTTTACAAAACCTACCTATCTGACTATGCGTAGCATGCGTATTAGCACTACGATATCCCGCTGCTACGAGTCTGCTACGAACGCGTAGCATCCCATCGTAGCATTGCACACGCATCGCGTAGCATAGTTTAATTTGTGGTATCGGTTAAATTAGCTGGATTCGTAGTGGTTAAAATTTGGTCAAATTATTAAATAAATACCCATGTTTTGATACACTAAATATGTACATAGCCCTAAAACTCTCAACACTTAGGCGAATTTAAGTATATACTTGCAGATTTTCATACACAATCGTAAATTATAGTTGTAATAAGTTTTAGAGCTAGGGAAAAATTCAGAGTGTTAACACACGCGTATTGACTTTATTTTGAATAATTTGAAAAAACAATTATTTGAAAAGTTAAATAATTTTGGAGAAAATTGAAAAAAAAAAATATGTTTTTTTTAGTTCACACTTGGCTGATTTTAAAAAAAACTAATAAAACCTGCACTTGGATACGTATGCTTGATAGTGGATGCATTATAATTGTCGAGTTTATAATAATAATAATAATAATAGGGTCACGACTTTTCCCATACGGGGTGGCAGAGGCATTGTCGAGTTTATATGTATTGTAAATGATCTAGGGACATAATTCTAAACCACTTTCACTATGAAACCCATTCGAACAGAGCAACTTTATATTTCACAATATCCAGCATAGTGGGTACCATATGAACGATAACGTCTCACTGTGAACGTCAAGTGATTTGAAAATGGAACGTTTTCTAATTAACAATGCATTGTATTGGAAATGCCAACTTTCACAAACTCTGTGCAGTAAAACCTCTTTAATGAGCTTGGATGATGCATTGTATACTTAATAATTGAGTTACTATTACTATATGTTATTGAATATGAATATGAATATATAGTACGTACGTAGTATACATAATTACTCAAAAGTTTAATATCGACATAGCAAACATTCAGTAACATTGTAACTTTTATGGTCGAAAAATTAAGGTCCGAAAAAATTAAGGTTAAATTATTTGTTATTTGTTCTATGCAATCGTCATGAAGAAATATTAGATTTTTGTTACAATTCATACAATCCAGCTTTGACTCAACGTTTTTGTTTCAAAGATTATTACCAGGTCACGTGTCAGATGTCCAAATACCGACCAAGCTCACAAAACGGTGCCGCTAAATAATTAGACTTTAAATTGCGTTTAGCAAAATTTCATCAACCACGTTTCATCGTTACCACAAGCTCACATACGACGTTGTTTGCTGGTCAATATCGAATGCGAATAGCTTTATACAATGAAAAGCTTTGGCCAGGGCTTTTTGTCATGGAAATCAGGCGGTCGTAGAAAAGGTCGTTGTTGTTATGTTCACTGGTGAATAGAGAAGCGAGCTTAATTTATCCGCAGCAAGTTAGTAATTGATTCCACTATATTGTTGGAAATGTTTTCATGTGATTTACGACCGTTAGATATTAGATAAATTGCGGCGCGGCTTTTAACATATGAAGCAAATATTATATAGTAAACTGCTGTTTGACTGAGTAGCCAAAATATATACTTTTATAAATACAGCTGGAACTAGATACATTTATGGTTTTGACATTGACAAGACTTTTATTTATATAACTGGCCAGTTAAATAACGCATTATTGTAAAAAAACAAAATTATATTTTATTAACGGTTGATAAAAACTCGTTTGAAGAGCAAACAGGGCCCGCACTCTCACCACTAACCAATGCAGATATTAGGTGTCTAATTTGATCCGAGAAAATACCATGATCTTTCTAAAACATTTCTTAATACACATAATTGATACATAAAGTAAACTTTAGAAAAAACCGACTTCCACAAACCCTATTTGATTAGATTGAGTTTAATACAAACTGTAAAACCCTTATCCCCCTCCCCCCCCTTGGGGACTTAATTTTGTCAAATCCCATCTCAGTGCCACCCCACGCTACTAAGGAACCTCTGTACAAAGTTTCATGGCTCTAGGTCCACCGGTTTAGGCTATGCGTTGCCTGCCCGTCAGCCACGCATTGTATTTGTACCTAGTATTGAGCAGTTCTGGTGGCCATGTGTGGTCTTCATTATCAGTTCCGCATCACAATATTAGGCTGACCATGTGCATTTTCATGAGTTATTATGAAAACACAAAAAACACGATAGGTCTGCCTGTAATATTTGAAGAGTGCCCTCGATTTCTCCAGGATCCCATCATCAGATCCTGACCTGGTGTCAATGGAACCAATGGGAACGTAAACCCTTTCAAACAAAACAATAATTTTCCAAATCGGTCCATCCGTCTAGGCGCAATCGGGGCACATACATAAAAAATAAATAAAACATCCAGACGAATTGTAAACCTCCTCCTTTGGGAAGTCGGTTAAAAATACCATGATCTTTGTAAAACATTTCTTAATACACATAAAATAAAGTTACACTATGGAGTATTCGATTGAAAATGGCTGCCATGGTGATGTATGTGAACGGTTTTGAATCGCAAAAAAGGTTGGAGTAAGGCTGCAGGTCTAGCAGGTCTGCTCTAGCTGACTAGCAACTCGTCAAAAAGCATTTCGTCGACAATTCAACTTGTCACAACTTTTTCTATATCGGTGGCAGAGGCAGAGTCGTTTTGTAAATGACTTTGGAATCACTATGCATCATGCAGCTCCTACCCCTCAATGGTAATACAGTCGTTAGTATAATACATGTGTATTCTCGTATACTATTCTAATACTCGGCAAGTACATGGTAGCTTAAAGCTCCGGTCACATACCTGGCTCGCAGCCAAATCTAACAATCCGTACAAGCTCGACATTGAGATACTATGGCCCGTAGATAGAACGCGAGTTCACCATTCTTGTATTAACATTGATAAGACCATCGGCAACGGGCAACGAACAAGATATTTCACACTGATCAACATATTTCAAACGTATTTCAGTAAGGGGATTTCTTTGTAACAGTACATAATTTTATTTGATATTCCATGTATGTACCTGTGGAATGTCTATTATGTATTACTTTATTTATTATTTTATTATCTATGTTTTAGGTTGTACCTATTATTTATTTATTTTATACATCAATAATTATAATAATCATAATCAAATAGTGTTTATTCAAAAAAAAATATGGTACATACAGGCTTAAAAATAGAGGTGTCTGCTGCCATAACTAGGAAATATATAATAACCTGTATTTATGGCTCGCAGGCCCGTACCTAGCAATAGCAAGTATAAGTAGTTTTATTCAGTTTATTTTTATCTTTGTGCACTAGGAATACCCTCTCAGCACCATCTTTCCTGTCCTGCCTAGGTTTTCTGGTAGAAATCTCTCTAAAGAGATAAGCTACGTTTTGGCGCACTATATGTTATTTAAGTTTTATTATTTAATTACTGTGCAATAAAGAATATGAAATGTCAAAAAATGACAAATTTCTCAGATAAAATTTATTTGAGGAATGAAAGATCGGCCCCTAAAATAATTAAAATTTCGGATAATCTCCTATTATGACACCATCGGTCGTTGGTATAGCCTTTCTATATAAAAGGGCTATTTGTGCAAAGATTTTGAATGTGAAATCCAATATCCAATGCGCACGCGCGCTCGTTGAAGTCTTTTTTATGAGCCATCTCTTCCAGTGTTTTTTTCTTTTTTGTCTTGCGGACCACGCCCATTCAATATATTGCGTACTCCTTCATATAAATTATACATTTTCAATTTGTATGACAGTTTGGATACCACAAAGGGTTTAAAAAAAGGATAGATTTAACTCCATCGATTGTTTTAGTTTTATTATGATTTCTCCCCCTCTAGTTGCGACATCTACTCCACAATAGTATATTAGTACATCAATGTTCCTCGCAGACGATGCGAGACGCTCCGATGGTTTTGATGTCAGGTCAAGGTTGTTTTTGTCATGTTTTTGTGAAATGGTTTGTTTGGATTAGATAACGACTATTTATAAATGAAATCCCAAACTGTGGAAGTTTCTAAGCTTTGCTTCTTCTACATTGGTCTAATGTAGAGAAAACAAGGCAAAATAATTACATGTACGAAGCATATTGAATTATCTTCAGTTCTTAAGAACTTTGGTTGTTTTTTTACTCCATTCCGGCCCGATACGATTGCGAGTTATTCAGGGTTAAAGGGATTTCAATCCTCCTTACGATTTTGCCTAACAACCCCCTATAATATGACTACACCTTTCTGTTACACCCTGTATAGCTTGTCAAAATTGGCACGGAACTGGCTGGCTAACTGCTCACATACATTTTTGAATGTCGGGCCTTATTAGATCACTTACTAATCCGTCCAGTAAACTGTTTCTACTCAGGCTGGTTAGCAAATAGAGACTACAAAATCCCTCAGAGTTCCAGAATCAAACCGAAATAAATAGCAGACTTCAAAGAATATATGCAGCAATCATTCATTCTTTTAAGTTAAAAGCGTCCCATTTGTTACCAGTCGGTATCGCGTAAGGAAACGATCTTTGCGTCGAAGAGAATGCGTGTAACTTTTTATCACGTACCTCCCAAGCGTCCCCCATCAAAGAAGTTGGCACAGGTTTCGTGAAAAGGTAAAAAAGAAAAAACTCCCATTCAGGTAAGGACGTGTGGCTTTTGGCATGTAGAATTTATGCAAATGGCTTTTACATCGGATTTTCGGAGAATACGGTACTGACTCAATAGCAATTCAGATATATTATATCTCTTAGGATCTGAAGGCTCGTCAATATCAGATTTAAGATTCTAAACATCATTACGTAGTAGAATGCGTTTCATGAAATTAAACATAAAAAGACACATTCCCATTTGACTTTAAAATTAAAATTTTCTTAAAGATGCAGTAGATGAGATTTTTTTTTCTCGAAAGCGATTCAATTAAACCTATTTCGTATCCATTGAATCGTCGTGGAGCAAATCGAATCATCGATTTCGGAAATATGTTGCAAAAACAACTCATTCAACCGATTCAACAATCAGAAACCCTTCAGCTTGAAGTAGATTCCCGTATAGACCTGGATACAGTGGCTTCGGCACAGCCCTTCACGTCCTCCCCGGGTATTGATATTTATTGGGCGAAAAACGTCCATCATCATCATCATCAAATCATCTCAAGACTAATGTCTTCCCTCCAAGGACAGGTTCTCAAAAGAGAACCTGACCACTTGACACTGGCAAAATTAAACTCAAAAGAGGTTAGGACGCCATTAATAAAAAGAAGAAGAAGAAGAAGGATCTCCGCCCGTTTGGTGGGAAATTCTTCATAGATTTTCTTCTGCCCCGCCGCCGTTATCCCGCTACCAACCCGCTGGTGACGCGCCAAAGTCTTCAGACTGCCAGTTTCACAAAATAGGAAATAGCTGGGGACATAAACCTAGTAATAGCATAAAATAAAACAATTATGCAACAGTTTTCAAACCGCAGCAAAACCGCCGAGTGATAAAATCTCTGACAATAATTCCGTATTGCAATTTGTCGAGGCCTTGTTTATGCCGCAGTTTTGTGTTGGGTTTTTTTTTCAAACTCTTTTCATTATTTTTATTTCATCGTCGTGCATACAATTGTTTTCCTGTTCTTCGATAAGTAATAATAATGCATATCACGTACCAGCCTATCACCCACAATAAGTAAAACCCTAAATATCTTTAAATCTGGGATAACTGTGCCCCAGCCGCCCTGTTTGATAAAAATAAGAAAGAAGAGCGATTCGTAGTCTTATTAGGTTGTCAGTCTCAGACTAGCTATTTAGGTTACAAATGCGAGCAACAAAAAGTTTTTTTACTTCCTAGCAACAGTAATGAGCGCGCCAGATGCCACAGTTTTTAGATAAAAAAGAAAACAGGCATTTAAGGGCTTTACCCAACATGAGTAACTATAAAAAAAGCTATTTTATTTGTCGAGGAGTAAAAAGAGCTATGAAATTTTTTCAGTAAATGTAATTTGCTAAACACGAGAAAATTTAATCAGTTTGATTAAATGAAATACAAAAATACAAGCATCGTTTATGTAATATTATAATTTATTATTTTTGCAGATAAGAGGTAAAATACATTCTTGTATATTCACATTATTGACAGTTTACTAACAGCGATTACATGGCATCATCAAGAGCAAAGATTCCGACTGAATTTAGATTTACAATTGCAATGTTATCGTCTTACCCATTTTGTACTATATAGTCTGTATTAATACAGTTATACGTTTATAAAGGTCCTTCGGTTCCCCACACCGTCTTCAGTTCTTAGAATAACACCTTAGCATAATTCCAAGAAAATCATATTCGAAGCTCAAAGCGAAGCGGACGGAACTAGTTCAAAGCCTTTCATAAGAGGCGATTTCACCTTATCTTTTACAGGATCGGAACGTGTTGTGCATATTATTTTGCAGTTTGCGGCGAATGCCAGATCTTTGAATGGAGATATATTTTGGATCTCGATATAGACATGGAGCTCAACAAATAAAGGAAGAACTTTGATTAACTGACATATTGGGGTCTGTACTTAGGTGTACAAACGACTTTGATCAATAAAGGATCCAAAGGATAAAATGTGTTGACAATTTGCTAGATAATCGCGTGACACTCTCGCTGACAGTTTGCTTTAGCTTATTTATTAACTTCATATGTGCGAGAAGATATATTGTAGTAGATGTTAACGCCCGTAATGATTAGATCATTGATTTAATATCATCGATTTGTTGGTCATTATAATGTCTCATATGTCTAAAAGAAGTAATAACTCGTTTCTCTATTTACGGTACGGTATAGTTTATATGGTTGGAGGTAAATAACTTTCTTCAATTCGATTCGAGCGCGATTTTTACAGACAAGCTTCATTTCAAGCGACTATGATTTATTTTAAAGGAATCCGGATTCGTCGAAAGATACAGAATAGTATTAGTAATGGGTACCAATAGTAATAGCTTTAGTAGTAGTAATTGTAGTATTCGCAGTAGTGCTGTAACCGCAGCGTCATGACTCGCTGTCTAAACACAAATAGCTACAAGTGCAAATGGACTTGCAAGCACTGTTTTTCTGCAATTTCTAGTGTAAAGATTCGCTTAGTGCGTGTAAAAAATGTTAATGTAGCCGATTAATGTCCCGACCCGAGGGGCACAGGCCTTTACCCGGATCCGAGTAAGATTGAGCCGTACTCCACCACGCTGGCTCAGTGCGGGTTGGTGGAGGGGTTTTACGACTACTACATACTACGAAGTAGTGATAGTAGCTGGGACCTACAGCTTAACGTGCCATCCGAAACACGGAGTGTCCGATAATGTACTTAAGACATATTAATCATCTCATTGGTACATGGTCAGCACCGGGATTCGAACCTGCATCTCCTGCGAGGTGAAACCCACTAGACCACGGAGCACCTTAGTAGTGCGTGTAGTTAAATATATTAAAAGGTTAAAACTTATAATATTTATAGGTATATTATCGATTTATGCGTATGCCAAACACGAAGAAAACCATTTCTTTTAACATAATGATATCACTATCACCCACCTTTGGAAAATTAATAATTCAGAGTGATATAACTCCGTGAAAATAGAGACAAAAGCCGTCTTGCAGGAGACTCCTGACAAACACTAAACACAGTTTAAAAGCAATATAAACACAATACATGGCCATGCTTCTGACAGGAAATAATATTGCTTTGCTTGACTACGTAACTCAACCGCGTTGTAGGTACTCAAATTGTGTCAAAAAATCATGCAGCCGTTGTCAAAGTGTAGTGCAGTTACAACCCTTCCAAAAATACTTTTTGCAAAAAAACGTCGCATTTTCATCTCATTACACTTACTTCCTCCATGGTAAATTTACAAACATTTTATCCATTTTTTACCGCACAAGTAGCATGTTCATCTCATTACACTTCCCCCAAGGTAACATACTAACATTTTACCCGTGTAAGTAAAATATCTACTAAAGGTTTTAGGTTACTTCCTTCTCTTCCTATAAACACTCGTTTGGCCCAGAAGTGGGTACCCCCATTAAGTTGAGTTTATTTTGTCAAATTTGCTGGTTTACCGAAAGGCAGGTAAGTAAGGTAAAGTTGGAAGTTAGGTGAGAATTGTGTTTAGTAGAGTTATATGTAGGTACACCGTTAGAACTTTGTGTCATTTTAATCTATTGTCTTTAACTTCCGATGGGGTTTTCTAAGTTTGAAGCCTCTGAACGTCATTTGAACTGTTTGTTGTGTTTGTATGTCTGTCCGTGGCACTCTAGCGCTGAAACGGGAGGACAGATTTTAATGTCGTTGTCTGTAAATGATAGTAGACTTCCGTGCAGTATTTCTAAGATAAATTTTGTTAAAATTGGTTGAGCTTTTCAAAAGTAATCTGCTTAATAAAAATGCGGAATAGCGGTCAAACGCGTAAACGGATTTTAATGCGGTTTTCTGAAATGTATTGGGTTTTTTTTATAATAGTTATATTAAGGAATATCTTATATTATGTTGTATATGTATTTTTTATTTATTTAACAAATGGAGATAACCGTCTATTAAGTACATTAACATCACATAAACCACGGAGGTTTGTGCGTGATGCTGGCATTCGTGCGAACAGGGTACAGTAATTGTTAAATATACGTGGGTACATGGACACTTCGTAAAGTATCGTACAACAAGTTGTTTGTATTTGTGTGTATTAAAACAGTGAATAAATTTTAACTATCTATCTATCTATTAACAGACAAGTAAATATTGTCTTATCGCAGGCAACCGAGCCAGAAGACGCATATTTCTAGTTACACCCACCTAAGAAGCGGAGACGGGTACTCGGTAATGTAATCATCCAGAAATATAACGGTTTATTCATGTATCATTATTACGTAAAGTGAATTGCTGGCTACGCTTTTAGAACGCACATTGATTTGCTATTTTTGGTATGTTATAGATAGGAGTTATGTCTTTAAGAAGTGTTTTCTTTCCTTTCGTCTTTAAAATCTACAAATCATCATCTTCTTCTTCTTCTTCTTTTTCACCCAGGGGGATGATGTGCCTGCACCTGGCCCACGAGAGCGGGGCCTTTGTGCATGTCCCCTGCGCCTGCACTCTAATTCAGCCATCCCAACTCCAGCACAAGCTGAAGTAGGAGGCCTACAAATCATCATACAATGTAACATAATATGAATAGAGTACAATAGAATAGAACGCACATTTATTCAACTCTAAAAAAACAAAATTAATATGTCACTCAATTTTCGGATGGAGTGATGAGTTGATCTGGATCAAATCAAATCAAATGTATACACATAATATGGCGTTATGGCAAAGGCACAGTTATTTGGTCAGTTATTCAAGACTCAATTTTGCATAACAGGAAGCTAGCCCATCGCCGCAGCCTTGAGGTAATGATCCTTGATAATGTTTACTTGTTTGCTGACGATATTTTTTATCACGGTAAAGTATCCGTTTAATGAACTCAAGATATGGTCAATACCGGGATTCATACCTGCATCTCTAGTTCTATAGCGTGAGAAGCAAGCTTTACACGTGCATGAAACCTAGTTGACCTCTCTGGTCAAATTGGGTTCATAATAAAGTAGTTCAAAATATTCTATGTATACCCAAAAACATCGCGTATTTAGACTACAACATAAATACATTTTAATCTAAAATGAAACAGAGCAGTAAATTAAAGTAAAATCTTCGTGGTTTGTGCATAGCATGGTACGGGCAAAGGCACTTCAAGCTCACATCCATTCACGGACCAGACAGCTTACTCGTTCTATACAGTTTGCTAAACTACCTCAAAGTAGCTTCATTACTGAAAGCTATGTAATGCACCGGCGTTTACGATATAAAAACGATGGGTAGATGGTTCTGTCTGTGCAAAAGAATTAGCTTTTTTATTATGTACTGTATGTACTTTTAACTGTGGACAAGCCTGAAATAAACGTATTTCATTCGTATTTCGTATATATTTATTGCACATATCAGAAAAAAAAACACAAACAAAACAGAAAAGGCATGAACAAAGGCAAGCTTATCTCTAAAAAGAGATTTCTTCCAGCAAACCCAGGATGGACAGGATACATTTTAAAACTCAAAACGGGTAGGCCTAAGTCATTCGAGTCAAATTTCATATCAGACCTTCCTTATCCATGGCTATCGAGTTATCATTCATTTCGTCGATCTAAGGCCCTGCTTCCTTCTTTCACTTATAATAAAAGGAATAAAAACTAGAATTTTGCTATTTGACCCTGATTTGTATGGGTTTTGAGCCTTTCAAAACGTTCTCACTGCAAATACTGTAAATATCAATATACAAATTGGTGGTGCAACAAAATCTATATAGCCGATTCGAATGAGAATCAAATAAAAAATATCGTTGCCACAAGGATTTGATAAACATAGAGTCGGAACCATAATACAATATCTCCTAGAGATCCCGCGAGAGACAAAGTTATTAGCTTCTAGATACATAAAGTATTACATTCTATTCCCAGCGTCTGACTACATCATAGAAATAGGTATGATGAAGTTCAATAATTGCATTCCCTAAAGACGTCTTCGAAGGTCGAAGGATGGTGACAAGCCTTTGAAATGACAATGTCGAAGGATAGCAGACGCGTTCAGAGTATGTTTTGATTGCTATTGCGATGGTATTTGAAGGCATCGTTCATTTGACATGAAAATTGGTTGCAATTATTTTGAACTGTCGATTGCAGTCGTATTTCAAGTCACAAAAGTCATGAATCGAGGCACAAGAGATAGCTAGAGATTAATTAGAACGTTGTACATGGACAGAGTCTATTGGTCACTTACTTACTTACTTACTTTAAATATAAAATTATACAAACAAACCGCCCCAAGAATCGCCCGGACCAAAGGTGCCCATAACGCTGGCTGCGTTATCGCGCTGCACGGCGAGCGAAATCCTCTGGGCCAGGAAAGCCCCGGAGCGGTTGCCAAAACCTCGGTCCCTCAAACGACGGCCGATGTCCCTGATGAAGGCCCTACCCTCAGAACCCCATACCCCAGTGGTCTCGACGGCCAAAGGAACAAACAGCTAGATATATCAAAAGTCCAAAAAATATCAAGCGTTTTCTTGTGAATCCACATTGGTGGATTGTGATCTAATCGCTGATATAGTTTTGTTATTCACTGCATCAGAATTCTTGAATAAAATTTATCACACAAAATCACTAACAGACACTTGAAATGGAAAATACATTTCATTTCATATTCAGTTATACTTTATTGCACAAAAAACATAAAAAACACGTAACATTTACAGAAAGATATGTACAAAGGCGAGCTTATCTCTACATGTACAACGTCCAAAACTGGTAACTATACTACGATATGGCCACTGTACCGACATTATTGGATGTGAGTGTAAAAGCGATGTCTAGAAGGGGGATGTCTTGTCCTAAGGGGCAAGCTCTCAAGGCGTGCGCTTGAAGTGTTAACTCGTTGTGACACTTAAGTGGGTGGTTCTAAAGGCATTAACGTAACGAATCAACATGACCAGGGTGGTAATTCTCGCGCTATCGAGATGATCTCCATGGTCAAAATATCAATTTGAGACACCGAATATCTTCATCCTAAACAAAAAAAAAGCTTTTCTCATGACCCGCCTTACGACCAACCGAGATATCTCGACCCGTTCTCGATCTCGAGATGACCTCGGTAGCGCAAGCATTGCGGTCCAGCCTGAATTCCGATAGCTATCATCCAGTTGGTATATAATTGACATCGTGTGTATTTTTAAAGTCATATTATTATTTAAAAAAGACTTGTTACTTTTATTGTGCCGCCTCTGGAATCGGGATTACTGTCAGCTGAAGAGACTGGACAGTTCTAGTTCATTTAATTTCATAGCTCCAGTGCGACAACTTTATTGAGATACCTCACGTAAGTATATAACTCACTATGTCGAGAAGTGTCCGTATGAAGTTGTTAAACTATAGCGTATTTTGTGATATGTTTCTCGGGCTGACCGTAATCAGAGATATAAATAATATGTAATATGTAGCCCAATAATGTCTCCTCCAAGGGGCATTGGCCATTACTCAGCTACGAGTAAGATTGAGCCATACTCTACAACGCTGGCTCAGTACGGGTTGATGGATGAGTGTCGGGCTAGTGGCCTACCCGTCTATCAGAAATTATCGAGCTGCTGATTGGTCATTATTAATACTGCCCGGTCATTACTATATTGCCCGTCGTTATTCATACTGCCCGGTTGATCAAGTTGCCCGTGACGTACCTTATGTACACCGCGAACCCAGCAAATAATATCAAGAGAACAAACTCTAATGTTTCAACTCTGGCTACCATTTTATGTACACAATTGTGAGTTGTGTAAATATATGATCTAAAGATAAAGCATCACTTTTACGTCGAGAACGCTGCAGACAAATCACCGACAAACTGAAAGTTCTGCGGAATGTGGGAGCTTTTACGAAAGTTTTGCTGCAGTCGACTGTTGATTTATGCATTTTTCAGAATGGCAATTTTTGCTCTCTGCAAAAACCCAGTGCTTCTTGCGACTTTTAAGATATCGAGTTTGGCAACTAAGTAAACAGAGACTTGTAGACAGATAAACATGAACATAATACATACAGGTTCTAATTCTTACTTTACTAGACGGGTACAGGATGGGTGTCCGTTTCTGTATGGCACAGAGACTATATAATATCCTATTGACTGCGCCTGCGGGGGAATGCGGCTCGCCAAACGTTTGTTGTATTCAACAATTCTTCAACAATTCATACGCAACCTATGTACGATGACGGGCCGTCAGGCAGTTTCGCAGCGGCTGACCAATCACAGCGCTCTTACCTCGTCCCCCGCCGCCCGTAAACTGGTGAGTTTTGTTTCAAAGGGAAATGTATCTATGCGCTCTCCACTGGATCAGTGCTCACAATTACGTTACACAATTCTGCAATAGAAAAACAAGTTTTGGTTAATGGCCACGCGAAAGAAACTCTATACATATGCATTGTCATTTATTTATCATTTCAGTAGGTACGGTATTCCTCATAGTAAGGAAAGGCGGGTGTTGATCGCCTGTGCATAGAGGTGCTGCATATTTTGTACTCGCTATTCATTCGCCCGCCATATTCCGACCATCGGCTATTGGAATAGCTGGGATAGCATTCCGCCCTGGCGTACCTCTAGTCTCTAGTCTCGAGTCTGCCCACACATGAAGACCGACTTACACTTACTTGATTGTCTGGGCTACCATAAAAACTGTTTTAGTTAGAACGCGTTTTCTTTAGTTAAAACTTTTACTAAGTGACCTTGAGTTGCGCGAAACAAAAAGTTTCGTTAAAACAAATGAAAATCCTATGAGACTCGCGTGTAAATTAGAAGTGTTTTATATTAATAGGTCATATTTCTGTCATAATAATTAAGATAAGCTTCTTAGGTATAACGGATAGTAAAAGCCCGTATTCAGTTAGGTCGTGCGAGTAGGTACTGCAATAAATACATGTTTAGTCGGACCAAGTTACTAACGAAAACACTTCCCGTATGAGAAGGCAGCACATGTAGCTAATTATTCAAGAGATAATCTTTCGTGACAGGCACTATCACCACTGGTATGAATACAAAGGAACCCATAAAATGTTACAAAAGTTACTAAAATGTGCAAGCTTTTCCTGCGTACACACCCTGCCAGGTTTCTTGGCACCTGAGCGAGCTCTATACGCAGCACAAATGTTCCAAACTCTTGGCACGATCTGTAATAAGTACAACTCCGACGCCGCCACTTAGAAAATCCGTCTGATTTGTTCGGTCGATGCGTAGACCGAACTAGGAATAGATTGACCGAAGCGGTATGGTATACTGGCATTCACTGACATTAATTGAGGGTAGGCGAAGATCTAGGTAACAGGTTAATCGATTAAGGGGAAGTGAATAGCGGATGCTCACGTACATACTCGGCCCGTACAGCCCTTCACATCCTTCCCAGGTGCAAACGAGATACAGATGCAAACGAGCGACAAAAAATCTCAATCTCGAGAGAGAACCGACTTGTGATCTTTCAAATGGGGAATTATGATGATTAAATACTGTTTTATTAACTTGAGCTGTATGAATTTGAGTAAGCGAAAAATTTACTAAACTAACGACGAATATTAATTAATAATAAAATCCAAAACGTGCTGACAAAAAGTGGGTATTAAAATTTTAGCCGTGCGACCAAATTACTAAGTGAGCGACTAGAAATACAAAGAGCTCAACTTCAATACTAAGATAGAGACGATTTTTCCAATTTAGGTTTGACATAACGAACTATTAAAAAGTTCACTTTAAGCACCGTTTTGTAAGTCGCTTAATTAAATTATGATTAATTTATTATTATTAATTTATTATTATTAATTTATTTATGTATTTTTTTATTTTTTTTTATGTATTTGTATCTTGCAATCAGTCTTTCGACTATAAACAGATGCGATGTAGTTTATATCGGGTAAGGCGCTACTCCCAGTGGAGTCTGCCTTTCTTATGTGGAGTCAGTTTATTTGCTGACTATCCTGGTCAAATATATCACGCCGCTTTTTTAATCTGCGTATGGTTTCTGGTATTGTAAGCTGGCCTGCAAGTTGGTTTGGGTGCCTTAGAAGGCGTTGTTTGTACTTGTCACAACGCATCTTCATTTCCTGTTTGACCATAAGCATATTGGTACCATCATGGATCTCCGCTGTTCTGATAAACCAAGGTGCCTTAGTTATTTGTTTTAAAATATAGTTTTGAGCTCTTTGTATTATCATTATGTTGGAATCACTAGCAGAACCCCATAGTTCTATGCCATATGTCCAGATTGGTTTCAGTATGACCTGGTAGATGAGAAGCTTGTTGTCGATCGCTAGTTTTGAGTTTCTTCCAAGCAGCCAATGTAGGCCTCTATATTTTAAATTAATTTCATCTCTCTTTGCTTGAACATGTTGCCTCCAGGTAAGTCTGCGGTCTAGGTGCATTCCCAGGTACTTAATAGTGTTACGGTGTGGGAGATGAGTGCCATTTAGGCTAACAGGTGGACAGTCTTCTTTGCGGAGGGTAAAAGTTATGTGCACTGATTTGGATGCGCTTGCTGCAATTCTCCACTTGGATAACCACTCTTCTACACAGTGCAAACTTTTTTGTAGTTTTCGAGATGCTTCATCTGGACTTCTGTTTGAGGCTAGAATAGCCGTGTCGTCGGCAAAGGTTGCGATTGTGACCTCTGGACTTTGTGGTAGGTCAGACGTGTACAAAGTATAGAATACGGGCCCCAATACTGAGCCTTGTGGGACTCCCGCATATATGTCGTGGAAAGGTGATGTGCAGTCATTTTCTTTGACTTGAAATATTCTGTTTGACAGGTATGATTGTAATACTCCATAAAATGTATGTGGTAATAGAGTCTTTATTTTGAATAAAAGCCCCTTATGCCATACTCTGTCGAAGGCTTGTTGCACATCGAGGAATGCAGCCGAACAGTATTCTTTCTTCTCGAAGGTCTTTCTAATAGTTCTGCAAACTCTGTGAACTTGTTCTATTGTACCGTGTTCTTTACGGAAACCAAATTGGTGGTCGGGGACTATAGAGTTTTCGGTTAGAACCTTGCTCAGTCTGCTTAGCAAGATCTTTTCACACAACTTGGATAAAATTGGTAGCAAACTTACCGGCCGGTATGATGTTATGTCGTGGACTGGTTTGCCCGGTTTAGGAACCATGATAATCTGGGAAACCCGCCAAATATCTGGGAAGTGTCCCAGTCTCGTGATGGCATTGAACAAAGTACAGCCATGCCCTTACGTGGTAGTTCCTCGAGGACCCTCTTGTCAATGAGATCGAAGCCCGGTGCCTTGTTGTTCTCTAGATATCTTATGTGAATACAGATCTCTTTAGGTGTCACAAATTTAAGAGGTAGATTGAGTTGATAATCTTGGTTTAGAACGAAGTCAATATCTGATTCGTTTGCATTTGGTCCTGGATCATTGGGTTTAAATACTAAACCCAATGATCCAGGACCAAATGCAAACGAATCAGATATTGTATTAATTATAATATTGTATTAATTTAGTATTAATTTATTATCATTAATTTATTATTATTAATTTATTATTATTAATTTGTCATTATTAATTTATTATTTATTACTAATTTATTATTATGATTAATTTACAGTCACTCGTGTAACCTCCAGAGGTAAGCATTCGATTATAAAAAAATAAGAAGAGAATGGTAGGCGTAATAGCAAAATTAAATGATGTACTATTTTCTCATACGACCCATACATTTCCCTGACTGAGGACGAATAATCAGGTCAAATGAAACACAATTTATAGTGAAGGGAGGTGAATAATAAAATAATATTTCTTGTGTGGGAAATGTCCCCACAGGTTTCAACGGAAGGTCTCATCAAATCTTGAAAAGGTACACAAACTTTTTTCTTACATCTATTGAAACTTAACAGTCAAGTACGAGTCGGTTTTCTAACGAAGGGATCCGACCATGTTACTAGAATAATACAAAAAGAAACATGTCTTTAAATCTTTATTTATTTTTTATTATTACGAGCCCTCTATGTCCCACTGCCGGGCAAAGCCTTTATCGCTACTCAACTATTTATAGTTGAGCAACGACCTGTTAAACTACGGATAATACAACTTAGGGAACGTACCCATACCACAGATAAGATAATAGTTACTTCGTACCCATACTACGTGACCATTTTTTTGCTCTTTTTGACCCCAAGCCAAGACTGGTATTTTGTACTAGCGTGGTACTTTAAAGAGCCCCCATAAAAAAAATGTTCATATAGTATGGGTACGTTCCCTTAACTTTTCTTTCAGTTGTGCAATCGGTGTTGAGCAGCGGGGCCGTCGTCGGGCTCTCTCTCCCTTTTCCACTCTATGCGATCCTGAGCGGTCTCCCTCCAGTCCTTATTTCCTGGGTCGGCCACGCTTTCTCTTAGCATTATCTGGGAGCCAGTCTGTGGATCTCGTAGCCCAGCGATTCGGCAGCATTCAAGCAATATGGCCGACCCAGTTCTACTTTAATTGGGCAGCCTTCTGAACCCTTATTTATTTTTATTCCGGGTAGTTCAATATTTGTTGTGTAGGTCAGAAATGCACATTATGTAATAAAAAACTCTACCTATCTACATATTATGGTTCATCAGATGCAGCCCGCTTAAGGACAGATGGACGGACAGCAAAGGCTTTTTTATAGGGTTCAGTTTACACCCTTCTCATACGGTATCCTAAAAAGGTTAAGTGAAAATCACAGTAAGCAAACCAGTTCCGTAGGTATCTACTGAATACTAATAGGTACTTGTTGTAAAGTTTTTGATGTTTACTACACCGTTAAAATAGGGCAAACTTTGATTGTCCGTTAAACTCTGAGCATCCGGGTGTTTTAGCCTTATTTCATTATCCAAGCGTGACTCGTAAAATGCGGCTTTGAAATAGCGGCCGCAGGTGGCACATACTAAGTGCGGAATTCAGAAATTTTAATTAAAAAAGAAGCTTGCCCTGATTTTAAATTAGAAAATGCAGCGGGGTTTTTATTTTATTTGCGTACAGGGATGTTGTGCTTCACCGTGGTGTAGTTTGAGTTTCACAGAGTAATGAATGCAGGCGGTTTGGGCTATAGAGACTGAGATGCGATCCTGGCTCGCAATGTTTATCTCATGGCTCTAAAATACCTTCGTTTATGGTCCATGTTGGGAATTTATTGGGTAAAAGCAGGGACAAGGGCATGAGAACTATAGTTTTACGGATGTTTGACAATATAGGTACATCGCTGTTAGATGTGGGTTAGTTTGACTGGCCTGACGACGTGACTAAATATATGAGATGCACCTGAACGAAGCATCTCACATCGTACCTTTTGTACTTGCCTCTTTAGGTTCATTTTTCTAGTGTACCCTGTGTACTTTCCTGTTGCTACTGCGCATTGTTCGGCAGTTGAGTAGTAAACTACTTAGTTTTAGTTGTTAAGATTGCCATAAATGCTAGTTAGAGCGAATTTTACCAACGAAAAGTAACTTTTTACTCGAGAGTATACTTTTTCATAAAACGATCTTATTTTGAACTGTCATTGTCATACAAGTTATCCCCGGAATAGTTATTTTCAAATAACTTTTTGTTGGTAAAATCCAGCCTTTATTATAAAACAAGCATTCCACTGTTTATAAGTTTATGTCTGTATATGTCTTAATACTTTTATTTTATTTATGTACAAGTTTTTATAAAGGTGTCTTCCAGCCTGAAAAACATTATTATTAGTGGACTGTAATTTTGTGTGCTAGGTAGATTAGCAATCAGTTTGACCGGCCATTAGTTAGGTGACAAATTTAAATTTTAAAATTGTTTATACAACTTAGGGTTTGTCGTTTATATCAATAGCTCTATTTTTGATCTAAAATAACTATGCAAATGTCTTTCAAACTAATGCTAAGGATATTCGCTTATACTTTCAATTGACGTTTGGCAAAATATGGCTCGATTATTTCACAAGAGCTGTCATTTAGCGACTGTAATTTCAATTTGAACAGAATCTGTAAATGTCAAAAGATGCAGCTTAAAGCTCTAGAGTTAACGTTTACACACATAGCAATGAGCTCAACAACAATGTGCAGTGCATGATTGATCTTGAATATTAAGGTAGAGTTTATTCAAACTGAAATGACGCGAACCCACTCCTTCATTTACGATATGCTTAATTGAGTGTGTAAATGCGGTAGTAGCGCGCGTCATTTCACTTGGACAAGGTCTACCTACAGTAAAAAACTTCTTAAAACTATTAATTTTCCCAGAACTGGCGAGCATGTTGGTTAGTGTATATGGTCATGAAGGTAGTAGGTACGAGGATCTAGCCAAAGCCAGGGTTGCAGTGGGTGCGGATAGCGTCACGTTTCACGCTAAAATGTGTGTGAAAATGGTGAAATATTTACAGAAATATAACGCGTCAGTTTAAGCACAGATACTATAATATTGTACTAATAGTTAAAGCTATACGGAGCATAACAATAGCATATCAATTTGTCTAGTACGTTTTATATTGTATTTTTATCCTTTTAATGTAACTAAAGTAATATGGTAGGTATATCACTTATTTAAAACAGTGTGCACCCTAGTTTAGTTACTAGAACCTATATATAGCAAGTATTCATTTGTATAACTATAGGCGAAAACTTGTAATTGGCTTAGACATAAGCACTCTCCTTTTATTCAAATAAAAATTATAAGCTGTAAGTTTTCCGAATAATAAAAATAAAATAATATAAACTTTACTATGTAATCGCTAACGTATGATTAGACGACTCTGGGTGCGGCCGCAGGACTTACTACATTACATCACTCATCATCATCAACATGCTCTATGCCCACATTGATCGACTGCTGAACTTGGGTTTTATTTATCTTCTTCTTTACCTACCATATCATTTATTGCTTCGTTTCCCAAACTAGGAAGCCCTGTGTCGTGGGAACCAGAAACAGCGACGTCACAAACATGTAAACAACTAAGGTTACTCTGGCTGAATTCACGAGAATCTCACTGTATATTGTATGTTATAGGGATGCATTGAGCTAGATGATAGTATTTACGATACAGATAACGATACAGATAATATTTGAGTTCGATTTATACTTACCGCTGATCGTAAACGCTGCCACGATACAGGCTGAAATTGATTTATTTTTGGTACCTCAATTTCCCTATCTTTATGTGTCTTCCAGTTGTACTTGAGGGATACCTCTCAAAACATTTATTCCTGAATACGGAGAAAGTACAAAAAATGGTTTTGAATGTAATGGTATTGGTAGCTGATATAAAGTCAGTCTGACGACAGGCTTTATTTCGTGTTAAATCAGAAATCCTTCGACTGTTCAGAAGTAAACGGACAAATCTTCGAGGAAAATGTTTTTCTACGTCGTCGCTTGTTGACGGTTTCTTGCAAACATTTTCTTTTCGCAGTACGCGGTACAAATTGGCTCTACAAGAAGGTTAATAAGGTATTTTGTTCACTAAACAATTCCAGGCATAATTTAGTTGTTTTAATTATGTGACCATTTCACGTTTGCTTTTCACGCAAGAGATGCACCCAGTGCGGGCGATGTACCAATGAGATGTAAATCAGACTTTCTGTATTTCGGATGACACGAAGTTGTAGATTCCGGACTATCGCTACTCAGTAGCTACTCAGTAGTATCACAGATACTATAATATTATACTAATAGTAGTATGTAGTAGTAGTAAATCCCACCAACCCGCACTGAGCTAGCGTGGTGGAATATCTCACTCTGACTCGTATATGGGTAAAGGCCTGTGACCCTCGGTGGCGACGACCTAGTTTTTCGCAATACTACCATGGCTGCCCTAGCCAAGCGCGCGGACACCATCTTGGTGAACGAGCTGCTCGCCTTCATACAACAGAAGCTGGACGTGATGGACGAGCTCTCTATTGTTATATTTTACATCGATGTCTAGTTTTAACGTATATATGTGATTTTTAATGTCCCGAAATAAAGATTTATTATTATTGGTATTATTGTTATTAATGGGCAATAATTACTTATACTTGTCGTAGTTACATCATCGTAGATTCGTAGCTGCAGCTACAGGAGCCTTTTAACTAGGCGGAACTGCACCGCAGCGGAACTGCGCGGCAAAGTTGGGCAACTAGGCAAAACTGACGCTACCTCACGCCCCCGCCCCTCTCTCCTCTTTCTATCTCTTTCGTTCTTTGTTCAAATGGCGGGTGAAACTGTCGCGTCGCTGCAGTTCAAGTGCGGTTTACCAAAAAATGACGCGCCGTGTCGCGCAGTTCCGCTGCAGTGCAGTTCCGCCTAGTGCGTTCGCACCTTTATCATGCTAAATAGGTTGCTGAATAACCGTGTGTGCCTCTGCCTACCCGCACGGCGGCCACATGACGCCATGTTTGTTTTTTTTTTTCGAGCAGCGGCGATTAATATGTCGAGTGAGCACTCAAGCAAACTCCCTCATACAAGATAGAAAGCCCGTAATAGAATCTCGAAGCCAGTAAATGAAATTCCATCGAGAATATTGAATAGACATACCATCGTAAATACGAGTATATCAGCATCGTAACAGGATATCAGCAGAGAAAACAACAATCAAATTACGGTTATACATTCCTAAAGGAAATTAAATTATTTGGTTCAATCAGTCAGACGGAACATCGGTACATGGATGTCATTATTTCGTTCACGTACTTCCTGCATGCGAGAGTGACATGAATATAAATTGGCTATCGACATCTATTGGGAGTATTGGGACTAAGTATTTTACGATCGGCGATGGCTTTACACTGTTTGGTTTTGCAGACAGATGCGGAAACTTATTAGAGGTTTAAACACACCACCGACACCACACACTGACAAAAATTTCACTTTCATGGTGTGACGTGGTGTGACATGTTGCATGCGCGGGCCCCGACAGACCCTCTGGACGGTGTGTTCAAAGTTGTTCATTTTACGACGGACGACTCAAAGTTTAACTGATTCTCGCAAGTCTGACTGAACTGATACTTTGCGCGGTACCAAAATCTTTTTTTTTATTTAGTGCAGATTAGAAAGAAAGAAATGGCGTTTATTACACAACAAAAACAAAAATCAAAAACACACATTTCATGTGAAACATAAAACAAAAACATAAAACAAATCATAAAACATAAACATTAGGTATCTACCTATCTACCTAACCGTAGGGTTACCCTTGGTATATATGTATACCAAGTTTCTAACACAGTTACCTACTCCGACGAGAAGAATGACAATTTCATACGAAAAACGCTAAGGCTACAACTAGGTGGCGCTAGTAAAATGTTTTTGACGTGATAACGTCAAATCGATGAACGCCGGCTGCAGGCACTAAAATTGTCACGTTACGCTTGTCACGTTCCGCCTGAGCCAGTCACAGTCGCTATCACGTAAAATTATCGTCCGTAAACCGACTTTACCGACACGTTGGTACGCGTATTCGGTTACGCGTGTCCTGGTCCTGGAAGGCCATGTCCGTACGTGCAGCTACGCGTACACTCCGCCGGCTGTTAGTCTAGTCACGCGTCAAACAGGAAGCACTCGTTCTGTATCGACAAGCTGTACCCGTATCGAACGTTCGCGTAAACACACGCGTAACCGACTACACGTACCCAGCTTTAAGCTGTGTACGGACCCTCGCGAACATTGGTACGCGTAGTCGGTTACGAGTGTCCTGGAACGCCTTGTCCGTACGTGCAGCTGCGCGTACATTCTTGGAGAACGCGTGCCGCGCGAACTGGCTCGCGCTCGTTCTGTATCGACGAGCTGTACCCGTATCCAATGTACGCGTAACCGACTACGCGTACCCATGCGTTGCTGTCCGTACGCAGCTTTAAGTACATTATCGGACGCTCCGTGTTGCGGATGGCACGTTAAGCTGTAGGTCCCGGCTACTATCACTACTTGGTAGTATTTTAGTAGTCGTAAAACCCCTCTGCCAACCCTCACTTATCCATCGTAGTGGCAGTGGCTCAATTTTACTCGTATCCGGGTAAAGCCTATACGCCCCTCGGTGGGGACATTAATGGGCTACATTTACTATACAGACACACATAATTGCTTCTAGCTATAGTACCCCCCTCCTGGGAATCGAATCTTGAGCGAGAGAGCTTCAATCTCAGCCACAAAGATTGTCCTTCGACATTCGAGACGGCATTGTTATGAAGAAATCACAATCATATTATTGGATTTATTCCAGCCGGGAAGCTCCTCAGCAATAATTTTTTTACCAACAGAGTATCTTATGTACTAAGCTCCTTATTGAGTAAGCCGGCTTCGTAATAACGTTGTGGTATTAGATTGTTAGCAGTTGGACGTTTAGGGAAATATTTAACTGTTTTTGGATTTTATATACTGACCGCCGCACTCAGAGAGGATTTAATCAACCATTAGTCAGTTCCAAATTTGAATTTACATACCTGCAAAATCCTTTACTTAGAAATCCTTAATGAATCATTAAATGACTCTGGGTACGGCCACAGATTACTAAATAGTTACTACATAACAGATACTTCACTCAGTAGGAAATTTCCAATACCTACTGCTATAATACCTATGAGACACGGAACTCCAACAGGCTGGCTGCAATTAAGCACAAGCTTGCAAAAACTGGCAAAACGATCCATGTTATGGGTCCGGCGGTCTACAACAAGTTACCTGAGGCTATCACTGGTGCACCGAGCGTACCCATCTTTAAAAAACGTTTAAAAACATGGCTTATCGAGAAGACCCTTTACAGCTACGATGAATTTATGGGACTGTGACTAATATAAGAATTAATTATAATTTAACATACAATGAGTATGTGTTTGACATTTATTTCAATATTATGACATTAGTTAATTTAATAATTAATAATATAATAATGACAATTGCACTAATTTTACTATAAGATACATGAGTATAATCTTGACATTATTATTATTATTATTCCATTATTCTGACATTATTTAATATTTAATAATATGATGACATTTATAATTTATTAAATAAAAGATGAATGGAGACATAGTGACATATTACAGAGTACATAAGTTAAGTATAAATATGATGATGATGATTTTATATGTATTCTGACCCCCTTGTGACTTGTAATGAATATTATCAATAAACGATGTCTATGTCTATGTCTATGTCTAATAGCCTACTCCGTCGCGTCAGCAACCGCTGCATGCTAAAATGCGCCTAAATGCTCAAGCGTACAGTTGTGATCGCCTCGCACCGCGCGATCTCACACTAATCGCAGGGCTGGCGGACATCGCAGATACTCGTACGATACGAACGCAGTTCAAAACGTGCGTGCGCTTGGCTTGCGACAACCATACTGACGTTGAGCGCAGGGCCATAGCCGTGAGCTCCGAGAGCTCGGGCGGGCGGTAAGTAATTATAGCGCGCGAGTACATTCAGTGACGGAGGCCTGGGTACGGCGGAGAGAAGAAATCCTTTGGACCGCTAAAGTTTTGCTATCCTGTGTGTTGGTATTTGTAGGATAGTGCTAAAAAAGCAGAACAAACCATCAAATAATTGTAACCAATTTGATCGCGTCATATTTAAACTCTCTATTCCTGAGTTTCACGAAACAATTTTTTATTTAAGCAAACTTTTAGCAACTGAAACAAATGACTATGAAAAAAAAATTTTTTTTTGTTATCTGGGTGCACGGCAGTGCACCACCAAGTCGAGCAAGCACAGCCGTACCATCCTTTTCTCGAAGCAATTCAGGCCATATTCGACCCCCCTAAAACTTCGTTGTGGATAAAACAAGAAGCCTGATTTTTCTGTTACTAATTAGGCCTTATATCAACACGATATATTAAATTTTTTATTCAATTTGAACCAGTAGTTTAAGAATTGTAACATGTCAAAGTTTCCTCATTTTGTCACTGACTGACTGACCGATCATCAAAACTCCCAGGCACTTCTAGCAGACATAGAACCTTCAAATTTGGGATATAAATAGTAATTAGTATTCTTATCAAGGGAAAACTTAAACATTTCAAGCTTATGTTATAGTTTTCCAGAAAACCCATCTGCATCAATAACTTTGTAATCTTATATAAAATGTATAGGATTACAAAGTTACATTTGCAGTTTATGAATCATTGAATGCCCCTAGGAAAATATGCCTTTACAAACAAGATTCTATAAACATTTATGTAATACATACATAATATCACGCCTGTTTCCTAGAAGAGGGATACGTACATCCACCAGGGACCACCACTTACCACGGTCCAGGCATACATCCCTCGTTTCCTTTGGTTACCATTATGGCTTAAATTATATATTACTAGCTGACCCGGCAAACGCTGTTTTGCCATATAAATAATTATAACACTTAGGGGTATGAAAAATAGATGTTAGCCGATTCTCAGACTACGAAGACAAACACTGTGACACGAGAATTTTATATACAGGGTGTAACAAAAAGGGTTTAACTCCCGAATGTATGTGGTTACTATGGGACCAACTTGATCAGAGCAACTTGATTTTTCACTTCTCCATATAAATCAGCCGAGCGCCCAGACCGAAATGTATGGGGAAGTGAAAAATCAAGTTGCTCTAATCAAGTTGGTCCCATAGTAAAAGTTGCTCAGAATGATGTCCCAAACCACATACATCCGGGAGTTAAACCCTTTTTGTTACACCCTGTATATATGTATGATGTACATTCCCGACAAAATGCTTCAAATATAATAAAACTATTCAATCAATAGAACAAATTGCGTTCTAATGCGACGGGAGTGGTAGCAGATTAATCCAATTGCTCGATAGATGGCGCTGCCTGTATTTTAACTCACGCTATGGTTTGAAACCGTCGCTAGCTTAAGTAGCGGAGTTGCTCGCCAGCGATTTCAACTAGTTGTTGATAATTTTTGTATCTGCATTAATTATTATATTTACTAACTATTTGGATTTGTTCATCTAGCACATTTGCCAGAACTAGTAGTCGCAATGGATTCGGAAATAGTGTATGTGAATGACCAACCATGCCCACACCGGATTGTACGGATACCTGGCGATGGGTCGTGTTTGTTTCATTCTTTGTCATTCTCTATGTATGAGAATATTGAGTCGTCGTATGAGATTAGACTTGCTATAGTCGAGTATGTGGTAGCACATTGGGAAGAGTTCCAAGTTTATACTTGTGACGAGCACGGAGACCCCTACATTAACGCTATGTTTTTTATTGTTATTGTAAAAGTACCAAAGGTACCAAATTTTAAAAAGTAGAACTTTACAAAAAGAAGTGAGATCCCATCAAAAACATCCTGTAAAAAATACCAAGTCTCGCAGCTCTGTGATTCTACCGTAAAAAGTTGTGAGATCCATGTTATACCAAGTCGGTTAACTGATTTAGTCCCTACTTAAGGGGCCTTCTGTCTTAAGTTAATACGTAAGATATTTTCATATCTATATTCAAATCTTTTACTTTTTAAATAAAAATATCGACTTGGCCATCGCATGAAGGCACAATGTATCTTCGAAATCATATCTACATTATATTAGGTTGTTTAGAGTATAATTGCGTTCTACACGATTAAAACTTGGTTCCAAAACTAATATATGTATACCTTTAACAAGCGGCAACAATAGAAAATGGAAGACTAGTGCAACAAAATTACTAATGCTCTAGTTATTTTCAGTCCATTAAATTCCAGTACCTTTCACTTCTTTATGCATTCGGAAGGAATTTGATGAAAAACCAGGTTTCTGGCTCTTAGTTCTGTGTGATAGATAACGTATTTGTATATATTTATTACACGATACATGACAGGACATAAAAACAGAAATAACATGTACCAAGGTCAGCTTATCTCTAAATAGAGATTTCTTCCAGCAGACCCTGGTTGTAAAGGACTAAACAAACTAAGCATGCGATGGCCAAGTCGATATTTTTATTTAAAAAGTAAAAGATTTGAATATAGATATGAAAATATCTTACGTATTAACTTAAGACAGAAGGCCCCTTAAGTAGGGACTAAATCAGTTAACCGACTTGGTATAACATGGATCTCACAACTTTTTACGGTAGAATCACAGAGCTGCGAGACTTGGTATTTTTTACAGGATGTTTTTGATGGGATTTGTTATTCTCGCGATTAAATTAGTTAAGTGACAACTTAAATTTCAAAATGGTTTCGTGAAACTCAGGGTAAGCTAATCTAGTATTATGTCTGCGGTGACTCTCTGAAAAGCAGCAGAAAAAATAGTTAAAAGTAGAATAAACACGAATCCGTTACAAAAGTAAACTCTCTCAATTTATAAATGACGATCGATCCAATTGACGATTAAATTTATTTTTAATTTACCCAAAACAAAGGGATATTATTTCCCATTAAAGACCCAACCTTGTGAGTTGGTAATAAATTCCAAAACCGATAAAAAAATCCGCTTTTAAATGCTGGATTAAAGGGTAACCATTCGTGTCTTATTTAACGAAAAGGCATTTTAGCCTGCGGGCGATTGGGCAGTGAACTCAATATCCCAAAGGAATACAGAATCCATAAAACAGAATATCTTTTATAATTAAGTGCGAGTGGGACTTGCACACCAAGGGTTCTGATCACACTTGGAGTACACACACGTGTAATTAGGTTTCCACATAAAAAAAACTTAAGTATGATGTCATCCATGTAAACCAAATGAAAGACAGAAATTTGAAGTTTTCAGATTTTTCCATTTACTTGTGCTGTGAGACCTTGCTTCATTGCGATTTCTATGAAAATCCAACAATTTTACAGCATAAATGGTTGTAGCGTTCGATTGCGTTGATCTAGATGGTTGATTTTTTCACAACTATATGCGGCCACAGACCCTAACAATTGATATAAATTTCAGCTTGATAGAATAGAATAGACGTTTATTGCATTATAATCTTACAGGCTACACATACATCCCACAAAACCAAATGTTAGTTTGATTTTTCTGTGGGTCGGGAGTCGCACTTCATAATTAACTTAAATAAACTATGCGATAAGATAAGCTATACAAAACTAAGTAGGAACAGGTAGTTGTTACAGAAAGGTCGAATATAATTTCTATGTATTTTTTTTATGTTTTTATAATGATAAAAATAGATTAATGTTTTTGAATTAGGTACTTAGGATCTAGAAGGTATTTTTTATACATGACTGAAAATTTGTTTCTATTCTTCTCAAGTCTAATATGAGATGGCATTTCATTCAATAATCTAGGAATCTGTCTTTTTAGCATTCTACCACCGAAGTAGTTATTTACTTTTGTAGTTTCAAATTTTCCTTGAGCAACCAGATCTTGTATTGAGACCGTGCTGCTTAGGTATTTTATGGTTCTGACTGCCATGGTCCACCATGATATGTCCACGCGTTCTTGATTTAAAGGTCTTGAAACACAGACAGACAGACGGACGAACGGACGGACGGACAACAAAGTGATCCTATAAGGGTTCCTTTTTTCTTGTAAGGATCGGAACCCTAAAAACATTTTTTAATGCACGGTAAAATTCAAGGTGGATATTTCCTTTTTTGCTGTTTTATTTAGAGTTAGAAGTGGAATAAATTCTGATTCTTATTATGTCTATTTGTTAAGCCAATCTGCTGTTTACTTGTTATAATCTTTGCAGTTAAAAGTATATTGATCAAATAATATACAATAATAAGTAAGACTGTCGGTTTGGACGAAAGAGGGGGAGGCCTTTTCCCAGCAGTGGGACACTTTAATGGCTAAGTAAAAAATAAAAAGACTGTCGGTTTGTCGGCTGTCTATATTTCTGTTTGTAAGTATATATCTGTCTCGTGGCACTCTAGTCGTCAAACAGATAGACGGATTTTGATGCAGTTTCCTGTAAATGGTGGTGGTGTCAAATGCAAAACATATAAGTGCAAAATATATTCATATTTTGTGCCTTTGCCACCCTGTGTATAGGAAAAGGCGTCACGCTATGGTATGTTATGTTTATTATATTACATATATCTAATTTAATTCCATACCTTTATTCACAAAAAGCGGCTCGAGAAACACAACACCCAGAACTTATAAAAATACCAAAAAGTTATGAACCGCTTAAGTTTTTTGCATTCAACGAGCGCACTTGGCTATAAAAGTGTCTACCGACGCCGTAACATGTGGCCGGAACGCGTTTGTGACTTGCAAAAATAATTCGACATATTATCAATATCAAAACACATCGCCCCTCTATCTTGTTTACATCAAAGTTGTTTACACACTCATCAATCAATCATGATACTCGAAAAGTTAAATTAAAGTGCAAATATGAGTAAGGAACAGCTACTGTCGACCGTAATGTATTGGTAATAAGACTTCTTGTCATGCGAATAATGTTGAGGATGCCGATCGATATGTGTTTCGTGTTTGGGAATGTTAAGAGGAATTTTATTAAATAACTGATAATGTTAAACACGTGTCATAGGGTGTCACAGGGATAGATTCTGGATTCGACCAACAAACAGTTATCCGGAGAATAACTATCCCGGGGATAACTTGTAACTTTTTCATAGACACCAGTGACACCTAGGTGAGGTGATCTGATCTAATCGCAATGGAACCCTTGGTGCGTGAGTCCTACTCGCACTTGACCGTTTTTTTTTATAAACACATGTCTCTACTTCATACACGAAGGTAATTTAGCGAACTTGAAAACTTGCGGAGAGTAAATCCGCCTCGAAACAAAGCGTTCCGTTCGTCAAAGGGCCATATGACGAGGGTCGGTGATAGCATCTGTTACGTGGAACGAAACGTACCTATCGCCACAGGACCCTAGTCGAAGAATCGAACGGCGTGTTCACTCTGTGCAGAAATCTGTTGATAGAGATAGGCTCTCCATTTGTATTGATGAGTATAAAAATATACTGAGATACTGAAAATCCGGCTAAGTGCGATTGGGTTAGCGCACACGACACAAATTGTTTTGCTTTTAAGGGTTCCGTACCCGAAGAGTGCCAAACGGGACCCTATTACTGAGACTTCGCTGTCCGTCTGTCTGTCACCAGGCTGTCTCATCTCATGAACCGTGGTAGCTAGACAGTTGAAATTTTCACAGATGATGTATTTCTGTTGCCGCTATTACAAAAAATACTAAAAACAAAATTTTAATATTAAGGGGGGCTCCCATACAACTAACGTGATTTTTTTATAGATAATGGTACGGAACCCGTCGTGCGCGAGTCCGACTCGCACTTGCCCGGTTATTGTATTTTTCCTTCATGTGTGCTATACTGGAGTATGATTTTCGCGCATTCGATAAACGATATCTGCACCTATATCGAGTGATTTTGTACGGGAATCTGTCAATATAGGTCTCGATATCCGTGTATCGAAGGCGCGAGAATCGACCCGCTGGTCTTCCGTTTTATATTTCTGGGTCAACGGGGAGCGGGTCAAAGTATAAGGTAGTACAACAACCTTTTATATAGGTTTTGATATCTTTGCGACCATATAGTTCTAGCAAACTTGGGGCATATTAGCTGTTATGCATATTGCAATGACCTACAGCTTTGGCTTACGATTGTAAGGTGAAATGAGATAATACTATCCATCTGCAAGTAGAAAAAAACGGGCCTTGAGAGCGGGACCAATAGGAAGGTAATCTTTTTATACCAAGAATCTATTTTCTGAAAACCCTAATGAACGTCTGAACATAAATACAAAAAAATTGGTCAAGTGCGGGTCGGACTCGCACACGAAGGATTTCGTATCATCGTCATTTGTGCCTAAAACGGCAATACCTACAATCCCGTCGTCAGTCGTCTCTTGCTATTAAAAAATGTCAGGCGCTATTGTATTGAAACTGACTTAATACCTACTATTTAATTCTAAACACCCTTTTTTCGTGTATTTCAGTATTTGTTGTTATTGCGGAAATAGAAATACACATTCTGTAAAACATTTCAACTCTCTAGCTATTACCGTTCGTGCTGTAGGACCCGATGACGGACAGACGGACAATAGGGTCCCGTTTGGCAGCTTTCGGGAACGGAACCCTAAAAATTATCATCATAAAAAGATCCGGACGAATTGAGCGTGAGATGGATGAGTGACTTGAGTGAGGAAGAAGTTGTGGCTCCGCAACATCAGGGAATGCGCGGGAGTGGCCAGCGAAGAACAGCTGATACATACTTGGCGAAAAACAGAGAGGAGTATTAAGAGCTGACCACCAACCTCCAGTAGTGGAGCGACATTCTAAGAATAATTCCCCAAGTTAAAAAAAAAATCGGTTAAGTGCGGGTCGGTATCGCACACGATGGGTACCGTACCATCGTACAACAAATTAAAAGCACTCAAAACAATAAAAAAATAAACAAAAAGAAAATTTAAAAAGTTTATGCCTTCACGAGATTTGAACCGACGACCTCCGGATTGAGAGTCTACATCATACCGGCTAACCACAACCATGTGGGTTGACGCGAAATATGATAGCATATTTAAATGTGTAGTATATGTGTCTATGACATGGTTGCTATGACAATAAATAAACAGTTTCAGTCAAGATCTCCATTTTGAAATGCGTAAGTGTATCTAAACACGTCTCTTGTATCGGGGCCCCCTTTAATTTGCAATATCTTTCGTATTTCAGTATTTGTGGTTGGTGCGGCAACAGATATACACATTCTGTGAAAATTTCAGCTTTCTAGCTATTACGGTTCGTGCAGACGGACCCGGTGACAGACAGGACGGACGGACGGACGGACGGACAGACGGACAGCGAAGTCTCAGTAATAGGGTCCCGTTTGGCACCCTTCGGGTACGGTACCCTAAAAAGACTTCATGATCTTTTACTAAGGCTGGATTTTACGAACGAAAGAGTAACTTTTACTCGTGAGTATCTTCTACTTTTTCATAGACACCAGTGACACCTAGATCAGATCACCTCATTTTGAACTGTCATTGTCATACAAATTATCCCGGATAGTTATTCTCGTATCACTTTTTGTTGTTAAAATCCAGCCTAAGTGTGACTACTCTCATAGAGAATGTATGAAAGATTGTTTTTCACTGACATGTGTGAATGATGAATGATATGTGTGAATCGACCTTTAAAACGTCATGTCTGCATTATTAGTGTTCCATTAGTCATGTCCACGTGGAATGCGGATGACGTCTAGAAATTCACAACATTACACAAAATAACCGAAATCGGTCCTTACAGCCAGAATTTAGCTACACCACATAGTCACAGAAAGGCAAAAATGGGTAATTTTTGATACCTGGTTGACAGTATTTTCTTTGTAGAAACCTAAGTAAACCAATTCCTGATTTTTAAAAAAATGGGACCAACCTGAAATTCCATTCTTTCATATAAAAAAAGGATTTTTGAAATAGGTTCACAAAAAATACCTATTTCGAGGTTACACTCATAAAAAAAAGATAAAAAAGGACAACACAAACGAATTCATATAACACCCACCTTTTTTGAAGTCGGTTAAAAAAAGAAGAAACTTTTTTGTTTATAAAAGTAAACATTTACATACAGGCCCATACATTGTTTCTGGCAGCGACATCACAAACATGTAAACATCCAAGATCTGTTTTTTTTATCCCCAGCCGGGACTGAACCCGGGACTGCACGCATGTTAGGCAGAGCCACAAACACTGCGCCACAGAGGTCGTCATAAGAAGTTGAGTGACACTTCTGCAAATCCTGAGACCTACCGCGTCGGGTTGCTGTTTACAGAATAAACTATTCACGAAGCGTATTAGCGGCGCCGGAGTTAATTAGACGAAGTGTTCCGAGCAAAAAGGCCCTTTTCGGGGTCCTGTACCTAAAGGGTAAAACGGGATCCTATTACTAAGACTCCGCTGTCCGTCCGTCTGTCTGTCTGTCCGTCTATCACCAGGCTGTATCTCATGAACCGTGACAGTTAGACAAATGAAATTTTCACAGGTGGTGTATTTCTGTTGCCGCTTTAAAAACAAATACTAAAAAACAGAATAAAATAAGTATATAGGGGGGCTCCCATACAACAAACATGATTTTATTGTTGTTTTTGTAGATAAACGGAACCCTTCGTGCGCGAGTCCGACTCGAGCTTGGCCGGTTTTGATGTGTCCAGCGTGTCCGACCTTGTTTCTTGCGACGATTGGAAGCCTTTGTTTGTGTGAGTGTAGTTGTAGGCCGGTTGTTCCCAGTCGTACCTAGGCACAGCGTTCCAACGATCCTTCGGCGCGTGATTACATGTGGAACTAACACTTGCTGATCAATGAAGAATGATATTGTATAGATATAAATACTATCTAAATCTAAAACAACGCTTTCAAAAATACAAGATATATTTTTTGGCGTTTACTGTGATGCGTGTGCAATCCATGACTTGATACAGGTACCAATAATTGTAATCTGTGACTGGCACACAGATTACCATTATATGGCAGTATTGTCGACAACACGCAGAGTTGCCAGTAACAATTTTTTTATTGAATGAAGATGGAAAGGTCTATGTTGATGTAAACGTCACTTACACCGTGTGAATGACGTTTAGGCGTGAGTCACACGCCTAAAGATTTTTGGAAGACGTATTAGATTTGCCGATTCCGCAGGCTACAAACATACTTAACTAAGCATGAGAGAGATAACTTTGGTTATAGCTTTAAAGCTAAGCCGACGGATGTGAAAAAATCACTAATACATAGCTAGGCTATCGGCGAAGTTCAGGAGACATAAGAGTTCTACATTACGCTGTTTAAGATAATAACAGCCTTTAGCAAAACATGCTGGTTATATTTAGCTACTCATAATAAATACATATTATGGAAACATTATTTAATAAATATATATTCAGCGTGATATTCTAAAAACAACTTAACTCTGTTAATTATCTTCTAGAACATCAATAAACAGCTCTCTTATGTTTACCGCAGTTTCCACGGGTACTCCCACTGAGAGCGATGTCCTGTCCTATAACAGTTTCGGTATTCAGGGTATGCCCGGTAATTTGGGACGCAAATATTTTCCTCATTACCCAAACTCTACCCTTCATTCTGTCTGAAATTATGCCCAACGTTGTAGATATTTTCCGAGGAACCCCTAATACTGAGTTTGGGGCTTACTCCCCTAATGTTACCGGAAATTACGATACCCGGTTACAAACATTTTAGAAGGTACATTGTAACTTTTTCATATCAGAATATTATTTTTGGGTTGTTTGAGGAGTAGGGAAAAGTCTCTGTCTTGTTGTAATCATATATTTCAAAATGGCCTGACAAGGTTGTATTTAATACAGTAAATATTGTGCAGAAAAAGACAACATTTGATGCCACACGTCACGTGACGTCATTTTTTTCTATTTTATAGAACTTAGGAACAAAGGTACCGTTTTGAGAGATCCTAAAACGTTTCTATTTCGACATTCTTATTCCAGTCCAGCAATACCTCGTGAATGGCACGGCTTATCGATGTCAGTTAAATGTCTCGGATAAACCATTCAGTAACGTCCGCTGTCTGTGCTCTGGCAAATTGATTGACACCTCCAGCAAATCACATTATCGAGACATGCAATGCAGTACGTCGATTCTGTAAAATTCACTCATTCTCTCACTTCGCATTTGCTTCACACTTTTATTTAATCGTGTTCGAGTACGAAGTAATCGTCGAATGCCACTTCTTGCGTCATCATCACATACATGTACTATATCTGTCAAAATCTCACGTTCAATTTAGTTCTACTCGCTGCTACGCTCGCAAGTGCAGCGCAAGTGTAAGGGTAAATTCGAATTATCAACCGAGTTTTTAGAATGCCAATCAAGAAACTCACAGCGAATTCAGAAGTGAAGTGTGCAGGTGAGGCTTACAGAATCACACGGCTGAAGCCTGTATTCCCACGGCTTGAAGGATAGAAAGCTAATCATAGCAACATTTGCCATTACTTAAATTATAGGAGTGTCAAAGTTGACTCGAGATTAGTACTAACTTAGGTCCATCTTTCGGAATGAATAAACCCAATTCTGTATCTCTTACATAAGCCCATGTTTCTTACTATACTTATGTTTATGTTTGTTTATTCTTATAGATAGAATTTACTAATGATAGCCGCTTCAAACCACAGCTCATGACGCCAACGACAAATATTCTCTAAAACATATATTTTACAGAAATTGCCACAGAAATATCTATATTTCAGACATCGAGAATAGAGCTTGTCGTTACTTATAAGTACATTAATGATCATGGTACGATATCAGTGCTAAATGGGGTGATCTTTATCTGCATAAAATTAGATGTTTAGGAAAAATATTCCATTCGCGAACGAGTACTCCAACCATAAGCCTAAATCATATCAATGTCAGAACCGTGACCCTGAATGGATCGAAAACCTTGTAAATACACTTTCGTCATCTCCCTCGGATGATCAATCATATCTACTGATGAATTGAATTGACGTGACGGCACAAACTTTATCCGGACTAGCATTCATAAATTATTATACCAACTTTACGCAAAACTCATCCCTAAATGTTACGTCGTACGGTAAAGTTTTGTGGGACGGAAAATGCGAGGAAATATCCAAATTCACGACGCAATGTCAGATGATATTCATGTATCCTCGGAACAGGCTGTCGTATTTCTATCTTTTAGAACTATTGGCCAAATGCAGAGAGTGATGGTGATCAAATAAAACTGACGGTCAATGCTGGACGTACATCTAGCGACACACAACGCAGATAGGCAACGGATTTTGTCTTTTTCTTTATCAGCATTTTTGCGTCCACTCTGGCCATATCCCTCCCTATTCGACTGGCATTTCGACTGCTGTGTATGAATTCCTATGGATGCCTTTCCGCCGTTCGTATGAAAGTAAAAATTTGGAATGTGTTTAATGGTTCGTTATATTATATTACTCTGAGTACGGTTTGCTAATATTTTCCGGGGACAGAGAGTAGGGATAGATAGACGGTTCTATAATGTTCTATCTATAGGAATTCTTAGACAGCAATCAACTGCATTGCGTGTCGGTGTCGTTTCCCAGGCGTCAGACAGTGACAGCATGACTTGAGAATGTGAGAAAAGTTGAATGATTCGTATCGTGACTTAATAAAAAACTATTCCTGAACTTAACTGCGACTCTGTTCATTGTAACTTCCCTAACTACACGACTCTATCGAAAGAAACTAGTAACAATAAAAATTCTGGGAGAGTATTTCTTTAGGGAGCTAACGAAAACACACGGAAACTGTTTTTCGAGTAAAAGAGTCACACAAATGTCATAACTCTGGTATCTATGTAAGTATTTGTATGTTATTTGTTTTATTTTTTATTTTACTTAAGTATTTTGGATCTACCTATTGTTGATTGATTGCTCGTTTTTATCCTGGGGTTTCTGGAAAAAATCTCTTGATAGAGATAAGCTCGCCTTTGTACATGCTATTTCCATTTTTTATTGTTGTAATGTATTGATTTGTTTGCAATAAAGTTATATTAAATGTCATGCTCACTGTAATACTGGAATTTTCTGAAAGTGAGACTCATAGCGTAATAGCATGACTTGAGTGTCCGTCAAGCTTCTCTCAGTTGTATAACCGAGACGAGACTAACCTTGAGTTGCACGAAACGATTTTGAAATTTAGGGTTGTCATCTGACTGATTTTTAAGGGCGAGAATCTCATAGGATTGTCAAATGTTTCGGATGCTATAGATAGGCTAAAATAAATTAGTTATGGGCAACTCAGGGTAAGGACCGTAATAATAAACCGCTCTCAGCTCTGAGAGCTGTCTCAAGCGCGTGATAATGACAGATACGGCGCGCGGTGGAACCCTCATTGTGATAAAGCTGGGACAACTCTCAGAGCTGAGAATGTTTTATTATTACGGGCCTTAGTCATCAACCGATGACGTGTACTAAGTATATTTTTAATATCTATAGTAATAAAGAACTTTGAACTTTGAACTTGAACCCTCACGAATCTCACGATAAAAGGCGGGTTCGAAAGTTTGAAGCGTCTTTCTGTATGTGTGGTGTGTCTTTCTGTGGCACGCTAGAGCTCAAACTGGTAGACTGATTTTGATGCGTTATTTTACTAGGGTTCCGTACCCGAAGGGTGCCAAACAGGACCCTATTACTAAGCCCCCGCTGTCCGTCCGTCCGTCTGTGCGTCAGCGGGCCCTCTAGCATAAACCGTAATAACTAGAAAGTTGAAATTTTCACAGAATATGTATATTCTGTTGACGCAACAAGAACAAATACTGAAATACACAAAAAAGGGTAAGTGATATCTCGGAGCTCGGAGCTTCGCCGCAGCCGCAACTTCAGAGTATTCGGAGCGGCGGGCGGTCCGAGCTCCGAGACGTCACTTACTCAAAAAATAAGGGTGTTTAGAATATAACCGGCCAAGTGCGAGTAGGACTCGCGCACCAAGGGTTCCGATCACACTTGGAGAGCGTAACACGTGTAATTAGGTTTCCACATAAAAAAAAAACTAAAGTGTGATGTCATCCATGTAAACGAAATTGAATCGGTGGTCCGAATGCTGGGAACATCAACGACGACGTTTAGTAAATACAAAGCAAAAGAATAAAAAGTGAAAGTCTGAGTTGAGACTCGAACTCGAACCACTTGTATAGTTCAGCGACACTTCTGTCCGCTGAACTATCGTATCCGGTAAAAGTGTTTGCGAAATTCCCAACCTCTTGATAGCCACTGAACTCCCTCAGTCTCCAATGTTAATTAATTTACGAATCTAACAATGCAGTTGCGGTATCTTTTGATTGCGTTGACCTATAAGTTTAACTTTTTCACAACTTAAATAGATTACAGACTTGTGTAATCGATATTAATTTCAACTTTATACCTCCATGCGTTTCTGAGAAAAAGTCTTAACAGACGGTGAGACAGACAGACAGAAATTTACAGTTTTCGGATTTCTTCCTTAACTTGTGCTATAAGACCTTCCTACATTCCAAATTTCATGACCCTAGGCCAACCGGAAGTACCCTATAGGTTTTGATTCCCTTGCGAGTTCCACGCGAGTTCATACAAATCCAGCAAAATTATGACATAATATCGCGGTATGTTGTGATTGCGTGGACCTAGAAGTTTAATTTTTTCACAGCTCCAAGGGACCATAGACCTGAGTAATCGATATTAATTTCAACATTATACCTACACGCGTTCCTGAGAAAAGGGGTCGTGACAGACGGACGGACAGACAGACAGACAGACAGACAGACAGACAGACAGACAGACAGACAGACAGACAGACAGACAGACAGACAGACGGACAACAAAGTGATCCTATAAGGGTTCCTTCTTTCCTTTTAAGGATCGGAACCCTAAAAATAGTAATAAGTAAATTTTAATATGTCAGACATTTTGTTTCTTTTATGATGGTGCGGAACCCATTGTGTGAGTGCGTGAGAGTCCGACTCGCACATGAATGATTATTTTAATTGGTCGTACGTACGTAAGTATTTTTATTAAAATTGCTTTCGTTTGAAAGTTATCAACTTAACAAGGAATCAAGTTAAAGACTTGTGCCGTTGTAAAATAGATATTTAAACGATGTTGTTAACTAAGTCGCATGCTAGGTCTAGTTTTAAAATGTAAACATGCCAAGAAGTGTAGCTTTTGCTAAATGGCTGGCTGGCTTTGCGTTATTACAGCCATTTATTATTTTAAAACACAAGGCCACTTAAGCGTATATTTTGCCGACGCGAAAATATTTTAATATCCGACGGCGTGGAATAAAATGTTATTAAAATCGTAATATTTCTGCGAGACGAGCGACTTTCGGATATTCTTGCAAATTAATTGGCCTTTCGTTGTTATCACGTTAGATTTTGTCATTTTTAAGTTGGGATTATCTGTTTAATCTTTTCGGGACATACACAAAAAAGATTTTACGTAGGTAATGAATGTATGAAAATACTTACTAGTAGGTAGAGAATTGCAGTTAAGAAAAAAATGTCTTACCATAACCATATTACCGGCCCGTTTGAAGATTCCCACGTATTTTTGTGAGAGATCCATCCGTCCATGTGCTTCAGGTCATAAAAACATAAAATAACCTATGAAATAGCAATAAAATGTCCATTCGATTCGTATTTGATTGATTGATTCTTGCCATGTAATACGAGAAAGCAATTAATTTATATAGAACTTTAATGTATAATTACTCTCTACGATTTTAATGTAGACTAACAATCATACATACATCAGATAATGTCGCTATAAGCCTGGCCGGAGAGGCAGAGAAGGCTATAAATATAGGCTACTTGCGTAAATAATATTCAGCGATTCTCTCGTCCAAATTATTGTTCGAAAGGAATAAATACGAAATCAAACTTGAACCGGCACCTAGATTATTTTAAGATAAATATAGAAGATAGAAGGCTACACCATTCACAAATTAAAAGGCCCATTTTGACAGTTCACGCCCATTCATGAAGTTTTAACCCCTAACGCGTAGGTAATAGAAGCGGTTTTTCTAGGTGCAACTTGTACGCTTTGCTTGTACGCAACAGTTGGCTTTTATTACCTACGCATTAGGGGTTACAACTTCATGGGCGTGAACTGTCAAAACGGGCCTTTTATTTTGTGAAGAGTATAATTTGAATTTGCCTTATCTTCTATCTATGTTGAAATGTCAGATTTCATGTCCGCGAATGACTACGCACGCGTATTATCCGGTTCATATACTGTTAGGATACGACCTTTTGGAATGGAGCAGAATATGACGTCACTTGACGCCTCGCCGTTTAGTACTACTGACAGGCGAGGCGTCAGTTGACGTCATATTCAGCTCCATTCCAAAAGGTCGTATCCGTACAGCTTTAAACCGGATAATACCTATGCGTTGCTCGAGCTAGTCCTAATTAAAGACATGATGTTCTACTCGTTTTGTATGTCACGTGACCTCACTACTGAGCTGAGACTGTCTTTTGAATGATTGTCAGTCTCCAGCGAGATGGTTGAATGCTCACAGTGTTTGTATTCACAGCGAGCGGTTCTCCGGTACATCGCAGTGCTGTGAAGTGATATGCAAACAACCATTATCGTACACGAACACGATCGATCTGATCGATCTCAAACTGCTTTGGGATGCGTCGGAGATAAAATGTTTTCAAGTGCAGAAATCGTTTGACAACGTCCCCTTCAGATATGTTGTAGGTGTATAACATTCGCAAGGATCTGTGAATTCTTTATAAGTATATAATTATAACATGAAACCCAAATAATATTTAAGGTTGTATGAAGACGGCGAATAAAGCCAAAATAAAATAGCCTTTTGTAAATATCTACGTAGTTACCCATGCGTGTTACGGAAAATTGGAGTCAATTAAAACTGAAAAAAGTTGTTTCTTTAAACTGATTTGTTGATCATGGATTTAGTTTATTTCACCTTTGACGGCTTTGGGAATCAGCATAAAAACCGGATGTAACTGGATGGAGCTCGAATGTTGGAGAGGTATTGATAATTGTCAATCGGTCAGAGTGGTCACGTGTCGGTAATACCAATTTACATTTCATGCGAATAACAGATGTGGGCTGCAGTGCAGACCACTTTACAGTGCGTTCCCTCCAGGGAGCACTTATCCAGTGGAGAGCGCATAGATACATTTTCCTTTGAAACACAACTCACCAATTTACGGGTGGCGGGGGACGAGGTAAGAGAGCTGTGATTGGTCAGCCGCTGCGAAACTGTCTGGTGGCCGGTCTTCGTACATAGGTTGCGTATGCGAACGTTTGTTGAATACAACAAACGTTTGGCCAGCCGCATTCCCCCGCAGGCGCAGTCAATTGGATATAAGTCTCTGGTTCCCTGCCACTATGACGAAACGATTATTTGATCGTGAGATGACCGTCGAAATAGATGTAAAAAGTCATGGACGATGGTTAATCACATCAACACAAAGGGAATTTAAAAATAAAAGCTACGAAGAAAGAAACAAACTAACGCAGAACGACTATCGGCCGTGACGTCATGTACCTGTATGCATCAGTCAATCTATAAATGATTCTTTTGACCCTATTGCACTATGCTATATATCGGCCAAGGTGACCCGGTTGTAAAACTAGTCTCCACTGTCTGAAAGGTCCTTAACAGTTGCATAAAATTCTTGAAGGTCAATTATTGCGCTTAATTTATTGCAATTATTGCTCTATTATGTATAAGAAAATGGCACATCGTGTTAATGAGCCTTAAGTTTGTATGTCGCGTCGCAACCGCCCAAATGATTTTGATTCCACTGGCGGCCCCGTGGCGCAACGGTTGCGCATCTGCCTACCATGCGAGAGGTCTCGGCTTCGAATCCCGGCTGGGGACAAAAAAATACCCCAGGTCTTGGATGTTTACGTGTTTGTGATGTTGCCGTTTCTGGTTCCCACGACACAGGGTATCCTAGTGTGGGGCCAGAAGCAATGTGTATGTGCCTGTATGTAAATGTTTAATATAAAAAAGTTTATTTTGATACAGTATTTTTACTAGTTAGGGAGACAGGGAACCAATTTGTATTGTGCCATTTGTGAAATAAATAATTTTTACTTTTTTACTTTTGTTTTCACGGACCTTAACCTTTACGGACTGCCTTCGAAATGTTTACAGTCAGACCCGGTGATTACAAATACCCGTCGTCCTAAATTACTCAGCCGAACCGTACAGCCAATTCCTGATTTACGACTTGGCAAGAACTCTGTATAGCAGTCGAATAAATACCGGGTTTTGAGAAGAATAATGACAATATTTTAGCAAAGGGAAAGAGTCATCTCAATTATTGTGACCTTCATTCGTTTATTACTCACTACAGTCTATTCGTGATAAGAATGCAGTAAAGTCATCACTGTCCGGCGGCCTAGCCACGCCTCGTAACCAATCAAATCGTGTCCAATTATTAAGCCAAGTTCACAGTGACCAGTTGAAGGCAATCTTTCGAACGCGAAGGTTGTGCCCTGTCCTGTGAGTGTGTGTTAACAGATTTAAATTTAAATTTCGCTGCATTCTTATCACGAATAGACTGTAGTGCGTTGACCCGACGAACTTCGTACTAATTCTATGAATGTCGGTTAATGTCGTGCATATTTGAAACATCAGAGAACTATATATATGTCGTAGCCATAATATATCGTCGAATTGGCCATATCATGAAATGGCCAACTGTGAAATATCATGAAACGATGAAATCTTATAAGGCAAACACTGTGGTAGCTTAGGTAAAGGAGGCGAACGCAGCGAAGCCCCCGAATTGACATGTATAACACACAAAAAAATATCACGTAGTTCTAAATAAAAATGCTTTTAAAAAGGCATATTTTCATTAAATCCAGCCAAATTATGATATGGCCAAATTTGACGATATGGCTACGACATACAGATTGTTTGATCTTGTAGCTCGAAATAGTAGCAGATATTAGTTTCATATTCGATTATCAATTAATTTAATATGATTATCAGGATACACAACAACACAATATGGCGGAATCTTGCGGCTAAACTTGTATAGCTAAATTTGTATCTATGTATAACAAAATTCCACAGAAAATTTTACTTCCTAAGACATTAGAGACACTGAGCGATTACATGCATGTTGAAGGGAAAACAAAAGGGTTTTTTATTAATGTGAAAACTTTAGCAGCAACGCGGCTTTGACGACAAAAAGCTGCGAAAGTGGAAAAGGAAAGTTTTTTTCGGAGTACAAAAAATATTTTATGTGAATCTCCGCGTAGGAGTAAGATGTTATGGAGAAATCTCTTCTGGGGTGTCTGACACGTCATCGTATTGTGGGGTCAATAAGGTCATTTAAAATTTTATTCTATTCATCCTGTCAGTATTGGAAACCCCGAGATTGCTCTTTGTTTACTTCCTTCTACTATCTCTTTCTGCGTGGCAAAAGCTCATTTGAAACCTGACACCAATTATTCCAGTTAATTATTCCGCGATACAAATCTGTGACAAGCGAGCTTACGGAGCTTTCAGGGCGATCAGTCACGTTCGGTGGTTAACCACCTAACTGACAAAGTACACGGTGCAAATCGTCACGAGTCTTTGGCAATATTTGGTCTCACTGATTGGTTCTGTTGCATTTGGTTTCGGTCATTTTTGTGGACGTTTTTGGCCCGGTTTTTGTAGCCCGGTTGGTTATTAGCTCATCGTTAAGTTAAAGAAGTAGCATTTAGAAACAATTGTCAATCCTATGAGATTCTCGCCAATAAATTTGTTAAGTTACAACATTAAATTTCAAAATCATTTCTTCCATTTCGGGGTTAATTTATTACAAAATACAAAAAGCTTTATTTCTGTAACAAATTTAATTTTAAATAACAAGTTGATTGGAGCTTCTTTGAGTTTGAGACCCATTTTCAGGTATTACGTACAAAAATAAAACGGTCTGTCAACAGTTCAGTTTAAGAGCTACTGGTGCCATAATTTTATTTGAATAAATGTTGACTCAAATAAAAAATGGCTTGGGTAATGGCAGCAATAAAAATATTTGTGTGACACTTCCATTTTTCAGTCTACACAAAAAAAACTCGCTCGCACTCACAAAAAAGCCTTTTTATTGGTATTTTACGGCGAGTCGGGATTAGGTATCCAAAATCCTTTTATACTTTCATGTTTACGGACTGAAAACATAGAAAAACACTCGTTTTCAGTTTTAACGAGGTTTTGTGAGCTACATTGGACAGAGTTATTAAATTTTTCTACTATATTTAATTAGATTTCATTAAGATAAAGTGCAAGAATGTAGAGAGCAAAAGTAAAAAGGTTTTTCACATTAACGGTATATGTACATGTACTTACAATAGTATACAATAAGTATTACAGTATATTCAGTAAGTGAATTGCCTTTTAACATCTTAAAACTCTTAAGGAACCCACGCATTAAGTGTTTGTTAAAAGAGAAATAAAGCAATCAATAAATAATGATGATACAGCCCGTCACTATAATCAATCAATCTCATTCAAACTTGAGTTGCTGGAAGAGATCTCTTTTTAGAGAAAAACCCGTTTTTGTACACGTTATTAATTTATAATTTCCATGTAGAGCAAAAAATTAATATGGATTTCATATTTGGCCCTGACCAATTATGAAACTATTTACACCGGTAAGTAAAGAGTAAAATTACTACGCAAACACGGTACCTATTAGGCGGGGTTACTTTGACTGGCAAGGTAAGTCGTTAGTTTTAATTACTCCAGGCCAACATCGGGTACCTTTTGCTCAGGTTTTAATGTCTTTTTCATAATAGCTCAGCTCACTTTTAATAAATTTTGTGAGAGCTTTCCTAAAACATCATAAAATGATAATGGGTATTTTACCCAACGCACATACATTGCTTGTGCCAATGTACGGTAATGGGTGTTTGAATAGGTTCATAAAACTGGTAAAATTACTAGTACTATAATATGAGTGACTTAAAGATACTTCTGAGAATAAAATTGCAATGTAGTGATGCAAAGAACATTCGCACATTTATATTCGCACGGTTTCCGTTGAAAAATATAGGAAAATGGATTTTAAGGGAGATGTCCCTTCATGTTTTCATTAACAAGGAACCACTACGGAACAAGCTTATAGCTCGGCACTTAATCTTTGCACGTGATATGAAATCGTCACGTTTCATACATCTCTGATTTAACCCTTTCAGGTCATCGAACCATCTGGTTGCGACCTACTACGTATCGTTCTCGTGGTGGCAAACAACGTCAGGGTTAACAAGCATCAGCTAATTTGTATGACGCGGTCTAGTACCGAAGTATACGGACACAGGTACGCCCTGCGGCTGATGAACATGTACTCTACACTCTCGAGCTTAGTCTTGAATCGCAATGAATACAGAGCGTGAACTACAAATATGAGAAGGTAAAAGAATTCTACTTCAAAATCTTAATAATAACTGAGTAGGAGGAGAGGAGGAGGTTCTTTAGGAGTGGAGGGCTTCGGGAGGAGTAACAATAATATTATATGTACAGCATCAGCCCCCTTACCGCGCAACCGGTGTCGGCATCGGCATCGCGTTTAAGCGCGCAAGAATGAACTTTATCATTATGACAATACGGCAAGTCAAACACGAAGCCGATGCCGACTGCGGCTGCGCGGTAGGGCCCCAGATATTATGTACCAAAATACGTTTTCGTGACCTTTTTACATATTGTAAAATACTTACAAACTGAGAACATTTGAAAATGCTTGGAAATGTGAACTAGCAAGTATACCGACTGTCGTATTGGTCGGGTAATGTGTGGCTGTATTAGGGCTAACTGGAGATTAATAGAGGTTGGTTAGCTTTTCATAAATCACCAAGACACTACCAACCTCCTTCTACCCGAGTAGAAATAGATTACAGCCACAAGGTTTACAGCAGAGACTATATATCCAATTGACTGCGCCTGCGGGGGAATGCGGCTTGCCAAACGATTGTTGTATTCAACAAACGTTCGCATACGCAACCTATGTACGATGACGGGCCGCCAGACAGTTTCGCAGCGGTTGACCAATGACAGCGCTCTTACCTCGTCCCCCTCCGCCCGTAAATTGGTGAGTTGTGTTTCAAAGGAAAATCTATGGGCTCTCCACTGGATAAGTGCTCCCTGGTTTACAGAGATTTAGTTAGTTGCAAGAGGCAAAAGCGTCCATTGCCCAGCGGTATTCACGCATCGGATACGATCTTGCGCGTAGCAACATCTGGCCGAGAAAGGGTAGGATGGGTGTCCATTTCTATGTGGCATTAGTTTCGGGTGATTGTGTTTAGGGTGACACGTTAAACTGTAGGTCCCGGATACTATCGCTACTTTGTCGTAGTGTTTGTAAAGCTGCTGCAGAGACCCTAATAGGGCAGCTTGATAACTCTGACAATCGGGTTGGCAACTGACCCGACAGCCCTTCATCAACCTACGCCGAGCCAGCGTGGTGGAGAACGGTCAACTTCACTCGTATACGGTCGCGCCGTACCATCCGGCGAGGGCCTTAATGCAATAACTATTTCATTTTCATTTCGCTAGTTCAGTCTAGCCTTGGGGGTCCTATTTTAGGAAGAGACTATTCTAAACAAGGTGAGTTAATAAAGTTCATGTCTATAAATAACGAAGTTGTGCCGCGCAGTACACGATACATTCATTATTAGAACTAAGTGGCAGAATTATGGCACATTATGGCTCGATGCAAAGTTGGTAGAATAGGTTGTAATGTAACTCGCTACATTTAGATTTCAGTTAGAAAGTTATATTCACAGACTTGTCCTCTTACTGATATTTGCCTCAACGAAAAAGATAGGCAATATAAAGTTAAAGGATCTGTCTGTGTGTATGCCGGTGAAATCTTTGTCTAATTTTATACTCGAGCCAGCTTTTGTGGGGATATCCTTGGTAGGATATTTGTGATGTCGCTAATTCCCTTTTATTTGACGTTATCCTAGGTCCTAGGGTGAGGTCATAAGGCGATGAACGTACGTGTCTCTATTATTTATTATTATTGCAAGCCTGCTATGTCCCACTTGTCTCTATAATAATAATTATTAATAAGTTTATGCAGATGCAGCATCAGCCATATGATGACTGTATGTATACTATTTCGAAAAGTCTGCGAGAGCTATCGTACCGTGCCGTACGTAGCGCTAGGTAGATGATTGATGATACTTATTGAATGACAGCGTCATTGAATAAGTATCTACAATAGAATAGAATAGAAAAGCATTTATACGCTGTATCAGCACAAACAAACACGCATAAATATGCACGTACTTATGAATTTGTACATAATGTATGATGCAGTTGGGCTCCCAGCCATCACCCGAAGCAATATAATACTCATAATACCTAGCTCTACTGAATCTCAATAAGAGGTAATAGCGCACAACATCCTGTTCTCGTATAGGCGGCTGCAGAACTATAAAACGAAATCATACTTTAACAGTTCTCGACCTTAATTTTATGGAATAAAGTCTAAAAGTGAAATAGCACTGATTTCTTCGACTTTATGTCTTTATGGTGGGTCGTTTGGAGAGAGATATCAAGACATCCAGAGGCGTTTTTATCAGTGCAGGACTCTGGTTGGGTGCCTACATTAAGAGGCAAATGGTGCCCCCTAAGCGTTCCGATTCCAGGGTCTGCCTCCCAAGCAAAGCGCCACGTGTTTTCTGAAACATTATCTACACTATGTACCTTTTCTTTTTAGTATGTAGGCCGGCACGCTAATTGTACATTGTACAGTCAAGAAATGAAGTGACCCTGGAAATGACATGCGAAAAACAATCCACTTTTTATTCCACTCCAAAAATCTTACACACTGAACGGAAACCGGCCTGTGCGACTTTAATTTTCTTTCGGCTTCCAAAGTTAATTATCTTAATATGAGAATTGAATGGCTCGAGTCAAATCTTTGTTAGAGTGCGAATAATAGATCTTCCTCCATTCTTTGGCAGTCTTTAGACTGAAGATAATGAATTATGAGATGGAGATTAGCGCGCTTCCGTGTGTAAATTCAGGTGCGCAATTCCAGTAATCTATAGCTGATAAGTGACTGGGATTAGGTAATTTCATTATGCCCACTACTTCAAACACGAGCGAATATTCTAAATCATACAAAACATTTATATGTTTCATCATGAACTTACAACACTTACACCCAGTATTTGAAAGAGTGGTCTCTTGTAATTAGCCACTTGTTATAACAATGTGTACCAAAGTTATGCACATCGTGTAAAACGTCATTGTGTATCTTTATTATTACTACACACAACTTCATACTTTTTGTTTGAGAAACAGAATAGACCTGCGAAGGCCTGCACAAAAATCGTTGGTATATTGAGACTTGGTTAATGACGTATTGTATATCTTAGAAGATCATCTCACACACACACACGCCTCACTCTGCATGTCTGAAATGTAATGTAATAGTTATATTATTATTATTTTATATATTTTTATTTTTCTTAAGTAATTTTATAATTATTATTTTTTCTTAAGCACTGTTACAAATCTGGACATAAACACCTCGGACGAGGTACGGGCCTGCGAGCCATAAATACAGGTTATTATACATATTTTCTAGTTATGGCAGCAGACACCTATATTTTTAAGCCTTTATGTACCATTTTTTTTCATGAATAAATACTATTTGATTGATTGATTGATCTTAGAAGATAATAAATTATTGTTTATTAATGATTGGCGCGTGTATGATATATTTTATGAGGTTTGGTTCTAAAGGTTTACGCTTTCCTCAAAAACAAATACTAATCGACCCCAGACCGCGATGTATTCCTAGTCTACAATTACTTCGACGTCGCGACGCGTCGGGGCAAAGAAAGCTCGTCCTATCCGTTGATCGATGGCTCGCTGGGGCGCAATCTGTCTTCATTCTATCCTTTGTCAGCACCCACAATTAGGGCGCTTACTGACTGACAGCGCCCTATAGCGTCACGTGATCGGACGTATCATTGGAAATGAAAAACTAAAAACTAAATATTGGTAGTAGGATTCCAACGGACAAGGTTTTTCCAAACCATTATAAAAAGCAGGCCCAGAACAAACCTTTTTTATATAATATGTACATATAAATCTTCTTAAAAAAAAAATTGGTTGCCTGTAAAGTCGGTATACGGGCGAAAGTTTTACGTGACAACGACTTTGAGTGGTAAAATAATTTTAATGTGAATATTCATTCGTATAGTAGGAAGAAGGATGAAATAATAGTAACAATTTAAAACATTTATTTATACAAAGAATTATATTTAAAACATTAATTTATACAAAGAATCTCGCACTGAATTTCATATTAACGAAGGGACGCGTGCCTTTCACTTTTTATGTCTGTCTCTCTCGCTCTTAGGCGGGCTAACCATGCCCGAGTAGAAGGGACGCGTGCCTCTCACTCGCTCTCATTGTGAGCGCATAACGTGAGCGGAGCGTAACGCAGTTTCTTGAAGTGTCACCCGGCAAACCAATTTATAAGACGTTGTCACGTCAAAACTTCTTCGGAAACATATTTTTTCTTGACTCGTACGAGTTTTCAGCTAATAGTAATTCGTGAAACAACTATCTTCACGATTCTCTTTGCCTTTCTTCGTAAAGAGCATAATTCAAAATACACGAATTTCAATATTAACTCATCCTTTAACAGTCCATCCAAAGTGGCCAATTCGGTGTGCAAGGCATCTAAAATTGCTACGTAAACCAGAAATTAATACCACTGTCTTAGGTTTCACCTCAAATGAGACGGTTTCCTGCAGGCAGATGGATGGCAGTGGGTGGGACCCGACTGGGCGGTAATTCTGCTAATATCACTCTCCATGTGAGAATCTTCACTCGGAAGATTGATTACATACGCCATATGCGAGCTCTCGAGCGGGGCGTCTACAGATGACAAGTTGAAGCGGTTCGCCGTGACCGAAATCAGTCGTACAGAATCATTATCATCATCATCATCACTCGTCTATCCCTCTGCTGTGGCTTGTGTTTAATGTCTTCTTTGGTACTGTTACAAATTGAAACTTAAGATTTGACTTAACATCATTGTCATCACCTCGTTCTGTCACCCCTCAGGGGGTATAGTAAGGCTCTAAGTTCATATTGACATTTGTTATAATCTTGGATCTTATGCTCTTGTTTCACCAAATCCTAACTCACAATGTCAGCCTCTTTTACCGTGAAACGTCGCTAAGTTGTTGTAGTACAAAACGTAATTATTCTAGAATCACCTAGGATAAGCTATATAACACACAAAAATTACTATGAATGTCTAGAGTAAACCGTAATCTCAGTACAAGTGAAATTTTTAAACCACTGCACTTGGTAATAGCAGAATTGATACCCAGAAATGAAGATTTATAGGTAAAAGCACTGAAGCATTCTGAAATATTGTGGTATATGGTCGCGACGCGGGCCAACTGATGGCATCGCTTTGACCTCATTCCTGGATCCGGCCCTGGTTCACTAGACTGCATAATACAGTTTGATTGTATAAATCAACTATATGCTATGATTTGTGTGAATGAGTGAGTTCATCGGGATAACATAAGTGGAACAATGCTGCATAAGATATGAAACAAAAGTCATCTAGAACGCTTTCTGTCATAAGCAGTTTGAATTAAGAAATTGAAACATTACGCGTAATATTGTTTACATTGTGGTCCTAAGTTATTTCAGTTTCACACGATTTAAACCACCTGCCTATTAGCCCCTCCAACAATCCGAACTGGGTCAGGAGTGTGGCTCAATCTTTCTCGTTTAAAGGCCTATGCCCCTCGGTGGTGACATGAATGGGCTACAAATTATTATAATTATTATTAATATTATTATAGGCAATTAACAGGAGGTTAGGAAAGATGCCTTGCAATCTTTGCCATCAGCGTTAGAAATAGTTTAGTTGGTGGATTGTAGATTGTAAATAATCAACAAACTTGAAACTCGGCCTCGTTCATTATTTGAGATTTGTTTACCTCTAACAAGCGTCAAGTCCGTCTTTTTCCTCTTGTTACTTTATCTTTTATTTTATATTCGTTTCACAATTCAACGGAGAACTTTTGGAAATTCGAAGCTTTGAAGAACCTTGGCTGTTATGTCGAGCATCCATATTTCGGCCCTGGATAAATTGGAGAAGACCCGAAGTTAAAATAAACAAATATCAAATCACAATTGGCATCAGGTAATAAAGGAAACGAACACAGAATAAATAACATCACGACAGCGCCACGCCTTTTATGGTACGGGGTGGCAGAGGCGTAGATATGGCAAAGTTACGGACAGACGATGACGCGCCCGCTCCGTCGCCGCTCCGCGCGCGCCCCGCGCCCGCTAAGCCGCGCTCTCACCGCCTTGCACCGATTTGTGTTGCTCTTCTTATTACATCGGATGGTTTTTATCGCACTCGCCCCGCGCCCGCTCCGACGCCGCGCTGCGCCCGCTCCGTCCGATGTATTAAGGTGAGAGCGAGGCTTAGCGGCGTCGGAGCGGGCGCGGAGCGGCGACGGAGCGGGCGCGTCATAGTCTGTCCACGCCCTTAGGAAAGCATAGTATACGCAAGTAACCGATGCAATTAGATAAACTTTATTTTCATTTCTCTCCCTATAACATGGTGACCTATACACATAGTGATAGACCACCAATCCGTTTGCCCTATAGAAACCCTAGGTCGGAAACCAAAACAGTTGGGTTTTCTTTAGTAACTGTAGTCAGCTCAACAGCAATAGAGGTACCTGCTCATTTTGTCATTTATAACCACAATGTGAGTATAATAATAACAACAAACAACACGATTTTAGGAGATTACTTACCAAGGCCAAGGCCAAGGCAATTGTGTATCTGATAGCATAAATAAAGTTATTTTATTATGATGGACATGGATCGCGTTATGCCAAAAATGACACGGGCTAAATAATATGAAACCTGAAATAACTCATATACACTTCACCTACGACAGATGGACTAACGTAACGTAATCAATCAGGCTCGTGCAATTTTCCTCTTCAAACGTTAACATTTTTACATTATTGCAGAGAGATATTCACGATTCTGAGTTTTCCTAGTAAAGCTCCAAATCCTTATGTCTATTTATATCTCGGCCTCACCTTGGATCGCTTCTTCCTGACATAATAAAAACAACAATAATATAAGCAACTAGACCCCAGCTAAATATTATTTTGGGAAACAACTTGTTTATTTTTGTTCTGTCATGCATCTTATATAAATATTAATATTTACCCCCATAACAAGTTACTCAGAGCGGGGCGAAACGGGGCAGAGCTAGACAGCTGTCTAGCTGTCTGCGGACTCGAACCTGGAAACTACTAATAGCTTTGTTTAGCTCCACACGCGTTTACTCACTCGCAATGTGCCATAACTAACAGTCACTTTATAAAACAAGTTACTTCATTCTTCTTTCAATAGGAGATACTCAATTACTGCGGTTGCAGAGACCGATTTTATCTGACATATCCTGAACGAACAAATTGTGAAAATCTATACCGAGAAGATGTGTTCAGTTTTCAAGTTGCAGCTGCTGGAATGAAAGCAATTAATTTGTGACAACCCAAGATAGGTGAAAAGAAAACGAAGTATTTACCGTTTTCTTTTTATACGACTACTCCAGAAGGAGGATGTATGTTTTATTGTGTTTGGGTGATAATTTCGCTAGGTAGGTACGCGGTAAAGCCCTAATAAACAGCTACTGTAGTATGCTAACAATAAATGATATCATTAGATTCGTCTCAGTGGAAGTGACAAGTTATATTATTTCAATTGTATTGCCTTTTGAGGTTGCACTTTAGATCGCAGAATATGGTTTACTTTATCGGTACGGCTCCTTTCATGATCCATGTTCTGCCTGTTGTATTAAGTAGTTACGATTTGACATGGTTATTGGTACAAAAATAATGATATCAAACAAAGTAAAAAACAGCAATAAACAAGTTCATCTCTAAAAATAATACCTTAGCTTCAGGTGTACAAGAGTTTGTATAATTTAATCGATTTCCAGCAACCGATTAAGGCTACACCAAAAAAAATACACCTATATCCTTTTCAGGTCCCTTTTTACGCCACTCCACGCCTCGTTTTATTCAGCTTTCTATATTCATTCGCTCATATTGTGTATGTGTAGGTTGGGCAGCCATTTGGTAAAAACAACAAATTCCCTATTCGGCAATTGGCAGGAATAGGCGGCACTGCACATAATTTGAACGACAGCCCACCCAGTGCCAACAAATTCTTTAGGAATGTACGGTTGGCAACAAAGTATTTACTAGACTCTTTTTGGGTTTCATACAATTGCTACATACATGAACAAACATAGAATTGTACGAAGGTGCCGTGATCTGAGTATCATTGAGCCAAACTCTACCACGCTGGCTCAGTGCCAGTTGATGGTGGGCTGGCGGGCAAGTGGCGAACTCGACTGTCAGTAGTTTTCAAGTCATGCTATTAGGGCCACTGACACAGCTTTACGACTACTACATTAGATATTCTGTGCGGTAGCGGTACTCGTAAGTGAGTACCTAACTGAGATCTTTTGAAACACGGAATACCCGAAACAAATGCTCCGTAAAAACGGGAGTAAGGTACATCAAAACCCTTAGAAAGATATACCCCTGGCATTTCCCCTTAAAATTTGCTAGACAAACTATCTACAAACTTAGTAAATCAGTACTCCTCAAAGTCAAACGTTTTCCTCCACGAGAATCTCACCGAGATTGTTTCGAGATTTTCCTACTAGGAATAAATTATTTATTATCTCAGACACGCCAACAACAAACAGCTTCGACCTTCGTAACTCCTACGCTTACTTTCGCTAAGGCCGATGTTATCAAAGCCACGGTTATCTGATTCAACTACGTTGCAGGAAATTATACTGAATCTTGCTACGAAATACTTTTTTTACACTTTACTTCGTTTTGCTGTTGAATTTATAATTTAGTTATATATATTGTGGGCTACTTCTGTAACATTTTACATGATTTCAGGACAGTCAATGGCAATACATTGACTGTCCTAGTCATGACTAGGACTTCTAAAGTCTAAAACAGATCAGCTTCACCATAAATATAGGCTACGACATACTGTATACATAAACGATTAAATCACCCCTCAGTTGTCAAAACTTCATCATCATCATCGTCGTATCTCTGACTCCAAAGTGAGAGGCTCCGGGTTCAAATCCCGGCATGGGAAGAAATAAACATCTCTATTCTTCAGATCTTGGATTTTAATATAATATGTTTGTGACGTCTCGCTGTTTCTAGTTCCCCCCACACAGGGTATTCCAGTGTGGAACAATAAGCAATGGGTGTGTGCCTGTTATGTTTAGGTTTAAAACAACTTTTATACGATATACGTATAAAATAAAAGTAATGTTAACCGATTAATGTCCCCATCGAGGGGCACAGGCACCTGGATACGAGTAAGATAGAGCCGTACTCCACCACGCCAGCTCAGTGCTGGTTACATATAAAATATCTCATCTTACGGCCTGAAAGAAAAACGCAGGTGTTTTGCTAACCGTACATCAAACGCATCACTGGTTTCGTACATTATTCAGTGTCCGGCCGTCGCCCGCGAGTATGAGGCTAGTCGGCTCACCGGTCCTTATATTAAAGGACCTGCATAATTTACCGACGGGACAAATTTTGGGATGTTGTGGGCAGAAAAGACTAGAAAACCTCCGTTAATAAGAAATGCTTTTAGAGAATTGAAGCTTTTAGAGAGCTACCAACTTAGCTGCTCAGGTGGGAAATGGAACTACGGGCTTATCATCCGCCATTAAAAAGAAAACTTATTTGTATGTATTGTACTACGTCCGCCATTATGTAGAATACTATGACACTAGTGACGCTATCAACTAAACAGCTAAGTTTCAAGCACTGAAAAAAACTAACATAAAAATCCCTTATAATAGGTTTCAAACGTTCATTAGTTATAATGCTCTAAAGCTTTATTATTAAAACATATTTATTCATAAACGTTCAATAAACCTTTCAGATGTCTTTATAAGATACTTTAGCGTTATTATGTTGTCGTTCTGACAAAACCACAGTCAATTACGCTCTAAAAAATATAATACAGTGCTACATGGATGTTTTGGCACTTGGCCAATGGTCGGAACTAACGCAATCAATCCAATCAATCAATCGACCAATGTTGCAGTGGCGCCCCCCTGTCAGTGTCATCTAAGTGCCAATACAGACAGCCATCTGACAGCTCGTTGCAGATAGCAGCACTGTGGACTGAGTAATAAACAGCCATATTGTCGTTTGTTGTTGTTTGATCAGGTACCTATTTAAATATCAAAATAAAATATCTATCTCATTTGCCTCATGCCGTTTGGCTGGCAGTTGCATACAAGATTTGATAAAAACCAAGTTTCATCGCAGTAAAACAGATGGGTGAAGATCGAGCTCTCTTCGTATCTTAGACCATAAGAGATTGTTATATCTACAATCCATAAGCTTAGGTATAGACGGCAATATAGAAATACGAATATAAATTAATACACCTAAGATAATTCTAGAGAGTTTTCGAAAGTGGATATAGTATGGTTTGTGTGTACGTCTAGAACCAGAGACTTATAGAATGAGAGGGTGATTTATTTACATCGGAATCAGTCTAAATCTTTTTCTTCGAGTGCAAGCTTATTCAACGAAACGTTAGCTTGGAACAATTTGTTACAAACAGTACGAAAGAAATCCTTTTAGCAGATTAGTATTGTGTATGTGCAGTAACTCCTGTTGAAATATGATATATCTCCCTGCAAGAGGCTGTTCGATATGAAATCTTTGACATAAAAGTTAGCTGAACTAAGTTTTTACTGCTTTTGTTTATGTTCCAACTTATAAAATACTGAAGTAACTTTGTCTTCAATACTATTTGGTACTGTACGGTATTTGGTCCAAAACGAAAGAAGATGGCAAGGTGAAAGTTTTTCAGAATGATGTTGTTCAGACTCAGACTGATGAACAACCACTTAAATGTTTCACTGCTCGCCCTTGATGTGTACGTACAGTGCGCGAGAGAGAATGAGCGATGGCGCTACCATCTACCCCAAGTCTACAACTGAACAGCATACACAATGCACACAATTCATAGTGGCATCAGTAGTTCCGCCTTGGCCGTTCTCTAGACATATATGTTGGACCTGTAACCAGCTTCGTAAATATTTTCTTTATATTTAGGTCACGTGTCAAATCATGTAATGAAGCCACGGTCACGTCACGTGTCAAAATAGGACAAATATTTGAAACGACAACACAATGACAATCCACAAAAACATACTATTTCGTCTAACAAAACAGTGGGACCTATGCGTAGATGGGAAATAAGAAGAATCGTGAAGCAGTATGTTTTTATTGAGATCCAAAATGCCTAAAAGTTTTCTTCATCAGGCCAAGCTACCCGCATATGGATTAAGGGCCTATTAAACAATGACTAGGTACGCGATATAACTGATAAATGTAAAGTCATAAGTAAAAACCTATATCCGGAAAGTGTGGAACAGGCAGAGTCTTGAGAACTTATTAAAGTGAAGTTCAATCAATCTATAAAATAGCTTTACATTCGCCTACTGCTAGTTATGGGCCTCTTTTATAGCTAAGGTATAGTTGCTCTCATAAAATTCGGCTATTAAATACTCCACTTTAAATGTTAACTATTTAGGCCGTTTTAGCCCACCAAGGCACATTTGTCAGGATGAGAAATGTTGTCGTGTCTCCCGAAATAAATGATTGGGCTTCCTGCCGTCTAATCGAATCACTCCCAGCCTCCCCGGTACAGTTACCGGGGAATATTTGCCGGGGTAGATGACACACAGAGCGGAAATACAGACAGCAAGTGTTCAACGTTCTGAAAACAAGCGCTGTGAGCTAGAATATGTTTGTGCAACTCACAGCAAATGCTGAGACCGTCCCTTTTTTAGGGTACCGTACCCGAAGGGTGCCAAACGGGACCCTATTACTGAGACTTCGCTGTCCGTCTGTCCGTCCGTCCGTCCGTCCGTCCTGTCTGTCACCGGGTCCGTCTGCACGAACCGTAATAGCTAGAAAGCTGAAATTTTCACAGAATGTGTATATCTGTTGCCGCACCAACCACAAATACTGAAATACGAGAGATATTGCAAATTAAAGGGGGCCCCGATACAAGAGACGTGTTTAGATACACTTACGCTTTTCAAAATGGAGATCTTGACTGAAACTGTTTATTTATTGTCATAGCAACCATGTCATAGACACATATACTACACATTTAAATATGATAGCATATTTCGCGTCAACCCAAATGGTTGTGGTAGCTCAGCCGGTATGATGTAGACTCTTAATCCGGAGGTCGTCGGTTCAAATCTCGTGAAGGCATAAACTGTTTAAATTTTCTTTTTGTTTATTTTTTTATTGTTTTGAGTGCTTTTGATTTGTTGTACGATGGTACGGTACCCTTCGTGTGCGATACCAACCCGCACGTAACCGATTTTTTTGTCCTTTTTTTCCAACAATTTCAACAATCTAAATTTTTTAGAGCATAAACGGTCGTAGCGTTCCATTGCGTTGACCTAGAAGGTTGATTTTTTCACAGTGTTATGCGACCACAGATTTTAACAAATGATATAAATTTCAGCTATTACGTCCACGCGTTCTTGATATAAAGGTCTTGACACACAGACGGACGGACGGACGGACAACAAAGTGATCCTATAGGGTTATTTTATCAACCGACTTCAAAAAAAGGAGGAGGTTCTCAATTCGACCCGTATGTTTTTTTTTTCTATGTTTGTTACGCGATAACTCCGCCAATTATGAACCGATTTGAACAAATCTTTTTTCGGCGTATAGGTAATACCTCAAGGGTGGTCCCATTGGCACCAGGTCAGGATCTGATGATGGGATCCTGGAGAAATCGAGAGAACTCTTCAAATATTATAGGCAGACCTATAGTGATTTTTGTGTTTTTCATAATAACTCGTGCAAATGCACATAGCATAATATTGTGATGCGGAACTGCTGATGAAGACCACATATGGCCACCAGATCTGCTCAATACTAGGTACAAATACAATGCGTGGCTGACGGGCAGGCAACGCATAGCCTAAACCGGTGGACCTAGAGCCATGAAACTTTGTACAGGGGTTCCTTAGTCGCGTGGGGTAGCACTGATATAGGATTTGACAAAATTAATTCCCCAAGGGGGGGGGGGGGATAAGGGGTTACAGTTAGTATTAAACTCAATCTAATCAAATAGGGTTTGTGGAAGTCGGTTTTTTCTAAAGTTTACTTTTTGTTTCAATTATTTCCTTTTAAGGATCTTAAACCTAAAAATCAGCCCATCCCCGGTACCGGGGACGAAAAACCGGGGAAGATGTTCGTTTTATCGAAGTTTCATTGCTGAGGACCGTTTTCATTTCCGTTTGATCAACTCTCAGGGTTTATTTCGTCTCCGAATATATTTACGAGTATTTATTTTAAAAGAGTTAGGTAGGTAGATAATACGGATACAAACATCGCGTAACGCGTTTCCTATATGGGGTGGATGGTGCACATTTATAACCGACCGTCCAGTAATCTTGCTGTCAAATGTCCTTGCTGTTAAATGGATTATCTATCTATCTATCTATCTGTCATTGCCATAAAAAACGTATTTTTATATAATTGAAACAAAAAGTAAACTTTAGAAAAAACCGACTTCCACAAACCCTATTTGATTAGATTGAGTTTAATACTAACTGAAACCCCTTATCCCCCCCCCCCTTGGGGAATTAATTTTGTCAAATCCTATATCAGTGCTACCCCACGCGACTAAGGAACCCCTGTACAAAGTTTCATGGCTCTAGGTCCACCGGTTTAGGCTATGCGTTGCCTGCCCGTCAGCCACGCATTGTATTTGTACCTAGTATTGAGCAGATCTGGTGGCCATATGTGGTCTTCATCAGCAGTTCCGCATCACAATATTATGCTATGTGCATTTGCACGAGTTATTATAAAAAACACAAAAATCACTATAGGTCTGCCTATAATATTTGAAGAGTTCCCTCAATTTCTCCAGGATCCCATCATCAGATCCTGACCTGATGTCAATGGGACCACCCTTGAGGTATTACCTATACGCCGAAAAAAGATTTGTTCAAATCGGTTCATAATTGGCGGAGTTATCGCGTAACAAACATAGAAAAAAAAACATACGGGTCGAATTGAGAACCTCCTCCTTTTTTTGAAGTCGGTTGAAAATGAGTAGTCATGAACAAGTTGTTATTGTGACAACATATTTTTAAGCTTCATTGCGCATTCTTAGCTCTCCTTCCCACAAAAGGAATGCAAGTATTTTATATTATGAATTCCTTTAAATGAGAACTCTTTCATGTTACGAATGAGAGCATCAAGTTTTCCACTATAACATGGCAATATTTATTACTCTGTTCATGCAGAAATATTACTAGTGGACCGTGACTATAATGTTTCACAGAAGCAGTTTTCTTAAACTCATCTCCATGAGTGCTCCGTGGTCTAGTGGGTTTCAACTTGCTTCTCACGCAAGAGATGCAGGTTCGAATCCCGGTGCTGACATGTACCAATGAGATGATTAATTTGTCTTAAGTACATTATCGGGCACTCCGTGTTTCGGATGGCACGTTAAGCTGTAGGTCCCGTCTACTATCACTACTTCGTAGTATGTAGTAGTCGTAAAAACTCCTCCACCAACCCGCACTGAGCCAGCGTGGTGGAGTATGGCTCAATCTTACTCGGATCCGAGTAAAGGCCTGTGCCCCTCGGTGGGGACATTAATGGGCTACATTTACTATCTCCATGGTGTGATTTTCTAGAAACATTATACAGTGCCTAATTGTTTACCTACCTATCTGACAAGATAGCCAAACAGCGTTATGCCGTTTCCCATACAGATCACAATTGCTCCCACATTTGGCCAGTTGTTGAACTCTTTTTCATGACGAAGGGTTTTGAGATTAAAATTAGGTTACAAGAGTCAAACGAAATAGATTTTGTATGTCTTTAAAATACACGTTCACACACACAATCCTGCGTTGTATGTAAACATAAATTAAAAGAGGTAAATCCAAGTCTAGGCACACTCGGGCATACAAGCTACTGAAAAAACCACAACGAACAAAATAACTAATTTAGAAATTAACTGCAGGTAAAAATTGAGACGAAAAAATATAAGAAACGCGACTGGGAAAATAAGCCGCAGAGGGAAAAACCGGTCAAGTGCGAGTAGGACTCGCGCACCAAGGGTTCCGATCACATTTGGAGAGTGTTTGTTTTGTTTTTCAAAAGTCGTTTATTGACATAAAACACATAAATGCTTCAACAAAAACACCGTGATTGACAAGCAAAACATAACGTAAATAAGTTTGCAGGCTCATTTGCCTATAAAAAACTATAAAACATGTATTTTGGAACTGGCGGGTCTAAGCTAATTAATTAAGTATCATGTAATACGTACATGTAAACTTTGAGTAGTTACATTTTACTGCAGCACTACTTCACTTAAAACACTAACAACACTAAGTATATTTGGAGAGTGTAACATGTGTAATTAGGTTTCCACATAAAAAACTAAAGTATGTCATCCATTTAAACCAAATTAATTATTTTTGTAGAAAGACATAATTTTACCTTGCTTTGTGCCAAACATGTTTGTAGGCCTACGGGAAGTACCTTATAGGTTTTGGGTCCATTGCGATTACTATGAAAATCCAACAATTACAGCAGATACGTCCACGCGTTCTTGATATAAAGGTTGTGACACTCGGACAGACAGACGGAAGGTCCGAAAAATAAAGTGATCCTATAAGGGTTCCTTTTTCTTCCTTTTATGGATCGGAACTCTAAAAATAGAGTAGGATAATCGCTTTCGGGAAAAAATGCGAAAAGAAAATTATCTGCAAGAAAAACTTGCGATTGAGAAACTCATCTAACAAATCATTGTAATGTGTGCGACGTCCTTGCACTGAAGCCCTTGGTTTCTTTTTTCTTTTACACAAAATTATCTTTAATAACCACCTACCTGCTTCTGTCCTGTACATAGACTAGTAATGAATAAATTCTAATACTGACACAATAAATTACATTCAACCCACACATAACATCGGACTCCTTTTAGCAGGTACATCAGAGGTTTTGTCCAAACACGTCATCAAAAGATTGCGGTATATCCACCAAGGCGTTCAGCGCACCCGCCCCGGGTCTCTGAGGGACCTCTTTTGATGTTTCTTGCCAGAAGTAACATAAAACTCACCCCGGGTTCCGGTGAGTCCTAATGTACTTTTGACGAAGTCACCCGCACCGGGTTTTTATTATATCGGTGTTCTTGTTATGTTACCTATGAAGAGGTATGAGAAATTGTTGACTGCGTCGTCGGTATTTTGGCTTTCTATAGGGTGTGAGTACGGTGTTTTATTAGCAATCATGTAGGGTCACGAAGTGTCTTGTACAACCGTACCGCCGTCTCCGTTTGCGGTGGCCAATTCATTATTAAGACCTGTGAAGTAGGTTACTCAAAGTTGCCATGTTTAGTAATTGCCCCACTTATCAGTTGGCCTTTCTAACAAATTCTGTGGAAATACACATTCTTTGAAATAACAACTTCATGAGATACAGCCCGCTGATGAACAGACGGACGGATGGATAGATGGACAGACGTACGACCAGTGGAGGCTTAGAAAAGAACGCGTTGGTCATCTTTGATTATTGAACCTTAGGAATGGCGCTTGCAAAGTACCACAAACAATCCACTGTATCATCAATCGTTTCATATCATCGCGGATTACTATTCATAAAAGCAGAAACATCACAAAAGAAGCATCACTCAATGCATTCAACTCAATATCTTTCAGTGCCGTTAACTACATACTACGTATAATATTATAGTATCTGTGATACTACATATTAAGAGACCGGCGACCGCGTGAATTTCCCATACAAACGTAATACAAAATTTATTTGAATTTGAGAACTAGTTCAAAGCATTTAGACTGTTAATCGGATTAATACAGTGTTTACGTAGGTTCCCTGGTCGTATACCAAGGTTCTTATTCAAATTACTTAAAAATCTTTTTAAATTGGTTGAAGAGGAACCCTGGTATACAGACCAGGAACCTGCGTAAACAGTGCATAAATCCGATTAACAGTCTAAATGCTTTGAACTAGTTCTCAAATTAAAATCATTTTGGTATTACGTTTGTATGGTAAATTCACGCGGTCACCGGTCTCTTAAGTAGGTATTTGTACAAATGATCAGTTCGTATCGTCATGGTGCTTTAGACCCTATCGGCGTCAATTTGAAGGTAGCTTTTGAATTTATCGCTTGATCGCTACTTTTCCGCGCGGCTAAGCCATGGTTAGGAATGGGGCGAGATATCAAACGATTGCAGTGTTTGTGAAGAGATATTCTCGACTCTACCCAAATGATAGCGTCCGTGATATAGCGATTACACGCTTCCCTGTCACGCATGGGATGCGGGTTCGAATTTTGGTGGGAATCACGAGTTACCAAAGGTAAGTACCTATGTTAATTTATAATACGGACGCGTTCGAATGGCAAAGGAAGCCATTGTGAGGAAACTTATCAAAGTCAAAGGTCTTTATTTGTAAAACATAGATTGTAGTATAATGATCTTAAATATTTGACATATTATAATGTATCTCTATGCTTGGCCCAGGGGCATACAAATATTCAATTGAATGTGCAGTAGTAAGTTGTGCTGTATCTCTTTCAGCCCGTATGAGAAAAGGCGAGACGCTAAGTTTGTTTTTGGCTTGTGTTGATTGTGGTCCAAAATACGGGACTCCCAGAGTAACTTTAAATAGCTGATCGGAGTAATGTACCGGGGGACGAAACATTTTTTTCGTTTGCGACTATATGTTTCATGGGGAAAGTTGTTCACAATGATGGGTACTATCATTCCCCAAAATATGGTCAGCTAATAAACGTCACCCTGTATACGTAATTTAAGTAGCAACGAGATGAAGAATGCCAAAAATAAATGCAACGAGCATAGTTTAAAATCATTTGTGAAATGAGTTGAATTAGGAAAATCCTTTGTGGTAGTTAAATTTATTGCTTTTACTATTCATGTGAATTCGTCTGTTCGGCGAAATTTTTATGTTTTGCCTTGAAGGGAAAATAAATCATTTTTATATCGATGCATTTTGTCCAAAAGTTATGAAATAAAGTTCAGTCAAATGCTAACTAAGTACCTTGATCAAGGCGAACGGTGTATAGGACTTTTCCTCGACTTACAAAAAGCATTTGATACCGTATCAATCCCCATTTTGCTAACACGCCTAAATAATTTAGGAGTGAGAGGAGCTGCAGCCACTTGGTTCCAAAGCTACCTGACTAACAGAACTCAATGTGTCCTCGTGGACGGTCAAAAAAGTTCTGACGAATTCTGCTCCTATGGCGTCCCCCAGGGTAGCACGTTAGGTCCTACACTATTTCTGGTGTACATAAACCAGCTCTGTGACATGACCGTGCACAATGCCGATGTAACAATGTTTGCCGACGATACGGTTCTACTATTCCACGATATTTCTTGGGAAGCTGTTAGACTGGCCGCTGAAAATGGAATGAAACAAGTATCGTCTTGGCTGGAAGATAGTCTCCTGTCACTGAACACCAGTAAAACAAAATATATTTGCTTCAGTAAAACTAAAGCTACTAGCCCTACCGACCTTAACTTAATACTACACACTTATCCATGTAACAGATCCATTAGTATTGATTACAACTGCAATTGTAAAATACTAAGTAGGGTCAACGTCATCAGATACCTAGGTCTACAGATAGATGAAAATCTAAAGTGGAAGCACCACATTTCACTGTTGGCAGGAAGAATAAGAAAGTTCATATTTGTTTTCCGCACACTGCGCCATGTTGCAGATACACAACTTGTACTACAAACCTTCAATGCCCTATGCCAATGTATATTAAGGTATGGGATTATCTCTTGGGGTGGGGCTTGCAAAACACACATGCTGGAGCTTGAACGAGCACACCGAGCTGTTCTAAAAGTGATGTTCTTTCTGCCCCGCAGATACGAAACTAGTGTAGTCTATAAAGTAGCATCTATACTCAGTGTCAGAAAATTGTTTGTATACCAATGTCTCAGAAGATATCATCAACTCGTGGTCCCCCTACTAGTCATTAAAAACGATAGAACAAAGAAAATCCCACTGCCTCATGTTAGAAGTGAATTTGCACAAAGACAATATTCTTATATTTCGGTTCGTATTTACAACTTGTTACAAAAACAGACTATAAATTTAAACATTAGTACCCTAAGAAACTATGAATTTAAAAAGCTACTGATAGTATGGCTAAATAGTTTAGACTATACAACATTAGAGAATATTCTGTAATCTATTGATTATAGAATACTCTCTAGTGTGAGTTATAGTTATTTAGTTATTTTAGTTTCTAAATTATGCCTCAACATTGCCTTTGTACAATGTTCCTACATAGCTATAAGCAATAAACTATGTTCCGTATGGCCTCTAGCTCCTGACACACAGGTCGCCCTAGTTTGGGAGTTAGAGCCATAATTATAATTAGGAAATAAGATACAATACAATAAATATATTTAAAAAAAAAAAAATTTCATAATATGGCTGGCTCTTAAAAAAAAAAAAAAAAAAAACTACTCAGCGCTCTAAAAATTATCAAAATGGTTATTATGAAGATAATGACGCCAAAACTATTATTCACGGATATTATATTATCGAATAATTTATATCCATGCCAGGTTAATGAAGTACAGAAGTGTAAAAGTACACAAAACACTTTATATGCTAATGCAATATCACCAAAGGAAATGTAAAGGAAGAAAGCGTTATTGCTTTTACCATTATCGGAAAAAAAAAAGTATTTGCGAACTTAAGAGCAGTAATCCGAATAACTTTATTTCAGGTAAGAATATGTGATTTTTCGATGAAAAATCTTCTCTTTTTATATCGCTTTAGGGTCCATTTTCCAGTGGGGGGAATGGAGGAAAATTATTTTAATCGTAGAAGGCGGAAAGTCCTTTGTAAATTGTACTCAAAATATTTTTAAAGACCGTTTGAGTTGTGGTAAATCATGCGTGTAACTTGTTTGTTTCTGAACTCGATAAACCTCATTATGGGAAACCAAAAATAATGTTTGGTTTATGATATTGAATTGAACATATTTTTCAAGCGGAAATGGCTTTTGAATTTATGTTTTGCTTTGTAACTGAAAGTAAAACGTTATTTTAGGCCTGGCTTTTTCTATACCGGGGTGGCAGAGGCACAGTTATACCCACTTATATGTATTATTTATTTTCACTTTTTAGGTTTCCCAACCCGAAGGGTACCGACAGGACCCTATTACTAAGCCTCCGCTGTCCGTCTGTCCGTATGTCCGTCAGCGGGCTCTATAATAGCATGAACCGTAACAGCTTGAAACTTTCACAGAATGTTGTATTCTGTTGCCGCTACAACAACAAATACTGAACTACACGAAAAAGTAAACCTGAATCTTTTGGATAGCAAATATACGAATTCGTAATAACTATGAGCCACTTGGATCTTGTACGATGGTGATGAACCCTTAATGTGAGAGTCCGACTCGCACTTGGCCAATTTTTTATATTTCCTTCGCATTAATATCATAAATTATATTTTTTTCATATTTATAAATTCAAGAGCGCAAACATCCTAAAAAAAATACCGGTGGATCTCCAATTATTGGTAATATTATTCAGCACAGATCCAGTCAATCATTGGAGGCTTACATGCAAAGCGGACCCTATTGAGTGGAGATCCGCAGGCATTATTGAAATCCATTAAAACGAGCCCCAGACAGAGCCATCCATACATTAACCGGCTTACCCGGGAATCGTTCGATTGGTCTGGAGTATGTCGTGCTAGGTACCTACTCAACGACTATAATAAATGATTGAAAAAAATATTGAGCTCATTTCCTTGTTCTGTAAGGGAGCGTATAAGCGGACGGTTTTACTTATTTTGGTCCAAGCCTCGATCAGGAACGGATGACAGCGCGTAAAACGTATTCGGGAACGCAGGAATTATATTTTACGTCATAGAGAATAAGAATCACAGACATTTTGCTTTTCGATAGTATGATATCGAGTACTTTGTTTGTGATTGGGCTATACAGATCTACATACTTTTGTGAAAAATTTTAGTGCTTATGGTGGCTGCTATTATTGGTTTGCTGCGATAAAGAGGTTGCACCTTAAAAGTGCCATTTAGGAGTTGTTATGCGACTTTATTTCTGATACATCCATGGGTACATTTTGACACAAGATGGCCTTCTGCAGGTTGTAACAGAAAGGTGCAGTCATATTTTAGGGGGTTGTTAGGGACATCATTCTGAACGAACTTGAACTATGAAACCGATTTGAAAAATATAGAAGTTAGTTAGTGAAAGTTGTTCAGAATGATGCTCTAACGCCCCCATAATATGATTGCACCTTTCTGTATAGGATTTGATACTCAAGGAAGAAGAAGATGTAAAAAATATCGTCGTTCTGATCAAATCGGATATGGAAGCGTATACATGAAATACTAAGGTCATGGGCGTGAACTGTCAAAACGGGCCTTTTATTTTGTGAAGACTTTAGTAATTGAACCTTTGAAATACAAATAATCATTTTTCTACAGAATCAGTACTTAAAGTTCGAGTTTAGTAATGAAACTTATTGCGAACTTTGACTAGTTCAATCAATGTGCGGGTCGTATCGGACAAAATCTCATTGTTTTAATTAAACACATTGATGTCGATTTGAATGGTCATCCGAAAGGGATTGGTATTGACAAATCAGTTACGAATGGGACAGTGATAATAGAAGTTTATGAAACTGTTGCATAATAACTAGTTTTTTTTATTTTAATTTTATTTATTTAAGAATTGGAAGTACCGTCTTAATTAAGTACATTTACATCACATAAACCACGGAGGTTTGTGCGTGATGCTGGCATTCATGCGAGCAGGGTACACATTTTAAATATACGTGGGTGCACGTGGACATCACTTGAAGTATTTGTACAACAAGTCATTTGTGTGTATTAAAACAGTGAATACAATCTATCTATCTATCTATCAACAGTCAGAGACGAGTAGAAAAGTAACTGGTAGGTAATTGGCTAGGGAGTCTGGCTATGCTAAGTTTATTCTTGTTTGTCTATTTTTGTGTTGATTTAACTTGGGGACCTTCAAAAAGTGCCTTCCCCTAACTGCATAGAGTGTGGGATAGTCGAAGACTTACACCACATATTGGTGGAATGTGGCCGAAATGAAGTTGTATGAAGTTGCATTTATATTAATTCTATATTTAGTTCTGTGGCAGGTTGTAATACTGTTCTAGCATTTCCTAACTCAGAAGAGGCTAAAACATTGTATAAATTAGTTAGATTTGGTTTAAAGGCTAGGATATAATTAAGACTATTGTTATTGTTGTTAGAATATTTTGTATCTAGACTTACTAGGACGACATGCTCACTGTATGTTATTTTGTGTACCAAGTCCTTTAAATAAAGATTTAAAAAAAAACTTGGGGACCTGATGGAATGGATGTGTTTATGTGCAGTTTCATACATTACTTTATCTACTCTCATACTTAAGTGTCTCACCTACAAAAATCAAAGTTAAAACACAACAATATTTCCACATAAATCAGTGCTTACACACAACAAAACGTTGTCACGTCACGTTGACTTTTTGTTGCCTCTAAAACCCAGCATACATCACAGCGCATGCGCTGAGCATGGGCCACATTATTAAACCTCAGATCAATGAACCTCTTTGTTTAAATCTTCCTGCCTGCCTCTTAGTACCTAATTATCAAACACTGAGTGGCTGTTTGGCTGTCTACTATAGCTAAAAAAAACTTTCCAAAGATATAGACTATCATACACCTTCATGACCTTTGCCTTTCCCAAAAAAAGTAGAACTGTATCGTTATGGAAAAAACTTTAATAATAACATTATTTTTGTTCGAGAAGTAGTGATATATATATATATTTAATTTGATTACTGTATTGCGTTTATAAAGTACGTCATTATGAATTCGATTTCAAGTTTGTAATTCGAAGTACATGAGAGTAGATAAAGTATATTATGCGACATCAACTGACTACGGCAGTGTGGCGGAATAAGCCAAATAAACCTTTTTATGTACATACAAGGTACGTGAACTGAGCGTCTTGGGACTCACAAGGTCGTAAATTCCAAACTTTCATGCCATTCAGCAACACAATACAAAACCCACTGTACAATTTTTAACCTTTTCCTACTGCTTTAGAATGTTAGGGCCTATTTACATAATAGTTACATATAGTGCGTTTCTCGGTTGCGACTTCATCGTATCGCTTAGTTAACTAACTATAAATAAAAATCGGTCAAGTTCGTACCGTACTATCGTACAACAAAACTTTAGCACTCAAAACAATAAAACAAAAAGAAAAAGAAAAAAAAAAAAAAATGCCCTCTCGGTGATTTGAACTCACGACCTACGGATTGAGGGCCTACAACATACCGGCTGAGCTACCATAACAATGTGGGTTGACGCGAAATATACCATCATATTGAAATGCGTGGGTGAATCTCTTGTATTAGGACCTCCTTTAATTTGTAATATCTCTCGTTATTCTGTGTTTGTCGTTGTTGCGGCAACAGATATACACATTCTGTGAAAATTTCAACTTTCTAGCTATTACGTTTCGTGCTCTAGGATCCGCTGATGGACGGACGGACGGACAGACGGACAGCGGAGCCTAAGTAGGGTCCCGTTTGGCACCCTTCGGGTACATTACCCTAAAAAGCAAACCCTCGACACATAAAAGTTTCCTTACATATAATGTGGTTCAAAACCCGCCGACACCGTCCTTATTTGACTATTTACATAGTGAAATCCATAATTGTCCTAGTTATGTAATATAGATTCTTGTTTAATTTTTATGTACGGCAGTGGATTTTGGTTAGATAAATAAAATAAAAACCGCATAAAAATGGCTACATAGTTTCTGAGATAACCGCAACCATTTTGGATGCTGCAGCGCCTCTTGGTGGCCTACAACGGTAAAACATAATTACAAGGTGACATTTAATTGACTATCACCTTGATGATAGAAACCGGTATTCGGAGAATGAGAGTACCCATCTTTATAAAAGGGTAAAGTTGTTCATAATGAAGTGACAATTGTGAAGAGCTAAGCTGCCGCCCCGCGCATGTTTCGTCAACGCGGGGCGGCTATTAGACCTTTACGTGTCCCATAAATGATACATGTGACATGCGATTTGTCTGGTAAATGGGTTATCTATAACATAACTTATCGTGTGAAACAGTTGACGTCGGACTGAAACTCAAAGTCAGCTTTCGTGAACGCGTCCTAAGGGCTTAAAACGCAAAGGTCGCCTGGCCCACTTTACTTTCAACGAAGACCTCGGATAGAATACTTTTATTGGCATACAAATTGCTTTATTTAGGTGTAAATTGTACACAATAATAACATGACAAAGTTGCTGTTGAAAGTGACTGATGAGGCATATTTATCTTGTAGGTTTCCACGTGCTGTTTGTGTAGTATGGAAAAATCTTCATGTGATACTTATACACTGTGATAAAATGCAAGACTGTCTTGAATTCTTATAAGATCACCTATGTAGGTACATGGTCTATAATTATAAGCTATCTGTATGTTGTAAATAAATGACAAATTACGAATACGGACTCTCAGGAGCAATCAGCATCTCTCTCAAGAGCAATTCACCCCATATTTTTTTTTGATATAAACGCATACCGTTTTTTCTCTGAACTTGAATTAGAATTTGAAGAAGTATTAAATAACAATTTTTTGTTTGCGTTAAATATTCTTGGGATATGGTTTTTAGCATTGCCAATGTGTGATAAAGCGATAATACCCGTTATACCGAGTTAATATGTTATGCCGATCAGCTGTCAGCATCAGATAGGAATAGTCAGCCCGCAAGAAGATCAATAGACCTATCGACACATCATTTATTTATTTATTTATTTAAAGTAAATTCGTACAACATGACAGAAAAAATCCAATTCGTCGTACAAAGTATCCAAGTTATAAAATAGATTACGTTAAACATCATCAATCATAAACTAGACACATCTATAGCCAAACTGTCACAATTATAAACAGAAACATTTACATACAGGCACCTACATTGCTTCTGGCTTCACACTAGGATAACCGGTGTCGTGGGAACTAGCGACATCACAAATATGTAAACATCCAAGACGTATATTATGTCAAAATCCTATGTAAAACCAGGGATCTTTACATCGCTTTTTTTTTTTGGTTCCCACAATACAAGGAATCCTAGTGTGGGGTCAGAAGCAATATTATGTGCCTTTGAGTAAATGTTAATAATAATGTTATCAGTTTTGTCATAGATGGAGTAGTGTTGATGTTGCAAGTGTGTTAGGATATATGTGTATGGTAAATCCATATTTCTACTAGCTCGTCCAACGTCCACAAAAGACCTAATCCTTTGTTGTGGGTAGGTTGAAATTGTGTACCAGCTAGCGTGCTATGAGCCTCGATCACGAATTTTTTCATGAGAGTTAACGTTATCGAGAACGCAGGAAATTATATTTTATGTCATAAAGAATACGAATCATGACATTTGACGTTTCGATAGTTTCCTATCGAGTCTTTATTCTAGATTGGGCTTCTGTATATAGTTATCTGAAGCCGACTGTACCTCCTTGCGACCTTTACACCCTAACATTCAGGAAGGTTTCAGCGAATAAGTCTATTGTTATCACCCCTTGTTCCAGTTTGACGACCTCGCTGTCGAAATTAATCTGCATTCCGACGTCATAAACCTATATCATCAAGCAGCGATTTAATAAAACAATCTTAGAAGTTCTCAAGCCGTTAATTAACGAACTAAGCTGACAGATTAAAATCCGGCGATACGGTAAGTATTCGAATTCTAATTAAAATAAATACTTTTCAGGAACTGTCAAAACAGTAGTTTTGTTCGTGAGTGCTATATGAATATTGCTGTCTTTTTACACAAAATTTTGTTTATCAAATATCACTGCTGGGTTTTACAATTCTAATACTGTCAAGCCACTTTTTACTCTATGCTTCAACTTCATCTCTTTCTAGATTTATTTGACAACCTCGTAAAATACTGAATTGGTTGCCTGAAGTTCTTAACAAACTTTGTTTTTAATTACATAGTTTAGTTTTGTGTCTGGAATTATGTGTCATATATTTTATTGAACCTTATAGTTACTATGAATAAAGCTTGGTCATACTATAGTTAATGATAGCGTCCTTTAGTGACTGTCCGATTTTGGAACAAGGGTAGATACAAAAAGTTTTATCATGGCTCTACGCGGTAGGACCAAAATTTATAACTAAAAATTCTCCACGTTAAAAAGTTTTAAAATCGATTTCAAGGCCTATTTCTTCCTCCGGGTTGCAATATTGTCATCTATAGATATATTACAGGGATATGATGAAATTAGGGACACCAAAGTGATTTTAAAGAATACCAGGAAATGATAAAATAATTAAAACATATCACCTCCTGCGTGTTAATAGAATCGGGCCCCTAATACCACAAGCTGCTCCACAGTCCACAGCGACAAGTCAAAATTTGGACAGCTTTATTAGAACAGCATAATTCCAGTTATATAAATGCTGTTCTAATAATTTATTGTCACCCAGCCAGTCACTGGTTTGAACACGGTTGCTTTGAAAATGTCCAGTTTACGATTCCGGGGATTACAAAAGCGGCAAGCAAAATAAATCCGACATCATGCCAGAAACAATTGTATCTGCGTCAAACGGTGTGCCAATAAACAGAACAAGTAAAAAGGAATGGGAATTATTATTTCAAACAATTGTGAAAAAGTCAACGAATTTATTGTGGCTACGAGTACGAGAGCTCGTCTAAGCTGAAATGACGCGCCCCACTCCTTGGTTTTGTATGACAAGTAAATACAAAACCAAGGAGTGGGGCGCATCATTTCAGCTTAGACGAGCTCTAAGACTCGATTATGAAGATACAAATAAAGATTACGCAGATAAATGTTTAGTACCCTTCTGCGTTCAATTAGGATGTTTGAGTTGAGATATTCAGAATTATAGAGACTTTTGCGTCAGATTTAACGTAAGTTTGTATTTATTTACCACGAGCAGAAACTAATGTATTGTCATTTAATTTAATGTTAAAATATCTATATTGATCTTGAGTATACTTGCTCGAATAAGAAATTTGCTAAATACTTAGGTATTCAGTAAATTAAAGACACAGGCACAATACTAGGATATTCTGCATACCAAGCAAAGAAAAAAACAAAATCCGCATTTTGTACCTCAAATTACACTGGTACAATACTTCATATAAAACCGGGTGCTTTCCAAGCAATCCAGTCTTCCCAACCGAGTAGAAAGTCCAGTCATGCCGCGTAATGTGCCCGAGAAAATTGCCGGCTCATGATCGTAAACAACGCACGATTCTCGGAATTTCTCGGCTTCTCGTAAATGTTGGCTGTAATTAATTATTTTGTTAGTTGTTTTCGCAAAGAAGGCTTCAGTTTCCTGCGCGGTCAGTTTTGGCTTATTATTGCGGGTAATTAGTAACTTAATAATGTTTGCTACGGATTAGTGGTTTAGGCGGAGTCTATGGTCGATAATCTAGTCATCGAGTTATTACTAAACTCGAGTAAAGGACCATTGCTTACTTGATTATGGAAGTTGGACCAAGTGCTGCCTAGAATGCTCACATAGTGAAATTTGTTCCTTAGATCATCACTAATCTGTAATCCAAAGCGCACACAAATCTACCCCAGGAGTCTAAAAAAAAACAATATTTCGGGTTCCCCTGTTTTGAATATTTTTATAGAAAAAAGTGAACTCAATAGCAACAAAGGTACATATTTTTGAAATATGGGAATATGGGGGTGGCCCCCATTTTGGGAGTCCAAATGAAAAAAAAATAACAAATTCTAAATATGCCGTGTAACATATCAAATGTATTTTTATAATATTATTAAGACTAATTTTGAAAAAGTTATGACCGATTTGCATATCATCAAAACCTCTAGGGTATTTACCGAAGTCCTAAAAATCTGAGGTACAAAAGCACATGTTAGCACCCATATTCCATAAAAACTCCGAAATCTACAACTTTAACCCCCTAACCCCCTAAATCTGGGGTGCAAAGTTTGTATGTAAAACTGAATTTTAGGGTTATTTTTTGTTGGTGTTAGTCCTGTTATTGTTGTACGAAACACTCTCAAGGCTAGTCCAACTCGCACTTTGCAGCTTATTTTTTACTAGTGTTACCTCGTCGTCGTCTCTTAGTCGACCTAACTGAATTGCTAAGAATGATGGGTGGCTTATGAATTATGAATGAAGGAGTCGTGAGCAAAGCTAGGTTAGGTATATCTTCTAAAGGTCATTGCCATACATGAAACAATGAAACAATACAATTACAGTTAAGCAATAATATCAGAAGATTAGAAGAACAATTGTCTGTGTAGTGTTTAGTATTTGCTCTAGGTAGTCTTTGGTATTCACTCTCTGGCAGCACTGCTGTCAACTGAGCTTGGTCTGTGAACGAACCGCCATGTGGTGACATGGTGTCTTGTAGAATGGTATCAATTTGGATCTAAGAATAAATCGTAATGATCACAACGAGAGATACAGAGTTTGAATTCTACAGTCTGTCTAATGTAATGACAAGATACACCAAATCCAAAGTTTTTTCCCAATCTGTTCGTTTTACCGAATGCTGTCACGTCACGTTGTTAGGAAGCGGTATTGACAAATAGAAGAAGGCGAATGCGTGGTAGATCACCAATGAGATGGACGGACCAGATCAAAGCAGCACTGGATGACCCCCTGTACCAATGCACCAAAAAAGCAGCCCTCAGGGAGGAATGGCGACGAATTGAAAGGCGGGTCACTCGACCGAAATGACGACCACGACCACTCTGCCAAGAGTGATACGACTGAGAAGAAGAAGATTGACAAATTCAGTTCTATGTATGCTTTTCGCTAGAAGCTCTTCATCCGTAAATATTTGAAGTAAACGAATACGTGACTGAATTTGTCTACATCTTACATAAGAGATTGATATTTCAGAGGTCGACTCGAAATAAACTAGTTGTTATAAAATGCAAAGTTAACCGGCTGACAACGAGGCCGGCTGATAACAATGACGATGACAGATGGGTCGATGACCTTACCAATATGGCGGATAAAACCTGTATTTGATTGGCACAGGATCGGATGAGTAAGCACAAAATGGAAGAGGCTTATTATACCCAGTTGTGGGCAAAAACAAGCTGTCGATGATGATGATCTAGCTAACAATACAACGACTAAGAAACTCAGCCCTAAAACGCCTGTTTCAGGACTGATAAATACCTCATTTTTAGGGTTCCGTACCCGAAGGGTTCTAAACGGGACCCTATTACTGAGACTTTGTATCTCATGAACCGTGGTAGCTAGACAGTTGAAATTTTCACAGATGATGTATTTCTGTTGCCGCTATAACAATAAATCCTAAAAAACAAAAGAAATTTTAAAATTAAGAGGGGCTCCCATACAACTAACGTGTTTTTTTTTTTGCGGTTTTTTATAGACAGTAGTACGGAACCCTTCGTGCGCGAGTCCGACTCGCACTTGGCCTTGGTTTTTTTAGAGAATGTAACATGTGACACCCGTCGTTAAAAACGAATACTTTATTCAGGATTTTCTTAAGAAAAGTTATTACTTTATACTTTGGAACTTATTTGGAAAAATGACACGAAGAAAACCTATTAAAACTACACGTCTCTATTCTAACCTGTAGAAAAGGAAAACAAAATTAGTTTCGGCCATGTTTAACCAAACATTCCTGGACAACAAAAAAGGACAGGAGAAAATCCGACATACAGAGGACATTTCTGATTTACAACCCTGACCGGCCATTTTAGGGTTGCGTACTGGGCTGGTATCACGTGCTATATCAATAAAATTATCTCCCTTCATATTAATGTGTCTATCTTATCACGTCATAGGTACTACATCTACGTATGTCATAAAATAGATTATGTACTATAAGTATGAGGTAAATATTAGTTTCACTCTTATCAAATAGACAGACAGAGAGAGCATGCTGATAATGAAGATAAAGAAATTGCCGACGAAGTCTGTGATGTAGCGGTCGAGGGTGTGCTTTCTAAACGAGAGGTCCCGGGTTCGAATCCAAGGGTATGAAAAAATAAGTCCCAGGTCTTGGATGTTTACAGGTTTATGGTGTCGCTGTCTCTGGTTATCAAGACACATACTCAGTGTGAGGGCAGAAGCAATGTTTGTGCCTGTATGTAAAAGCTATGTTTGTAATGCCACACTGTCAGCAAACGTAAAGTGGAACCAAGCCACGAGATATTTTTTCCAGTTATTTATGTAGTTACTTTTATAACGAGAGAGCTTCGTCGACGGCATCTGACAGCACCTGTCGCTGGAAACACGTTTGTTTGGATTGAGTTTCCTTTTCGTTACTCGACTGATCATAAGTTACACATAAACAAACAAAACAGGCGCATTCATGTGCATAGCCTTACTCATAACTCACACATAGATAAATTATATGAACCCTACAGAACCACTTTAACTAAATACGCTTGACCAGGTATTCCATGACATATTTTCCTTTTTCCTGTTAAAATACAATATTGATAGATGATCAGAAAAAAGACAACAAAATGATAGCTAGCCGGAATCATGTGGATTCAAATAAGCAAACATATTGGTTTTTTGAGTGTGGTGGTATACATGTACGGTTTTCGAATAAAAAGTGAAAGACTGAAAAAATCAAAATGAAACAATTACCTATGGTATATTTTTATCAATCTTTTTTGTCTCCCTAGGGATATTCATTCCTCAAGATTATATTATTTTATCTTTGGGTGCGAGGTACGCTTGGTCGCTTGGTACGCAGTACGCATAATCATCTCGTGTATTTTATTTCCATTCTGCCAGTACTGCCCCTACACGACTATTCTGACTGGCCAAAAATAAACCAATTTGATCTCTGTAGGTAAACGGTTAGAGCTGCTTTGGGTACGGCGGCGACTGTGAAACTGCCCCGTATTCTAAATTTGAACAACCGTTCGATTGCCGTTCACCTCGTTTGCATTATCATTGACGTATAAGATAGATAGACAAGACAATCAAGTTGTTAATGTCGGCAGAAAATGCTTGGTGTAATTAGCCCTGCACCATGCACAAAACATACACAAAAAAATACTATACGTTTCCATGTGCCATAGCGACACGTTTCATCATGCGGCATTCTCTGGAACAAAGAGAGAGAGAGAGAGAGAGATTGAGAGAGAGACCGAGAGAGTTTTCATAACTAATATCGAATTTCTCACATTTGTTCCACAAATAATTTACATTCTTCATTTACAGACATTTACTCTCTGTCATCTACTTCTATCAATTAATGTATGTCGCGAAGGATGTTTGTTTACTTAATTTAACTACTAAAACTAACGTTTGACCAATCGGAGTAAGAGTTTCGCGTGCGTGAATTGCGATAATTCTAGGGATACAAGCCCGTATCCTTGGCAGACGAAAATCCTCTCTATCAAATATAAATCAGTGGGTTTTATTCTATTATTTTTTGTTGTCAGTGAAACAGGCCGATTGATTAAAAAACTGGCTGACGCAAGTCTAAAAAGACCTCTAAAACACGGTTGATGAGGACTTGTCCCGGTTAATTGATTGATTCAAATTTCTATTTGGTCCCGTCCGTCCGTCAGTCACTTTACCAATTTAGCTTTAGCAATCTCTGCTGGTTAGATTTTTGAATTAGGTGCAGTTTTACGCGTAATTACTATCCGTACTGGCACAGAAACAAAATGAAAATATGGAACGCTACAGGGAATTATTTTAAAGAAGTCCCTGTCCAACGAATAATCATGCACCTTAATATTTTGTCATTATCAGATTTTCAGAAAACGCACTCTTGACTAAAGCCTTATCACGTACAACTCCATTCAACGTCCGTGCAAACAGCGTTCATTGTATTCCTGCTATTCCCACTACGCTATGGTAAACTCGTCGACAAAGAAGCTGTCAATTGAAATACACAGGCATATGCTAAAGCATAAAGGGTGATGGACGACCTAGACAATTCTGGGGTCGAATTTCGGAATTGGTATTCTGAAATACAGTTTCTCACACAGACATAATTATCAAAGCCGAGACCGCAATATGTAAGTGATTCCAGCTCTAGTATCATGAGACAGAAAATGCAGGACCCTATCCTTTTAGCACAATAATCGCTCAGTGACAAATGTATTGCTTCCAGCCATACGTAGATTCAAAGGCACACACGAAACCAATCCCGAGCACAAAGTGAAATTGTACACCAAACATCAAAAGTGCTACAACAATAAAGGGAAGTGCCATTTTAAACCGCTTTTGTGCTATTCCACTTTGCCGCGAGCTGGAGATAGCTTTGAAATCTCATTCGGATTATATCCAGCGGTCTCTGCTGGGCAGTTAGTTTTGTCACAAACTAACAATAGGGTTGAGTTGTACGTGGATGATTTAATTAAAGTTTTTAACAGTTTCATTAATAATGCAGTTGCTGAAGCGGCAACTTATACACCTCATCCTGTAAAAAATCCGACTGTTTACCTATACTGTTAAAGAGATACAGCCCGCTGACGCACGTACGGACGTACAGACAGACGAATGGACGGAAAGACAGACGGATGAACAGATGAACAGCGGAGGCATAGTAGGGTCCCGTGGTACCGTTCAGATACGGAATCCTGAAGATGTTTGTAGAAATAGAACTTAAGGTACTATTAAGGCCAAGAATTGCTGAAAATGTATTGCTACAAAAAAGTTTTTCGAATAGTTACAATAATGGAAAGACTCTTTGTCAACCCTATTTACGAAATTCAGTGTCGTGTTACATCTCGGAACTGCAGGCAGCGTCTACGTCGGCTCCCGGGGGATTATGCCGCTTTTTATTTTATTACAAAATCCGAGGGAATAAGTTGCCTCGTTGTTCTGCCATTTTGGATATACTGCTGTGTATACACCTCAGAATAATTGAGATGGACGAGCTTTCCAAACGAAAGGGTTGTCCCCAGAGGACCGCGTTTCTAAGCATAGTTTTTTTGGACCGAGGGTCCGAGGGGAAAGAGAATATTGTTTATTCAGTAATACTATGAAACATTTGGGAATCATTACATTACTTATCGTAGACTGCTAAGGACAACTCGATGAAATCACCTAAAGAAAAAATTGGTTGTTTGTAAAGTCGGTTAACGGACGATAATTTTACGTGATAACGTCATAAGAAGCGAATTAGACCTCGAGGAATTGCGTAACCTCAACACTTACTACTAAAGTGTAAACAAAAAAAAACAAAAGTAAGCCGCTGTGGGTTAGAACCCAGATCCCTCCGCGCTGTCGAGTCTTGACCAATACAATTCGACCACCTGCCCAGCTGCCTGCGATGAAAATAGCTATGTATTGCGGCGTCGGTGCCGATGTGCAATGTGCCTGGTGTGCGTTGATACACCAGGCGGAACGTGACCCTTTTCGAACATGCTGTCGGCGTTCATCGATTTATAAGACGTTGTCACGTCAAAAGTTTTAAGGCTTCGGCACATTACCGGAGCGTTTCGTTAGTAGGGCGGTATTGGGGCAGTAGCGTGGCGGTAGCGGGTTGGTGTTAGGCAGTGGCTCTGCGGTGGCGAGGCAGTGTCAGGTTTCCAAATTCCATGCACACTCGCAAAACTTATGGTTGCAAAAAATTACCTTGTACTTCTGTGTTTTAAACCCAAAAAAGCGTCTGCTTTGCACCTCCTTGGTTCAAACCACCACTTACACAATATTGTGTTGCAATGTAACGTGGGGATGAAGTGCCTGCACTTGGCTCAAGTTTTGGCATGAGCAAAACATTAAACTTACAACGTTGGACAGAACACTTCACTAAATTACAGTTGGTTACTGTAGACCGCAATTTGAAGACATAGTTAATACAAAGTAACTGGGGTTAATACAAACTAAGTTAAGAGTCGAGACAAGAAAGTAACCCTCGATGAATACTACTTAACACTTATACATAATATGGGTTATGATTCTAGCGCAATAGATATATGGATATCGACACCTATATCGAGCGATTTTGTATGGGAATCACTAGATATAGGTGTCGATATCGATATATCGATAGTAACATTTCTTCTGGCGCCACTCTGTGTCGTGGGAACCAGAAACAGCGACGTCACACATACTTAGGGATAATTTATTTATTCTTCTCCAGCCGGGATTCGAACTTGGGAGGTTGAGCTAAAAACCTCAACGCCTCAGATGTTGTGATACAGATACAAATACAAAATCTTTCTTTGCCTAATTGGGATACAAACATACAAGTTGTTTGTGGACTCCTCACTATATAGGTTTAACCTGTCATGTGGAGTCCTGGCCAATTACAAGTTATTAATATAATTAGTTGCTAACCGTATGTTATCATCATCATCATCATCATCTTAATTGTAACCAGTGCACATGTAGCCATTGCCAGGCATAGGCATCTTGTCTACAGCACTAATCTTATGACAAACGCATAAAACGAGATGTCGTCTCTACATCTTTACTACAATTATTGCTGTTATGTTTTTGACTGAATATTATTGTATTATTATTTTACAATGACTGAATTTTAGCATTTTTAGCAATTTTAATATTAATTTTAATGTAACTTAAATTTTACCATGTTATGTACTATGGGTTGTTACATGAAAATAAACGTTTATTTATTTATTATATTCTAACTGGGGTTTGCTTGGAACATTAGTATCATGAAATATTACCTTAAAATTTAAAACGAGTAAACCAGACATGACGCTTTAGCAGGCCGTATTTTTAAACAGTAAGAGACTAAAGCACGACCTATATAACTTATGAAAGAAGACTTTAACAACATGAAACTCTAAAGACTATTTTCCTATGATAAGGCGGGATAAAACGAAGTAGGTCGGGGCATATTACCAACAATTTCACAACTTGAAATGAACGCTGGCTCCGGTTTGATGGAGTATGAAGTTTCTCACTTCGGGTCGCGAGAAAAGAAAATAGGAAAGTTGAAGGAAAACAATTTATTTATCTTTCAACAATCAGGGGCGTTATGTTTGTGACACTGCTTCATGGGAAATGAGACCCTCAATCTCCTTTGAGGTCTCAAATTCTACCCAGAATTTGCAAGTATGAATTAGAAAATTCTGACTTCGTAACGACCACTCAGTAGTAAAACAGAATGAACTTCCTTTTGAAACCAGCTGATTGGTTGGCCACAGCAAAATCAGGCAATTTATAATGCTGATTGTTAGGCTATTTAGAATTTAACACAAGAAATCAGAACAGGAATCAGAATGAGTAATTTAACTTCTTACGGACGATCTGACGGTGATGGAAAACATGGTGAAGTTTCGTTACCTACTCTATAACTGCGGCGTTGGGCTAGGCTCCTCAGGAGCCGCTCCTGTCACGTAAAATAAATGAATAACATGAATAAATGGCCAAAAGTGGGCACAATTGTACCTCCGCCACCCCGTACGGGAAAAAGCGTGATGCTATAAACATAAACATATTAGACTAGACCCCACGATACAGGGAATCCTAGTGTGGGATCTAGGGCTTAACCAAAATTTGAATCTTTTATTGGAAATAAAGAAATTCATTCATTCATTATAAATCATTCAAACATTACACTTCCATCTTCTCTATTACACACACACACACACACACACACACCCTCACACACACACCCTCACACACACACACACACACCCTCTCCCTCACACACTCTCTACCTTAAGTTAAACTGGTAATGTTACTCTAACTTATGCTTTAATTTTCAATGTTAATTTCAATCATTTTGTTTTATTTTATCATTGATGTCAAAAATTCGGAAACTTTTAAACTATTAGAAATTGTGTCATTTACTGGTGGGAAGCCCATCCTATGCCACAGGGCTCGCCTTTTTTAGGGAGTAGAGATCATCCCCTGTTCTTTACTATGCAAATAACAAGTTTATATGTATATTTTTCTGGATATTTTTTTTATTTTTATTTTTTTATTTAGTCATTAAATTGTCCCACTGCTGGGCAAAGGCCTCCCCCTCTTTCGTCCACACTTCCCTGGTCTGTGCCACCCTCGGCCACCCAAATAAATTATTATTTCATATTATTTCATTTCATACAGGCACACACATTTCTTCTGGCCCCGCACTAGGATACCCTTATGTTTATCATAAAATGGTGCGAAATTGGCTGGCACCATTATTACCTTCAAAATTAAAACTGTTCGTTCGTTTTAACATCCCATAGCAACAACATGGCAACAATGACAGGACAAACTTGTTAATACGTGATTTATATCCGTTATTAGATCGGAATCCAGCCAAGCCTAAACACTGTCCTGTCCTTGTCAGTGGCATGGACAGTGATAGATTAAATGTACCAAACGAGCCTACCGACATTTATCACATTATCTGTATCTATGAGCGTTTTGTTAGATAGATAATGGAAACAAAAAGTATTACTTAAAAAAACGACTTCCACAAAAACTATTTGATTAGAAACCAACGTCAAGTGATTTTTGAGTTTAATGCAAACTGTAACCTCCTATTTCCCCCCTCCTCCCTTGGGGAATTAATTTAGTCAAACCCCATCTCAGTGCTACCCTAACGCTACATAAGGAACCCCTGTACAAAGTTTCATGGCTATGGTCCATTGTCCGTCAGCCACGCTTAGTTGTATTTATACCTAGTATTGAGCAGTTCTGGTGGCCATGTGTGGTCTTCATCATCAGTTCCGCACCAAAATATTATGCTTACCATGTTCACTTGCACGAGTTATTATGAAAAGCACAAAAATCACTATAGGTCTGCCTATAATATTTGAAGAGTTCCCTCAATTTCCTATCATCAGATCCTGACCTGGTGTCACTGGGACCAATGTAAAGGTAAACAAAAACATAATTTTCCAAATCGGTCTATCCGTCTAGGCGCAATCGGTGTACATACATAAAAAATAAAATAAAAAAATATGCCGACGAATTGTAAACCTCCTCCTTTTGTGAAGTCGGATAAAACGAATTAGCACTTATGTCGAGTGTTCCCTGACAATCTATGAACTGAGATTTACACGACTTCTGGTTCGACGAGTCCCGGGTTCAGATCCTGGCTGAAGAGGAAGAAGAAGAGCCCCCAGGTCTTGGATGCTCACTAGTTTGTGATGTCGCTGTTTCTGGTTTCAACGATATACGGTATCCTAGTGTGAGGCCAGGAACAATGTATGTACATGTATGTATAAAGGTGATGTCAAGAAGTCTGGTACCAAATTATTAACTTTTGGTGTCACTTGACCCAAAACACTAATTATGATAAGCGCGCTAATCGCATTAAAATTTAGCTTATTTATTTCATACACTTTGACAGTTGTATTTAGTGTTTTTGGCGCAAGTGGACCTGAAATCCTAATTATTTTTACTTGAACATGGTCCTGTCCAAAATTGACTTAACCGAAACACCGGCCTTAATTTGGGCAACACTCTAAGCGTTCGGTCATTTGTCTCCATAAAGATAAGAAAGTGGGTTTATTGCAACCATACAACGTTTCATTGGGGACATCGAGTAAGTCATAAATTTTACAACGCGGTGCTTGGACACTGAGCGTAAATTGTAAGTGTCATTTTAACGCCATGCTTGAGCTAAGCCATGCTTAACTTCACCCCTAGAATGAGTTGTGTGTGGTTGGTGGTGTTAAGTAAAAACTGTAAAAAGAATATCCGGTAGGAGGATGGCACGCCGGCTTCATAAACTTTTGACCTGATAACGTCTTATAAATCGATGAAACACCGGTAGCATGTTCGAAAAAGTGTCACGCTCCACCTGATGTATTAGCTAAGCATAGCTATTTCGTCGCAGGCAGTAACTAGGCAGGTGGCCCATTGGTATTAGTCAAGACTCCTCAGCGCGGAGTGTCCCGAGTTCAAACCCACAGACAGCGGCTTACTTTTGTGTTTTTTTTTTGTTTACATTTTAGTAGTAAGTGTTGTGAGGTTGCGCAATTCCTCGAGGTTTAAATTCGCTTCTTATGACGTTATCGCGTAAAATTCTCGTCCGTAAACCGACTTTACACACAATCTTTTTTTTCTAAATCGTAGTTTGTTTATTGTACTTGCAAAACAGACATTCTGTATCTGTATATCTTTACACTTATAATTGATAGACCATGTACAAAGGCGAGCTCTTGCAGGAAATCATATGGAACGGGTAGGATTGGGTAAAAACTCTATATCAATAAAAATATAGCACTACTGAATTGAACCCTAATTATTAAGAATTACTATATCGAATTATCAACCGATGTAACATAGCTATTTATTTATCAAATCTTCGGTAAATAGGAACGTGTAATTTTCTACAGTATCTATCTTTTTACAATGAAATTGGATTCCACGTTGTGTCAGTATTCCTCTGAGGTTTTAGGCGTCTCATCTATTCCGAAATATACGGCTGTTTGATATTCCCTCACGGTCTGGCAAACACATTCACTATACCGCCATTGTGTTATTTATGCGAACACTACAGCTTAAATGGGCAACAAATCAGAAACAAAGAGAAATTCTCGAGCTTTGTTGATAAATCTATGTGTCATTAAAATAAAAACCGGCACTCAAGACATGGTGTGTCTGTCTTTTGCGCAAAAAATGTCGCAGCGGCCTAGAGTCGTGCTTGCTCGCTCGATTAGTGTGTAAACACTGAACTGGAGTAAACTCTGTCAACTCCATACAAAATATGCAACTATCAGTGTTTACTTGAGTTTATTCTTAACGCGCCATCTAGCTGGTCGACCTAAGACAAGACCTAGTGCACAACCGTCTGTCCAAAGTCCACGACCAGTGATCTACCCATATACCCACATCGAGATAAAGTTCAAAACCTATGAAAAAACAGAAAAAAATGTAGTAGTAGACATTGCATAGAGAGTCTTCGTTGACCCAAAATAAATACTTAGCTTGCATTCTATCTTCCGGCTCTGAGCAGCAAAATTAAGTTAAATGAGTCTCGAATCATTTCAACTCGCTTTTAAGTCTCCTGCTTTCTTTGACCTGAATTGGTCTCAACTGAGTCTCAAATCAACTTTAGCTTTGTACAGCGGAACTCAACTTTACCTATCTCTTACTGTTGGATAAGTTCGCTTCAACTTGATATACGTTTTTTTTTAACCCTCGCCGATGTAAAAGATGATACAAGTTTAAAACGCGTCGTCTGTCTGAGTGTTTCTGTTTGTGGCAGTTTAGACTGCCACTACTAACTGGCGAATCTTAATGCTGTTTTCTAGGAAATCTAGTAGTAGATTTACTAGCGATGGTGCTTTGCTATGTTTTATTCCAAAATTAATCAGTGGTTCGAAAGTTTCATTGCGTCGGGATGTTTAAAATGTTATAGTTTCTTTAAGTTAGAGGATGTTCCAAAATGATATACGAGTATATAAGTAGGTATATGGCGTAGAAAGGGATAGGCTTTTGTTTATCAGTGTATGCTGATTGATTTGACTATTGACTACTTATAGTATATGGTTGTGTTTCATTTCATACCGTTATTTAAAAGTAAAATAGTAAACAAGAAAACTAATTTGTTTAATTGTATCTCCAAATCGATGGCATTAACCAACATAGAATTTTAACTGCCGTAGCTTACGGTAACTTGTGAAATGATTAGTTCGCGTGATTTCCTTTCATTTCCAAGTTTCAGCATTTCTAATGATATTGAAGTTGTTGACAGTTGTTTACCCACAAATCGACGATTCGATCTAACGCGCGTGTTGATGTGATTGGCTCCAAATATACTATTTGTATGGGCTGTCTCTATTTTGTACAAAAACATTAAATCGGCTTAATTTTATTTGTCATTTCTGATCTCATATAGCTTCAATGGGGTTTCGGATTCAAAGTACGAAAGTAGTTTTTTTAAGCTAATAATAAAACTAATGTCTTTTGAAGCTACGACACAAACTATTGTCAGTTTCTAAAAACGATAGAAATGTGGTTTGGTAACCATTTAATGTGTTTGGGAGAATTTTCTAAATTGCATTTCATGAGCATTATTCTTTTCAGTAAGTACTTAATCCGTGCATTAACTTGCAAGTTTTAGCATAAAACTCATAAAAAATATAACAATTAGCAATGTTCTTTATACCCTCATAAAGCAGTAGCACACATATTGGTACTTAAATAATAAACTTTATGGCTTAGCCGATAAACCTCTAGCTCTAGGCAATTTAATTCAATGGCACTGGTGCAACTAGCTAATTCAACTACATATTTAAAAATAATAATTAGGTATTGTAGAAGAGAACGAAGAATTGACAACCTCTGTGGCGCAGCGGTTACACATCTGCCTACCATGTGAGAGGTCCCGGGTTCGAATCCCGGCTGGGGACAAAAAACCCCAGGTCTTGGATGTTTACATGTTTGTGATGTCGCTGTTTCTGGTTCCCACGACACAGGGTATCCTAGTGTGGGGCCAGAAGCAATGTTTGTGCCTGTATGTAAATCTCAATTAATAATTTTATTTATACAATTCTATTTTTTGACAATTAAGATTATTTAAAAATGTGATTATTTTGATATAATAAGAAACGTAATTTACCTATCGCATGCACTTGCCACCTAAGTAAAACTAATAATGTTGCAATGCCCTTGCAGGGCGCATGTTCTGGAACTTATCCTACATTATAATATCTTTGTACATACCTTATGCATGCAATTAATGAATGAACAAATGAATAAATAAATGTTTATGTTTATTTATCGGAACGGACATGCGGATAACAACATTTGGCCGTGATAGGTATTGGTGTCGCAAGATTTGTTGATGTGATTGAGAACGAAAACGAGACGTAGATTGACAGCAGAATTTTGAAATCTTTATGTCATATTTTGTAGCGACAGCAAACTCAACAGAACATTGAAATGAACAATTTAAAAAAAAAATTGAATGTGTTGTGTAACTCCATAAGCCTTTAGATAAATGGTTTGTCCGACGGTTTTCTCATTAATTTAGATGAATTAGATGAAAATTCATCTGATGGAGAATTGATTTACTTTTTAGGTACGATCGTGCGGATCCCTCCGTTTGAGAGTCCGACTTACACTTGGCCGATTATTATTATTGTTTAGGCTGAATTTTCGAACTTTGAAAAAAAAGTCCTGAATTTTTAACTTGAGTTGATGTAAAAATAACTTAATGTAATATTCAATCTTATACTAGTGGCTCTGTAGACCTCGCGCAAAGAGGGACTGTGAACCAATTTACAGGTATTTTAATTTCAATCAAAATCAATTAAAATAAAATAAAAATATTTGTTTATCATTGTGTGTACATAGATCTTATATTTCACTCACTCTCATGGTCGCTACAAATCCTCTTTACTAATCCGTCTCCTACTTCGAGGAGTCCAAACTTGGTACCTATGTTTTGAAAATATTTCTTGGATTTTAAGAAAACAGGTGGCCGAAATGTATTATTGTAGTATATTTTTAGAACCGGCTCAAGTAGCCTTTTCATTTTATACCCCATACAATAGGTTCCAGAAAAAACATATTTCAATCCCATCCCAATACCCAATCCCAAACCCATACAAAAAATATGACGTCCTATCCCCCCCCCCTCCCCCTCAAGGGGAAAATCGAGAAAAGCTCTCGACAAAAAATAACTTTAATTCAAGGAACACGTGTGCCAAGTTTTGTGAGGATCGCTTGAAAACTGTGCCCCCTAGACCGGAACTGACAGGCATATTTAAAGATACTTACAGATAGACGAAAGCAAAATCGGCCTCCTATCTTGTCGAAATAGAGCCCGACGAGTACGCCAAAATTGATTAATATTAATTTAATTGCTCCACGGAATCTTGGCAGAAGATAACAAGTATTATTACCAAAATTATTGGACTATAATTCTATTTTGAAACGTGAAATCAATACCGGTATAACATCAAATTCCTCAAATAAATGTTAACTTGATTAAAACTAAGCCTTAAGAACAGCGGATTGCTGGAAGAAATCTCTTATTAGAGATAAGCTTGCCTTTCATGTTTTTTCTACGATAAGCTATCTGCATCTGTTATGTCATGTGAGTACAGCAGAAATTACAAATTACAACAAACATCGTAAACCAAAATTTAAAACACCATTCACATACAATTGCCGTGCCAACCATTTAAAAAGCCGCAAGATTGTTTTCATCCGACCTAAAAAGAAATTAAACCCGAAAAGTACGAGCGTTAAGTCACCTATCGCCCATAAATTTTCCTACCCAATTAGGAGTAACAAAAAAATACGGACATTCCTCGAATTCCGCCGAGCTGGAAAAAATCTTTCAGAGTGCGTTTCAACAATAAATCTTCGATCTTTGTTGCCAGATATCGTATTGAATGTAAGTCTTCTCCCTTCGTCCCTTAAGATTCGACTCCGAAAGAGACGGTCGGTTTGAAAGAACGTGTGTAATGTTACCTTAGTGGCTTAGGCGGCAGTTACACTCTTTTAAGACCCTTATATTAGCAATTTGTATGATTTTATAGTAAAAAAAAATACTTTGACTTTGACTAGAGCCGTAAATGCGTGCAAAAATTTAGGATTGAATATTTCGCCCACTTTTAGAAACTTAGTATAAATATGAAGTTCAGATGAGAATACAACATTCAGGTACAATTGAGTTGGCTTGTTGGTGGAGCTTGGAGATGGGAAGATCTACAAGCTTACATGAACCCATCAAGCTTGGGCTCACGCACGTAAATTTAAACAAACTAAGTCAAAGATTTTCTTTCATTCTCTGGGCTTACTTGTCTTGAACTCTATTACTAAGTCATGAGGTTGAAAACCGCGGGCTGTGCTTTTTTGCTAGGCAAGTGAAGAATTACATACAAGTAAAAAAAATTGGACTCATGATCGTTTTCGCTGCTTCACTGGCCTCAAGCCAACGCAGTGACGTAATGAATTATTGAGTACCCCGCGAAAATCCGGATGCTCAGAGTTTTAAGAATCGCTCTGAAATTTGTACTCTGAAAGTTTTATAATGCTATTTTATTACCCACCTAATGGGATTGTCGGAGGATCTATCACGTATGGAAACTTGCAGGAAGTTGACGACTTCGAATGTGAAAGTTTGTGCATAATAACGAACTAGGGTAGAAATGGGGGGAGGAGTTTCTCCACTGTGGGGGGAAATCAGGGAAGTGCTTTGTGCATACTGAATGGACGCAACTGATGAAGGGTCTTTTTAGGAAGTCCCAATAAAATTCGGGTGGTAATTATAATATCGGTCCCAGAAGTAAGGTTTCAAAATAACGGTCATTGTTATGAGATGAATTCTGGTACTACCCGGTCGACTTAACTTGAGGTCTTTCACGATGCAGGTCTCAAGATAACTTGACCGAGATATACTGTATATTTAATTGAATTGAATTCAAAAATTCATAATTTCATAATTTTCATAATTTCTTTATTGCACACAAAAAAAATAGTTAACAAATCATGGTAGGTAATAAAAGTGTACAATGGCGAGCTTATCTCTAAAAAGAGATCTCTTCCAGCAAACCAAGTTTCGTTGAGAGAGGTTGATAGCTGAGCGGGGGTAGACCCATGTGTACAACAATAAATTTAAAAGGTTGCATACATAAATATATAATATGCATTCTAAAATTAACTTATACCTAAACATAAAGACAAGATTCATTATTTAATAAGATTATTGTTACAATAACAAAAACTCCCACAAAACCACGTTTCGCAGTTTGTCTGTGGGTAGACAGTCTTACTACTATATGTGTGTGCTTGACTGTCAGACAGAAGACAGAAGTCGCAGGCTCGTATATTAAAGTACACGTCATTCGTACCCCGATATTTTAAATTGGTAAATAATTGATTATTACCTACTACTTGGAGCTTAGACAATCATTGGCGTGGTTTGCACTAATTTTGCTAGCTATTACTCAATACTCAATTTCACATGACACGGGGTCAACCCCACGCCGAAGCTACGTACCCATTTTTGCTAATATACCGCATAAGTAATTGCTTCAACCATAAACTAGTAGATTACCGGAATAGATTAACCCGGCGATAAGACTAGGGTGTCAATGATTAGGTCGATGTCCCGGCCTCATGGGAAAATTAGCCGTAAAAGTCTCGCTGGGGTGGCCATAAATATTATCTTCTGATGAGTCTAAAACGACTCAAAATGCTTGAATGCACAGAAAAACCTACGCAGGCTCTGCAAAATTGCTCTTTGATCTTGTTTACCACATTATACAATAAACTTTTTTATATTTCAGTAAAGGCTCGTCTCCTCTCAATTGGGACATTAATGGGCGACATATTATTATTATTAATTATGTTTAAGTGGATGCGAGGGGACAAAAAAAAAGAATTTTAATATCTTTAACATTCAACCAAGGATTAAATACTTTACCATGATACCCTGACCAGATTTATAACATCGATGATTCTTCAAAGGTTTTGAACCTCAACAGACAGTGTTAAAGTCCAAAATCGCGATCCAATTTCCAAGTCCGGTTACATCGGCGTTCATACTGAAACCTGCAAATTATTCCAAATTCAGTTCCATCCGCCCCACAAACTGCGAGAATCAGGTCCGTTGGCCCGTCCGTTCCCGTCTACCCCTCCGTTCCCCTCTGTCCCTCCGTTCCCGCCTGCCCCGCAGTTTGTGGTCACCCCAACGCGGTGTACTAATGAAATTGGCCACGCTGGGTGACGATGGCGGTCCGCAATTTGCTCAATCTGTTAATGAGTTCGGTTTTTGTCTGTGTGTAGGTCATTGTATGTAGTTATATACATTAAGCCCTTTCGCGTATATGGGACAGCGCGACGACGCGACTCGACTGCGACTCCACGCGGTTTTTTGAAAGGAACATTAGCTGTGATTAATTAAACTCTTGTCATACTCATTTTAGCCAAACACGGCCGCTATTTTAAATTAATCTTCAACTATTTGCTTGTTACTCCGTGGTCTAGTGGGTTTCACCTTGCTTCTCACGCAAGAGATGCAGGTTCGAATCCCGGTGCTGACCATGTACCAATGAGATGATTAATTTGTCTTAAGTACATTATCGGACACTCCGTGTTTCGGATGGCACGTTAAGCTGTAGGTCCCGGCTACTATCACTACTTCGTAGTATGTAGTAGTCGTAAAAACCCCTCCACCAACCCGCACTGAGCCAGCGTGGTGGAGTATGGCTCAATCTTACTCGGATCCGAGTAAAGGCCTGTGCCCCTCGGTGGGGACATTAATGGGCTACATTTACATTTACTTATTTGCTTGTGCTCACTTTCAGCCAGTGATTCAATACTCCATGTGGTGCCTCTGCCACCCAGTTTAAGAAAATGCGTGACGCTATCTTATATTATGTTGTAATTAGCTTGTCACATTTGGTTGCTCCTTCAGACACTTGGGGTTATCCAGTTTGACACAGGTATCCTAGGCGTCGCTCTAATTTGTCATTGTTTGCACAACGGGAAGGCGAGATGCGACGAAAGCGTTTTAAACTCGAACTGCAGTCGCGAAACAATATATGAAACTTTGAACAGGGGTGCATTATCTAATGTAGGATAGCACCAGACATCAATGTAGTTATGCAGCAAATGCACCTACTTCGCGTGTCTTGAATTGAGTGCCATGCACCTTCTTTCTTCCTAAAATGAGCTCGTGACGTCACTTTTGGTAGTAAAAAATTGACACGCTTGGTTCTTATACACACCGTGGTTGAGTCGTCTATCTTAATCTATGTTCTATAACTCTATAGCAATACAATATACTGAATACTGAATACCAAGGTTTGACCACCGCCACTAAGAAGAGATTTAGCAAAATTCATCTCCTAAATAAATCGGGGGTGTGGCCGCGACGAACAGCTGGTTTTTATAATTTACAAGTAAGTAAGTAATTGGCCAAAACAAATTCCTATGAGATGGATTACGATAAATTAAACACGCGGAAAAACCATGTTTCCTTACAAAAAGTGGATGAAAAAGGAAAAAGCCCAGGGATTTAAGCCGAGCTCTCGGTGACAAGATGATTCGTATCGTTTGGAGATTCTCTCGTATGTTGTTGGATTGATACGAGCGAATAGCGACCTTAGTAGCTAAATCACAGAAATAATACTATTATTTTAAATTCTGAAGGTGTTGCGAATTACGAAGTAACTTAAAATTCCTAGCCCAAGAAAAAGCAGAAATAAATAATCTGAGCTAAATCTAAAGTGCTTCGAGCTTCGGCCGTTCGTAGCGGATTTGTCGTAGTGCTTCGTAGCGATCTCGTAGCATCGGCTACAGTATTTATGCTCGTAGCACTTACCTGCTACGTTGAATTCGAAATGTTATTTCGAGGAGATTTTGGTGCCATTGCTTTTAGACAGGTGTTCCATTCTGAGAATTTGAATCATTGTTTCACCACTATTTATATCTGGGAACAGAGCTTTACTCGGCAATTGGCGGTACAAACACAATAAATTAATATATTTCATATTCATCAGACTGAATTAACATCAATATGCGTTTTGTGTGAATTCTCCGAAAAGTACCCATTATGAAAAAAAGTGTCATTAACACTTACAACGGATCCAAAGGGTTCCGTCAAATAATTGTTTTGTCATCTATCACAGAAAAGGTTTTGATTTTACCTTTGAAGTGGGCGGACCTTTATCTTCTTCACCTTTATCTTCTTGAGGCATTTAAGTTTCAGAGGATCAAATGGGTTCCGTTTACTCAATGGGAGTTGATATTTATTTTTGTAGAAAAAGTAATCGTCTTTTATTAAAATATCAATAAAACAAAAGTAATCTTAGTTATACTTTACGGTCATTCTAGTAAGGATGGAAAACATCATATGACCATGGCTCCGGTGATAAGCTTACCCCCTGTCACTATTGAGTATAATAAAAAAATCCTAAATGAGAAAGTACATACGCCACACGTGAGAAAAACTTGGCATCTGCCACCCAGTATGGAAAAAAGCGCAAGGAAGTTTTTATGTTGTTCAAAACTAATCTTTAACATAAATTGCTCCAATTTGTGTTTGATAAGTTGAATTAAAATCCGTTTAATTTCGCCAACTAAATCCTACGAAAAGGTTATAACAGTAAACAACCCCTTTGACTATCATTAATCTTATAAGCAGACGTTTTGAGAAGTAATTTCGCCTAATTACTCAATTCGTTCGTTTGGGAAATTGGGAATTCACAAAGGGTAATTTAAAGGCCAAATTTTTTCCCCATTAATAAAGCTATCATCGGGAGTTGTTGAAGGGAGTCTAAAAACAAAAGAAAAATTTATTCATTAACAACTGGTGACCTTTATTTGAGGAAAAAGTCTTAATTAACGGATTTACCTACACCTACTTTGAGTAGTTATGTGATCGCTACGATCACCATCTTCTTCATAAACCGCTTGTGCTAACTGAAAGACCATGCACTTAAAGCGGGCTACACGCGACATGATATCGGTGGCGATCTAGGGTGTGAAAGGGTGATAAACTGGAGCCGCCTGCTGTGTGCGCTTGGAGTGGTGTACTCACACACAGCAGGCGGCTCCAGTTTATCACCTTTTTACACCCTAGATCGCCACCGATATCATGTCGTGTGTAGCCCGCTTAAGTTGTGCAACGTGACCAGCAGAGGAACTAAAAGAAAAAATAACTTTTTACAGGGGTTCCAGGGAGTGAATTATGCAAAACAACCTTAACCCTCTAAAAACACAAATTGCGCAATACAATAAGAGATTTTTAACAATTATTATTAATTATTAATACTACTCTCTACTCTCTTGGGCAGTGTTTTCAGATCTGGAACTCTTACCCCCTTATTAATAAAAACACTCTACTCCCTGACTCCGTGACTAGTTGAACTACAGGTCACAGGTTGAACTCAAAGTAAGAGTAACTACTTTTACTCCGAGAGTAGAGTCAGATAGTGCTACTCATTCCTCACACTGTGCTTTTAATATTGAAATTCGTTAATACTGGGTTAATGCTATTAGTCTGTGTTTATTAACAAGACGGGTAAAGTGTTCTTTTCTTGACAAGCTTGTTAGGAGTGTCGGCATCATTGAACTTCGTTTGATTAATTTTGCTCGATAGAAGTCTCCCGAAGTTATCACAAAATCTGCCAGAATTTTCTTTTACAATTTCACATATAATTTTATTTCGTAATTTATTTAATGTACTCACATGACATAATACAGGGGGCTTACCGGCTATTGGCTGTCGGCATCGGCTTCGTGTTCGAATTGCCGTATTGTCATAAGGATAAAGTTCATTCTTGCGCGTTTAAACACGAAGTCGATGCCGACAGCAATTGCGCGGTAGACCCCCTGATAAACTTATGATAGAAAAGACGTGTGCGTACACGTAGTACGTGTCATTACGGAAATGCATGAGATCTGAATCATAACTCAGGAAAAGGGGAATAAATAACTCCAGCGCTCAACTATTCCGAGCAGAACTAGAGACTGGCCGTGACATAGAAACCGGTTATTCACACTGAGACCGTTTATTTAGCACCACTTAGCACAAATTATTACCACCTGCTTCCTACCTGCCATGATGAATGCTATCTACGGCTGTATGTCTTTGATAATGACGCTGCGAACCGTCTTCTATAGAGGTACATTATACCGGTATTCCGCATATTCCAGCCAGTTCATGCTTCGTGGAAGATTAATGTGTAAATGAAAATACGCTTCGTACATATTTAGTTTGAAATGTGTTGACTAGAGTTTTAGGATACCGACAAATTGCTTTCTATCTGCCAGCTACTTTTGCCTCATTTATATGTATTTCACTTGAAATAACATTTCACGTGGAGGGAGACCGCTCAGGATCGAATAGAGTGGAAGAGGGGGAGAGGGGTCTTTTTCCAGCAGTGGGACATTGCAGGCTCGTAATAAAATAAACATTTAACATTATAAAAAAAAACCTGATAGTGGAATGGAAATACTGCCCCCGATAGTAAGAAGGGCGCATCTAACATTTTTTCCGAAATTGAGTTGAATATAGGGCCGTGATCAGCAAAAAAAGACGCATCTGCTCATATTTTTTTTATTTGTCTAGCTCGTCCGTACACGGAGTTCTGTAACGTATAAGGGCGCATTTGTCAATGCATGATGTACGATTGGATTGGATTGGATTGGCGCATTGGATATAAACTTAAATGAAAAGGCTTATTTGCGTACATGTGTCCTTTTCTTTCGGAAAATTTCAATCACTTCAGAAATTGAAAAGACACATTTTCTTCTGAACGAAGTAGGTAAGACGTAAGTGATCGAGTACGATCGATCAGATGCGCCGGAGTAGTCGTGCAGAGAGCCTGTGCTGCTAAGTTTAAAGGACGTAAATGGCTATTTGCGACTTTTCAACCTGATATTGACTATTTTTCTAACATTTTTTTGCTAAGAAGAAAAGGAAAATTCTTAATAATTCAATAAATAATTAAAATATAGAAAAATTATCGATTACACATTATAACATAATAGTAAACCCATTTTATTGCATCGATAGAATATGTTTATAGTTTTCCTTTGTGAGACAGCCAGGCATTAACATATTTTTTACATAAAACATTTTTATCTCGGTTTGAACATGATGCCACATGCGCCTTTCTTATTATCGGGGGCAGAATAACTCAAGTCAGTTTTCAATCGCCAGATAACCAGTCAGATAACTGTATTTGACATTCCATGTTCCTGTGAAATGTGAATTCCTTATTTATTTTTAAAATAATCAATTGCTGAGGATTTTATAATCGGCCGCATGCCGTTTAGTTTACGTCTACAGAATGCCGCGAAGTAGGTTAGTTGTAAACGCATCTCACATACTACCGGAAATCCATTTGTTGATGGTTGAAAACTAAAGCAACGTACATCTGAGTTTTAAATCTTTAAACCTTACCGTATTTACTCGTCCCTATCTCGTGTAAACATGTGACCCAATTTTAACGGACTAAGCAGCATCTTTAGGGTTCTGAACCCGAAGGGCGCCAACTGCCAAACGACAGCAGCCGCAGCCGCAGCAGCAGGTAACTAAGGCTCCGCTGTTCGTCTGTCCGTCTGTCGGTCTGATCGTCCATCCTTCAGCGGGCTGTATGTATCCTACGAACCGAAATAGGTAGAGTTGATAGTTTCACAGAATGTTAATGTTAATGTTAAAGATGACTCAATAATGGTGACATAGTGACATTACATTATAGAATACATACATAATTATAAATCCTGATCATGATTTTAAATGTATTCCGACCTGTTTGATTTGAAATGTGTTTGACTTGTAATGAATATTATTAATAAACGATGTCTATATCTATGAATGTGTATATCTTTTGCTGCTACAGGAACAAATAAAATAATGTTGTGCACTTGGGCCTACCTGTTGTTAAATTATTTCCTGTCCATCCTAGGTTTGCTGGAAGAAATCTCTTAATAGAGATAAGCTTGCCTTTGTCATGTGTTGTCCACTTTCAATTGTAAAATGTGTTATTTTGTGTAATAAAGTATAAATATAAATATATAAATAATGAACGGATCATCATCACATCACTTTTAGTGTGTGAGTCTGCACACGCACCCGTGACATTTTTTTCAATCCTTTTCTCGATACTTCTACCTCTAACAAACAGACGTAGACATACCTTGGATTTGGAACAGATCCCTACGGCTTAACCCACAAACTAGGTACTTTAGAAATCCTAGGATTCTCGCCATCGTCTCTTGGCCAAGATACATTTTTATTAGCACTGGCATCACAGAATAGTCTGGAATGTTGTAGTTTTATTTCTTTTTATTCGTGTTTTGAACGTTGTCTTGCTTATTATTTTTTATGGTACTTTAGACCTTGGATTGTTGACATTTATCTAAACATTACGTATTCAGAAATAAAGGCACATTGTCAGTGAGTGGAAACAAAGCGAAGCACGCATTGTCAAAATTGTGTGGTCAATTAAATATTGTCAAATGGCCATTACACTGACAAAATATAGCCGACCATTTTTTTTCTTCACTTTTCCATACAAATCTGCTGACTGCCCGCCCGGTCCACTACCTAAATCTGTTTCATTGTAAAAGTTGTTGGGAATGTTGTCCCTAGCGACCCCTCAAAGTATTAACACACCTTTCTGTAACAACAAGCATAACACATTGTAGGCCTTCAGGCAGTATATTTTACGTGGTATTAAAACACTTTAACATTTTCGCCATACTATTACGACCTGCGCCGCCCAGTAATGGCACAAACTTGCCCAGTAAAATGATTTACCGCCCATTTCCTGGATCGGCATCTTTATAGGCACTTAAGTTTTTAATTTATGTCTTTACCTACACGTTTAACTTTTTGACGTTAAAGCTGGCAACCTAAAAGCGAATCATACCTCCAGTTTCTGAAAGAGTGGTCAAATATAACAAGCGATTAATAGATTAATCATCTCGCGGAAGGACACGCCCCGAACAAATATACCCTATCCATTAGAACTTGACACTTGACAGCTAACCTAAAACTTCATAAAAATCCAAATAATAATATCTTTAAGTGCTGATACCAGTGATGGCAATGACAACTCTCCTGTTATTTCAACTGAATAAACAATTTCGAATCTTTCTGATTGTTTTGGTAACATCCCTAGTGTTTAAAAAGTGTATTTTATGAAGATTTAGGTTAGCTGTCAAGTTGCCTGTTATATTGGATAGGGTATAATGTCTATGTCTATTGCAAGGAAATAAAAACTGAATTTCCCCTAATTTAAATGTAAAACATTTTTCTTTTTCGGCCAGGAGAAGAAGCGAAGGGGTAAACTCAAATCGGTGATTTACTGAAATGAGTAAAACAAAGTTTAACGAATTGTCAAAGCATTTTTTCTTTCGGAAACCGGGCTTTATGTTTCACCTTTAGCTTACTTTTAGGAACTGGAATTCATATGTATAAAAAGCTTTGAGCCGATGATGTATTAGGACTAACAGAGCAACGAACCTTGATATTTTTTATTTCATAATCAACGAAGTGGGAAATTCTAGTGGTACAGCCACTGACAGTTCAATTCCCATTATTTCTCGATGCGTAAATATTCATGCCTCTTCCGGCTCAGCGGGCCTATTCGCTCTAGGTGATGATGATCACACAATGATGATCCGTAAAAAATAAGAAGTTATTGGTGACGTTCAATTATCGTGTAACCAAGGATATCAAAATAAGTCTGCTAATATTATCCGTTAGCGAATAGGCCCGCAGTATATTGTGACCATGATTAAGGTTAAGTACAGAGGTTGTTATTGTAATTAACCAAAATGATAAACAATTTTTTTTTCTATATTGTAATTAAATAGAAAGCCTTTCTGTCTATTTTGTGCCGTGACTTTCTAGGTAATAACAACGCGAACACCATTAAAACTTTAGTTCAACAATAAAATTGTACTACCAAAAGTTAATGGAATCTAATACGGTTGTTAAAGCCTCATACCAACTTTTATTGCTATCTATCAACAAGCAGAGTAATAAGCAGTATTATTTTTGTAGGTATGTCATACATGATGACATGATAGAAAGAGCACTAAAGTCTGTAATAATAAACCGTTTTCAGTCGTGCGATTCTTTAAATCTCACTTGCACACTTACACACACACACACACGCACACACACACCCTCTCTCACACGCACACACACACACACACACACACACACACATCTGAATCCGCTGTGAGTTTCTTGATTGGCATTCTAAAAACGCCGTTGATTATTCGAATTTACACTAGCATTATCTCTTCTGTGCTAGCGCTAAACTTGCGAGCGTGGCAGCGAGTTGAAATAAATTGAACGTGAGATTTTGACTGATATAGTATGAGATGAGGTAAGAAGTGGCATTCGGTAAGGGTCACTTCGTCGCTCACTTCGTACTCAAACACGATTCCAAGTGCTAAACAATGCGAAGTGAGAATGTTAGTATATTTTACAGAGTCGACGTACAGCTCTGAGTGATATGGAATCTGATATTTTTACGTGCTTGAGATTGCTCTTAGAGTTGAGAACGGTTTGTTAATTACGTACCTAAAACACAGCGACCTTTATCATGTGATTGGCAAAATCATGAATCATCATCAATCATCAAGCCTGAACTGAACACAGATAGCTTAGCTTAGCAGAGTTGCATGCAATCTGCATTCTAATTTGAGCATGCATGCTGACTTTTGGATCTACGTTAATTCGTGATGACATTTTATACAGAAAACTCATTTGGTTGCACCTCGTGCTTACCTTTTTAATCTTGTAAAATTAGGGAAAAAGATACCTGAATATAAATAAACGGTCAAGTGTGAGTAGGACTTGAGCACTAAGGTTCCGATCACACTTGTAGATTGTTATCTCGTATTTAGTATATTTATGCCCGATTTCACTAACAGTTAGAGGACACTTAGCTCTTTTTCAAAACTGTCTAGCGATTGTTTTATTAAATTTAGGGGGTTCACTAGTAGCCTAGATGACCCTTAAACTTAGGTCAAAGCGAATCAACCGCAACGTGGCCCCTGAAAAGAATTAAAGTGTCCCCTGAAAGTAAGGGATTGTTAGTGATCTGATAGATGACATTTGTGTACCGAGCGGGGAGTACTAAGTGATAGGTCATGAAGTCGGTTTTTTTAAGTTTTTAACTTGGTGAATTATTTCTAACAAGAGTATCATTTTAGGGACTCCGATCATATTAATTTTGCATTTGCTTTCTTGACCAAAACGTAACAGATCATACTAAGTAGTGTTGCATATCATAGCGAAATATTCTAAGGCCATTGTGATTCGAGTGGCAATGTTTACTCCACTCACCCCGAAACTTCTGCCGCAGTGCTCATGAATTGCACATAACATACATGAATGCAGCCAAATTACTCTCAAGTCTCCAGTCGGCCGCAGCTCTCAACCCAGAGGAGTGACGCCTAGAAGCCGGCTCCAAAGAGATATTAAAGTTTCATGCTAAAATACAAAGGCAATTCCAACTTAAATACCGAATGCTGAGAATGGAGTTCGACCGAACTAAGCATTTTGCGCGGAAAACTAATTCCTACAGCCATTCCAGTTACCAAATTACGGCCGTAATGTTCGGTGGTTTAGTATCAAATTGCGGCTGAATTTTGCGTTGCTTTTATAATTCGGTTGAAAGTTAGACGGTTCCGCTCCCTGGCCAGGGGGCTTACCACAACTTCTTATGCATATACAGTTTTTTTCTAATATATCTTAGTATCAACATCGCCATGGCAGCTTTTCATTCCAATACCCCATAATGTGTTTACTTAAACCAAGTGCAAATTCCGTTACGGTCTGTTCTGTCATAAGAGAAAATGTGACTCAGAATTATAATGTGAAGGCGGTTGTTATCATAGTCAGCCAGCCGGTAACCAGCCGCTTTTTCCGCTGACTACGGTGATCACCAGGGATCGGATCGAAGGTGTGAATTTACCTAAAGTTTGTAGTCGGACATAACAAGGAGCAGTTACAACCACTTGAGTTGAACCGGTTTGAATTTAACCTGTTAAATTTCGGGTTTTTGTCTAACCAGTTAATTTTTGTTTTTATTAGTTTTACATGTTCCTTACATTTGAAACACCTGTAACGTACTACCTCTTTGACCATATTGACTACTGGCGTATTAGCCAGATTAAAAGTAAGACTTTAGAAATTTGTAAATTAGAGTTTAGAATCTCGTCTGGCAGCTGATTGTTTTTTTGACGCATTCCTGGTTTGAGCTCTGAAAAGTGAGGACGTACCTATCTTCTGCACAATTTTTCAAGTCACGCCTATAGTTGCGGCGATGGGCTAGTCCCTTTTATTGGTGCTGAATTTTAAGTTGCTGAACAGAGCAGTTGTTGCTATAAAAATTCTCTATAATCCCCAACCTTTGGGTAAGCATTTGTTCGTAGTTAGTCTTTCTTATTTTCGTGTATTTTATATTCTCTGTGTATTTCCCTTTTCTATAGAGTGTTTATTGGACTGCGGCACTCTTAGATCCTAATTACCCTAGGGCCCTCGTCGGAAGTCTCCGTGTGAGGAGCCGTCGTCTGATAGCTGGGCGCTGTAGCGCTCTTGTTTTCCTATTATTCACACTAGTCTCTTTCCAGGGTTCCACGCCGAGTCGTAAAATCCTCCTGGCGCTAATCATATCCGTTGTTGACGTCTGGAGAAGTGGACCAGCTGGATTTGTCACGAGTCTACCAAGGAGCTGAAGACTATCTACAAATTCCCGGCGAGTTGCTACCCAGTGTTTCAACGATATCACCAATATTCGACTCACGACCCTGAATAAACGTATCTTGAGCCTGCCAACAAACTCTTTTGGTCAGGATAGTCTAACTGTTTCACACCGAACTATAAACATTTTCAAACTGCTGATTCCCAAAAAAAATCATAACTTTTTATTTTTCAATTTTTCGTAAAAATGACCTTAGAGTATTGTACTTTACATCATTCAAGCGAGGTAAATAAAACATTCATACAGATTGTAATTGAAAGGTGCAGTCATTTTTTCAACTCAACTCAAGTGGTTGTAACTGCTCCTTGTCATGTCCGACTACAAACTTTAGGTAAATTCACACCTTCGATCCGATCCCTGGTGATCACCCATAAACAACGGCTGTCTACGGTTGAAAACATGTCAAGATTTATTGAATCCGTTTTATGTCCTGCCTGAGTGATTATTTTTGTTTATACTACCTTGTTTATTTCGGTATACATGAAAAAATTAAGGACGTTACATTTGCAATTTATGTTTTACACCTTGACAGAGTAGGTAATTAATGTAGTAAAATACCTATGTGTATATAGCGGCTCGTGTATTATAAGAATTTTGACTCAGGAACTGTCAAATTTGTAAAACCTTTTGGAATTGATTCGGTATTTTTTCGGATCATATTAGGTACCTACCTGGTAATCGCTAAATAGGTTTATGGTAACTGCCCAGGATACGTAGGGAAGTTTCGGAACGCGAACGTGTTTGCATAATAGCTAACTTGTTTAGATGTAGGTAAACCTACTAACGTGCCGCACTGTATTTGCTTGCGAATTTTAAAAGTTTTACGGGCATTATAACGACGCTGACGATGCGAAACGTCGTGAGGAAACCTTCATATGTACATCCGCTGAGGGGATGGGGATAGCACAGTCACTACGTGAACATCTGTATAAGTCTGGGCGTATGCTGAGTCGCAGGCCACACAGATCAGATAAGACAGGTCAAATAATCGCTCAAGTGCAAGTTGGACTCTCACACGACGGGTTTCGCAACATTGTACAAGAAAAAATACATAAAAACACGTTTCTTGTATGGAGACACCCTTGTTTTTAGGGTCCAATCCTTAAAAAGGAAAAAAAACCCTTATAAAATAACTTTGTTGTCTGTCCGTCCGTCTGTCCGTGTGTGACCAAGAACGCTTCAACGTATCAAGCTGTTTATGTCAATTGTTAAAGTCTGTGGTCGCATGAAGCGGTGAAAAAAGCGACATTCTAGGTTAACGCAATCGAACGCTACGTCTGATTATGCTGTAAAACTGTTGGATTTTCATAGTAATCGCAATGGACCCAAAACCTGGAGGGTACTTCCCGTAGTAGGCCTACAATTACTCGATATAGGAGCCCAAGTAAACTACTGGGATCCAATTATTGTTTACTTAATGTCGCAAAAACTCGACGCAACGACATTCAGTGAATACACCAAGGAGCTGAGGGAGCCCAGGGAGCTTCCTGAACTGGAGGAATTCAGAGCGTTCCTTGAAAACAAATTCGTATCTATGGAAGCTCAACGAGGTCGCCATAAGAACGACACAGCGCAGTCCCAGCCCCAGCAGAGCACGCCAGCAGCAAATAACAAAAATAACTACCCTAACTCAAAAACATATCATACAACACAAGCAACGAGGCAATGTCTCCTTTGCAACTCTGTTCATGTGTTGATGAACTGTGAAAAGTTCATCGGCATGACACCAAAAATGCGCACAGAAACAGTGTCGAGGCTGCGGGTTTGCCAGAACTGCTTATTTAGCCACGGCAACGCAAGATGCATGTCAGCAAAAACTTGCAAAACGTGCGGATCGTCGCATCACACTATGCTGCACAACGACGTAAACGAAAATGTGGGTCAGTGGAACTCTAAACAATTTAATTCAAGTCATGTGTCGGATGACGCAAAAGAAGTTCTACTTACCACGGTTCAACTGAAAGTACAATCTGAAGATGGAACATTCATTACGTTGAGAGCATTACTGGATCAAGGCTCTCAAGTCAGCCTGATAACTGAAAACGCTGCGCAACGCCTTCGTTTACAACGCAAGAAACTCACCGCCGTTATCTCAGGAGTCGGCACAGCCTCCAGCAACTGCAAGGGAGCTGTACGTCTACAATGCCAATCCATCTACTCGGAATTTACATTCGAGACTGATGCGCTTGTCATGAAACAACTAGTTAATCAGCTGCCAAGCACAACTTTTGAACGGAACAAATGGCCGCATATCCAAAACTTGAAACTTGCCGATCCAGAATATAACGTGTCTCAGCCCGTCGACTTGCTACTTGGAGCCGACGTTTACTCGAACATAATCCTGGAAGGAGTACAACGAGGCAACAAACAAGCTCCTGTTGCCCAACAAACACAACTAGGGTGGATATTATGCGGAAATATTCAAACTTTAAACTGTCATATGACGCTCATTCAAACTGAAGACTTAAGCAGATTCTGGGAGATTGAAGATATCACTCAGAACACGGAAAACTTCCGTAACATCAACGATCAATGTGAACTCCACTATCAACAAACTACAATACGAAACGAAGACGGACGTTATGTGGTGCAAATGCCCCTTAAGGCCGACATCGAACAAAAATGGGGAAAATCCAGAGCTGCTTCTCAATTTTACCAACTAGAAAAACGTTTACAAAGGCAACAAAGACTAGCAACTATGTACAAGGAATTTATCAACGAATATCGAGAACTCGGACACATGAAGCCAGTGCGACAGTGGACGAGCAATCACCCTGACCTACTGCGAAACTTGACGGAAGATCAGATTTCAACTACGACACTCAACGACTCGACAAAAACATTAGGCATCGCCTGGAGTCCAAAATCGGACACGTTCATGTTCAACTGGGAACTTCAAGGAAACTGCAACGCAGCTACCAAACGAACTTTACCATCGGAAAATCCGAGCGGCGAAGCAAAAATAACTCTTATTCCGAATATACAGATTCCGAAACAACAATGGAACTACGTCAAGTCCGAGGAGAATCCTGCTGACTGCGCGTCACGTGGACTTCTGCCTGGAAAACTAATCCACTTCAAACTGTGGTGGACGGGCCCAACATGGCTGAACAACTTTAACAGAGAAACTCATCTGAACATCCCAACAGGAACAACTAAAATCGGCAGACAACTTAACTTCGAAACTATAACTATTACAAACAAACAAGAAAACTTCATCGATGCATTGATCAAGAAACATAGCTCACTAACATTCATCAAACGGACAGTCGCTTGGATTTTGCGATTCATCAGCAGAATACGAACCCGAGTCGACGGCAGTAAGGCACGCGACTTACACGCGATGCACCTTACAAGCACCGATATTCACAGCGCTACAACGCCACAACACATCTACAGTGATAATGGCTCAAATTTCATTGGCGCATCAAAACAGCTGAGGAAGGAATTTGTTGAGTTCAAGCAAATATTCACGCCAACATTTTATAATAAAATACGAGACATGGAAATAGAGTGGCATTTCAACGCGCCAATCTGGCCTACAGCGGGCGGACTTTGGGAAGCTGCGGTGCGGTCCATGAAACATCATTTAAAACGAGTCATCGGGGAACAAAAACTAACATACGAGCAATTTTCAACACTTCTAGCCCAGATAGAAGGATGCATGTACTCTAGACCCCGGTGCCAGCTGAGTGAAGATATCGAAGAGTTTGAAAACTATCTGACTCCAGGTCACTTTCTCACTGGCGGACCAAACTGCACGCTTCCTCAAGGTGACTACATCGAGCACATAGATATCAGGAAACGGTGGCAACTAACTGAGAAAATGAATCAACCGTCTATTGTGGAAATAGAAAACAAAGCCCTTAAGAAAAACGAAGAAAACATTCGAAAACAACACACCACTATAGAAAGATATATGGAAGCAACTAAGGCGTCGCTATGGAACGTCACAAACGCCGTGGAAGCGGTCACCGCCTTAAACTACTTCAGCACCACATCGCTAACAGCCAGCTTACTCATCAACAACTTAAAGAACACTCAAGATATGCTACTGAGCGCATTAACTGACCTCTATCACGGCAAGATTGGAGTGCACATCTTTACACCTGTCTTCATGATCAAATTACTGAATGACATCGGGAGCAAACTGCCCAGAACATTATCTTTGCCTATCAACAACATCAAAGAGGAAATCAAGGACGTCTACGATCTACTCTACATGCGAGGAAGAATAACGAGCAACTTTTTCCTGTTTGAAGTCCATGTTCCTCTACTAAGCGCTGAACAATTCGATATCTACGAGGTACATACAATACCTATCAACAAACAAGAAACGGCGTTTAGGTTGCAGTCTGCAGCACAGCTCATAGCAGTCAACCTAGAAATAAACTCGTACTTAAAGATGAACAAAGAAGAATTTAATAAATGCAAACAACGACGTAACAATAGCTATATATGCTCAACGAGCCCCTCTGTCCATGACCTACGCGGAGGGAATTTGCCATGCGAAGCTAAATTGATAAGCCACCGGCCGACCTTACCCTGTCAGTTGACAACAACTACCTGCCATAACGAGTGGATTGAACTCCGAGCGAAAAACACATGGTTAAGCATTTGTTGCGGTAATTGTACACTTCGAGTCATATGTAAGGATCGTCTTACAACGCAGCGAACTAATGGCGCAACCATCGTCACATTATCTCAAGGATGCCAACTTCAAGAATCAGATACAACGGTATACTCTCACGACGTCTTCAACAACTCCATCTCATGGGACGACAATCTGGAAATCCATGGGATATCGAAAAGTACGTCGATCAAAGATCTAGTGAAAGAAACACTGAGGAATATGCCCTCACATGACAACAATTTAACTTACATATCGGAGATACAAGAAATCGACGAGAAACTCCGATTCCAGAAGGCCCGAGAACACTTCCCGGCCACTATAACAAACCACGACATCCATCAGTACGTCGTCGCGTATCTGGCGCTGGCAGGAGCCATACTCGGCATCGCCTTACATGCCTATCTCAAATGGAAGCGGGCAGCAACACCTACGATGCGTCATCACCGCCAACGAGAGAGACAAGCAGACATCGAGCTTCGAGCGACAACGATGCCAGCGAAGCATTCATCGCAGCAGGGAAACGCCAACATTGCGTTTAACTTTGAAGATGATACCTATATTTAAGATCCATATTTTTGACTCTGCGTTAGTCTTAAGTTTTATTATTTTAACTTTATGTTTAACTCTGCGTTAATTTAAGTTTCCTTTAACTCTGCGTCAACTTTAACTTATTCTTTCTTAGATTTTATCCCGGTTTGGGAGCATGTACGGTCACGCCGCACAATATTGTGATCAGCAACCTAGTTTTAAGTCACGCGTCATGCGAACTTACTTGTATGATATTTAACTATAGCTTAGCTGAGTCTTTATACAACCTTATACCTAGTAACATCAATAAATAGTAATCCAGCAATAATTCTGGTTTAACTCATAACTTCAACAACTACTTCGAGTGTGTGGGATAATCTCGTAAACTACGGGTTAGACCATACATTTAATGCGGGCAGCAACACCTACGATGCGTCATCACCGCCAACGAGAGAGACAAGCAGACATCGAGCTTCGAGCGACAACGATGCCAGCGAAGCATTCATCGCAGCAGGGAAACGCCAACATTGCGTTTAACTTTGAAGATGATACCTATATTTAAGATCCATATTTTTGATGTTTTCAAAGGCTTGAGCTTGAGTTTTCATTTCTTCCATTGTTAGTTCTTGTTAAATTGAGTTACCGTTGAGTTGAAGTTAAGTTGAGTTGTTGTTGCGTTGAAGTTAAGTTTGGAAATCCGTTGGATTCCTGAGTTGCTGTTGAGATAAGTAGAAGTCCGTTGGAGTTCCGTTGCGTTGAGTTGTAGTTAAAGTTAAGTTGAGCTGGCGATCCGTTGGATTGCCGAAGTGCCGTTGAGTAGAATTCCGTTGAAATCCCGTTGCGTTTAGTTGTAGTTAAGTTGAGCTGGAGATCCGTTGGATTTCCGCAGTGCCGTTAAGTTGAGTAGAATTCCGTTGAAATTCCGGTGCGTTGAGTTGTAGTTAAAGTTAAGTTGAGCTGGAGATCCGTTGGATTTCCGCAGTGCCGTTAAGTTGAGTAGAATTCCGTTGAAATTCCGTTGCGTTGAGTTGTAGTTAAAGTTAAGTTGAGCTGGCGATCCGTTGGATTGCCGAAGTGCCGTTGAGTAGAATTCCGTTGAAATCCCGTTGCGTTTAGTTGTAGTTAAGTTGAGCTGGAGATCCGTTGGATTTCCGCAGTGCCGTTAAGTTGAGTAGAATTCCGTTGAAATTCCGTTGCGTTGAGTTGTAGTTAAAGTTAAGTTGAGCTGGAGATCCGTTGGATTTCCGCAGTGCCGTTAAGTTGAGTAGAATTCCGTTGAAATTCCGTTGCGTTGAGTTGTAGTTAAGTTGAGCTGGAGATCCGTTGGATTTCCGCAGTGCCGTTAAGTTGAGTAGAATTCCGTTGAAATCCCGTTACGTTGAGTTGTAGTTAAGTTGAGCTGGAGATCCGTTGGATTTCCGCAGTGCCGTTGGCAGGAAGTTGTAGTTGTGGATATCGCTGGGTCCCGTCGATAGCTCCCGAGTGTGCAACTCAATGCCCAACACCGATATTTGCGACTTCTCAATCCAATTCGGTGATTCCGCTTGTGGAGGCCGAACAGAACCGATCCGCTATCGATTAGGAACAAAGAGCCACGTACGTGAACTGGAGTCTGTTGGATCCTTGATATCCGGTTCGAAGGACCATTAAATGTATGGTCTAACCCGTAGTTTACGAGATTATCCCACACACTCGAAGTAGTTGTTGAAGTTATGAGTTAAACCAGAATTATTGCTGGATTACTATTTATTGATGTTACTAGGTATAAGGTTGTATAAAGACTCAGCTAAGCTATAGTTAAATATCATACAAGTAAGTTCGCATGACGCGTGACTTAAAACTAGGTTGCTGATCACAATATTGTGCGGCGTGACCGTACAGAGTGACGCCTAGAAGCCGGCTCCAAAGAGATATTAAAGTTTCATGCTAAAATACAAAGGCAATTCCAACTTAAATACCGAATGCTGAGAATGGAGTTCGACCGAACTAAGCATTTTGCGCGGAAAACTAATTCCTACAGCCATTCCAGTTACCAAATTACGGCCGTAATGTTCGGTGGTTTAGTATCAAATTGCGGCTGAATTTTGCGTTGCTTTTATAATTCGGTTGAAAGTTAGACGGTTCCGCTCCCTGGCCAGGGGGCTTACCACAACTTCTTATGCATATACAGTTTTTTTCTAATATATCTTAGTATCAACATCGCCATGGCAGCTTTTCATTCCAATACCCCATAATGTGTTTACTTAAACCAAGTGCAAATTCCGTTACGGTCTGTTCTGTCATAAGAGAAAATGTGACTCAGAATTATAATGTGAAGGCGGTTGTTATCATAGTCAGCCAGCCGGTAACCAGCCGCTTTTTCCGCTGACTACGGTGATCACCAGGGATCGGATCGAAGGTGTGAATTTACCTAAAGTTTGTAGTCGGACATAACAAGGAGCAGTTACAACCACTTGAGTTGAACCGGTTTGAATTTAACCTGTTAAATTTCGGGTTTTTGTCTAACCAGTTAATTTTTGTTTTTATTAGTTTTACATGTTCCTTACATTTGAAACACCTGTAACGTACTACCTCTTTGACCATATTGACTACTGGCGTATTAGCCAGATTAAAAGTAAGACTTTAGAAATTTGTAAATTAGAGTTTAGAATCTCGTCTGGCAGCTGATTGTTTTTTTGACGCATTCCTGGTTTGAGCTCTGAAAAGTGAGGACGTACCTATCTTCTGCACAATTTTTCAAGTCACGCCTATAGTTGCGGCGATGGGCTAGTCCCTTTTATTGGTGCTGAATTTTAAGTTGCTGAACAGAGCAGTTGTTGCTATAAAAATTCTCTATAATCCCCAACCTTTGGGTAAGCATTTGTTCGTAGTTAGTCTTTCTTATTTTCGTGTATTTTATATTCTCTGTGTATTTCCCTTTTCTATAGAGTGTTTATTGGACTGCGGCACTCTTAGATCCTAATTACCCTAGGGCCCTCGTCGGAAGTCTCCGTGTGAGGAGCCGTCGTCTGATAGCTGGGCGCTGTAGCGCTCTTGTTTTCCTATTATTCACACTAGTCTCTTTCCAGGGTTCCACGCCGAGTCGTAAAATCCTCCTGGCGCTAATCATATCCGTTGTTGACGTCTGGAGAAGTGGACCAGCTGGATTTGTCACGAGTCTACCAAGGAGCTGAAGACTATCTACAAATTCCCGGCGAGTTGCTACCCAGTGTTTCAACGATATCACCAATATTCGACTCACGACCCTGAATAAACGTATCTTGAGCCTGCCAACAAACTCTTTTGGTCAGGATAGTCTAACTGTTTCACACCGAACTATAAACATTTTCAAACTGCTGATTCCCAAAAAAAATCATAACTTTTTATTTTTCAATTTTTCGTAAAAATGACCTTAGAGTATTGTACTTTACATCATTCAAGCGAGGTAAATAAAACATTCATACAGATTGTAATTGAAAGGTGCAGTCATTTTTTCAACTCAACTCAAGTGGTTGTAACTGCTCCTTGTCATGTCCGACTACAAACTTTAGGTAAATTCACACCTTCGATCCGATCCCTGGTGATCACCCATAAACAACGGCTGTCTACGGTTGAAAACATGTCAAGATTTATTGAATCCGTTTTATGTCCTGCCTGAGTGATTATTTTTGTTTATACTACCTTGTTTATTTCGGTATACATGAAAAAATTAAGGACGTTACATTTGCAATTTATGTTTTACACCTTGACAGAGTAGGTAATTAATGTAGTAAAATACCTATGTGTATATAGCGGCTCGTGTATTATAAGAATTTTGACTCAGGAACTGTCAAATTTGTAAAACCTTTTGGAATTGATTCGGTATTTTTTCGGATCATATTAGGTACCTACCTGGTAATCGCTAAATAGGTTTATGGTAACTGCCCAGGATACGTAGGGAAGTTTCGGAACGCGAACGTGTTTGCATAATAGCTAACTTGTTTAGATGTAGGTAAACCTACTAACGTGCCGCACTGTATTTGCTTGCGAATTTTAAAAGTTTTACGGGCATTATAACGACGCTGACGATGCGAAACGTCGTGAGGAAACCTTCATATGTACATCCGCTGAGGGGATGGGGATAGCACAGTCACTACGTGAACATCTGTATAAGTCTGGGCGTATGCTGAGTCGCAGGCCACACAGATCAGATAAGACAGGTCAAATAATCGCTCAAGTGCAAGTTGGACTCTCACACGACGGGTTTCGCAACATTGTACAAGAAAAAATACATAAAAACACGTTTCTTGTATGGAGACACCCTTGTTTTTAGGGTCCAATCCTTAAAAAGGAAAAAAAACCCTTATAAAATAACTTTGTTGTCTGTCCGTCCGTCTGTCCGTGTGTGACCAAGAACGCTTCAACGTATCAAGCTGTTTATGTCAATTGTTAAAGTCTGTGGTCGCATGAAGCGGTGAAAAAAGCGACATTCTAGGTTAACGCAATCGAACGCTACGTCTGATTATGCTGTAAAACTGTTGGATTTTCATAGTAATCGCAATGGACCCAAAACCTGGAGGGTACTTCCCGTAGTAGGCCTACAATCATGACATTTGGCACAAAGCAAGGCCTTAAAGCACAAGTGAAGGGAAAAATCTGAAAACTGCAAATTTCTGTCTTTCTAAAAAAAATATTCAATTTGGTTTACATGGATGACATCATACTTTAGTTTTTTATGTGTAAACCTAATTACACGTGTAACGCTCTCCAAGTGTGATCGGAACCCTTGGTGCACGAGTCCTACTCGCAATTGAGCGTTTATTTTAATATTTCGTGTAGTTCTTTATTTGTTGCTGCAGCGGCAACAGATATAAATATTCTGTGAATAGTCCAGCTTGTAGCTATTACAGTTCGTGCGACGGAGCCCGCTAACGAACATACAGACGGACAGCGGAGGCTTACTATTTACCGTTTGGCACCCTTCGGGTACGGAACCTTAAGCTAAAGACGTCGCCTGCCCTGCCCTACCAAATCTGCAACTCGTTGCGTCTCTGACTGACTATGTGTATATATGTGTGTTGCAATTCTGCCTCTACTACCCAATATGGGAAATTGCGTCTGTGGTGGCATGATTCCCGCGTCTTCGATATACGGATATTATAAACTACGATCGTTGGTTTGGTACTGGATGAAGGTTAGGAACGTTTCAGAAGAAATAACAATACAATATTGAGCAGTTTTGGGAGCCGGTAATACGAAAGGTGGGTGCGATGTAATGCGCACACGCGTCACGATCCGATGGCAAGCAAGGACTGATGGTCGACCACTGCGGGTGGTGGAAAGGGGTGCGGGGAGTGCCTAGCACATTCGACACACACCTTAGGCATTTTCCCATTTATATAAATAACAAATATTTAAGCTTATACAATGCAAGTATGTACGTATTTATTATGTGTGTTGTATAGTTTTATTTTATATATATTTAATATTTTTATATATCTGTGTATACATTTGAGTAGGTACATAAATAGTTTTAAGCTTCCTTTTCAGGTTCTTCAGTGAGCGTGGCATGTGTCATCAACAGATATCGAGACCTATATTGACAGATTCCAATTCAAAATTACTCGATATAGGTGTAGATATCATATATCGAATGCGCGAGAATCATGCCACAGGATATTTATTGTTGTCAATAATATTGAGAAGTGAAATATGAAGTAGATCTGATTAAAAAAACAAAACAAATAAATAAATTTCATAAGTATGTTCATTGCAATTCATAGGGGGCTTAAAACGCAATATTTAATTTTACATTAATAAACAATTAATGGTACACATTACATTATTTTTATGCCCTCGAGAGCGATCCAATATCACCATTTCGAAGCTGCAAACGGGAGTAATAACAATAGCAATTGTTATGATAACTGGGCGAATGAAATACTCGTAGCTACGTAAAATCGGCCGCGATTTTGTTGCCGGTAAATAAAAAATAACTTTTCATCCTCTGATAAAAAATGGTCGGTTATGCTGGCGGCCGAATGATGTTCTTTTTTCTGTGGTTTCATGATAGGACTCGATGTTCGATGTAACCACAGATACTATAATATTAACGTTCACTGCAGTGCGTCGGGCATGTTCGCCGGCGCCAGGGTCCCTGACTACTTCGCAGTCATCAGGTCACGGATAGCCTCGTTCTGGGAGAGAGTAAGAGCTGCGAGTAACGAGCTCATCAAAGTTCTCTATGAGAACCCATATGAGAGTGAGGTCATTAAACACCAGGAGAGCAATAGAAAGTAATATAATATTGTATTGTTATTACTTTTCGAATCTCCTTTCTTATTTATTATTTTTCAATGTATTTTTGCCTGAAATAAACACATTATTATTATTATTAATGTAACCGACGCTAATCGTGCATTTCGCTACACTTTCTTCATCAGTCCACTTTCACGATCGGTCCACTTTCCCCATTGGTCCACCGGTTTCCCCTAATCGAACTTAGTTGTGAGCAGCTTTTATAGCAACGTGTACGTGTGTTACCTTTATAAAGTACACTTTATAAAGTATACATACGATTCAGTCGAGAGATTGTCATTCTCCTGGCCGTAAAGGAAAAATAATTGACATTAAAATTAGGAGAAATTAAGTTCTCATCCCCTTGCAATAGACATTAATTGACGTCTTGGTAGTCACTGTCAAAGTCAAGCACTATTTTGTGCTTCTGCAATCAAAATCGTTTCTCAATAAGCCCTATTGAACAGATAAATCACGTATGAATGAAAAATTACAGATTATATCTAATAGAGTTCATCGAGAACCTTTCAGACCAGGGTCTTTTATATCTTAGCATAACTGAAGCTGGTTTATCGTACATCATACCGTAAAAAAATGAATTCGCTGATCCTACTAATAATTTGTAGACTGGCCCAACCAACACCGGTTTTTACTTACAAAAAAATACTTTTGTTCCAGAAAACCTATTACACTACTTCTCTTCAATAACTCTCTTATATCAATTTATGAAAATAACGCGATAAAATTAAAAAATGAATGTGAACAAAGCCTTATAAATGCACAAAACAAATGGGAAAAAATTAATCCAATACCCTTCCGTGAGTTATGAGCTTAATTATTCAATGACAATGCAGTCAAAGGCTCAACAAAATCATATTTTAAAATTGTTAATCGCAATTTGGCGTCGCTAAGCTAAATTTGGCGTAATATCAAAAAGGCAGATCTAATTTTGTATGGAGCGTAAAGTTTTGTAGCCCTTGTGACTTTATTTTGTATATATTTTATTGCACATAAAAGACAAAAAACAGAAAATACAGAGAAGTAATTTACAAAGGCAAGCTTATCTCTAAAGAGAGATCTCTTCCAGCAAACCCAGTATGGACAGAGAAAAATAAAACATAAATAAATCATAATATTACTAATCTACTAAATATACTACATAAAGAAGTACATGATTATTACATAAAATAAAATATATAAATCTAACATAAATAAACTAATACATATTAAAATACCTTCTATATATACTTTATTATACTAGTGTTTCATAGTCAACTCATGAACAAAATTACCGTTTTCACAGTTCCTAAAAAGTATCTATGTTGGTGCCATATTGTTGAATTGGGCATATCATCATCATGAAATGACCAACTGTGAAGTATCATGAAACTATGGCAAACACTGCGATTGCTTAGGTGAAGGAAGACTAAAGGCGGCGCCGACGACAACACCGTGTTGTGCATCTATCGAAGATTCCTAAATGTCCGGATCACCATAGATATTATTAACTATGGCACTGATTAATAAATGTCTAGGCAATTTATAGATAAGCGTGAAAAACTAACTAATTCTAGACATAATCAATTTAATCATGTCAACTCGGATTTCAAGCTGTCAGATAAGTTTCCAGTTTCCATGCCTTCAGAGACTGAACGACAGAAGTTTTCCACGGGCTATTTTATTCACTTTGAACTCCGAATTCTGTTGCAGGAAGCTCCAAAAACACAAAAGGATGACAAAACACAGTTATTGGGCATCTACAAAATTGGCTCGGTTCGGGCCCGAGTAGATTAGAGACTGTGTGTTGTGTAATACTCGTTGTTACCGTAATCTTTATTCAATTGACTGTAAAACACGCGTGTCGATAGCAGGTATTATTAGATTTATTCGTATTTTTTTTATTTTCCTCACTTGCCGTCTGCCAACACGGTCGTGTCCACGATTTTCGGTCGATTCAAGTTAGTGGCTTAATGGGGCTTTACTTACCTAAAACTTTTGATCAACACCTTGCACTTGGTCCGTACCTTATTTCATCCATTATTTGTTCTTCTGAGTCCAGTCCTCTTTTCATTGGCTGAAACCCTGTCCCCAATTTTTGCGCTACGAAGATCATCTCCATAGTCGAGATGTCGGATTAGATAACGCATATCTTCGTCAAAAACGAAAGATTCATATTTTATCGGCGGAAAACGGTTAGATTTATCTCCGTTGGTCGGAAGGAGGATCATGGTAATAGATTTTTTCAATTTCGATAAAGATAATCGGTATCTCGACCATGGCGAAGATCTCTATAGCGTGAGAATTGCACCTTGAACGGCTTCTTAATAGTGTGCAAATTCAAATCGAGCCAATAGGCTTGTGGCCTGCCAAGTCAAAATAGATACTTTTTATGAACTGTCAAAACGGAACTTTTTTTCCAAGTGCCACCAAATGATGTCTTTTTTTGCACAAAATTGACTTTATAAAATATATCTGCTGGAAATATAGAATTCTAAGAATGTCAAGCCATTTTGTATGCTTCAACTTGTTCCTAGATTTATTGGATTACCTTGGCCACAAGCCTATTGTTAATGTTGGCTAAGTGGTCAAGCGGCCACCACAATGATACAATAGCGTGGGTCCGCTCCAAAACCGCCACCGTCAGCTTGGTGTTACAGCTTCATAGAGATTCTTGTATTACCGCCCAGCTAGCTCCTGCAACCGAGTTGCCTGTGATGTGCCAAAGCCTTCGTAGGGGCTCAGACAACACACTTTCACCTCTGACTGACATCCGTACGCTCCTACATTATTCTCGACCCAAAAACCGTCTCCATCCCGAAACCGAGTTGGCGCCAGTCCAAGTCTCGCCTCCTCCGGCCTAAATGAAAACATAAATAAATAACCATGCTGGGAAATCGATGTAAGCCTTTACCTAACACGGGAGACTGGTAACAAACAATTTTCTGTTATTTTATTACGTTTCCGAGAACGCTGCGGCGGAATATGTTTGTATGGATGGCAGTTTGGATTGGCTTGTTAAGATTAGGTTTGTAAAATTATCGTAGTAAAAAAAAATACAGTTCGGTATAAGTTGGGTAAGCCTAGCTCTGTGTTAGGTACTTTTTACTATAGACATAACAGTAAACTGCATGAAAAATATTTGAATTTGAATAACAGAGTAGCTTTCCCTGGCAGTACAGGGGCGGTGTATTGTCGGTTCTGTATCGTAGTAGCTCATAAAATTCCATCACTTTATGATGTCTCCGACCATTTCATGAAAACGTGTAATTTTAAGGCATTTTTATTCCGCACTACGTGATGTTTTCTTACCACTAGGATACTTTCATCTTGTGTCGTCGCTATATCTGCTGTAGTGTCGGTCGAAATTATTTCTTCGTACACTGAAATTTTGACCATGTTAGTAATATCATGAAGTTTTTTTGATCTGGCACCGCTATTTACATGGTCCGGAACCTCAGTGCGGAATCGGGTGAAAATGACATGACACTGAGAATCGCACCCACAACCACACCTAGTGGTATGCCGGTAATATTAGAGCTAGACATTCAGTGCCACGAGATGTACCGTGAGTTAAAGCTAAACTAGAGTAGATTCTTACAACTCCATACAACAAATGGAATCGTCAAAGTTTACCGATTAATCGGTATAGTACATAGGCCAAACAAACATACAATGGAGAACAATAGACGTGGGAGCGAGAGGGCTCTACTCTGTTGATAGAAAATAAACGGTCAAGTGCAAGTATGACTCGCGGACCAAGGGTTCCTATCACTTGGAGATGTTACCTCGTAACTGGTGTAATTTGGTATAGATATATGGAATAGACATAAAAATATAGGTAGTATCACAGATACTATAATGTAGTATGATGTAAACCAAATTACACATTTTTGCAGAAAGACAGAAATTTGCAGTTTTCAGATTTTTCCCCTAATTTGTGCCAAATTTCATGATTGAAGGGCAACGGGAAGAGTACCCTATAGGTTTTGGGTCCATTGCGATTAATATGAAATTCCAAAAAAAAAAACCCAGCATAAACGGTTGTACCGTTCGATTGCGTTGACCTTTAAAGTTATTGTTTTCACAGCTATTAGCCGTCGACGCTTCTATTTCTCCATACTAAAATTGTTCCGACCGACCGGTGTCCTTCTGAGAGCGAACCTGTTACAGGGGATCCCAGACCTGAGAAATTGATATAACTTTCAGCTTGATACGTCCATGAGTTCCCGATATAAAAGGTCTCGACAGACAGACGTACAGACGGACGGACAGCAAAGTGATCATATGAAGATACCTTTTTTCCCTTTAAGGATCGGAATCCTAATAATTAAGTGAATCGTGTTTCTACCTGCATATAAAAAAAATTAAGAAATTAGATGAGTTTTACATAGAAACAAGACCCTTCCAGATCCTGAATTAAATATCAGATAAAATCCACTTGCACGACTAATGTACCAATACGAAAAGCAACAAATTTTCAAAAAAATTGCATCTACAAAAAGGTCAACTCATAAAAATGTCCACTCATAAAAATGTCCAAGCATGAAAATGTCCAATCATGAAGATTACATGCATTGTTTTCGTCACAAAAAATATGTCAACCGCAGTGAAATGATGGATTTAATTGAATCTAAATCCTATCCTAATTAATTGTTTAGACTATTTGGGAACCTTGATAAAATAGGAAATGATACGGTAAACGGTAATATAAACTTTACCAAAAGATCGAATGCTCTTAAACATCTAAATTGGTGTTTTTATTGGACTAGTAAAAACGTTTACTCAAGTTAACAGGCTGACCTACATTCGCTAAGAAAACAGATAGACATTTTCTTTTTGTTTGGGTAATAACTATACCCACGAAGAATACTAGTAGAGAACTAGTAAGTCCATTATTTACTTCGGGGAATCCACACGTTAGTCTGAAATTTTGAAAATATCTACAATCTTATTAAAAAAAGATAAAGCAAATGTCTAAATTATATAATATAATTATAAATAAACCACATTCAGTCGGCGAAATAATCAAAAGAAAATAATTTCAAAATTCTTGTTGGAAGTTTCTGATATGAAAATAATCATGGATCGTTAGTCAGCGCAATTGAATATAAAGTATACACTAATTTATAAAAACAACAAGCTGCCTTATATAAAGCACCAGCTGTTTAATATTGTAAGGCGAAGGTAAACATTCGCAATTAATTTTGCTATCTCATCGCCGAGATTTTTGAGAAAACGTTAGCAAACAATCTCGAATCGAAAAGAACTTTAATTGAAAGCATATTTGCGCTCAGGTTTTGGAAGGGAACCAAGTTGCTTGCGAATCAAAAAATTAGATTTATCTGCGTTTTTATCATCTCAACGGTAAACAAATTTCACCATCATTTGTAAACAAATTTATCAGTCATTCAATGCTTACGTTAGACCCGCCGCCGAGTTCGAAGTCTGTTTTCCCTTTACTTAACTTAATTATACATACATTATAAAGCCTTGCTTCGTAGCAAATAGATTGCATGATCGTAGGTCAATGGGAATATACTTAATTCCCTTACTATTTTTTTTTTAACATATTACTCTTTTCACCAGCTCCAAGGGACCACATATCTAAAACGCTACGTCCCCGTAGATAGACAGAACGATGGATGGAACACGGACAACATAATATAAGGGTTTACTTTACCAATTTTTAATGGTAGTTACGGAACCCTAAAAACAGAATTTAGAATTTTATTATTTTAGAAATATTATCGTTTCCAAATATAATACAGTATTGAAATGTTTGTTATGAAGGACATGTAAGGACAAAATTATACAATAATACATTTTTGTGATTGTCCCTAATCTGCTTCCGATCTAGTGGATTAAGCAATACGTCATACCGTGTGACGTAAGCGATCTGTGTCAATCCGTGAACCAATCGGAAACTCGGCATAAGTAGGTAAACTATTGTGTATATCCGATTCTTGTGGCGTCAAACTATAATCGCATTGTCTGGCAATATTGAGTTTTCTTTCCTTGTTAATCGGATAACAGTTGAACCACTAATAAACCGATTTGAATAAAACAAACTCGTAGCTAAAACTTCAAGGAAGGAATTCTTTCACATCAAGTGTCTTCGAAACATCTTAAATATTAAACGGACTGACCGCATTCGCAACACAGAGGTGCTACGCAGAGCGAATGTTGGTGGTATTGAAGCCTTCCTGATGCGGCGACAACTGCGCTGGTGCGGACACCTCTCACGCATGCCCGACGAGAAGCTGGCTAGCGCGTCTTTTATGCGGAGCTCCGAGAAGGCAAGCGCAAGCCAGGTGGCCAGTTTCTACGCTTCAAAGACGTCTTAAAGAGGCATATGAAGTGCTGCGACATAGATCCTGAGACCTGGGAAGAGCGTGCAGCCCAGCGACCAGAATGGAGGCATCTCGCACAAAAGAAGATCTATAAATTTGAAGCACAGCGCCGCGATGATCTAGACAAGAAGCGAGATGAAGCCACGGCTCGTACACCTGCAGCTATTCATTATAACTATGAAAACGGCACTCTACAATGTGCAACGTGTGGAAGAACGTTTAGAGCCAAGATTGGCTACGTCAGCCACATCCGGGCACACCAGCGACGCCCGCCTTAGTCCTTTAGCAGTCGCCGTAGGAGGACATCATCATTAAGGTCTAACACAACATAACATAGCGTCACGCCTGTTCCCTTACGGAATGGCAGAGGCACAGTTGTACCGACCAGCGTAATGCCTGAATTCGCCTGCGGTCTGCGGTTGCAGTTTGCGGTCTTTCCGTCCGTCCCGGAATCATACCTTAAAACGTATCATCCGAAACTCGCAACGTCCGACCGTCCCGCAAGGCATTCAATACTCCAATTAAATTAAGTTCAGACACCTCGAGAATTGCACATTATCCAATCAACCCGCGCGTTAAGTCCAGTGTGTATTAACAGTAATGCAATATGCAGACTCAGCGACACGAGCTGATTGGACCCCCATTGACCTAGTTATTGTAACACACGGCATTTCGTAGAGTTAATTATTAAGCGCTTGGCCTCGTGGTTACACGATCATTTCTCGTGCATGCGAGTTTGAATCCTGTACTGCTTGGTAACCGGAAACGGAAACGTTAAACCGGAATAGAAAGTAACTGTCACCACACTACTAGCTCGTACAACGTCCACAAACGACCGGATCTTTTGTTCTGTTTTTTTCATAGGTTTTGAACTTTATCTCAATGTGGGTAGGTTGAAAAGCGCGGGCCGTTGACTTTGAACGGACGGACGGTTGTGTACCATCATGATGGTCATTTCATTTTACTGAAATCGATTCCAATCGGAATCACATAATTGCACCCCTTTACCAATGAGATAAGTAATTTGAATTTGAAGTACATAGGACGTGCTAACGGTGATGACAAACATTGTGAGGAAACTTTCTATCTCCATAGCTGCGGCGATGGGCTAGCCCCTTCTCAGACAAAGATGAAGACAGTTAAACTCGCTAAACGTCTCTGCCAGGAAATGGCGTGACTAAATATATTTTTTTCATTCTTTTTATACAGGCACATACATTGCTTCTGGCCCCCCACTAGGATACCCTGTGTCGTGGGAACCAGAAACAGCGACATCACAAACATGTGAACATCCATGACCTGGGGCCTTTTTTTTGTCCCTAGCCGGGATTCGAACCCGGGACCTCTCGCATGGTAGGCAGATGCACAACCGCTACGCCACAGAGGTCGTCAAAAACTACTATTACATGATGAAATAGTTTCTGCTCAAAGGCTAAGGTTTTACAGCAAACTTTTGACAGCTGCTGAGATAAGTGGTGATCAGAAATCTATTCCTATAAGATAGACAACGTCTGGTTATTCCTATAATAAAGCTGGCTGGTGTTCAATCATTCGATCGGTCGAAGGGTGTAAATTCGGCTTCATGAAAGGGTAAACTCTATTTATGTAAACTGTCAATCTAAAGTCCCATCGGAGAAGAGGGGTAGAATAATTAAGGGTCCCACAATCAAGGTTTATTGGTCAGGCTTAGTTGATGCCAACCAACAATGGAAGTAATTCTGATTCGAAAATAAACGGGGTAACCTTTACCCTAAATACATAAATCTACAATCGTTTTTGTATAGAGTGTAACAAGGGTCTAACAGAAAATAAGTTTGATCAGGGCCCGAATTCTACTGTACACAAGCATACCACAAGCCTGGCATAAGCTTCAATACGTCGCATTTGGTATTCTACTAAAACCGGAATCGCAATTACAAGCGCCAGCCTGATGACGCCAGCCTTCTTCGTATTCTACTGTCGGACAGTAGGCTGGCGTCAGGCTGGCGCTTGTGAAATGCGATTCCGGTTTTAGTAGAATACCAAATGCGTCGTATTGAAGCTTGTGCCAGGCTTGTGGTATGCTTGTGTACAGTAGAATTCGGGCCCTGATCGTTTGCATAAATCTGGTTCAGAATGACTTATTCAACAATCCACTTAATTTGACTACGCATTTTTGATACAACTTCTATACATTTCGTTGCGCATTTGCGTCTCAAAAAGCAAAAGTCAGTTCCCCTCAATTCGCTATTATAATAATTGTATTTATTCCAAACCTTTATTCTAACATTTCATTATTTAATGTTTATTTATTTATTTATTTATTTATAACAAGGCACATCAACAATGCAAACACTTACATTAAAATAAACAATATTCACAGAGTTCATGTGTTTGCATCAATGTTGTTTTTCTTATGTAATTACTTATATAAATTAAATTGTGTAAGTACTAGAGCCACTGTTGTGCGTCCGTTTTGGCCCTGGCAGAATACCAGCGTCACAGATTCGTCTGTGACATTGCTGAGTCAGGGCCATTTCACTGCCGTGGTACAGTCACATAACCACACAGCTGTAGGTACCTACTGTTTTTGTACATTTTTTTTTCTATGTTAAGCTATTTTTACTGTCATGTGAGTACAATAAAGAAATTACGAAATTACGAAATTAATTATGTGTGTGTACCATGTCCAATGAATAAATGAGTTATCTATCTATCTATCTATCTAACTGTCGAAATCATCCCATTACAGCTTTCCACGAAGGATTAAAGATTAAAAGTACTTAGCTTCGACTGAAATAATTACTTAAGCCGACTTCTCAAACCACACGCATTTGTATAAAACAATGAATTGAACTTGTGCTTGAAAGCTTGAAATGATCGCACTTTGTAATTAAATTGAGTTGCATTAGTTTTCTAATTAGAAAACAGAAAGGTCTTCTTTCTCATAGAAGGCTGTTACCGATTTTTTCAGACAAACTATATTTTTTTACCTCTCCGTACGTTTTGGAGCGGAGGATCATATTATTTGTATGGATGTTGGGCCAAATTATGATGTATGACCATGGCAGACGATGGCGATAAGACATCAGCTTTATGCACAGACTAAAGCGCCACTATGTCATGGTAACGATGCTATTTCTTAACCGAAAGTAAGTCTGAGCACGATTTTGAGCCAGGTCTATCAGCCATAATTCCTTCACCATTTATATTTAGCTACCAATAAATTAACACAAGCCCAGCAATACAGATCAACATAAACAGAGCAATACACAAGCGCAAGCTTAACTGGACTTTAAAAAGATAGCACACGGATTAATTCGCCATAATCGCATTACTGCCAAATGCAGGCGCATATTATCCGGCTAAAATTGTGGCATATTGTTTTAGCGGACATTTTGCAATATGGTTCATTGGAATTAAATGGAGGACTCTGAGCGCTACTCAGATAATGTAAATAAATATCGATAATATGATTATTAACTAAATTTCGAGGATTTGTGTGGATTTCAGGTTTCACGCTTGCTTGCGGCAGGTCGAAACGAGTATAATATAAGCACGGAAAGACTAGACCTCATTAAAGAAAAAAAATTCCTTGGAATCACTATAGACTCGAAACTTCAATGGGGTCCTCATGTAACTAGTCACGACGACTTAGCTCAGCTGCTTATGAGGTCAGGCAAATCAGACACATTATACAGATGTCGGAACTGCCAGATTGGTTTACTTTAGTTATTTCCATAGTATTATGTCTTGCGGAATACTGCTTTGGGGGAGAACGGCAGATATAAGAAACACAATATTTGTCTTCCAAAAAAGGGCCATTCGGGCTTCTATCAATCTAGTTGATAGATGCTAGGCAATCACTAAGGGACAAATTCAAAAATATCAATGTACTTACCTGTCAATATATTTATGAAAATATCAAGAAATTAAAAAAAATGGTCAAGTGCGGGTCGGACTCGCACACGAAGGCTTCTGCACCATCGTCCTTTGTGCCTAAAACGGCAATGCAATACCTTCAATCTTGTCGTCAGACGTCTCTTGCTATAAAAAATGTCAGGCGCTATTGTATTGAAATTTACTTAATACCTACTATTTCATTCTAAACAACCTTTTTTCATGTATGTATGTCAGTATTTATTGTGCGGCCATAGACATACACATTCTGTAAAACATTTCAACATTTCAACTATTACGGTTTGTGCTGGAGGACCCGATGACGGACAGACGGACAGCGTAGCCTTAGTAATAGGGTCCCGTTTGGCACTCTTCCGGTACGGAACCCTAAAAAATACAGTAAATATTATATTCTTTAAATCGCCTTTTTGAGGTTAGATATTAGTATAAAGAGACGTTTGGCGTATGTTTTACAAAAATTTACTAAGCCGTCTCGTACCTGGAAGAGCCCAAACTTGGTATATTTTGAAAATATTTCTTTGATTTTTAGAAAACAGGAGGCGGAGGTAATGGTGTAGTATATTTTTAGAACCGGCTCATGAAGTCCTTCGCAAAACCACAAAGATAACTTTGTCATTCATACAAACATTATGAAAATCAACGTTACAACACAAACATCCACAACTTGCTACTACGGAACCCTTCATGGGCGAGTCCGACTCGCACTTGGCCACTTATTTATTATTACTATTATGTCATCATCCTCAAAATCAATTTTCTATACTGTGAAAAGTGGACATTTCTTTTAAATTTTGCCTCTAACATAAACCGGCCTCTTCAATACCCAATTCCATTCCGCTTCACTGTATCTGCGGTTGAAGCGATGCAGATGTGGATCTAGGATTCCCATTGGAGGGGAGTGGGGGTGGGTTGCTTGGCCCTTGGTAGGTAATCAATGCATGGTCGTCATGCCTTTCCCCATATGAAGTGGCAGAGACACTGTTGTGCCCACTTTTAGCCAGTTATTCGATACTCCCTTTTTCGTGACACGGGACTGTCCCATCGCCGCCGCTGTAATAAATATGTCGGCGGCCGATCGTAGAATCGGTCACATCATGATGTGCCCAGCCATTTCATGATATGCCCAAGCAATTACTGGGCACATCATGATGGGCCGCGTTTTAACGAACACATGTCTTTTTAAAAGCATTTTTATTCAGAACTACGTGATGTTTTTTGTGTTATACGAAGCTGCGCTCGCCCGCTTTTGTCTTCACCTAAGCTTCCGCAGGCTTAAGAGATTTTATCGTTTCATGATATTTCACGTTTGGGCACATCATGATGTGCCCAATTCTACGATCGGCCGCCGATATAGATAAAATAAAACACTGAACTTTTAGCATTGAGTATAAACTTCATTTCAATTAACTTAATACACTATACGTAGTGTCGTATAGTATGTAATCCAATAAATAGTAATACTTATAAGTAGTAAGTTTCCGCTCAGATGTAATAAACTTGATGAGTTGACTAATGTCTTTATTATGATTACATAATAAAATCAATTTTACTACGGTTCGTCACGGAATAACTTAGGTAGTTAGCTCCCCTTCCCCCCGTTCCCGCCCATCCACCCCCCCTTGGATCCAAAGCTGGATGCTGTAGCTTACAAAAGATACAGAGAGAGTGCATTGAAGAAAATTGTCTCATATTGTCGTCTACGCAGAATAATTAGAACTGGATGCGGCTTTTGAAGAAAAACTTTGCTGAACAAAACTTTTATTTGTTGCGGGGGTCAACAAACTCTCAGGGCCGAAAGATAGAACTTGAATTAGCACTTTTCTTGGACTGACTTTGAAAACTTCATACTTTATGTAGAACATCTATATCCGTGCCTCTGCCATCCTGTATCAGAAAAGGCGTGACGCTATGATATGTTTACCTGTATCCGTATTTCGACACGACTTAAATAGCGATGTATCTTTATATGGAAACGAAAGAAGTAATCGCGGACATCACATCACCAGAGTGGGTTGGTATAGCGGGGGAGGTGTCAAATTACAGAGCCTACAAGTTATCTGTGGAACGGCCAAAGCGGAAACTACTGAAGCTACTTTGAAAACGTGGCTTCAATGTCAGTTGTTGCAGGTTCAGTTGGAGTAGATGGTGGTGCCATCGCTGATCCTACAGTTAACTTGGTGGCTGTATACCAGAAACACTATGAAGCATTATGTCACACAGGCCACGCGCGGAGCAGTTTGCAAGCGGGCCCGCGCTGTTATGTCATTATGACGACCATTTGTCCATAGTTTGGTACACCCTGCTACTAGGTAGTCTAGGTACTCCGCCGGTAATGTGTCAAAGTCTTTATTTGCTTCAGCAGACTGGTATACCCTATCCAATATTACAGGCAACTTGACAGCTAACCTAAAACTTCATAAAATCTAAGTAATAATATCTTTAAGTGCTAATAGCAGTGATGGCGATGACGACTCTTCTGTTAGTTCAACTGAATAAACAATTTAGATTCTTTCCGATTGTTTTGGTAACATCCGTAGTATTTAAAAGTGGATTTTATGAAGTTTTGGGTTAGCTGTCAAGTTGCCTGTAATATTGGATAGGGTATACCAGTCTGCTGAAGCAAATACAGACTTTCATACATTACCGGCGTTGGATAAGGTACGTGCACTGGCGACGGTGTCTCCATTTTGACACCTCCCTGTCCCAACTACAACAAACTCGGGCAATTTACCAGCCTTCAAAAGCATTTCAAACGACTTTACAAAACACAATTGACGGTGCAAATATAACGCTAGAGACTGGGAGTTGAAAGGTGGGAATGCGATGGCTAAGTCATCGTAATAAGCCTTTTGTGTGAATGCAAAAACGTTTTGCGTTGTACCAATTTACTGTTGTCGGGTTCAGAAAAATATTTTTTTTTCAATAGTAGTTTTCAATAGTATTTAGATGGGTAAAGAAACCGTAAATTGTTTTTTTAATACTTTTATTTTAACAAGACTTGAAAGTATTTCAAGAAGACAAGTAGTAGACAAAAAGCGAAATTTAGCAAGTATCATGTTTGTTTACATGTTCGTACATACCTACTTAGCTACTTGTTAAATATAATTGCATTCTTTATCTGTAAAATCAATCCCCATAACTTTAATATATAAAATGTTTCTTTGAATTGAAAAAACACTTTTAAAAGCCACTTTTATATTACAAATTACAGTTTTAAAGTGTAGATAACTTTTGAGACCAAATTTAAATGAATTCCAGTGGTCTTTTCAAATAAATCCCACTGCTTAATTATACAAACTACAAACTGTAAATCGCGAAGCGAAATATGAAACCCCGGTCTCTAATCCTTCAAACAGATTTTCTAGTGAAATTGATGTTTTAAGGACCCTTGCCATAGTGGGTCCATTCTGCAAACATCACTTTTTTTTAGTTATACGATAAAATATTGAACCTCGCTAAATTTTTCAATCGCAGCAGGTTTAAAATACTGAGACTTCGATGTCCGTCCGTCCGTCCGTTCATCCGTCCGTTCGTCCGTCTGTCCGTCCGTCCGTCCGTTCGTCCGTCCGTCCGTCCGTCCGTCCGTCCGCCGCCTCCCATACAACAAACGTGATTTATTTGCTCATTTTTGCTCGATATTGATAATGGTAGCAGGTAGACGCTTAAAATGTTCACAATATATTGAGTATATTATTAACTTAAAAAATATATAATTAAATTTAAATTAAATTAATATTTAGGGGGGGGGGGGCTCAAATACAACATGTTTTTTTTTTGCGGTTTTTTAAAGATAATGGTGCGGAACCCTTCGTGCGCGAGTCCGACTCGCACTTGGCCGGTTATTTTCTCCTATTGGAGTGTAAAGAGCTTGTGATTTCGAGTGGAAATGATTTTAAATTTTCAGAAAGTAAGACAAAAAAATGGCAACAAAAATAAACGCTCTCCTGTCACCGCACGCCAAAAGATCATTGGTCAGCTGAATATTTGACAACATTGACAACTGCTACACGATCGTTGACAACATTGACAACTGCTACAGTATCACTCGCTCCCGAACCGCTGGTAATATGCCGAATGCCCTTCAGGGCCCGAATTCTACTGTACACAAGCATACCACAAGCCTGGCACAAGCTTCAATACGATGCATTTGGTATTCTACTAAAACCGGAATCGCAATTCACAAGCGCCAGCCTGACGCCAGCCTACTTCGTGTCCGACAGTAGGACAGTAAACTGTTTCTTGTAATGGAACTTATGTCCAATTGGACCCTATCTATCTGCCGATTGAAGATAGATAGGTTATTGAAAACGGCCGTAAGAGAGGGCTATTATTTGGGTTCCGTACCCGAAGGGTGCCAAACGGGACCCTATAACTGAGACTTCGCTGTCCGTCTGTCTGTCACCAGGCCGTATCTCATGAACTGTGGTAGCTAGACAGATGAAATTTTCACAGATGATGTATTTCTGTTGCCGCTATAACAACAAATACACTAAAAAACAAAATAAATTTAATATTAAGGGGGCTCCCATACAACTAACGTGTTTTTTCTTGCGGTTTTTTATAGATAATGATACGGAACCCTTCCTGCGCGAGTCCGACTCGCACTTGGCCGGTTTTTACTTGCCTAAATCTGTTGAATTGAGAAACTTCTCACCACAGCAGCAGAATAGCACCTCTTACAATCCTTTACCGGCGGTTTATGAAAGCCGCAAGTTAGTAGTTATAATTAAAATCCGTCTCTCAGAGCCTCCAGTACCAGAGAGGGTACAAGTGGCGAACTCTCAGTAACGAATATTGGACAAAGAAAGAGTGCAATCGCGTGATTCTGGCCTTACAGCTGTTTATAGGAGATGTTATGATGTTTGTTATTATTTAATTAGTAATTTCTTGTTTTGTTTGTGCCGCCTTGGCTCGTTTGCTGTAATGGCACAAATATAAAATGGTAGCTATAAATAAATAAATAAATGTTTCAAATTCCATACAAAGATATAGATTTAACAGAAATTATCTCAAAAACTAAAAATGTTCAAGTAATTAGTAGTACTCGAAAACGCGTCGCTCTAGCCTGATAGATAGTAGTGGTAGAAACTACTTTGTTATGGACATCATTCTGAGCAACTTTCGTAATGAAACCGATTTGATCAAAGCATCTTTATTTTTCACTTCTTCATACAAATCAGCTGACCCACACTCAGGCCAAAATGTACTGGGAAGTGAAAAATAAAGTTGCTCTGATCAAATCGGTTGCATAATGAAAGTTGCCCGGAATTATGTCCCTAACAAAGTGATTTCTCATTTTGCGTTAATTCATTTACACCTTTTATACATGACGCTGACTGTACTGTGTACAGTATGACGTGTAAGCAAAATATTAACATCCCTTTGACCCAAACTGTAGCTGAGTCATTTCTGAGACTGAAACTAATCAAAATGCAACGATAAATTACTAGTCTATATGTAACCGGCAAAGTATTAAATCAGGCATTCTATAGAATACCTGAACATAATAGACTAGACGTAAACAGGAACACGGATTTAATTCAAAGCTGACACAAGACCAATGTCCACAGACCGTAATTTTCAACCTTTTGACTTAGTGATAAAGTTCAAAACGAACTTTTGTAGATGTTGGAAAAACTTGTAGTTATTAATTACTTAAGACGACGTACGAATAATTACAAACCAAGGTCAACGAAGATTGCGGAAGTGTGACGCAAATATAACTCGGGAACAGGAATAAGTGGGATGGCAATTGTGCGCTCGCTCCTAATCTGAATCAACGTAAGCGCCAAAACGGAACAAAAATCATAAAAATAAGCTATTTCAGGGAATTACATTTCAATCTTCAAATCGCTAATAACAACAATTCCCCGCATATTACAATTAATAGAAAGATCATATTCACTACTACTGCGGTAAAAAAGGAAAAAATATTGGAAAAAGGGTTGACTTTAGATTTATTTTCTATCGAGAAAATTTTATCCAAACACGTTTTCCTTCATGAAAACTCTAGATTATACAGTCAAATTACATATACCAGAAATTGATTACGATTTGCCTAGTATTTCCTGAAATACACATGAAGAAAGCACCCCTAATTTATTCATGGGGCGCCTTAACAAAGATCTTAAGTTTCGGACATTAATCCTGAGTGAAGCAAGTGATTCAAGTTTTATCGGTATAGAGGATAATAATTTTACTTCCGTGCGTTACTAATATTTTTTTCGCTTAAGATAAAAACATTGTTTAACGACAATCATAATGGTCACCGCTCTAAGTCGTAAAAAGTTTGAGATAGTATCAAAAATCGACGAAAATGCGACCACAATTCAAATGTAACAGACACAAAAAAAACAATCTGTAGTATTTTAAGACCAAGCTGAAATAAGAATTAAATCATACTTAGTATGTATGGATATACCTCTACAATGGAATTTTTTAGAGCACATTTTTAGTAGTTATTACTATTTACATCACAAATCCATCCTTTGGACCAACAGATAAATCCTGCCAAAGGAAATCTCTTGTTCACGAAACGCCGAATAATTTTACGTAGAGTAGAAACTACTATTTATCGTACTGTAGGGCAGTTTTAAATTGTCACCAGGCTTATGGCACCCGGCATCCCAAAGATTAGAACTAAGAGGCAATTGCCTTTAAGCCGAAGCCTCCGAAAAGGCTTTTATGGAATGACAGGCTTGACACACTGTCATAGTAGGTCGCTTCTTAGCACTGTCTTTAATGAAATGGATATTGAATAAATATAATAAACAATTTAATATACATAAATATAATATAATAAATATAATAATAAATATTGAATAGCGTCAGATATTTATTTGAGTATATTTTCAACACACCTGCTCGTAAAGTGACCCTTATGACGTTGGTTTTAGAATCATAATGCTGCCTATCATACACGCGTGCGGTAATAATATTACAACACTAGTGTTGCAATGGATATAGTTTTTACAAGAATAAAAGCAAAGAGTTTTTATGCCGGAAAAATATTAGGTACTTTGATTATTAATTTTTACATGTTATTGTCAAAATAACATGACGGAACATTTATTTTCGTCAAATTACAAGCAAACTAAGAATACAATGTTACAAGAATAAGATGTATTTCGTTTACTTTGATGAAATTTAATATTTAGCTGTTTGTTTGGCATTTGCATTGCCTCCTGGCAGTGCGCGCCCTTTTCAGTTTTCAACAAATAAAACTTTTCATTCATTGTTTTATTGTGAAAATGTCGAGTAACGATAAAGATAATTCCAAACTTTAATCACAAGTGTGTTGAAAAACGTCGTATGAAACTCGTGAGCATTTGGTAATAACATTTATGACCAACTTAGCTCACTTGTTTCATAATGCACTATTACAGTATACGTTATTTATTTAGTTGTACTTTTTAAGCAAAACCAATTCTTGAAAGAGATCTTCAAACCAATCTGTGAATATGTCTTCACCCTTCTTCTCCAACAGTGGTCCGCAATAGAAAATATGCTCTAATGTTCAGATGCCCTAATGCCCTAATGCAAAGGAAACATGTTACTGCCACACAACATCTCAAACGATATCAGTAGGTAAGTGAATAAAATAAATGGTCAGAAGTGACGTGACGTAATATACAGTAAATCGTCGTAATAAGCTGCACCCCTTACATTCACACGTCCAACAGCATTATGTACTCAGAAACACAGCCCCGAAAATTGCTATTTATGTGATACTTTTAAAAGTCCGACTTAATTTCGGTAATGGTTTTCGGCACGCCTTCCAAATGAAAATATTGCCTCGCTGAAAATGAAAAGAGGTTGATTATGTCAGTCATTCAACCACGCACACGCCATCGTTGAGTGTGGAATACATAACCGGGGATATAGTGAGGCCAGCGTTGGAAAACCGGTGGGGAATATGTTGAATAAGAATAGATTAGGTGGCGAAGGTTCTTTACTTTACTTTACTTTATACTTTATTGCACAAAATAACACATTTTACAATTGAAAGTGGACAACACATGACAAAGGCGAGCTTATCTCTATTAAGAGATTTCTTCCAGCAAACCTAGGATGGACAGGAAATAATTTAACAACAGGTAGACCCATGTGCACAAAATTAAATAAGATAAAACAATAAACTACTTTACAATACGTACATAAATACCAGACTTATAGATATAAATAAGTTAAGCAAATATACCTAAATAAAAGTACTTAAATTGAATACGGTAGAGAAAGATTCTTTATTCAATAACTGTTATTTATTATCAAGTAATCTCTCATTATGGATAGCAAAATCAAGGCAGGATGCTAGCTAGTGATGGAGAAGTAAAATCAATGAGATAACTCAAAAGTTATTCACCAAGAAAGTAATTTGCTCAGTGGCAGGTGGCAGGCACTGCATCAGGCTCAATGACAGCATGAATTTGAATGAAGATCAAACTTTGAATTAGTGGTCTGACAAAAGATCTCTTTCATAATTTAATACCCAGCTGACGCAACGCGTTGGCCATACTCTAAGCGTACTTTGCATAAACAGACAATACGAAATACAAGTTACGTGACGTCATTTCGACGAGTCATGACTTGAGGTTTAAATAAAGAGATACATGGGTTTAAATAAACTTAATGATTATTATGGAAGCGTGTCGATGTAACTAGCAATACCTACCTACCTCGCCCAGCACATTAGCCTGGCGATACAGCGAGGTAATGGTGCCAGCATGTTGGGCACCCTGCCGCTCGACGGCGGAGGTGACCTCAGGGATATTTTTAATTTAATTTAATTTTTGTTGTCGTATAAGTTAGGTTAAGTTGTATATATTGTATTGTAAACAACAACAAATTTATAAGGTTCTTGGTAATTATTCATAATGCCCGGTCATTATTCATACTGCCCAGTTAATCAAGTTGCCCATGACATCGATACCTGTACTGTACAATGACGCTTTAACCGTTTGTGGTAATTCGCGTAAAATATCTCAAGTCTTATGATCCTTTTGATTTTTCATTCATATACATACAGCAAATACCTGTGGCAAATACACACACATAATGTAATAAATAAATTAACTTTACAATAAAATACAAGCTTGTCGGAAGAAATCTCTTGTCAGAGGTAAACAAACCTTTGTTTTTATTGTTTTGATTTATTATATAAAGCGACTGTCATTTGAAGTAATCGGGATTTGTTGAGCTACAGGTACCACATATAAATTAAGTCGAGAGATTGTCATTCCCCTGGCCGAGAAGGAAAAAAAAGACATTAAAATTAGGGGAAATTAAGTTCTCATCCCCTTGCAATAATTGACGTCTTGGTAGTCACTTGTCAAAGTCGAGCACTATTTTGTGCTTCTGCGAGCAATAGAGTTAACAGATAACTACTTTTGGGTAGATTTCCTGAGTGGCCAGATTGCTGATCAAACAAAGTGCCGCAATGTCATACTGGATCAATTAGTACAATCCCGAGCGACAGAGTTACAGCATGACTTTGAGTGTCCGACAAAGGACATCGGCAACTCTCCATACTAACGATTATCTCGAGTGAATTTGTAACGTCTTTCAAGAAGAATATGATTGATTTCTTATTCATGAGGTTGCTACTGTAAGTTTTTTGTTGTTTTAGGCTTTTTTATAAAGTTATCGGGAAATGTATTTCCAAAGACAAAACGTGCAAGAAATAAAAAACTTAAACAAACCAACTTCCAACCGAGAGCAATTGATTTTTTCATGTGATGGATTGTCAAATTAAAACAAATCTACTCCGTGACATAAGGCTTTTTATATCAGTAATCTCAGAACAATACCGAAGCATTTCATTTGAATTTCCAATTAATACAATTTATGTGGCCTGTAATGTCTTCCATAATACTATGAAAAATTGTACTGAAAGAAATGATTCCCTTTGATATGTGGATATATAAGTGGTTTTCATAGAAGCATTAGTAAGATGAGATATTATTTTTCCAAACTCCTTTGAGTGTACATCAAAGTCCTGCATCCGGTTCCTAGTTATGATAACTCCTGTCTTAGAGATTTATTAGCGACGTTACACTGCCTTTGGGGGCTTCTCAAGTAGTATTATGCTTCTAAGTACTTTATATCCAATTGACTGCGCCTGCGGGGGAATGCGGCTCGCCAAACGTTTGTTGTATGCAACAAACTTTCGCATACGCAACCTATGTACGATGACGGGCCGCCAGACATTTTCGCGGCGGCTGACCAATCACAGCTCTCTTACCTCGTCCCCCGCCGCCCGCGCCCGTAAATTGGTGAGTTGTGTTTCAAAGGAAAATTTGTCTATGCGCTCTCCACTGGATAAGTGCTCCCTGATGCTACCCAATTGCAATTCTAGGTTGGTGTTAATAGACCCTAGAGTGTAACCTGCTCTGGTTTATTTATTTTGGGAAGATTTCAGTGGATGGTAAAAGCGTAAATGTAAAGGAAGTCACATTTTCATATTATTTTAATGCTAAGTATGAATAGGGGTAAATGTGGACTGAAAGATAAAAACCCGTACAAACATGTGTATTTGTAGCTTTTGTAGTCTTCTCTTTAACAATTCACAAATCTTTATTGCACTTTTTTTTTCTTCTGTTTACTGAAAGGGTAAGAAGCAGTGCACTATAACTGTAGTTTAGATAAAATAAATAGGAATACGTACTTAGAGCCCTGTGAAAGACTGTACAACTTTTTATATAATCTTACTTTTTCTACGTATTGTATTTTATGGTTTTGATAGGTACGTTCCTCTTGTCTATTTTAACAGTCGTCAGATTAATATAGTTTTTCTCACAAACCAGTGCATTATTATTATACCCTGCTGAGGGGTGACAGGATGAGGTAATGATGAAGAAATAGGAATAACTTAAGTACCTATCTGCCATATTTTTCATTCTTACATAACATTTCAGCATACCACAGTCTAGACCAGACCATTTTGTGGCTTAAGTCCGTTCATAAAAACGACTTCGCTGAGTACTGAAACCGGGTACGATAAATCATGGAACAAAGATCAGACCGACCGCATAAATCAGTATGTGCCCTCTGCGTCGAATCTTAAACCGTTTTTTTTGGTAAAGCCATTTGTTGCGTGGTATAATTTTTGCGGGATTCCGGAACCAGGTCTTGTTAGGGTTCCGTACCCGAAGGGTGCCAAACGGGACCCTATTACTGAGACTTCGCTGTCTGTCCGTCCGTCCGTCCGTCCGTCTGTCTGTCACCAGGCTGTATCTCATGAACCGTGGTAGCTAGACAGTTGAAATTTTCACAGATGATGTATTTCTTTGCCGCTATAACAACAAATACTAAAAATCAAAAGAAATTTAATATTAAGGGGGGCTCCCATACAACAAACGTGTTTTTTTTTGCTCATTTTTGCTCGATATTGATATGATATGATCACAATATATTGAGTATATTATTTACTTAAAAAATAAATAATTAAATTAATATTTAGGGGGGCTCCCATACACTTTTTTTTGTGGTTTTTTATAGATAATGGTACGGAACCCTTCGTGCGCGAGTCCTTTTATTTCAGACTTGCGGTTGAAAGCAAACATGCCACGCTTTTGTCTCATACAGGCTTTCGGTATTTCTATTCTTAGATACTATTATTTTGCGTGAAAGAGAGCCCATGCCGCAGCAAATAATAAATCATTATCTACGCAATCGAATTATTTAGGTAGGTAGGTATGTAAAAAATGGTAAGGAATAATGATAATGTATTCACGTATTGAAATAATTTGTTTCGAACAATGACAAATACGACAACACAAAAATCAAATCACATGAGAAAATGCAAACCATGTCCAAAAGAATGAATTTGTTACTTCCGGCATGCTAACACTTTTGACTTTAACTCGACTATTGTCTAGTATTCTAGCCATTAAAAAGTGTAATCCAAAAAAAAACCACCTGACCAAGACCTAAATTCCTCAAATGTCTATATTTACCCGTCTTGGCGGCCCCACCACAGCGCGCAGACTGCTACGAATCCCACCGCGTAGCAGCCAGTGCCGCGTAGACCACATCACCGATGCTACGTATCGCTACGCCGTAGCGCCGTATCGTGTAAATAAAATATACTCCCATATAATGTTGTGTTAGTTGAAAATTCGATTTAAAATAACCTGTGTAAGTGAGTGTTTAGTATTTTTTGTGTTAGTGCCATAAGAGTTTAGGATAATCAGACATTTCCGTAAATATAAAAAAATAAGTAGTTGTGTGGCTTCGCGAAAAGTAGCGAGCAGGAATTACGTATAAGGTCAGTGTCACTTTATAATGGGATTTAAATTTGTGATTATGTAACGTTTTTTTATGAAAAACTTTGATTAGGTAAGTCTTGAGTATGGTTGCCGATGACGGATACAAAAAAAGTATATTGTAATATACAATTTTATGTTTTGTATCGGTCTCACAACTCCATAATGACTAGATAATTTTATAAATAGCATGACATAAAATATGTATATTATTACTAACTCTAAAAATAATAGTACTTGCGTTAGCAATTATGCAAATAATATTTCTTTTGTACAGTTTGTGTGAAGCAATTTGCGAGAAAAATAAGTTAGACATTCAGGAAACGTTGTTGGGGTTGCCTTCTTTAAGAAGGAAAAACATAAGAAGTGTGAACCCTGTGAAGAAAAAAATCATGTGAGTACACTCGTGCCTCCAACACCCAGTCTGGTAAAAAAGTGACGCTATGGAATCTTGAGAATCGTAAATAAAGAACATAAGTAGGTTTTGGTATTATAACCAAAAGATGAACAATAATTAAAGAAACCCTAGATCAGTCAACGAAAAGGACTTATTTTTATTCGTTTGAATATTTTATGTTCTGACGATAGACACGACAGACGACTCAAAAAATAAGTTGAAATTATGACCTAAGCAAGAGGAGAGGCACGAAAGGGGAATGAAGAAGATGAAGTATAATTTCTACTTATTAGGAATCGCTTATTTCACTTGAGTTACTAGACTAAGGGCCCACGTTCTAGTCTCTCTCCATATGAAAAATAGATGACTATTTGATATTTCATTCAATCCTGAAAGGTTTTAGATTTATTATTATTTATTCCTCATACAAATAGAGAATAAATGTTACGTAATCGTAATTATTATTATTATTATGAGCCTGTATTATCCCACTGCTGGGCAAAGGCCTCTCTCCCCCTCTTCCACTCCACTGAGCGGTCTCCTTCCATTCTTTATCCCATAGACCTAACTCATCACTCCATCTCTTCCTGGGTCGGCCACGCTTTCTCTTTGCATTTACTGGGAGCCAGTCTGTGGTTCTCTTAGCCCAACGATTTGGCAGCATGGCAGAAAAAATGGTTGTGATTTTATTTCATTCGCTTGTGAAATATCAATTTCTTCAGACAGATTCAGAGTTACAGACAGATAAAAGAAATATGAAGCTAAACAGAATACTATCATTCGATTCATTAGTGTTTACTAATATTAATAGTTTGCGCCTTTTACTTTTCCTTTCCATAAGGATTGCTGGAAGAAATCTCTTGTTAGAGATAAGCTCGACTTTTTACATGGTGTATCTAATAAGTTTTCTGTATGTCTGTCTTGGAAGTATCTACAATAAAAAAAATACGAAATTCTATGCCGAAGGCGAACCTGTTAAATGCATTCGTGTGATTTCTTCCAACCTTTTAAGGCTTTGACGCCGTGTGGGACATGTAATAATTTAATTTGACTAGCAATAAACGAAGATTTCCGACCACGATACGCACATCGCAAGTCATGTCTTGTCCTAACTAAGAGTTGTACATGACCTGAGCTAAATCAGTACAGGTGGCCTATAATCTAGCTATTGACTAACAACAATAGGTAATTACTGATCTATAATTATGCAATTCTAACAGGAAGACCTTGGTATTTAGATTCAACTGAGCGACATGCAGGTGTATTGTAAATTTGTATGTTGTGTGCACTGTTCATATTGTTATTGAGCTTCGTTATACTAGCTTGTTGAACATGAGTGTCAGGTACAATTCTACATAACTTACCTAAGGAACCCCTGCACAAAGTGTCGTGTTCCTAGCTCCCGGTTTCAGCTGTGGGTAGCTGTGAGTCAGTCAGTGAATAGCGTTATTTAGATAATGAAATTTATACAAATAAGCGGTGAACCCTAATTCGATCAACCCACTTATAAATTAGGTTTTATAGTAGTTTGACAATTGACTAGATATGATAAAAGCATTTTATCAAGTAGAAAATGGATTAAAAAAACCGGCCAAGTGCGAGTCGGACTTGCGCACGAAGGGTTCCGTAAAAAACCTATGGTCTATAAAAAACCGCAAAAAATATCACGTTAGTTGTATGGGAGCCCCCCTTAATATTAAATTCATTTTGTTTTTTAGTATTTGTTGTTACAGCGGCAACTGTGAAAATTTCAACTGTCTAGCTACCACAGTTCATGAGATACAGCCTGGTGACAGAGACGGACAGACGGAGAGCGAAGTCTCAGTAATAGGGTCCCGTTTGGCACCCTTCGGGTACGGAACCCTAAAAATAAGCGGTGAACCCTAATTCATTAAAAGTACATTTTGTAAAACCTATTGCGTGAGTGGATCGCGTGTTAAAAAGGTCTTTGCTATTAGTGGGTCGGGTGTATTTGTCCATATGGCACACCTAATTATAGCAAACATAAACCGAGGTTAAACCACAGTTAATTTCCAGTTTAACTCATTCCGTAATTTGAAGTAGAACCTTGAAAAGGTAATGGGTTTGTATACGAAGTTGAAGATTAATTTATACAAACTTAGGTTATGTTAACCACTTTCGCGTGATAAGATTAACTTTTTAAAGGGATTGGTCACGATATTTTATTAAGTGTGCATGGAACCAAACTTTGAAACAACAAACATACTTTTAGGTTTTGATACGTACGACTGCATAAAATATTTATTTACTAAGTTTACGCTTTGAAACTATGCTATTATCAGAATTGTACAAACTTATCTATCTAACTTGGTTGAAAATTTTAAAGTCGTATCGTGAAGCCATAAATCATGTCAGTCATGTCACCAATTATCTGATATACTACATGAAACCTTAGAAGGTTAGCTGTGTATAAAAATAGTTGAAATAATTACTATTTACACCCAAGAACACTGAATGCCCAGGCAAGACATTGGTTGCCAATAAAAGATGTTTAAGAGACCGGTGACTGCGTGAATTTCCCATACAAACGTTATACAAAAATGATTTGAATTTGAAAAATAGTTTAACGTATTTAGACTGTTAATCGGATTTATCGAAATATAGGGGTGGACTTAGCCATCTTTGATTTTATACCCCTGATTATAAGAAATACAGTGACTAACCGCTGTGTATACTCAGTTTAATGGTTTATTAGAATAATGTAGTTTGTGTGACTACGTCAATACAAGGGATCTTGATAGTTCTTTGGAGTTCTAATGAGAGAGCTGGCGCGGTTGAGTTCTGAACAGGAGGGGTAGACTTTTAATGTTACCATGCAATACACGCATACTTACAACCATTTGTGTAAACTATACACACTGCGACTACAAAACAAATGGTGAACATATTTTCTCGGCTTAAAGGCAATTTCTCAGCGAGATCCGGCCAACAGCTCGCCTTTTTGCAATGCTTGATTAGCCGCAGTAACAAAAGACTTAGGGCCCCGAGAACAGACTGAAATGAATGCTGGATGCGGGTATTAATCAAAATCTGAACATTTTTTAGAGCACCGACGACGTAAAAGAGATTCATTGATCCGAGGTCGATATGTAATAGAGATGTACTCGAATTATATTTCTCATGTATCGCCTGGACTGTAGAAGATATATAGCTCGCCTTTGTATTATTTCTATGTATTTTTGTCTAGTGTAATTTTATTGTCGCTTTGTCCTTTAGACATATGCATTATATGGATTGTGACTAGATAGCTTCAAAGATCATCCTCATTTCTCAATTTTCAAACATCTTTTCCCTCCTATAACCTTTTTTATATTAGGTTTTACGGCCCTGGAATCAAACCCTTTTAAGCCAAATAGTCAATCTGACATAACTGTGCTGAAAGCACAGGTTTTTGAAGTCACTTCACTTCACTTTTCAGTAAACTGATATTTTAAAGATTATTTACAGTAAACTGGAACAAGGGAGTGTCTGCAAGATCTTTTGAAGAATTCCCTCCTATAACCAATCTAAACACTGAATGAAAGCATGAATAAATGAATGAATGACAACTCCCCTACTGATTTTGCAAACATATCGTCGTGTCGACAATAAATGCGTATATCATTTTGCGTGAAAACTTATTCGCACAAATATTCTCGCATGAACGGATGGGTGGAATAGTGACGGGAAAAAAAACAATGTGAGAAATTGATAGCAATTTGTTGTTGCATATTGGAAGCAAAACTGCTTAGCGGGATTGCCAACAGCTTCCATGTTTTTTATGTAAGCGGAATTTGTGGCAGTAGTATAGTATAGTTAGAAACAGAATTAGCTGGGCTGGGCTGAGTACTGAGGCTATTAAAGAGGCATTATTGTATTCCTTACTATTGTTAGCAACTCCATTATCCTAGGTCAGGGAGCACTTGTCCGTGGAGAGCGCATAGATACATTTTCCTTTGAAACACAACTCACCAATTTATGGGCGGCGGGGGACGAGGTAAGAGAGCTGTGATTGGTCAGCCGTTGCGAAACTGTCTGGCGGCCCGTCATCGTACATAGGTTGCGCATGCGAACTTTTGTTGAATACAACAAAAATTTGGCGAGCCGCATTCCCCCGCGGTGCAGTCAATTGGATATAATAGTCCCTGTCCTAGGTAAAGTAGAGAAGAGGCGAAAAATTTGATTTTGACTGACTCTTGTTATGTATCTCTGATATCTAGGCAATTCCATTGCAATACCTTTCAAATTAACGAAGAGTCCGATCGGAACACGAAATAAACTAGCTTTTTGAAGTGGGGCACGGGGGTAAAATTTATTTAATATATTTGCTGGGTGGGTTATTCATATATTTGCTTTTCAATTGTTACTAGCCGGGTGCTATCACGAGTGGCTAAGAAATGTAACGGAAATTGGAATCGGTGACGTCAGGGTCGGCTGAAGACTTTTAAAACCGCAACTATTTTCAATACGGTTTTTAACTAATCAGATAAGATAATAATACATTCGTACAATAAAGAATGTTAATTAGTGAGAGAAAAACCTGATGAAACGTTAACAAATAAAAATTATTTTAAGCATTCTTCCACGAGTTCTTGATTTCCGGTATGGCCAAGATGGCGCCGCCGCCGCCGCCGCCGCTGGCTGGGATAAACAAAACCAGTGACGTGACCAAAAACTACTTCGTTCAACCTCTTTGTTGGAACCGGAACTTATGTTTGACAGCTGTGCGATGCGATCCATACAGTTTGTAAGAAAAGAGTTTCATTAATGTCACACGGGTCGATATGGATTTCTAAAACAAGCAAAGCAATGCATACATTTGAGCGAGACGGCTTAAAGACGTGACGTCAGATGGTATATAATCTGAGCGAGATGCAAATAGTAGTGACACTATTGAATGAGTTAAGTATATCACCACGAGCGCGACAAATTGTAGATAAGGAATGGTGGGAAATAAATGACATGACGTATTAAAAGTAAGTACAAGTATAAAATAATTTCAAATAATCGGACGTCTGAAACTTAAAAGTAACTTGAAGCAGAGATTGGATCTCAAAATTGGAAATTTAAATCTCTTTTAGTATAGGTAGGTATAGGTGTATAGTATAGGTACCACTTAATGATTTAGCTACAGAAGTTTTACTTCTAACACGTGTACGGTGCTACACGCGTATGTTTTTTTGTAGAGATTATATGATTGGTCATTCGTCCATTTGAATGGTAATGCGATTGAAATTCCTAGATGTCAGAGATGGATAAGACTACAGGACTCTCGAAGTGGTTGTAAAAACAAAAAAACTTCCCAGAACTTCACTGAAGTGCCCTATTTCCGGGTCTCTATTTCTTAACATAAAGACACAAGTTTTCTCCCTTTTCTGATTAAATTAGGGGCCCGAGGCGATTCTGCTACTGTTCAAGTAAGTTTCATGGGTTTTGGATGTTTATTTGTATTTTGAATTATTTATCACTAGATGTCGTTATGTGTTTCCTACATTGCGGTATGCTTTGGTTTTAGTTGTAACATAGTATTTCCGAGAGCTCTGAGTCCTAAGTCAGGAGTTCGAGTCCCGGTTTGAGAGGAAGAAAAATACCTAGTTGTTGGATGTATTTTATATATGTATGTGTGTTCGCTGTTTCATCTGTGGGCCAGAGCTACGAAACGGTCCGAAGGGCAATCGGTTACTGTCCGCGAAAGTGTTAAAAGCGACGTAAATCAAATCAGCCACATCCAGAATCTGCCATTCACCGATTATTGACACAGAATGGACCGTATCGTGTCAGTGGCGTTCCATTGTTACAATATGACAGGTTCTTCTTTTATCTGATTTGATGGTTCTCTTGGCATTCTCTTGCAAAGAACGAGAATAAAGACTATGAGAGAAATTAAAGATAAGTGCTGGCGGCGTTTTCCTTGTTTCGTAATGTCTGATGTTCTTATTGTCTGTATTACAAAGGATGTGGGTAGAGATGTGGTAGGCAAAGGTAGGTATTTTGAGATATCGTTCTGATATTATAAAGAAATAAAACCGGCCAAGTGCGAGTCGGACTCGCGCACGAAGGGTTCCGTACCATTATCTATAAAAAACCGCAAAAAAAACACATTTTGTATGGGAGCCCCCCCTAAATATTAATTTAATTTTAATTTATTTAATTAATAAATAATATACTCAATATATTGTGAACATTTTAAGCGTCTACCTGCTACCATTATCAATACCGAGCAAAAATGAGCAAAAAAATCACGTTAGTTGTATGGGAGCCCCCCTTAATATTAAATTTCTTTTATTTTTTAGTATTTGTTGTTATAGCGGCAACAGAAATACGTCATCTGTGAAAATTTCAACTGTCTAGCTACCACGGTTCATGAGATACACCCTGGTGACAGACAGACGGACGGACAGCGAAGTCTCAGTAATAGGGTCCCGTTTGGCACCCTTCGGGTACGGAACCCTAAAAAGCGGGCTCCATACAGTTGAAAAGAAACCAAGGTTATTTGTACTTAGAATGCCTTTTCGTATACGGACCATCGAGCCAGATATTCAATACTAGATATTGCGTGGCAGAGGGCAGAGTCATTTTCACCGAGCGGTAATTTAAGCGTGTATCGGCACACATGTCTTTTAACGCAATAATAAGGCATTAAATAAACATGCAATGCAATGAATCCTTCCTGTAGCCCGATAAGCCAAAGGGTAAAAATGTCTGTGATAATAAAATAAATAACTCCTAACTAAAGGTCACCATCTTTCATAAAACGTCTATAATGAATGAGAAACTCACGTTTTTTTGGATATCAAAGGGTCCACGTTCCGAAATGGCTTATTGGGTATATTTTCTTTGTTGTCTCAATCATGATACCAATGGTTATCATGAGCTATGAGGTTCAAGAATGGAGACCCACTATTATGTTTACACCTCTGCTGAGAAATATTAATAATGTTCTTTGAGTACACAGACATGATCTCTTCAGAATGTTCTTTGAGTACACAGACATGATCTCCTCAGAATGTTCTTTGAGTACACAGACATGATCTCTTCAGAATGTTCTTTGAGTACACAGACATGATCTCCTCAGAATGTTCTTTGAGTACACAGAACAGACATGATCTCTTCAGAATGTTCTTTGAGTACACAGACATGATCTCTTCGGAATGTTCTTTGAGTACACAGACATGATATCTTCAGAATGTTCTTTGAGTACACAACACAGACATGATCTCTTCAGATAAATAATGCAAATAGTCAACATTTTTAAACGCAGGTTGGCCCGTGATCTTATAGTTTGTGACGCTACAGTCTACGAATGATCTTTTGGCAATTAGATTGTTTCTGGGACAGTTTCCCTAAAAATCCAACAGAGGACTCTGAAAGTGAACAGATTTTTAGAATATCTTATACTCTGTGGTAATTGTCAAAGTCAGCTCTCTAATTGTTTCACTGCTCTGTGGTTCTTGTAGCAAGAACCACAGAACAGTGAAACAGAGAACAGAGACACAGAACGCGACTCTGATTGTTTACCACCACATTACACTTACCACCTAAGTAAAACTAATAATGTTGCAATGCCCTTCCAGGGCGCATGTTCTGGAACTTATCCTACATTATAATATCTTTGTACATACCACATGCAAGCAATGAATAAATGAATAAATGAATATAGTCGCAAACGAAATAGTACATTACTTCAGAGGGAAGAAAGTGACAGTTCCATACCGAGATTATGGCATTTGCGCCACGAGCTTGCGAGGGGCGCAAACCATTTGAGGTATGGAACTGTACTTTATCCTGAGGTATGTATAGTGCTTTTTATTACACCTACGAGGAAAATTATAGACATAAATGCATAGAAATGTTTATATTTAGTTAAAAAATAATTTCGTTTTTAATTTTCTGTATGCACCAAGGAGGTTGGTAACTGGTAAAAAAAAACTGTATGTGGCCAGTAACAATTTACTTGAAATTTAATTAGTAGACAGTTAAAGTCTCTTTGCAGTATGACTGCTGACAAATAAAAATAAAAAAACTGGGTATGTAATGGAATTTCATACATACTTCCCACCCTTGGGTCGGAAGGATTTTCATACAAACTTCCATACCTTGGGATGATAGGATTTGAAGGGCGGGATAAAGGCGTTTCTTCCCTCTAATTGGTATAATTTGTATGTATTTTCAAAGCAGGTGTGATAAAAAAAATTTTTCGTCCCCCAGTACATTGCCCTGATCAGCTGATTTTAATTTAAGTTACTATGGGACACCAAAAAAATTTTTTCGTTTGCGATCCTATGTTCCTTGGGGACAGTTCTTCATAATGATGGGTACAATCATTCCCCAAAATATGGTCACCTAATTAAATGTCACCCTGTATATGTATTCTTTTTGATGTCGGATGACCAGGCTGTAGTTTAAAAGTTTCCCACCAGAACAGCTAAGTAGGTGGCACTGGCAAAGATCCCTTTAATAAGCAATTAGTTAGGTTTCTAAAATACATTACCTCGCTTCTACTCTTTTTCTGGCCTTAAGATTGGAAAATGCGCTTCCACTACCAATTTACTCTTATGTGCCTACACATCATAATTCCGAAGGTAACAAAGTTGAATCGTATACAATTTAATATTCCTTTATCCACAAGTTTATTGGAGCAATAAACAGGTTTGAGGGGTGATTGTGTTTGATATCTTTTTTATGGCGTATTTTACGATTCGCTCTAGAAGATGGGAAAGTCTAGGCGTCTTCGCTTTTTCTTCCTTCTAGAAATATCTGTGTCACTTTCCAGAACGACTTAACCTATTGCAAGATCGATCTGTTTTAGGTGGAACGATCAGAAACATATTAAAAAAAACAGCCAAGTGCGAGTCGGACTGGCGCATGAAGGGTTCCGTACCATCATCACTATCACTATCATTATTACTTTCACATTATTATTATCACTTTCACTACATAGTACTAGTGGCCCTGTGGGCGGACAGACAGTCAGACAGACAGACGGACGGACAACGGAGTCTTAGTAATCCCCTACTAACCCCCAACTAACCCCGTACACCTTTTACGAACTCTAATCATCGAATCAAAATTGTTTCTTAGTTTTTTTTTATTTGAATTGAAGAAAAGATAAGAAAAAAAAGTATGTATTGGTTTTCTCTTTTACGCCAGTCTTTATACTCTATATTCACCTTTTCTTATCTATGCATGGTTTTTAAATAATCTTATCTAGCTATCATTCGCAACAATTCCATAATTATTGTGTAAGTTAAGAAACCATTTTCTGTTCCAAACCATTAAGTCGATAAAATAAAAAGCCCAGGAAAACAACAATGAAAATAGTTTCACTATCAATTCATATTGTTTGTGTTGACAGTTTTGCTTACCAACCTCGAGGTAATATTGAGTTTCGCTCAGCCGCCAAACACCGTCGTTTTGCTATATCAAAAAACTATTAAACCCTTATCAGCTATCAGGAATGAGGCTTTCTGTTCCTACGACCTTTTCTATTGCCAAGATAACCGTGAAGTGTGGCTGGGTCGCGATTCTGCTGGCAAACTGCTCTTCTTTCTTCATTTTTATCCGAATTCTATATCCATAATTTTTGGTTTTCGCCCCAGCACCAAACACAATATACTTGAGAATTAAGTTGCTCATCCCTTACATGTAATTTATTGAGCACCATTTGACAACCGAGATACAGTGTTTTCACTAGTTCGGTTGTCACTGATCCCTCCTATTTTACAAAAAATACTCCAATGTTCAGTGACATGACGATGACAATGTACTGTAGGTAGTTAGGTATATTTATTTGCGTTTGAGGAGAATTTTTCGGACTTGTGTTATTTCTAATGTTATGTACCTACTAGTATTTTATCAAACGGAAAGCGACCAAGAAACATCGGGCAATGCCTGCTAAACATAACCATTTTTGTCGCTTTGTTGTATTTTTTTTTCCAATATTAAGTGCCTGTATTATGTTTTCTGTGCAATAAAGTATAATAATAATAAATAATAATAATAATTGATCCGTCATATAGCCAAACCCTTATTACTATAAAAACGAAGTAAACTGACAACATCAAACGTCACTTCTTGAAATAATGTTGCCATGTTCAGTTTGATAGTAATCTTCTTATTCATTCTAAATAGAATGAAAATGAATAGAGTTATTCTTTACAGTCAGGGTTTGTAATAAATATTTGTCAAACTTTTTGTGAGTTAGTCTATTGCAAATGCTTAATTTTTCTTTATTCGCAAATAAAGGAGTGGGGCGCGTCATACTCAGTTTGAACAAACTATATATAACAAACTAACACTAGCACTTCTAGCTCTTTTATCATTTCTATGAATATTATTCTATATCGAGACATTAGAATGAACTACTTAAATCATTCTTGACCCCATCACTATTTATTTTCTACCAAAAAGCGGTAACATCGGAACTGTCATTTTACTTCGTTATTATAATAATTAGGGTATATAGTGGAATTTAGTCCCTGAATAGAATTCAGGAAGGAATTGGGTTGAGCGCTCATGCGTGCTTTTAGGCTTCAAAGCAAAAAGGTTGCTCGCAAAATGTGGAATATCTAACATTATTTGACAACTACCATTATAGAGACTACTAATTCTACGTATCTAGAACTATTACCGACTATCGTGTAGGTAGACTACTATAGTCTATTTATTTATTTATTCAGGAAGCCAACAGCATTTATCTTTACAAAAAATGTTAATATAAAGACTTACGAGATAAAGCCAATTATAGGGTTCCATCGATTACATTTATACTCAGATTATAATTACCTATTTATTTATTTTTATAAATTAAGTACTTACTTTTATTTTTACTTAATTTTTGAGTTATTTAACAGTTAAACAATTTTGATGAAAATTATATTATTACTTGTGAGGGTGGGTTAGTGTGTGTATTTGAGGGTGTGTGCGTGTGTGTGCATGAGAGAGATGTTATTAATGTGAGTGTTGTATGAGTAAATCATTGAATTTAGTTTGATATTACATCATATCATTTAGTTTCACTTAATGTAGGTATATCAGTTGTTACTGAGATCCCTAAGAATTAAACTTTTGAATACATTTTTGGAGTGGCGGTCTATTCGTGATAAGAATGCAGTAAAGTCATTACTGTCCGGCGGCCTAGCCACGCCCATCAAGCCAAGTTCACAGTGACCGTTGAAGGCAAACTTTCGAACGAGAAGGTTGTGTCCTGTCCTGTGAGTGTGTTTTAACATATTTAAATTATATTTCACTGCATTCTTATTACGAATAGACTGTACTACTATTTTTCCCGTCTTGTAAAAAGGCACTGACCAACAGGGAATACATCCTATCCCTGTCGCTGTCTTTTACGCCGGGAACTGTCTCTTTGGATTCTCGCCTTAGTTTCTTTCTTAGCCTTAGTTTAATCTCGTTTGCGAGCCGACCCGCCCTTGACCGTATTATTTAAATTAATGATAATTCACCAAGTTAAAAACTTAAAAAACCGACCTCATGACCTATCACTTAGTCCTCCCCGCTCGGTACACAAATGTCGTCTATAGACCCGAAAATGAACCCACGAAATCTGTCTCCTGACAGTGAAGTCCATACGTATTACCTAATAAAAACGAATATACGATCCTAACAGCCAGAACTTATCTCGCGACAATGACTATAAACACCAAAAAGACTGGATGTATAATGTCATCCAAGTAAAAATAAATTAAACTTCACAGTTTTTTTCATGTAGAAACCTAACTACTGGGCCGATTCTTGATTTTCCAAAAATGGGACCAATCTATTAGGCTTCCCTTCTGAACAAAGAAATAATTTTTGTAATCGGTTCATTAATAATACCAGTTTCGATGTAACAAACATTAAAACATAATTAAAAAAAAAACATACAACCGAATTGATAACCCCCTCCTTTTTTGAAGTCGGTTAAAAATGACGTAAAGCTTCGCTTGCGGTTACAGGGGAACCAACGCTTTTTGACAGGTTCGTGGCGTCACAGTATACATATAGAACAGTAGTAAATCAGAGACCGTTTAGGAGCGTTCGTTACCTACTTTCGCTAGATTCGCAGGGCTGTGTCACGTCGTCTGTGGCTTGGCATACCTACCTAAAATACTAATTTTGCTTTTAAGTACCTATGCAAAGTATTTCTGTTACCAGTTTAATAGACAATATTGTTTACACAAAGTAATAATATTACTTAGGTACCTATGTGTTTCTAGTTTCCCACTTCATCGAATATTTTAATACTTACCACTATACTACTCGATTATATGTAAATAATATACCTCATATACCTAACGCAAAACTAAAAAACCTTACTAATTATCACCCATTCACAAAATAATACTTAACTATTTGATGTTTAATTCATATCATAATGTTTCGTGTGTGCGTTTACATTTCGTTGTGGAAAGTTACTTACTTCTCGGGATCCTTTGGTACCTTTATGGAAAAAGTTATCCAACTCTGGATTTGTCCGTGTTATTAAGGCATCCATTTACACAACAGTACACACGTTTTCGAAAAGACGACGACCATGACATACTGGTGGCGGTAACGAGTGAGAGCGAGCGAACACGGCAACGGCGCGGCCCCGATTGAAGCAGTCTCCATCATTCCCGAAGGCTATGTGTGCGTGCATACCGAACACGCGCGCATGTGTGCAGCCGTGCGATGTACCTTTGTTCGATGATTATCTACTGTCTATAATAATACTGTGGTGGCGTTAAGTTGCGCAGAACTAGCGCCCCCATGTAAACACCTTGATCGTTGGAAGACTGCCGATTTCTTACCACACATCAACGTCAGACCATTCAAGAAGACTCGGAGTAGAATATTGTAGGTAGTCTATGTTCCAAAACTTGCACCAATTAATTGTAGGTAGTCTATGTTCCAAAACTTGCACCAATTAATCCTCAAAGCATCTGTTCTCTTTGGAGATAGCAACTTTAGAGCAAGATTGGTTCAGATGCGCATATTAACGGTTTCAAAACTTTATCTGGAACTGAGTCAAACTAATTTGAGTCTTCACTTCAGTCATTTGCTGTCAATATTATTGACAATATATGCAAATTCAGCTTGTGTATGGTCTCTTCGACGTATAAAAGAGGCGATTTTTGCGTCTTGGTGACAAATGTTTTGGAAATTTCAAAACATTTGTTTGTATTTTCCGGAGAAACTATGCATTTACTCACAAAAAGAAAAATACTTTGGTGAGGAAAGTGACCACCAGCTATCCTTAAACACCTTTTTATAATAAAATTAAGGATGAACGATATAAAAACCAACCCCTTGAACGATTCAACTTAATTCCTTTTTTCTTATGTTTAAAAAAACCAACAGTGTTTTCCTGAATCTCATTATCTTTTTTAACTACCCCTTACCTAATATTGTATTACTATAATAACAAAAACAAGTTGTTTAATTGTTATGGTTTCAAAATAATCGAATTGGACTTTGATCAATAACTTTCATGCTGTTTACAAGACAATAATTATTAAATTGGGCATAATTTCGTCAAGGTGTATCATCAAAGGTATACGTTATGCTAACGAACACAAACCCTGCCATTAGAGTAGTGACACGAAGGTAAATATAATTAAAGTAGACATTCTTTTATCCGATGCACAAATAACTTGACGGAAATCTACTCAGGCTGGATTTTAACAACGAAAGGGTAACTTTTACTCGAGAGTATCTTCTACTTTTTCATAGACACTAATGACACCCATATCAGATCACCTCATTTTAAACTGTCATTGTCATACAAGTTATCCCCGGGATAGTTATTCTCGTATAACTTTTTGTTGGTAAAATCCAGCCTAAGTATAGTAAGTATCTTGGAAGATGATTTTGGTATTTAAGGCACCACTAAGGCCTTTCTGTTAAAGCTCAGTTCAGTTGGTTATAGTTCAAGAAAAATACCTAAAACTTTGGCAAAAATAAAAGATAACTTATCTATCAGTATGTGTAGGTTATAGAGGAGAGTTTAAATTATCTACTCTCCCTTCCCTTCCGGGGCGAGTGTCACCCCCCCGCGCCCTCAAAAGTATCCCTTCGCGCGGTATTATCCATTTTAGAAGAAAACCGTACTCTATGCATAAAAAGTGTGAAGAAACGAAATAGTCCTTGATAAATTTACTATAATCCTCTTATACAGACGACAGCGATATCACTTATAGTTTCAGCGCAATCGCGAAAGGTTGGCCGAAAATGAACTAGTAGAGACGGCTTCGACTGTTTTTGTACGGCCGACAAGTCAGCCCTTAAAAGAATTATATCTGTCTGTTTATTTGAGCAATTTGAAATTTATAAATTACTTAAAATGTAAAAAATTAAACAGTCTGGGTGTTTTTTTTATCTAGTTTAGTTGTTTTTTACCTAAAGTTAAGTTAAGTTATAATTATTAATTTGTTATGTTATAAATGAATCAATGAACAACAGTCTGTTTATCTGGGATGGGTTTGAATTTAATTGAATAAGATAACGTAGCGTCATGCCTTTTTGCCATTTTCATTTACTTAATTGAATGTCCAACTGAAAATGACAGAGCACAGTCAGTTCAATCCGCAGCCGCATTCAAGATGTATTGGATTAGTACTGCATGCAGCAAAAGCAGAATTTGCAATGTATTCTTCGGGCACCAGAAGACAAACCGCAGGGTTTGCAAAATTTTGTTCAACTACAACAATTTTCAACCAGAAACTCGAACTAAAACTCGTATGCGATTTACCTAGTTAGATAATTTTTCGTTTAGTATCAATTTTACAGTGTTTAACTTTTAGTATGTTGTTGTTATGAGCAAAATCAATACACGGTAAGGCGAATGTATCGAGAGATGTGTTACTTGGTATCATAGTGAACGTATTTATTCATGCAAACCATGCTTGAATTATGGTATGATGATGGTTGGACAGGAGAAGCAAATTGATCGAAATTCGCAGAGAACAAAACTTTTTCCTTCATAGAAACCGGTTTTGGCGTAGAGTCTGGCCAGCGAATCCTGTCCTTTGGTAGTTTTCAAACTTTGATGATGGCAAAATTATTTACTTGTCAAACGAATTGTTACTTTGTTTATACTTGGCTTACAACATTTTGATACTTTACTGGACTATTTCTTATTTTTCTTTAATTTCAGTTAATATTCTGTTCTTTTGGATATTATACACTTATTTAAATGTGGTTGATTGCAATTACTCATAATTGTTTCCAGGTGGCTTAAATACGGGTTTTGAATTATTTGGGTCTGATCGTGACTATGAAACAGAATAATAAAGTTTATTAATTAAGTATCTTTACTTTATACTTGAAATGAAGGCTTTTGACCAGCAGTGGGAAACTGTATAATGCATGGTACAAAATATATTCAGTAGGCACCTACTTAACCCATCCCATGGTCTATGAATTTACGAACTAATATAATATTCTCTTTTTCAACCAATCAACCAAGTCATGAGAGTAAATAGGTATCGAACAATAAAATAGTATCAACTCCGCTAATTCGGTGTACAGTAAATGTTACCACATTAAGATTTTTTAAATTTGCCGCGGTTTTCTTTGGACTTCTTTCACTAGCCAGACTCTATTCAAGGTCCTTGAAGGCCGCCGGTGGGCGACAAAAGTTCATGCTTCATTTGTATAAATTTGCTGTCGGCAATATAATGAGGTGTCTTTTTGGAAGAGAATTGCTTCTGACACTTTTGGTTCCGCCCACGCGGCGGCGCGGCGCTAAACTGGTAGAAAATAGTTGTTTTCTCGATTGAATTTTAGTAACAGCGAAGTAGCTGCTATAGATGAATATATGTAAAAAAAAGCGATTGATTGAGAGGTAAAGATTTTATCAGAGAGCGGGTGTATTTTTCACATCTCCGTTCTTCTTCTTGGATGGGGCGGGCGGGCGGTCAGCTGATTTGTATGGAGGTATGACAATTATAACAGCCCTGATGAAACTGGTTTCTAAAATTTTATATGAATGATGTCCCTTACAACCCCTTGAAAGATACACAACACAACAATACATCTTGTACACCCTGTGTAGGCCTTATGCATTCGAAGGTGGATGGTGAAGTAGATAGATTTATCAAAATCTCAAAATCAAATCTTTATCTGATATAATTTTTACGAAATACTGTACGACAAAACATCTTTTGCATCCTGCATAGAGGCCTTACGCATTCGAAGGTAGATAGATAGATAGATAGATAACTCATTTATTCATTGGACATGGTACACACACATAATTAATAACAACAAAAAACAGTAGGTACCTACAGCTGTGTGGTTATGTGACTGTACCACGGTACGGCAGTGAAATGGCCCTGACTCAGCAATGTCACAGACGAATCTGTGACGCTGGTATTCTGCCAGGGCCAAAGCGGACGCACAACAGTGGCTCTAGTACTTACACAATTTAATTTATATAAGTAATTAATTACATAAGAAAAACAAAATTAAACAATGAAATTAGTTATGTTATTAATGGAATAGAAAATTAAAAAAAATATTGGAATTGAATTGGCAATAAAAAAAAATATGTATTTATTAAGGTGGATCGTTTTATCAAAATTTCAAAATCAATTAAAATCGGACTTATTTTTTTTCGAAACACTGTACGTTTCTGTAACAACCTAAACTAATCCAATTTATGTTATATTTATAGCGCGTACTCAATTTCACCAAAGTTTGACTAACCCGCCGTTATTAAGTCGACACTGAACACCCCTCATCGATTTGAAAAGCTAATATTAAGTAAAGGAACCCACGAGATCTGGTAATGGAGAAACTGGATTTAGGAATTGTGATGTTCTTTAAAGACTTCGTCAGGAATTGAACCAGAAACCCGAATAACCGGCCAAGTGCGAGTCGGACTCGCTATTATCTATAAAAAACTGCAAAATAAACAAACACAAAAAATTTCAACTGTCTAGCTGCCACGGTTCATGAGATACAGCCTGGTGGTGACAGACAGAAAGACGGACGGATGGACAGCGAAGTCTCAGTAATAGGGTCCCGATTGGCACCCTTCGAGTACGGAACCCTAAAAAGGGTGCTGGATGATAAGAAAAGCATTAGGTATCTACTTGTTTTTTCAGTCAAATCAATTTCATAACTAATGGTGGTCTAATATTTATAGGATAATTTCGCCAATGTCACGGGTTTTGTAGATTTTTAACCGACTTCAAAAAAGAAGGGAAGGTTATCAATTCGGTTGTGTTATATATTTTTTTATGTGTGTTACCTCGAAACTGGTATTATGTATGAACCGATTTCAATATATTTTATAAAGAAAGGGAGACAGGTTGGTCCCATTTTTTGAAAATCATGAATCGGTCCAGTACTTTTGTTTCTACATAGAAAATACTGTCATCCAGGTAACCAATGGTAGGTATTTTTGCCTTTATGTGACTTTGTGGCGTTTACGCTCATTGTCATTGAGATGAATTCTGGCTGTGAGGACCTTGTGAGGACCGTATTAGTTTATTTTATGTAGTACTAGCTGACCCGGCAGACTTCGTACTGCCTCAATTTAATATGAACTTTATTGAATAGCAATAAAGTTCAAATTGACTCTAGAAAACGATTGACTCTAGAAAACGTTTGTATGGGAAATAGAAAAGGGCTGTTTTTAGGGTTTTCCCGGAAATTATTAGATTTTTTCTCGCCTTTTAAACCTTCCCTAGGCCTCCACGAACATTTCAAGACTAAGATAACATAAATCCGTTCAGCCGTTCTCGAGTTTTAGTGAGACTAACGAACAGCAATTCATTTTTATATATATAGATAGATAGATAGATATAGATAGATAGATAGATTGTGAAGTCAGAAGACAGATTTCGTAGGCTCATTAGGTATCGTGTTCATAGATGACATCGCATCCTGCGCGGACAGGCTTTTAAGTGATTTCAGTGGTTATGAAGTCAGTTTTTTTTATTATTTTAACTTGGTGACTTATACTGTATTTGGACAGGTTATCTTTCAGGAAACACTAACCAGAACTTATGAAGTGGTTATTAAAATAAATTACATTATTGCATTGAAATTTAAACCTCCTTAAATGCAATTGTTTTTTTAAAGACTTTACCGTAGTTTCATGGAGACTTGTTTTCTTTACAATTTAACCCCTTACTCTCAGAAGCACACCGCTCAAACGACCGAACAATGGCGAACCAGTTAATCACCAAAAACTTTGTAGGTATATCATTAAAAACACCCCTAAAATGGTTTCTTTCCTCTCCAGGTTTGCACTTCAGTGTATAAAATGACCCAATTTTCCTGTCTTCGAAGGAGATAACCGCATAATTTGCGATGTCCTTAATGTTCCAATAAGCCTTGGGATAAATTACTGCTATCAAGTTTGTTTATGGGAGATTCCAATAGATCGAAACGTTGACAAATAATTACAAACAACGAAAACTCGTAACAACTATAACACCTATTTATCAAATCACCTTTTCCGAAAAAAATACAAAAAAATTGGTTGCCTGTAAAGTCGGTATACGGGCGAAAGTTTTACGTGACAACGACTTTGAGTGGTAAAATAATTTTAATGTGAATATTCATTATTATGTCTGTCTCTCTCGCTCTTAGGCGGGCTAACCATGCCCGAGTGGAAGGGACGCGTGCCTCTCACTCGCTCTCATTGTGAGCGCATAACGTGAGCGGAGCGTAACGCAGTTTCTTGAAGTGTCACCCGGCAAACCAATTTATAAGACGTTGTCACGTCAAAATGGTAAAAAACCATGTAGCCTATTAATGTCCCCAAGGGGCACAGGCCTTCACCGAGATACGAGTACGATTGAGCCATACCCTACCACTCTGACTGAGTGCGGGTTGGTGGAGGGGTTTTACGACTACTACATACCTACTACAAAACATGCTACTAACTAAAATAAAATCATGTCATTTACATCTGTTCTGAGCTTCTGCCACCCCATATAGAAAATAAGAAATAAAAATTATTTAGTTGTTGTCTTCCTTTTGTGTATTTTTAACCGACTTCCCAAAGGAGGAGGTTTACAATTCGTCCGGATGTTTGTTTTATTTTTTATTTTTATGTATGTGCCCCGATAGCGCCTAGACGGATGGACCGTTTTAGAAAATTATTTTTTTTTTGAAAGGGTTTACCTTCCCATTGGTTACATTGACACCAGGTCAGGATCTGATGATGGGATCCTGGGGAAATCGAGGGAACTCTTCAAATATTATAGGCAGACCTATAGTGATTTTTGTGTTTTTCATAATAACTCGTGTAAAGGCACATGGTAAGCATAATATTGTGATGCGGAACTGCTGATGAAGACCACATATGGCCACCAGAACTGCTCAATACTAGGTACAAATACAATGCGTGGCTGATGGGCAGGCAACGCATAGCCTAAACCGGTGCACCTAGAGCCATGAAACTTTGTACAGGGGTTCCTTAGTAGCGTGGCGTAGCACTGATATGGAATTTGACAAAATTAATTCCCGAAGGGGGGGGGGGGATAAGGGGTTTCAGTTTGTATTACTTTACTTTTTGTTTCAATTATAGTATTTCCAAACAAAAGCGTCACGCCTTTTCCAATATTTTAGCAAAATCAGAAGCAAAAACTATTCTTGACTTTCTAAGTTAAACGAAACTTTGCTGAAAGTATTTCTTTTTAAAATGTATTAATAGAAACGGAATGTGTTTAATTTAATTTATATTGCGCCATTACGTCTATGGGAAATCCATTAAGCTCCGACCCAGTAAAGGGTTCTTCTGCTCCACTCCACAAAACTAATAATCGAGTAGATGATTGGTGGGCAGGAGATCTGCACGATCGTTCTACTGTACACAAGCATACCACAAGCCTGGCACAAGCTTCAATACGACGCATTTGGTATTCTACTAAAACCGGAATCGCATTTCACAAGCGCCAGCCTGACGCCAGCCTACTGTACGACAGTAGAATACGAAGTTGGCTGGCGTCAGGCTGGTGCTTGTGAATTGCGATTCCGGTTTTAGTAGAATATCAAATGCGTCGTATTGAAGCTTGTGCCAGGCTTGTGGTATGCTTGTGTACAGTAGAATTCGGGCCCTGGATCGTGAAGAGTAGAAGAAAGAGGCTTGCCCAGCAGTGGGAAGATATAGGCTAATCGTAATAATTTTACAATAAAGTTGTCTTTGTAGTTGAGTGCACTCATTTGTGTGAGTATATTCGAAGACAGACTCAAGGTGTTCTTTTAAATAAATTGTCGAAAGGGGCCTCTACGATTTGGATTCATGTCTCCACCCTAGCTTTTAAATAGGGCCGGCACAGCACCTGTCCCGTGAAGTCTTAACTCAGATATAAGGTAATAATTATAACTAACTAGGTCCTAAGATAGTTTTACACTTCAGGTAAAAAGTGCGTTTGATAGGAAGCTACCGCATAGTTAAGCGCTGGAATTCATATGATCGTCCCGGGGGTTTCTCTATAAAATTGTATTTACGAGTTGAAATTCTACAATTCTATATGCGTGTTATATAAATTTCTTCTGTTTTTTTTTAATCGTATTTCTCAATTTATTGTGAGGAAACCTTCATTACTCCATAGCTGTAGTGATGGGCTAGCCCCTTGTCACGAAAAATGGAGTGTTGAATAAGTGGGCATAATTGTGCATGTTCCAACCCGTATGGGTAAAGGATGAGTTTTTATTTACGGTCATTTCAGATGTGCCCTTGGCTGGTTTCATTTACGGTCATTTCAGATGTGCCCTTGGCTGGTTTTATTTACGGTCATTTCAGATGTGCCCTTGGCTGGTTTTATTTACGGTCATTTCAGATGTGCCCTTGGCTGGTTTTATTTACGGTCATTTCAGATGTGCCCTTGGCTGGTTTTTTTTACGGTCATTTCAGATGTGCCCTTGGCTGGTTTTATTTACGGTCATTTCAGATGTGCCCTTGGCTGGTTTTATTTACGGTCATTTCAGATGTGCCCTTGGCTGGTTTTATTTACGGTCATTTCAGATGTGCCCTTGGCTGGTTTTATTTACGGTCATTTCAGATGTGCCCTTGGCTGGTTTTATTTACGGTCATTTCAGATGTGCCCTTGGCTGGTTTTTTTACGGTCATTTCAGATGTGCCCTTGGCTGGTTTTATTTACGGTCATTTCAGATGTGCCCTTGGCTGGTTTTATTTACGGTCATTTCAGATGTGCCCTTGGCTGGTTTTATTTACGGTCATTTCAGATGTGCCCTTGGCTGGTTTTATTTACGGTCATTTCAGATGTGCCCTTGGCTGGTTTTATTTACCGTCATTTCAGATGTGCCCTTGGCTGGTTTTATGGTAATAAAGTGTCGAGAACGAATTTGAAAGTCAGGCACAGGACTAAATTAAGCACATAGCTCACATTCCTATAATATAAATGTGCGCGACATTGGTTTAAAAATCTACAGCTTGGCAAGAAATCCTAGAAATAAAATAATGGCAACACAAGCGACATATTAGTGCACTGCTGTGTGTTTTGATTGACAAGCGATATGTAAAACTATCCCGGATTATTAAAATAAGTATATTTGTTCAGGCAAATATGCCAAATACACCATAATTAGACGCATTACAAAATCATGCTCCTATGAAGCGTATGGTTATCTTTTAGGCACGTTGTACTATGATTTATCTTTCTAGGGTTAAAGAAATCTCGCAGTAGTCTGCAAATGTCGCTATGATTTTATTTCTAGCATTTGTTGCCAAGCTGTACGGTACAAGGCTTGTCGCTATGTTATTTTTGCTCATTACAGATATCTGGTTATAGACATGAATATGAGCATTCAAATTCCATAACTATAACTCGATTAAGACAGTTCCATTATTCAAATAGGTCTCGAGAGCGCATAGTGAATATTAAATTAGCTTATTCTCTACCATTCACATCTGCTACATTTTAGGTGAAAATCTGTTTCAGCCACCGGATGTGTATTTGATATTTTACCCGTTACGCGTTTTTTTTACGACGCATTACATAGTACGATGACGGGCCGCCAGACAGTTTCGCAGCGGCTGACCAATCACAGCTCTCTTACCTCGTCCCCCGCCGCCCGTAAATTGGTGAGTTGTGTTTCAAAGGAAAATGTATCTATACGCTCTCCACTGGATAAGTGCTCCCTGCTCAGAACCGTCTCAGAACAATAACATGCGGTGGCGCTGGCGTTTTCGGAGGCAATATTTTTATTTGTGTTGTACGGCCCTGGTAACCAGTAATTTTAGGCCTGTTTCATTCATCTGAGGTTGGTAACAAAAAGGTATAACACAACATCGAGGCATCAAGGCAGTAAAAATGAAGAACCTATTTGGAAACTAGCAGAATCTTCTTCTTCTTCTTTTTATTAATGGCGTCCTAACCTCTTTCGAGGTTAATTTTGCCAGTGTCAAGTGGTCAGGTTCTCATTGCAGAATCGGTTTAATGTACTGTGTTACATAATTTAAAAAAAGTTTATCTCCACATCTTCTGAGACCAGTCTAAGGTTCAAATTACAATATGAAGAATAATAAATTATATGATAATTGCCTACCCCTTTCCGGGAAAAAGCGCGAATATGTGATGTCTCAACAAACTCTGGTATACCCTTTAAATTCACCGCACGTGTCTAAGTAACAAGATGAGATAATCGCCCCATCAACATTTACCAGCTGGGAGCTTTCTGTCACCTGTCAAATAATATGAGTAGCTCTACATAATAGACTGGCGGTTATTTCTCAAATTGCTTCTGCTTTGTCAACCCCTCCTCCCCCCTCTTCCCCCCTTTTCCCCCAAAACGTGTCCCGATCTGCGGTTTTTCCAATATTTCTCCGAAACTATTAGAGATAAAAGAAAACTGCACATGACAAAAACAACATTAAATTCTCTACAACATATCCAAGAAGCGAATGGATGTTCACACTTATAAAACATGGCCTTATTTACCGTCGTACGAGTATTCGTTCACGACTTTCAGGTCGCAGCACAGACATTGACCTGAGATGACAGTCGGTAGTGCTATGGGCCGTATTCACCGATGTTTGAATCTTAAGGTTAGCTAGGCATCAAATCAAATCGATCTGTTTTCTGTTTAGTTTTTGCCAAGATACATATTCTTTTATTAGTAATAAGGAATAGTACATTTCTTGCAATGCTCTAAATTGCCTTAGAACAGTGCCAGCCAGACCTTATTTGAAACAGGAATAGGGAATAGGGTCTTTGATACTATAACTTTTGTGTTAAGTACTAGGACGTCTTATAGTTTTCAGCACAACGAAATGTCTTTCGAAATGTAAGCTGTCTATTTCGATTGTAAACTGCGGAAACAAAACACGAAACATTTACGCCGTACCACTTTATTGCGCCAAAACAAAACGTTCCCTCAACTGACGGTGATAAACGTAACTTCAATTTCACGATTCCCACAGAAGACGCTTTGACACATAAATCACTGGTTATTTCCGCAATAGCCCAAAATATAAGGCTTTGTCTGACGGGTCGTGATTTGCGAGCAATCTCAAAGAGTTGTCTGCGAAGCTGTTCTTTCTAGAATAGTAAACGTAGTATTTGAAATTATCATTTATGAAAATATCATGTACACGTACCAGAAAAAACATAGGTTTATTTAAGACTTTAGGTCATAATCATAGTATTAGCACTAGAAATAAGATTGCTATGCCCGCGTTCAGACTCAGGAAGGTTGCTCACTCTTTTATGAGAGTATGTGTTAGTTTTTATAATAAAATACCTAATGAAGCAACGGACCTACCAGAAAGGAGGTTCAAAAACTATGTCAAAAATGGCCTATTCAAGAAGTCTTATTACAGTGTAGAAGAATATTTAGATGACAAAACTGCATGGTCTTTATATACCATCTCAGCGCACAGAAATCCAAAGAGGGCCGATGGACTGAGTCAGTACGTCTCTTCTCGGTGTATTTCCTTAGACTTAAGTAGAAATACATAACATTGTATTTTTAAGGCTCTGATATTTTAAAAGAGGCACGGGGGAGTTTCTTGCCCTTCTTTGCTCCATCCCGGTAGTATACAAAAATATTAATATTATATTGACGTTGACTAAGTAATATGTATGATTTTATGGTCAATAAAAATTTTGAATTTAATTGAATTGACCCGACCTATTATAAATATTCATGGTTATCGCATACCAGAATGATATATATTATGTGCGTGTTAGAGAAATAGTAATAATTCAATTCAGTTCCGCTTATTTTCAATTGCAACATTAAAGATAAGTCACACACAAATACATATTTATTACACACAGTATCAAATGATGATTCAATATATATAAATATAAATATTGTAATAAGAACAGTATTTTCAGTAACCATTTTAAGTGTACGAATATGATCTTTCTTTAATTCTTTACTTTTTCTTTACTCTTACTGTCTTTTCTTGTGCGCAAATATTTCACATTTAAACCTTCCTCAGTTAAAATATCTACTGGTTAAGTTTGACTCTCGCATAGAAGAAGTCGGTACCGCGCATAGAAAGTCAGGCCGGGAGGCCCAGTGGCATGATTCTCGCGCCTTCGATATACGATATCTATACCTATATCGAGTGATTTTGTAGGGGAATCTGTCAATATAGGTCTCGATATCCGTATATCGAAGGCGCGAGAATCGACTCGGAGTCACGCAGGAAATCGCATAGCAATAACTATAGCGAGGGCGCAAAAAGCCAATTTTGGGTTGTTGACGGCGGCGTCGAGTCGCGCCGCGCGAGCTGTAGACAAACCGGAAAAGAAACACATGAAAAGATGCGAAATTGATCCAACCAGATGGGAAAAACAGGCAGACAACAGACTGGAATGGAGACAGAATGTTCAGCAGAAGGTGTTCCAGTTTGAGAGGCATCGCAGAACTGAACTAGACGCTAAGCGAGATGAAATCAAGGCCAGACCACCTACGGCCAGACACGACTACAACTACGTTCGGGGAATACTGACCTGTCCCTTGTGTCACCGAACGTTCAAAGCCAAGATAGACTACATGAGCCATATGAGGGCACACCAGCGAAGCTTTCAATAGCTGAAATGGTCGCCGAGACCCAAATCGGTCGGGACATCGTCAGACAAACCGTAATTTTGCGCCCTCGCTATAGCCACTGCCATGCGTTTCTGTACACGACTCGCGGCCCAGATAGCGTTAGACCGACAAGTCAGGAAATATGGCTCTGTTTCTCACACCGCGTCCATATAGTCTCTAGTGTGGAACTAGATTTTACATCTGGGTCAAATGATTGAAGCAGCGTCTGATTTATACATATTTGCGCACTTGGAAAGATACATCTATAGTCATTCCATTTACAGGCCCCACAACCTACCTATTTAACTCGTTATCTCATTATGAGATAGGCCTAACTTAGCCTAACTTAAACTCACGCGGGTAGAATATTGAGCGGAACCTATTCCGGAACAAATAACTTTATTAACAACACGTTAACGGGTAAATTAATGAGTTAACTTAACTTGTGTTTGTGTGTTCGGAGGTTGATAACTTGTCAAAGTTTACTTACCGAGTTTGGTGAATTGTTGAGGCCAGTAAGGCAGAAGCTTAACTTATTTTATTGTATGCAGTTGTTCATGTTAGTCCGATAATAGTGCAAGCTCACATTCTATTTTTCGGGCCCATAGTTGAGAGTTTGTTTTTTGTATATTTACTTATATTTAAAGGCCTATGCCCCTCGGTGGTGACATTAATGGTCTACATTTACTTTACTTACTTATATTTTATCTTTGCTGTTATTTTATTATTTGATGAACTTTAATAACTCACTCCAATCAGGATTTGTTATAATGTGGCACTGTTTAAGGGCCAGCGGGTCGACATCGACCGAGTTAATATGTACTTGTACATGCTTTTCACTACAGTAATATTCGCTACACTATATGAGGCCAGAGGAATATGCTATATGTTATGGTTTGTGTGTCAAGACCAACACTATATATCACTAGTAACTGGTTCGCCGACAAATCTTATATAACAGTAGTTCGCCATTGTTCGGCCGTTCTAGCGGTGTGCTTCTGAGAGTGAAGGAGTTAAACAAGGAACATACAACGCATCAACAAGCCCGCATCAAGTACTCTTACAAATGTTTCAAATTACAGCGAACGTTTGTTTGCTCGTTAACCTATGCCTTATATATACACTTTGCTTGGGTGCGTTCAAATATTTACTCGGCGATTTGAAATTGATCTTAAAAACTGTATTTTAAGCAGAGCTTTCGAAATGTGATCAGTAAAAAACGACAGAAAAAGACGTAACTTTCCGGGAATCTATCGAATATTTCGAGAATTTCTCGATAGAGAATCTAACCAAATCTTCACCCACCTCTGAGCGCAAATATTAAGATGTTCAAAATGGCGGAAGGGCACGTAATACAAATTTTAATGTAAAAATCTGACAAGGCAGAATTGAACATCGCAAAGCGCGGCAAATTGAAAAGTTCTTATGCTTGTAACACCGCGTATTTCAGTCTATGTTACCGGCAAACAATGAAATCCGTCATTCGACAGTGTTACTGGTAAGTTGACCTAAAGAATGGCGGATTTTATACTTTGACGGTGACATCAACGTCACGATGACCAAAGCTAATAAAGATAGCAGTGAAGCCGCTATAAAAAACACTCGTCCAGAATACGCAGGCCAAAGTCTACTACCCTTTTGATACCGAGAATCTACACAGTTTCCCTGCAGAGATGGTGTTTACGATTGTGACGTAAGCAGAATCACGTTCTGAAACCAAATAAATAGATTAGCAACTCCGCTGTAAAAAAAACTCTTAATTAACCATCTAGTCTCAGCAACTCGTCGACGATGAATATCCCTGGTATAATAGTCATACGGTCACCTTTCACGCAGGAGTTGCGAGTTAAAATCCCGGTGCCATACCATTACCATTATAACTTAGCTAATTAATTAAACTAGTTTATCTTAAGTATTTTAAACAGTGACGGCCAGACCTCTTTTCACACACAATATTTGATTGAATAACCGGTGAGTGCAACTAACCTCTGCCACCCCGTACGGGGAGAGGCGTGGCACAACGAACAGCACGAACATGGATGTACTACTTGCCTAAAATAGTAAATGAACTACCAATAGATCTCCAAAACATATTTATAAACAATAAGAATTTTAGTAGTAAGATTAAAAACCACTTTATTGATAATTACATACCTAAATAACACAGAACAAAGTCTTAACTTGAGTTTACCTAAGAACTAACTACATTCACTTTTTTATTATATACCTAATGTATGTATCTGCTTCAAAGTAAATTATTAATTGTATAAGAGAGCACTTACAGCGACAGATAAACCTTGTCTGGTTTTCGTTCGCTGCTACTTGTAACTAAACCTAAGCTTTTAATATATGAATAAATAAAATAAAAAAAATAATTTATGAATGATGTCTTAGTTTATTTCCGAACGCAATGCGTGCACAAACTGTTTGTGTAAACATTTCGGAGGGTATCCTTTATTTTATTAGATGCATTCAGTGCTACAGCTGACAGTAGCGGTGTAAATTCTGAGATGCTTATAGGCAACAAGATTGTCTGTACTTGTCATACACTAATTGAATTGGCACTTAACTTACTATTACACCTTGTATAAGTTAGCTTAACACCACTTTAAAATGTATAAATAAGGCAGTTGATAAAATTGAATGTACATTAATTGGCGTTATTATCAGAAAATCTGCTTCAAATACAAGAAACCACGTACATACTTACTTTGATACCTGTTTGTATACTATTCTAGGCAACTTACGCAGTTAAGACCCATCCCCTCGTCCCATACACATTACACGCACTATACAGTACATCGCCTTCAGATACTCACAACACTCACATCTTCTCTCCACACTCACTATAGGTATACACTCTACACACAAAATTTAAAATACTTTAATATTTTATTTTATTAATTTAAAAAGTCTTCTACTTTTCACTATTTAAATAGTATATCACACAGGGAATTGCGGGGTTCTTGTAACACAGATTTGTCAGATCTAGTACAAGGCCCCAATAATATTTTGTAAACGAAAGAATTTTAGTGAATAAATGATTTGATTTGAAAAAAAAAAAAAAAAAGCATCGCGCAGAATCTCGTTATTAAAACCAAACCCTGAACTTTAAATATTGGCCAGGTCATGAAGATAGTCTTCTCCGAAACACCTTCTTACAGTACCTGGTACTTATTGAACGTTTTCTTCTTTACAGACAACAAAAGCCAGGAATGCCCAACCCAACAAAGAGTGCAAACAAAACCCGTGCTAGCCAGTGACATCAACCGCGTTCCGAATTCAAAACTTTCAACATGGCGTGCCCCTTCCGGCGCGCGGCGTCCCAGCAACAGTTTGCAAATGGCGGCACTTCCGGTAGCAGTAGACCGGAACTCAGGTCGCGACAGTCGTCGGTGCATCTTCCTGGGCCAGAGGAGGAGGACCGAGGAAGCACGCTCACGCTCAGGCATTTGAGCGAAGCGCTGAAACTCCTGACAGCTCCTTCGGTAAGTTTAGAAGAAATATTTTCAATATTTTGACGGTAATAATAACGTGCACCAGTAGCATGCCGAGTGCAGGGGGAGGTTTTGTCCTGGAAAGTGAGGGACCGAGACATTTAAAGCGCGTGCTCTGTCTTTCATTCTCTCGTGTCGCGACCCCCGCGGGCTATCTTTTGTAAGTTTTCTGGATGTCTATCTTGTATAGTAAGTATACTTCGCGTCATCTAAAAAGAACGCTGGAGACGTTGAGCGATGGTAAGCGATTTACGCCAATGTGTACTCATGCGCATAGGGACGCTATTGCCATGCGCCGCTCCTTCGCCTCCAGCTTTTTTTTTTACGTGACGCGAGGTATACTATTAGTTATTCTGTGGTACAATAAAGACATTTAATTGTGATAAAACCTTCAAAGCTGTGGCGGGCGTTAGCCTAACTCTTCACATGCTATCCTGCCCCTTTCACCCAAAATAGAGTACCTATTAAATTGCTGGTGGTCAACGTGGACATAATGTGCCTTTCACTCCGTTTTAGCAAAGGCTTCCGAATGAAATCCCACTGTGTCAGTTATATCTGTGTGTGTCTAACTATACAACTACAAATGCAAAATTACAAACTATCTAATTCCTATGGCCAACAAAGCCACAAATTACATTCAAACAATAAGCAGCACAGCACAAATTAGAAAATAATGGTGGCTAAAATAAAAAAAAATACTTCCGCATGGAGAATGAAAGGATAAAACGTCATTGGTATTTTGCAACTTCTAGTAACTTTCTGCAAAAGTTTGATATGACAATGCATTGGAAGAAAAGTTGTGGTTTTATGTGACTCCGAGTAAAAGCAAGCTGGAATTATCTGTTCTAGCAGCAGACTTTTTAACTTTTGTCTGGACCGATTCAAATTATCTTAATTTTTGAAGATATAAGTTGAAATATACATAAAACACGTAAGAATTTGCCTATTCTCTACATTGGACCACTGTAGGAGAACATGCCTTTTAGTAAGGCCTTTTATTGACTCGAAATTGCTACTTGCAATTGTTATTTTGTTTTTGATCATTTACCACCGACCGGGGGATCACGAATATTTTACGAATCGGAAAAACGTTCGGAAGCAGATGAATTACTAATGAACGATATGTTTTAGATAAGAGCACAGATACTAATAATAAAAGTCACTGAAAGTTCATTTCGAATTCTTTTTCGATGTGTAATAATTCGCCGAATGCACCCAGACAGGTGGGCGAGGATAGCTACTGAATGGGTGCCTATAGACGAACACCGGCGTAGAGGAAGGCCCAGAAGGAGATGGCGGGACGACCTGGACACGTTCGAACCAGAGTGGGTCAATCTAGCTCTGACTAGAGATGTGTGGGCTCAAAATGGGGAGGCCTTTGCCCAGCAGTGGGACACATTATAGGCTACGTAAAAAAATAATCGTAATACTAGATGAAAAACCAAATAATAAACTTTTTTTAACTCAAATATAGAATAATGGATGTGAAAAACTTGCACAGACACAGGGAGGACTAAAAAACTGTGAACAAAACACGCTGGACTTTGTTGACCTCTTCAACTTTCTATTTACCTAGGACGGCAAATAGAATAACAACAAATGTTGATATTTCGGATGGTACAAATTAGATCAACAGTGAAACAGTATAAAAATGTTATGGTTAAACGAACGGTCGAATAATACAAACAATAATAGTAGCTGTGGGCCGATTCTCACCCATACAACTTTGAAAGCGTAGACGTAATTATTTTTTTGTATGAAATTGTATACTTATGTATGTCGGCGGCCCATCGTAGATGATGTGCCCAAACGTGAAATATCATGAAACGATAAAATCTCTTGAGGCAAACACTGCGGTAGCTTAGGTGAAGACAAAAGGGGGCGAGCGCAGCGAAGCCCCCGAATAGTCTTCGTGTTCGGACATATATAACACAAAAAACATCACGTAGTGCTGAATAAAAATGCTTTTAAAATACATCATCATGATGTGCCCAGTAATTGTTTGGGCATATCATGAAATAGCCGGGCTCATCATGATGTGCCCGATTCTACGATCGGCCGCCGACATGTAGACAATTTGCTTCTACGCCTAAATTCGCATGGGCAAATCGGAAAAATTTTGAAAAACTGTTTCTTACCATTTTGAACCATAGTTCAGCAAATAATGTGAATTCCAATCTTTGGGCTTCCCTTTGCTCCTTAATGTGTGAGCTCATGCCTCATGGAGATCTAAAATGTAGAGAAGAGAGAAAAATACGAGTACATTAACTAAGCGGTAAATACCAGCATTAGCCTACGAATACGTTTATTATGATTGAGCATAGTCAGAGATTCTCTCAGTATTGAGAGTTATCTCAGCTATGTCACAGCAATCGGTTTCAAAAGCAGTTTCGCAATATCTGTAATTTTTAATCACTTTAGATAGCTCTCGTGTTTGTTGTTACGGGCCTTAGTGGACGACTTTGGAGGTTTTGATTATGAATCGAAATAATGGTTTATTATTATTTAAACAACCATTTACATACATGCTATGTTAACAATTATCTTAACATGCTAGCGGAGTATGGCCTACTGCCTGCTCATACCCTACCTACTAGAGAAGAAGCATGCCTAGACCACATAATGATAAAAACCAACTTAGACGCGGTAACATTGGTTATAAATCATACACTTACGGATCATGACTCATGTCTCTTATCACTTAACAAAAGAGCAATTGCGCATAGGAAAACAATTGATAAAATTAACTATATAGGAATTGCTGATGATATTAGTAGGGCAGGTTTAAGCAAAGTCCTATCTCTAACAGACTGCAATGAAGCCTCTGACCTACTAATTACGACTCTTTCTAGCATTATCAAGGCAAACACGCAGAAGAAAACTCTTCCTAGACGTAAAACCAATATAAAGCCTTGGATTACACCTGGGCTACTTAGATGCATGAGAAATAGGGACAGGATGCACCAGAGATGTAAAAAACAACCTAACAACGATATTTTAAAAATGACTTATGTTCGATATAGGAACTTTTGCAATACAATTTTAAAAAAGACCAAAAGAAACTATGATAGGGAAGAACTACAAAATGCTTCTGCTACGAACTTAAAAAAAACTTGGATAGCTATTAATAACTTGACCAATTATAAACCAATAAAACAACTAGCAGAAGATTTACTGAAAGGTTCTATTTCTCCTAACAAAAGAGTAAATGAAGTAAATGAGTTTTTTGCAAATGTAGGAAAAAACCTAGCTGAAAAAATACAATGCAATAATAATGATAACCTAAACCTACATCCTCCTAGTCTTTATTCTTATGCTAGAAAAGACTCACTTGTAATGTTAGATGCTGATGAGGATGAAATTAGGACTTTAGTTAAAACCCTTAAAACAGATTGTGCTGTGGGCTGGGACGGGATTTCGAGCGCTATTATTAAACAAAACATTAACTCACTGGTCAAACCACTATGTCACATCCGCAATCTAAGTCTAAAAACAGGAGTATTTCCAACATTGTTTAAAAAATCGATTATCTTGCCCATACACAAAGGTGGAAAAAAGGATTCTTTTAATAATTATCGTCCTATCTCAATACTGCCGACACTTTCAAAGATTTTAGAAAAAATTATAAACAACAGGCTGGTAAGCTACCTTGAAAACAAGAACATTATTTCCAAAAATCAATTCGGCTTCCGACGTGGTAGATCGACGACCGATGCCGTGGAAGAACTCACAGAGTATATCGTGCGAGGTTTAGATTCAAAAAAGAAAAGCTTGGCAATATTCTTAGACCTGGCCAAGGCATTTGACACGGTATCGGTCCCGATACTCCTGAATAAGCTAGAACACGTCGGAGTACGAGGAGTCCAACTTCAACTGCTGAGAGACTACCTAACGGACCGGCAACAAACAGTTAAGATTGGAGAGTTTCACAGTGGCCCCCTAAACGTGCTCTTTGGAGTGCCTCAAGGTAGCATATTGGGCCCAACTTTGTTCCTGGTTTATATTAATGACCTTTGTCTTAAGAACCTTACAAATGGTAAAATCGTTGCTTTTGCTGACGATACAGCTCTGATATTTCAGGGACAGAGTTGGGAAGAGGTTCTTCAGTCTGCACAATATGGATTCAACACAGTTGCAAATTGGCTAAGAAAGAACTTACTTTCTCTCAATACGGAAAAGACCAAGTATATGTGCTTCTCAATCCAAAAAACAACTGAGCCGTTACAAAGGAAACCGATCATCTCTCACACTTCATCTTGCTTATCCGACGGTATTCCCCCACTCTGTGGCTGCAACCGCCTTGAGCTTGTCAACGAGATTAAATATTTAGGGATAGAAATAGATTGCGGTCTAACTTTTAAAAAACACATACAGTCAGTAACACAACGCGTACGAAAACTAATATACATTTTTAAAAATATTCGACATATCGCTGATGGTGGACTATTGAGAATAATATACTTTTCTCTATGCCAGTCGATTCTGCAATATTGTATCACATGCTGGGGAGGAGCTGCAAAGACCCACCTACTCCAATTGGAAAGAGCACAAAGAGCTGTTCTAAAGGTTGCTACAAATCAACCTTTTCGCTACCCGACATCTAGCATTTACCGTGACTGCAAAGTTCTTACGGTGAGACAACTGTTTATTAAACAAATTGTTCTGAACAAGCACGTCTCCTCACCTTTCGACTTACACAGATACCAGAACTTACGGAGGAAAGATAGAATATATGACATACCAAAATTCAACACATTCTTTGCCTTTAGATTCCCATGCTACCTAAGCGGAGCTCTATACAACAAAACTAGTATGCACATAACTAACCTATACACTCTTGATTATTATGAATGCAAAATGAAACTGACCAACTGGCTCCTGTCACTTGATTATGACACAACAGAAAATCTACTCAGAAGCACTACGTAATTAGGGAAGGACTACCTATTCTTATCATATTACTTAAATTGTTCACACTACACAAGCACAACACTCACACACCCCACACATTAACACACATGCACTACACTCCACAAAAACATTGATACACATACATACACAAACACTAAACATCTTTTTACTATTAATAGTCATAACTATTTCTTTTTGTTATAACATAACCAATTAATTGTATTGTTATTATTTTTACAAGAGAAATGCGACAAAGTGTGTCATGTTTGATTATGGAAGCGCTGAGGATTTTTGAGATCTATAGTACAGGCTCTGCTTAGTTTAGATCTCGAATAATCATTAATTAATTACATCTCAAACTCTTACTAGGAAACCATCCAATGTAAAACCTCTGTAACAAATTGTAATGTGTCAAATAAATAAAATTGTAAAATTGTAAATTGTATGCACATAGGTAAATTGCTTCTGGCCCTACACTAGGACGCCCTGTGTCGTGGGAACCAGAAACAGCGAACACCACAAATATGTCAATATCCAAGATATGTTTTTTTTTATATTACTCTGAGTACGCCGATGTGTGTGGTAAAGGACGCCTACGTCATAAACAAAACAATGCATAATTAAATGGTGTTAAAAAGGATTAATTATCGTCTTAGAATCATTACCATTGTTTTAAAATATCAAAGTTATTGTCCGTTCTGATGGTTATTGCGATACATTATCTACTCATTCTCTTTCTGACTATATAGGCATAGTAGGTAGGACTAGTGAGTCATTTGTGGCTGGCCGGATGAGGATAACCGCATGGTCATTTAGGGGTTCGCATCCGAAAGGTACCTTTTTCCGCAGATACTATAATATTATACTAATACTATTTCTAAGCCTCCACTGTCTGTCCGTCCGTCTATCTGTCAGTCAGCGGGCTCATGTAGGTACTGTTAAAAGTAGAAGGTTAACATTTTTATTGAGTATGTGTTTATACTATGACTGACGCGAAACATGCAATTTCAATTGTTTGCTCAATAACAAGGTTTTATGTGAAACTCTTAATTACGTTAAGACTAATAATATAATTGATCGTTGTCAGAGTCTACTAATCTTCGACAAGAGCCACGAAGTTACTTCCAGAACAATCATGTGTCGGAAACTTGGTAAGCGCTTACAAAGTTATTAACAAGTTATGTAGGCTGTGTGTGTACTACTTAGTTATCCCTTACACAATAAAGCTCTTTAAACCAGACTGATCACGAATAATTACGAATCAAAGAAGTAAACGAAGAGAACTGAAAAGAGAGAAACTAGTTAACCTCAAAACAAAAGTCAATCGCATCCATTTCAGTTTTTAAACAGGGTGTTGAACCAGAGTTATTTTTTTTTTGTCTAAAGATTTTATTCTAATGTACTCGCTTACTTTTACGATAAAATAGTAGCCCGTAACCACAGAAGAGATAATAGTACTCCGTACAGAACGGCCACTCCCTTCCCCGCGCTTATTCAGATACCGCACCCCACCCCTGGCGTCAAAAGATTGGTTATAGGATCAATAGACAGGGCTGAACGCCGGACGAGTGACGACGACGACGCGTATACCTAATATCGCTGCATTTGCCGCGCCACCAGCCCTAGCAAAGTTTACACACACATTTGCACGTATACAAACATCATTTGGTTATGTAGTAGTAATAGGTGATTATTTTACGAGCGTTCTATGGAGTGTCCGATGGATTTTTAAATATCATGGCACAATGCTAGCACAGTGTTTCACTGATACAAGTGAACAAAATATCGATTTACCTAAATCACTAATCGATCGAAGTGATCGTGGTCAAGACTCCATCATTATTAAGCAGTTTTTTTTCTGCTCAGACAGTGACTAATATTGTGTCGATAAAGAAAATGGCATATAATTAAAGAAATAAGATATTCTTTAAATCACTTTCTTCATCTACTAAATAACTTATAAACGACCTTCTTTACGAACAATAACAATAACAAGTTATTGTGACCTTATTATTATGACACACTTATTATGTTTATGTTATTGAACAATAGCAAGTAAAAAAGATATCGTCATTACGGTTACCAATATTACCTATTTAAACATAGAGGTTCAGCACCCGGTGGTCTAGTGGGTTTCATTTCATATTAATTGCTTCTCACACGGAGATGCAGGTTCAAATCCGATGCTGACCACGTACAATTAAAATCAAAGTTTTATTTTATCTAGTATAACGGACGGACGTTTCTTATTCCCGAAAATATGTACAAAGTTGTAACAACTTTAAACGATATTTTGAAATAATCTTTCATTTCTTTCTTTCGCCGATACATTTTCACCACTCTTTCAGAAATCGAGAGTGATGAAGTTCCCAGGAACTAAACAGAGTTATTTTTGGACCCCTAGCCAAAATTTACTATTATTTTAGGGACATCATTCTGAGCAACTTTTAAAGAAACCGATTAAATCAGAGCAACTTTATTTTTCACTTCCCAGTACATTTTGGCCTGAGTGGGTCAGCTGATTTGTATGGAGAAATGAAAAATAAAGTTGCTCTGATCAAATCGGTTTCTTAGTAAAAGTTGCTCAGATTGATGTCCTTAAACTAATAGTAAATTTTGGCTAGGGGTCCAAAAGTAGCCCTGTGTACATAGATATACTTAATGGTACAGTTGTGGTGAAATATGGTTCAATCTTACTTACCAGATTCGGCGCGTTTTGTTTTATTTTAGCAAATAGAAATGTGATAATGTTCGTCGCTCGCTACACATATGTGTATTTACGTACATAATTACATTATCGTAACCCGCACTCATATTAATAAGAGCTTCAGTTCGCTATCAATTCATCTATTGTATTCGCACGATATTGTGATTGACAATAGGGGAGCTGAAATCTGAGATAAGTAATTAGTAATTAAAGAGCCAATGATGTGTATAATAGATTGTGTTAATAAGAGTTTCATTGATCTGAGGTGGTAATAACAATACTGAATTTTATGATCAAGAAAACAGTACCTATATAGAGTTAGCTATACTATTACTGTACGATCCATTCCCAGTTAAGACGAGGTACGAATAATTACAAACCAAGGTCAACAAAGATTGCGGAAGTGAGAAGCAAATATAACTCGGGAACAGGAATAAGTGGGATGGCAATTGTGCGCTCGCGCCTAATCTGAATCAACGTAAGCGCCAAAACGGAAAAGAAATCATAAAAAATAAGCTATTCCAGGGAATTACATTTCAATCTTCAAATCGCTAATAACAACAATTCCCCGCATATTACAATTAATAGAAAGATCATATTTACTACTACTGCGGTAAAAAAGGAAAAAATATTGGAAAAAAGGGTTGACTTTGGGTTTTTTTTCTATCGAGAAAATTTTATCCAAACACGTTTTCCTTCATGAAAACCCTAGATTATACAGTCAAATTACATATACCAGAAATTTATTACGATTTGCCTAGTATTTCCTGAAATACACATGAAAAAAGCACCCCTAATTTATTCATGAGGCGCCTTAATACATAACTTAAGTTGACATTTCATGTACTTTGGAATGAAGAATTCATTTGTTTAACACTCAGATAAAAGTTACCGGAGGATTGAAAAATTGACCGTTGTGACATCATTCTGACCAACTTTTAAACAACTAAACCGATTAAATCAGAGCAACGTACGTTTCCATCTATCCATACATTTTTGACCAGTAGCGGGTAGCTTCAAGCATTAGAAAAAGAGAGGTCTGCGTTGTAAAGAAGAGCTGGCATGTCACCTCTCGCATTCTCACCACACCTAATTAATGACAGAGAGAGGTCACAGATATATCAGAGCCAAAAATTTGGCGCAAACTGTGCCCTGTAAAATTACGACTGCTATTTGTAAATTAATTCTCAGTCTCAATTCTCAACGGCTGCCGCCGAAAAAGTGACAATTAGAATACAATCAGATGAGCTCGATTCCCGGCCATTCACTCGCCTCTTCATCGATGCTCAATCAGCATCAAATAGTATTCAATGATAATTTCGTATTTGAAAATCGTATTTCATGATTGATATCTCGTCTGACTGGTGTGAACATGACAGGTTGATAAATCCTCGATTGTAATTTGAAAGTTGTGAAATGTGGTGTCACTTACAATTGAGGTTACATGAAATTGTGAACAGAACAACCGCATTTGTTCGCTCTTGGTAGTGCTGTTTTTTTTGTGTCTTGGCCTGCCATACCTGTCCATCTGCCTCGAGATGCCATAGATAGCATAGTCCATCTCCATTTTTTGAGAGTGGACACTTTTAGATGCATTGTCTTATAGTCTCTAGAATGGTGATGGAAATGCGATTCTACAAGTACCTATGGTAGGCTCCGACATTCCGCTACCGCAAAGAGGCATTTTTTTTTGCAAAATTAGTTGTCAAAGTTCTCTCACAAATATCGGAGCACCTCAGGTGTTACATCACTTATTTAATAGACAAATCCATTTACTTGTCGCCAAAGACAATTAATAATTCGTATCGCAACAGGTTTTTCAGTTGTTTTTTGGTAAAAAATTGGTAAATTTGTCTTTTGATAATCGTAGACCACTTAACTATTATAAGTTACTACAAGTAACACTTAAGTACTCATATAACCAACACAACTAGTTAAGTAAAGTGAGCTTATACCACACCTCGGACACTCCATAGAACGCTCGTAAAATAAGCACCTATTACTACTACATGACTAAATGATGTTTGTATACGTGCAAATGTGTGCGTAAATATTGCTAGGGCTGGTAGCGCGGCAAGCAAATGCAGCGATTTGCGTCGGGCGAACCGAACGACGACGGCGCGACCCGAACTGTCCCGAACACAAGCGTTTGCATTATTATGAAGTGACTTTGTAGGGGCGCTGCCGTTTAAACATACCTAGCCGGGTTCTCATTGAAATCCTAAAAAATGTTAATGTTCACTTTGATCCTTCATACATTAAGTTACAAAAATAGAGTAGGTAGGTATCGAATAACTGTCTAATAGTGGGCACAGTGCCTTTGCCACCTCTTATGGGAAAAGGCGTGAAGCTATGTTATGTTGTTGTTACCTACTATTACTTATTCTGAAGTAGGTAAGAGACACTTGGCGTGAACTGTAGGTAGGTACCTACCTATGTAAAAACATCGTTAGGATTGTACAATATTCGAATTTTATGTTAAGTAGGTACCTAGTCTCTGAGAGATTCAAAACAACCAAACCACTACAGGGTTCGAGCGAGACCCGGCCGAAGCTCGCTATATGTGGACCCAGCTAATGGCGGCGCGCCGCCGCCGCGACAAAGTTAGTGCGTGCGTACTTGGGTCAATCAACTTAACCCACACTTTTCTGTCAACGCACGCACTCTCTCTGAAAGTTCTTCGAGGACTGCAGCTCAACGGCACTATCAAAGGACACCATACCGCGCCATGTGAGCAAAAAAAAAACACAAACGAAGATCTTCGAGAACGTAATCAAGTTCCCCGTAGTGCCTGCTAGCTTAGATACTATTGTTATATTCGTAAAATGTGTAAATTTAACCATTTAGCGTATTTTAATAATAAATGGTCGGGGACAGCAAAGTGTGGGTAAAATAGTTGATTGACCCACCTACTACCTACTTTTCAACTCGAAGTGCTTCGTTCGCGTTGTTGGATCGCACAACGGATAGCACGAAATGAATACCTATAATAAATGTACTTTATTGATAATTATATAATTATGTATTACGGAAGGTTTAGTACTAGGTATCTTAGAAAATAAAATATGAAAGAGAACCTTTCCTTTTTTGAAGTCGGCTAAAAATAAAATATTACGACACTGACTTATTATCAATTATCGTAGTCAGTAGCTAGTAAGTACTACAAACATATAACTCTGTCTCTGTCTCGCACAAAGTCTGTCCTTGTGAGAGAGCGAGACACACACAGCAAACGCTGACCAAGTTACATTCCGGGAGTTAAGGTATTAGAATTTTTATTTCTCAAAAGAACAACAATAGAGTTGCTGTTGCTTACCTTCTTTCATCAGTCGGGAACCGAAAGAATCTCCTGTCTTTGCTGTTTCTAGTTGACGACAGACACACAAATAATGCACAAAACTTCACCATATTATATTACCGGTTATTATTCACCGTATACGCGCGGTCACTCGTCAGGCGTTCAACCGCGTCTATTGATATTTCAACCAGTTCCTAGACGCCAGGGGTGGGGTGCGGTATCTGAATCAGCGCGGGGAAGGGAGTGGCCGTTCTGTACGGAGTACTATTATCTCTTCTGTGCTTATACTCCTTCCAACTCCGGAAGTTCTGAGAAACGTGCTCTGAGGTATTTCAATGTGAAGTTCCTCCGGGTTCCCTCTGCTCCGCACCTCCGAAGGTGCTCGGTAGATTTTATTGCATTCTTTGAAAAACTTTTAGAGCATCCTCCTTGATGCACGTTCCGGCAAGTTATGGCCTTCTAATGTTCTTTAGAGTTTTCTAAACAATGTTATTTTAGGGGCACTCCATACAACTAAGTATGCAGACCGTACATGGGTCAGTCAGTGTCTAGGTTTACTCAGGTGTTTATGAAACCACAACTCTTAAGGTTGCAAACATTAAACTCCATATTACTGTGGGTAAGCCGGAATCGCGAGCAAACGTTATGAGTGTCACAAACAGAGCACGAACTACGTGGGTTGCTCCAAGCAACCTAACCCACGTAGTTCGTGCTTGCAGCATCTTGCTTGAAGAGTTCAGTGAAGTGAATGTGGGACTAAAGTATCTTGGTAGGTACTCGGAGATGCAATTTATACATGGTATAATATAATAGTTTACATCATCCGAGCTCAGGAAAGAGGTTTTTCTGTTGTCAAAAGAGTCCGTGAAAGTTCGCGTTTCCGAAGCCGGGCAATGAACACTAGAAACCGTTACATTTTCAAATTAATTACACACTCTGATGTTTACATGGTTCATGTCATGACGAAGACCCTACCACAGACTACCACTCACTATGCTTGACAGTGTGGCGATACGTACGACTCAGTTTTTTTTCATAAATTGTTAGGGAAACCGCGTTTAGCTGTTTTTTGACACGCCCCGGTGGCCCCGTACCGGCACCGGTTTAGTGAGTAAACGTTCATGCACACAAGACGGTTTTAAGCGGAGCTTTTTCGATATAAAATCAGCCATTTTTGTCTTTTCGCCACCCTAATACTCCCACATCCCCACGTGTCCCGAATGCTTGAAATGGCGATTATTAAAAATATAACTCTAAAACTACTGATTTCCGACAGTTCCCGTATTTTCATATCGTCTGTAAATACACTAATCTACATTTAAAACCAGCATGCATAAGCATCTGCAACCGCAGTCGTTCTAAGTCCTTCCATTTAATTTACCTCGCTCGAATGATGTAAAGTATTATGCTTACCTCGGGGTGTAAGTAGCTATTTCACCCTCGAATTATATTTGGCTAAAAATCTCGGGTAGACTCGATCCTTAGCGCCCTTTGCGAGCGCACTCGCACGGGCACCAAATTGGACCTTCGTTCGAAATAGCTCTCTTTCACCCCTTGTGTAGCAAACTACTAATTCTATAAATTGTCCCGCTGAGACATTAATTGTTTAGGTTGGGGCTTTTTTCCATGTTCGATTACACTACCCTTTAAATTTTGGTCCTTAACCGTTTGCGAAAGTGTCAACATTATCTAGTCGCATCTGAGACATAACTCTTCACCACCGAAAACTTTGCACCAAGTTCCTTCCCAGTGATTATTATACTGAACTTCCCATCATTTAAAGTTACTTCTAACTGTACGTATTAAGGTGGTGCCAGGCGACGCCGAGCTTTTTAATTTATAAACGCGACGAGACCTCTGAAAAATAAGGTCACGATTTCTTTAAGGCGAGCATTGTTTATTTTTTTATTTTTTTTCGGTTGAGATTTTAAAATATTATGTCTCTGTAGGTAGATATATCTCTCTATTTGTATTTTTTTTAAGTATGTACATATTCTGTTAGATATACCTATTAAAAATGTACACAGATTATACACCCAATAGCAAGTTTCAAGGAGATTGAACCCCTATGGGTTTTTTCCGTTGGGAACCTATCCCAAGTACAAAGTTTTATGCTCCTAGGTCCAATTGTAGTTGTACATGGTTGTAGGTTGTTTTAGTCAGTCATTCATCCTTGACGTTTCAGTAGAGTATTAGAGAAAAATAAACGGTCAAGTGCGAGTAGGACTCGCGCACCAAGGGTTCCGATCACATTTGGAGAGCTTAACACGTGTAATTAGGTTTCGACATAAAAAACTAAAGTATATATCATCCATGTAAACCAAATTTATTATTTTTGTATAGAAAGACAAAAATTTGCAGTTTTCAGATTTTTTCCTTTACTTTCCTTTACATTTTTTCCTTTATAGGATCTTGCTTTGTGCCAAATTTCATGATTGTCAAACGGGAAGTACCCTATAGGTTTTGGGTCCATTGCGATTACTATGATAATCCAACACAGTATAAAAGGTCATAGCGTTCGATTGCGTTGAGCTAGATGGTTATTTTCACAGTGATATGCGAGCGCAGACCTAAACAATTGATATAAATTTCAGCTTGATAAGTCTACGAGTTCTTTGTATAATGGTCTTGACACACGGACGGACGAACGGACAACAAAGTAATCCTATAAGGGTTCCTTTTTTTCTTTTTAAGGATCGGAAACCCTAAAAATGGCTTCCTGTTATCCGGAAGGCGGAAAACCTTTACACTGCTGGGTGCCGGAATAAATAAGGAAAATGGAAATAAAAGTAATCGCTAGCCAGATCAAGCAACAGCAGGTCTTTTGATTCCGTGATTAAATATGAAATTATAGCTCTCATGAATTGGAAAATCTTCCTTATTCATATACAGGGTGTTTTGTGCATCGTTTAATTGCCATTTTCCATACAGGGTGGCAGACGCACAATTGCGCCCACATTTTAGCGATATTAAAAAAAATAATTAGAGTGTCAGGGGCTTAGCCCATTGCTGCAGTTCTAGATAAGATTGATGGTTTTCTCACGATGTTTTTCCATTACTAATTATGCTCGGGCGTTATAAGATTAATTAGGTACTCATCTAATTTGTACATACATGGGGAGCGCGGAGAACGGATCCGAACCCGCATCTAATGTGGGAGGAGCAAGCACGAAAAGGAGACTTGATATAAAAATTCAAAAGTTAACCTCATTAGAGAGTTAATACATTTCAGTAGAGTGGACCAATTACTGAGACAGCACAACTAAACTTACTTTAGCAATTTACCTAATTTAAAATCCTAATTTAAAAACAGATCCTAAGGCTGCCGCACAAAAGCTTTCAGATGTAAATAGATACTTTTTAGGGTTCCGTACCCGAAGGGTGCCAAACGGGACCCTATTACTGAGACTTCGCTGTCTGTCCGTCCGTCCGTCCGTCCGTCCGTCCGTCTGTCTGTCACCAGGCTGTATCTCATGAACCGTGGTAGCTAGACAGTTGAAATTTTCACAGATGATGTATTTGTGTTGCCGCTATAACAACAAATACTAAAAATCAAAAGAAATTTAATATTAAGGGGGGGCTCCCATACAACAAACGTGATTTTTTGCTCATTTTTGCTCGATATTGATAATGGTAGCAGGTAGACGCTTAAAATGTTCACAATATATTGAGTGGAGTGGAGCATCAAATGCTCTCTTTTTTGCATAACATTGTCTTTACAACGTATATATACAATTCTGAGATTGTCAAGCCATTTTGTACACAATGCTTCAGACTTATTCCTAGATTTATTTTGATTACCTTGGACACAGTTGCATGTGAACAACTTGATGGTCGTTGAATGATTTCTGAGCAGCAAACTACTTAAAAATTAATGACTTTACTGATTTCAACGCAAAAATTGTTCAGTGTTTAAAGTATACCTGTTAAACTTTAAACTAAAGTAACAAAAGTGATCGTAACTATGAGCCATTGATAGATATAATAACACGGTTTCAAGAATAATGTTCTTAGCAAATGCATTTAAAATTTAGTTAAGTACCTGCTATAACTAAACCACTAGCTCGTCCAACTTTGGACGGACGGTTCAATAGTTCAGGCGAGGTATGAAAAATTACAAACCAAGGTCAACGAAGATTACGGAAGTGAAAAGCGAATATCACTCGGGGATAGGAAAAAGTGGGATGGCAATTGTACGCTCGCACCTAATCTGAATCAACGCAAGCGCCATCACTAAAAAAATGCTATTTCAGGGAATTAAATTTCATATTCCAAATCGCTAGTGACAACAATTCCCCACATATTACAAGTAATATAAAAATCATATTACTACTACTGCGGTATAATAGGAAAAAATATTGGAAAAAAGGGTTGATTTTGGATTTATTTTCTATCGAGATAATAGTCAAATTACATAATATACCAGAAATTGATTACGATTTTCCGAGTATTTCCTGAAATACACATGAAAAAAACACCGCCGAGTCGCCTTAAAGGAATTCGTCCATACATTTATATACAGACATATCTGGCCCCACACTTGGATACTCAGTGTTGTGAGGACCAAAATGGCAAAGTCACAAAACAACCAAGAGACCTAGGAATAATTTTCCTTCCTCCACAACTACAACCAGCATTCGAACCAGGGATCTCGCATTTTATTGTTCAGTACACAATAGAGATTAAATCCACCATCACTGAATGTCGTCCTATAACGCAGAAAATAAGAACGATCGCTACAGAATTCAAAGGATGAATCTTGAAGATTGTATCATAGTTGTTTGGGGCAAAACTTCGAAGCAGCTTGGCTCAAAGTTGACTCCTTTGACATTTCAGTTCTGTGTCGAAGGAATCCTGCTACAACATTGCTGCGGAAGTTTTAGACGTTTTGAAATACATCGGAGCTAGAAGTTTGCCTATAACATTTGTATGAGAGCCTGCGAAACTTCAATAGAATCGTATTTTTTTTACTCGATGAAAAATCATGGTACACACATACACATAATTAAAAAACAAAAATAAGAAATGAAATCTGATATTATATAAATAAAACAATTCACTAATTTAAGACAAACAGACATACAATATGCAACAAAACAACCTAAGCCATCGAATTTCATAATAATTATTTTTAATAAATAAATTTGCTAATGAGACTAAATAAATATATTTGAGATATATTTAATAAGGTGTCGGGCCTGGGTTTTTTTACATTCTCCTTTCTTGTTAAATCTGGTATGGTGGAAATCAGCTCATGAGTAAGATGAGTAGAAGAGGGGAAGAGAAGGATTTTCCTAGCAAGGGGAAAAATAGACTAGATAAATAACTTAATCGTTCATGCCTTAAATTACAGTAGTTGAGCGTTTTTTCATTTTTTGCCAATTTGTTTTATGTAGTATTTTCTGAAATTTTTAAATCATTTCCACTCAAAAACACGACCTCTTATCACTCTAATAGGAGACAAAAGTGTCCCAACTTATTTTTTCCTATTTTGTTACCATTTTCCATATCATTTGTACGGTGGTAACAAAGTTGGAAGTCTGAAAAATGTATGTGGTACACTTTTTTTTGACTATCAGACCTTCATGCAAATTCATAATTTCTTATCGCTCACAAAAAAATACACAGGACCAAAAATACATAGTAAAAGTGTTCAAAGGTATTCTCCAGTTAAAATATAAGATAGGTAACTACATTTTTGTTACCTTAGAAGTTCAATTAGTCGAACCACGAAATTTCAAGGAAAATCATAGCGTGTAAATAAAATGTGAATAATCAGACCCCGTCCATTAGTCACCCGATATTTCGTGACTGTGCACTCATAGCGGCGTCGGAGTCACTTAACGTATCGCATTACCGAAAAGCTATACTTTGTGTTTAGATTCTATATCGACTTCTTTCAAATAAATCGCAGCTATAAAGGCTTCGAAACACATAGATTGGAATTTATATTGACACATCACCGGTAGGTTGGGAGCGACAGTTGTCCATGATGCCAAAAGTGTGTTTAAATTAACCCTATAATAATTTACTCTATGGCACACCTCGGACACTTCATAGAACGCTCGTAAAATAATCACCTATTACTACTACATAACCAAATGATGTTTGTATACGTGCAAATGTGTGCGTAAACTTTGCTAGGGCTGGTGGCGCGGCAAATGCAGCGATATTTTTTTTGACTATCAGACCTTCATGCAAATTCATAATTTCTTATTGCTCACAAAAAAATACACAGGACAAAAAATACATAGTAAATGCTAAAATATCGTTAGAAGGCTGTAAGTACACATTTCTTATAATTACTTTACTAAAAACAGATTTTTATATGAGTTAGTTTACCCACACTCTTAAATAATAGTTTTAGGTCGTGTCGATCATATCGTACGTAGCAAAACTATTGATTTCACTTGTTTTGCATAAAACAAACGTAAATATTTATATGGCTGCTCAAACGCCAGTCTCCCGACTTCGACGTCAATTGCCGTTCATATCAAAACAATTTATTTCTCCTTTTCCCATCAATATTCCCAATAACGCCAAAGCCACGTATCAATAGAATGTAGATAAAATAACAAACTTTTTATTTATCTAGAAATATAAATACAAATTGCAAAAACAAATACAAACTCGAAAAGTTTATTCGAGGATTACATTTATTTGATCGGAAACAGATATTTACGCGCATTTACACCAAAAACACTAAATAACATTAGCATCGTAATTATATTTCGCAGATTTAGTTATAGTTATAGTTATATAAGGATCAATAGACAGGGCTGAACGCCTGACGAGTGACGACGCGTATACTAAATATCGCTGCCTTTGCCGCGCCACCAGCCCTAGCAAAGTTTACGCACACATTTGCACGTATACAAACATCATTTGGTTATGTAGTAGTAATAGGTGATTATTTTACGAGCGTTCTATGGAGTGTCCGAGGTGTGACCTTGCTACGAGTTCACTCCGCAGTCCTAAGGCTTCGCTGGCCTTCTCACCCGTGCCCTACTTCGGAATATTGAAATTTTCCGCCTTACATCTGCCGTCATATTAAATTAAAGTTTTCATTTTTATCAACGAAATATCCGTGAATTTATTGGACGGGCGTTGTGACTGATATTCAGTCGCTTTTTAAATTTCTGTTTTATAATTTTGGGTAAAGTGATTCTAATTTTTGATACGAATCGCCCTGATGAATTACTGCTAGCTTTTGTGAGTTAAACTCGAACGAGCGACACTTAAATTCCAACGATATACCACTTAAATAGGAAAATATCAACAACATATAGGTTAAATAAAAATTGAGCGGCAGTTTTTTGTTGTTTTTTATACCTTGGGCATGAGATTATAAACTTGATTCTGCGGAATTTAAGTAGGAGTTCATATTTAGGTAAAGAATTACAGTAGTTGACATAACTGTGACGTCACAAGCGGTCCTAATGTCACATTGGAGCATATTCAAGTGAATTAGTTACTTGAAAACGTTTTACTTTTTGTAATGACTAATGACACTTTTAGTTTACCTAATTACATTACTTACTTACTTTTGATTACATATTTTACTTTGTGTATACTATACTGTATACGAGCTCTAATAAAAAAAAACAACACCGTTTAGGGTCCAAGACTGACTATAAGTAAGATATTCCCAACCCTCCCATCCCAACTTACCTTCAAAAGAGGAACGGTTGAACTCTTTTAAAGCATACTTTCACCAAAAACCACTCAGAGTTTCCAAGTCAGAACGGACGACAGATCCTTTTAATAATGCAATTCTTTCCGAATTCTCGTACCAAAGTATCGATCTTCGGTATAAAAAGCGAACTTTTAGGAAACGATCTCTTCTCAGAAAGTTCGTAGCACCGAACCTCCCTAATATAACGAAAAATAGAATTCATAATTTAGAGGGGCCTTTTCGTAAATTCCTTATAAGCTTCGGAGATGAATGGAAAGGGAGTTGCTTATAATAAGTGCAATATTTTTTGAGACGAGTGAGTTTTAATTGAAAAGGTTTTTCATAGATTATATTATTTATAAATGAGTAATAATTTTATAAACTCCATATTATAATATCTTTAACTACTGGCTAGTCCTGGGCTGTCCATAAACCGTAGCTCCATTGAGTTTCTAATTTTCCATTTTCGTTAATTCGTCACATTCCTCAATTCTTTGATTTGGCAGTTTCCACAGGTACTCCATTGGAAAAATTCTTTGATTTTTCTATTGAGTATCGTAACAATCGTAATGTGAATATTTTATGGCGGCACCACACTTCGTTATGCGTTATTCGCATACGACGAATTGTAGATAGCTAGCTTTTATTGACAGCTTATTCGTCTATATTTGCTTTATTCGCGAAGTGTGGAATGGAAGGGCATATTTGGTTTTCGCTCACATAACGAATATTCGGGCGAATACAGCAATACGCAACGCATAACGAAGTGTGGTGGTGCCATCACATGTCTCTATCTCTGACACGTAACTCAGATTTGATTGTTTTGAACAACTGTCAAACTAGCGATTTACTTCATTGAAATCCTTCAAGAAACAGTCGCAGTCGCAATCGAAACGTGCTTTAAAAATGACAATTAGAATGCCATCTGGATGCAAAGACGAAAGAGAATCAAGCTACTGACTCTACCGATCTAGAAAATTTAAAACAATCTTGTCCCTCCTAATATTAGTTATTTTTTTCAGAACGAGTGTCTTCACGCAGCTGTGACGTCATTAACACGGACCGAGGCTGAGCATTACGACAAATACAATTGCCTGTGAGTACCCTCATCATCATCAACATTACCTATCGTAGATCGTAATCATCGCCTTATGGCTGTTAATGATCCTCACTGAGGATATGATTAAAAATGTGGACTTTAGGTTTCGACAAGTTTTTACTGGTTATCTGAGATGCACGAAACAAAATGTAATCGTTCGCTCGCGGGCCAAACTAATAAGATGTGCGAGCGAGATAGTAAAAAAAAAATGCATATCCTTAGCATCAGAAACAAATGACTATCCTATGAGATCCTCGCCCTTCAATCAGTAAGGTGACAGACAAGCTTAAATTTCAAAATCGTTTCGTGCAACTCATGGTAAGAGACGTACCAACCGGCGCAAATCGTTGTGGAAGACCACTTTTAACTCGTTGAGTGTCCTATAGGCGCGACATCTGCGCCTAGTCAAATGGCGAATCTTGTTCTCGAAAACGCGGACATACAACCGGAACTTTTTCCTTAGCAGCCAGCACGTGGAGGTCATCGTTGTCAAATATAGGCACGCATCCACTGGGCTGCATTGAAAATAACCGTTTCCTAATGATATAACTGTCTCATAGAGAATATCCGGATATTGTGAAACAGGGCCTCAATGTAATTATGTCGTTATGTCTGCTGCTGCTGCCTCATGTCACATTATCTGTGTAATTCGATGGAATTTAATTACTTTAGAATACACCCGTAATGACGTCATTATTCAAGGTGTCTATCTATAACTTGTGCCAGATAAATTGAGATAAAAGGGCACTGACCCGGTGGCGGCTAACGTTAAATCTCATATATTTTGTTAGCGGGTAATCGTAAAGATACTAACATCCATATGCTAAGTCATTTACTTAAGAGGTCCAAATTACTTAAAAATATTTTTAATTTGGTTGAAGAGGAACCCTGGTATACAGAGCAAGAACCTGCGTAAACAGTGTATAAATCCGATTAACAGTCTAAACACGTTAAACTATTTCTCAAATTCAAATCATTTTTGTGTTACGTTTGTATGGGAAATTCACGCGGTCACCGCCGGTCTCTTAACAGCTCCTTGACTTGGCCTTAGGCAAAGCCTATAATTTTGAATGGAATTTTTGACAGCAATGGCTCCAGTTATTGGGTTCCCTACGCCATTTCAAAACAATTAGCTTTGTCGAGGACAAATCGGGTGAAGGAAGAAAATGACTGAGAATGAGTGTAAGTATGTAGGCCCAGCTAATTGAGTTTCAGGCATTACCTACCTATTTTTGTACTGGGTGTAAATATATTCACGTGTATCTCCAGGATTACTAAACAATTTGTGTTGCCATAAAAAAACCTATTCGGCGCACACTATACGATCTAATAAAGACAACATCGTTAATTGCACATAATTCCGACAGTCAAAGTCAATTAGGTACCGCACATGCTCGAAAGGGTAGGGAGGATTACACCTTTATTGGTACTTACATCCAAAATTTTATCTGGCAATTTGAATTTAAGTATCTAATTACGTAACATATTCAGAATTTAGTTGGAGTACTACTGAGATGAGAAAGCACTTTCAGGAACTGTTAAAAACTTTACTACTGGGCTCTGTGAGCTGTTAGACCTCGCGAGCGACCGACATCGACACCGGGAATGAGAGTTTTTTTTTCTTCATTATTTTCCATCCCCTCACCGCTCACATAGTTTTTGAAGTTTATCGGATGAACAGATGGAATTATTATAAGAAAAAATAACCCGACTGCATTTTCTTTCAATAACACTTACAAACTTATGGATGTACCTGGTTACGTACATGGAGTATGAAAGTAGCCACACCAATAACTTTGACAACTACATTTTGCGATCTAAAATACAACCTATTGATTTTGCACTAAAATATATAGTCTGTGGTTACTAAAATACATATACTTTCATGGTCTTCACAAATCCAACGACACTTCATTTGTAAAAATCCGTTGAGCCATTTGGGCTATAGTGTTTTTTTTACATTTTCAAACCCCATATCTCCACTATTTTGTTTTTTTTTAACAAAAACTGATTTGACAAAAAAAAACTATTTAATCTAACAATGCTCACAAAATTTACGAGAATCAGTTGAGAAATGCGACCTGTAGAGGAGAACAGACAAACAGACATACGAAAGCATTTTTGCCAAATCCTGAAACGGAGACGCTTCGTCGCTCGTTCGGTCAATAACATGGTTGTGTCTGGAATTTCAACTTTCACGGATCGAATCGCTGAATTCACCGTTCCACGAGCAAAACTTGTTGTTGTTGTTGTTCACAATTAATTGTCGTTGTTGTCCACAGGAGGAGGTTACCCGACGACGTGAAAAATTGTAGAAACTACGCATATTTACAGGAAATATACGACGCTGTACGGGCTACGGATTGTGAGTTAATTGTAAAATATATTCTTGAAAGTGTCCGTCGGGTAGTTTAGCTGTTACAACTGTGTCCGTTGCTTGCCTGACACATTTACAGGTGGATAATGCACCGGGTTATATCCCACAAGTGGGTAAGAACCTTACCTTGGGTTGCATGATATTTCACTATGTAGTATTTTAATCTGAGCCATTTATTCTAGTGGGAACTTATCCTAAAACACAGGGTTCGCCCTTTTTTAGGGAGTAGCGATACATCCCTTGTTTACTATGCTAAACAAGTTTATTATATAATGTACATATCTTTCTGAAAATAAACGATTATGATGATGATTATTATTATTTCATGATAACATTTTGAAAAAGTTTTCTAGTTTGAAAGGTCTTTTTGCACCAAAAACACTAATTGTGATTAGCGCGCTAATCGCAATTAAGTGTGACATATTTCATACATTTTAATAAATAGAATTAAGACGCTAATCGTAATTAAGATTTTGGTGCAAATGGGCCTAAGTGCCAGAAGCTCATAGGATTATCATTTGTTTCTACTGCTTAAAAGGAACATTTTCAAATTAGTTTTGTGTTTAGAAAATCAAAGAACCCAGTAAACTAGGATTACCAGGGGAAGTATTGGGTATTTATTAGCTACGCTGGTCTGGCCTTCTGTCATGCAAATTGTAGAAGTGGATAAAACTTGCTAATCTGAATGCAACTGTGTCAAAAAGGAGGGGGTTATCATATTAATTCGGTTGTGTGTTAATTTTTTTATCGCTGATGTGGGTGCACCGACCGCTAAGCTAAAGTGGAACTGGGCCGGCATTGTAAGTCGCATGCACCCAGACAGATGGGCGAAAATCGCCACTGACTGGGTGCCACAGCACGGATACCGGTGAAGGGGCAGGCCTAAACGGAGATGGCGGAACGACCCCGACAAGTTTTTGCCGGGGTGGCCGGATAATGTATTTCTGTTGCTGCTATAACAACAAATACTAAAACACAGATTTTTAAATATTAAAGTGGGCTCCGATACAACAGACATGATTTTTTGCCGTTTTTATAGATACTAATGTTACGGAACCGTTCGTGCGCGAGTCCGACTCGTTTTATCTTTGTGAATTATTTTAATCAACTTCGTAAGACGCTCTTTATTTATTGAAGAATTCTCACAACAAAAAGCTAATCTTTATAAAGTAGTTCCCTGACATTTCTCACTCCTTTTCAACCAACATCCCAAAGGTCAGAGGGCATAAACAATCGGCTTAGGGAGAAACATCGAAAACACTGCTTTTTCACCCCTGGCCCCGATTCTCGCGATATCGAGATCATCTCCCTAGTCGAGATATCGGTTTTGATCGGTAACGGTATCGGTATTCTACCTAATGGTTAACGACACTTTATTCTAAGTGTTTGAAGGGTCTTGTTTCGTTATTGGCATTTCACAATTTGTTTTAATATGTTTTGATTTTACGTTGTAAACTGCTGTGAAACAACTAATAAATAAATATAGATATAAATAAATAAATAAATTGATACCGCCTAAATACGTCGAAAACGATCTCGATTTATATTTATTTCGATCAAAAACGGGTTGAGATATCTTGGTTGGGCGAAAGGCTAGTCGTAAGAATAGCTTTTTTTTGTTTTTGATACTGATTTCGGTATCTCAAAATCGATATTTCGGCCATGGACATGATCTCGCTTGAGCCAGAATTGCCCCCTTGAACCCTTTCTGACTTTTCACGACTTACCAATGTTAAGATATCAAAGCCCAACCGGCTATAAATACCATGGTACAGTATTCCTAAAAAAAAACCCTTGCTAACCTTGAAAGATATTAGATGATTTTAATGAAACCATAGACAAATATTTGTCTTTGATAAAACTAAGCATCTTCATCATAGTTTAATGATTATTAGCTTAACATCTTATTTTTTAGTTCATTTTCGTTTCATGAACTCCAGGGTTTTATTAGAATCACCCAATATACAAGGCCATCGGACTTATTATCTCAGGAATACTGTAATAAGTAAAATAAATTATTGGTTGTCTTAACGCATTTTTGTCACATCGATCATGATATTTGTTTTATTAGTAAGTCGGTAGGTGTACACTTTTCTTATTATGCCAAGGATTATCCAATTTATCAGGCAACTTGACAGCTAACCTAAAATTTCATAACTTTTTAAACACTAGGGATGTTACCAAAACAATCGTAAAGAATCGTAATTGTTTATTCAGTTGAACTAACAGAAGAGTTGTCATCGCCATCAGTGCTATCAGCACTTTAGATTTTATGAAGTTTTAGGTTAGCTGTCAAGTTTACTGTTATATTGGATAGGGTATAGCGTCGAAACATGAATGGATTTCTGAAAGTCGACAATTATTTTTTGTCTCGTCTAGAAGAAAGTACAGGCCTAGCTGTCGGTAGCAGAAGATAATGTGAAATGCAATCCTTGGATTTTTAGGAAAGAATCATATCATCATTTTTAGGAAGATTTCTACTTTATTTTGGCTGTGGTGATGAGCTAGCCCCTTGTCACACAAAATGGAGTTATTACCAGTGATCGGAGTAGGCAGAGCTATTTAGGTTCATTGACCGCAAACATTGATATTATTATGGATAATCCATGGTATTGGGACTGATACTCCGGGGTTTTAATAAATATAATTGTTTTTATCAATAAGTATAAAACATGGTTTATGTAAGGCAATAAGCGCATGAGCGACATTGTAAATTTTATATCAGCAACACGTTGCCAAACTTTTTTCCTAACGTGCGACGTTGCCGCTTTGTTGAAACTCGTCGTGATATCGCCAAACAAAAACAATAGCGGGGTGTTCCTCGAAACGAAACGAAAACAAGAGTGACCCACCTGTTTTTGTCTCTTTCTGCACCACTAGAATTCAATTCAAATCAGATTCGGGGAGTATCCATATTATTCTTACATATGGCAAGTACATAAAATAGCTCTGCCTACTCCGATCACTGGTTATTACCTTTATCTGGGAAAAAGTGGGCACGATTATTGTGTCTCTGCCTGTATGGAAAAAGACGTGACGCAATGTTTGTTTGTTTTGTTTGTTATTTGGTACATTTCCCGTTCGGGCTCTTATCGCGTGAGTGTTTGATCGAGACATGTTGTATATATTAAAGTTTTGGGCAAATAGTTATTTGTATCATTCTGTGGACTCAGTACTAAATAAACAAAGTGTTATTTTTTATGTTACAATGTTTGTGATGTCGCTGTTTATGGTTCCTACCTCACAGGGTATCCTAGACCAGACCAGAAGCAATGTATGTAAATTTTTGTTGTGTATGTTTGTTTTATGTACCTATAATCAAAATAAGCTGCCAAGTGCGAGTTTGACTCGCGTTGAGAGGGTTTCGTACAACAATAATAGGACTAACACCAACGAAACACCCTAAAATTCAGTTTTTCATACAAACTTTGCACCCCAGATTTAGGGAGTTAGGGGTTAAAGTTGTAGATTTCAGAGTTTTTATAGGATATGGGTGCAAACATATGCTTGCATACCAAATTTCAGATTTTTAGGACTTCGGGAAGTACCCCAGAGGTTTTGATTACCTGCGAATCGGTCATACTATTGAGCACAACTTTTTCAAAATATGGTTTAAAAATATTATAAAAATACATTTCAGATCCTCACACCATGCGCTTTCATTTCATTTGTCACATGCATGGTACATTTTGATTTTATAAATATATTTTTTCTCATTTTCCCCCTAAAAGAGGCCCCTATTTTCCATATTTATATATTCACCTCTGTCTTTGGCTCACAGATATTGATATGTGCACCAATTTTCAACTTCATCGGTCCAATATTGTACTGAGTAAATTGCCTGTGACATACGGACGGACAGACTCACGAGTGATCCTATAAGGGTCTCTCCTAGAACACACCGCGGCACTCACTACCTATGGTCTGTTGCGTAATAAACGCCATTTCTTTCTTCTTTCTTTCTTTCTCTCTTTCTCCTATGAGATACGAAACCCTAAAACAAGCATATTTTCTCACCTTTTCTCACACATGTTGGCAGAGGCACATTCGAACTCGCATTATTAGTCAATGTTTGTTCATCCAAAGAGTATTTAAGTTGCTTCCAAGAAAGCATTGAGTGCAAGTCCATTTATTCCTTTCGTATCACGCCGCAGAGTGATGAATAGTACACTTATCTCTGATTTACGGCCTCATAGAGCACCGTATTCGTGTGTCCAGGTAATAAATTGTTCTTTAGTGGTAACGGACACTTTTCACCGTTCAGCTAGGGTATTTATGTTGGTGGTCTACTAAAGAATTGATACTGTATACACGCGCTAAGTTTCTATATATCTCTGAGTGAGGGTGGGGTAGGGGTAACTCTCTCTCTCTCTTCTCTCTCTCTCTCTCTCTCTCTCACACACACACACACACATGTTACACCCACCCTGCCCCCGCTCTGCGCCAGACAAGTTTGGCGCGTCGTGTATTGATAGTTTTAGCATAGCGTTGTCTTAGCGTGCGTCTCGGAAAAATGTTATTACGTATTTCCCTTAGACTTCTGAATGTTTGATGCCCGTTTTAGTACATCCTAAAGCCTATCTATATACTACCCGCAATTTGGGAGGGGTTAGGAGCATGATTCTCGCGCATTCGATATACGGATATCGAAACCTATATTGACAGAAGATTCCCATACAAAATCACTCGATAGGTGTAGATATCGTATATCGAATGCGCGAGAATCATGCTCCAGGACTATAATAAGCAAACTAATTAACCCTCTCGCTCCAACGTCAATAATTATTGTTCTCCGACTCCGACTATACCGTAGGACTATACCGATTACAATGGTGTGTTTGAAAATGGAATCTGTGGTTACCTCGCAAGAGCTTTCGGATTTGGACAGTTTAGTTCATGTTTCTTTAGTTTAGTGCCCTCACTGTACTGTATATGCAGTAAATGACCTTAGAACTCAATCTTTAATATCTCTCCACAGGTGAAAGCACAAAGGACTTCATGGCAAAATTAGGAGAATACTTAATCTTAACAGCCTTCTCACACAATTGTCGGCTTGAGAGAGCTTTCAAATGCCTAGGCTCGAACCTCACCGAATTTCTTACTACCCTCGACAGTGTACATGACGTTTTACATGACCAGGTAAGAAATAGGTACTTTGTCATCCGATTTAAAAATCTTAACCCGTGAGGAGGCGCGCTATGAGCATTTTGCTCACACAAAAATGAAATTGAAATTTTTGTAGTGATACCGTCATAGCGTCTCGAGCGCTAGGTACCTTCCTAAGTCTTCTTCCCCTCCCCCCTGACGCAACTCTCGTGTTGTTCGTTAGTTCCGTTGCGACCGCGCAGCGAAGCGCTTGTGACAGCCGTGTACCATTCTGCGGCAATTTTCTCATCACGCGCCCATTTATATTTCCAATAAAAAAGTATAATTGTATTTTTCTAAGTATTGTTTCGTTATTTTTGTATTATATTGTTTAATTTTTTATTTATTTTTTGTTATATAACGTTTTCAATGAGACTTTTAAGAAGACTGCCAAAAAATTAAGAATTTAATTAAGTTGTTTTGTTATTTGGTATAGAAGTTGAATTTATGTTTTGTAGTTTTAATTAAAATACTTATTTTCTTAATTATTAAACCTTGTTTTATTGATATAAATCCATCATAAGCCAATTAGTAATACAACGGTAGATATATGAGCGTTTAAAGTGTTGTGAGCAAAATGCTCTCGCGCGCCTTTCCGTGTTATAAAAATAGACGCGCCTCCTCACGGGCTAATAATGGTTGACCTTCAATTATGGTCGCCAGCGAAAACAAAATTTACTCCCTCAGTGAAGTCAGGTGTGCTGTAATGAAAGACAAACATTATAGTCTATTCGTGTTAAGAATGCAGTAAAGTCATCACTGTCCGGCGGCCTAGCCACGCCCCGTAACCAATCAAATCGTTTCCAATTCTAGCCAAGTTCACAGCGACCAGTTGAAGGCAAACTTTCGAACTCGAAGGTTGTGTCCTGTCCTGTAAGTGTGTGTTAACAGATTTAATCATTCTTATCACGAATAGACTATAATTTATCATGTGACCATAGAGTTAGTTGATTATCTTAGTAAAGGATAATAAATGTAGCGTATTTGTGTTCCCACCGAGGGAAAGATTCATACAGTCATCCAAAGATTTTTGGTACTTGCTCAGATCAATGAAACTCTTTCCTTCCTCCAAGGGTACTTGAGTGACGTTTATAGGGGGCGCTAGTTCTACACAACTTAACGCAGCGAACCTGTCATCAAGCGTTAGATACACCTGTCACCGCGTACTAGAAAAGAATTGGAAAGCTGTATCTACAGTGCGACAGGGGGCGCCACTGCAACATTGATTGATTGTACGATTGGATTGATTGCGTTAGTTCCGACCCTTATGTAGGACTGTATCTTTCTTTCTCAGGACGATCAGCAAAAAGACGACACCTCCGATTATGAAGCCGCAGCGTTTATCTGCACAACCTCGCAAGAAGGCAAATTGGAGCTTCAATTTACGACAGAATGTGAACCCGTGGCATACTTACTCGTGGGCTGTCTGAGAGCAGTTGCCAAATCGCTATACGACACCCAAACTGATATAAGACTGATGAGCTATACTAACGACCCTAGGAGATTCAGGTGGGTTCGTAGACAGAGAAAGGAATAGACGGAGTGCATGCGTACACCTTTGAGATGGAGATAGAGTTGGTTCTCAATAAGCATAAGGTTCAAAATCAGAGATTTTCTGCCACTCATCTGTCAAAACAAGAGCAAACAAGCATTTGACAATTCTGTGGCCAACAATAAAAACGCATACGCGGGTAAGGGACAGGTGATCGTTATTGTTTCTCGCCTACACAAAAATGATTCGTATTATGTCATCTCTTTCTTTTCTTTTTTTTTCTGACGATGTGCCATCTCTATACTATACTCCCTTTACGGGTGGGTTAGATGCCACGTTTCGCTACAGTCTTTACAAATAATATAATATTTTTAGTTCCCTCACGACAAGAACTTTCTCTAAGTGACGCGAATCACCTTTTTTAAGCCCCACCCGACGAAGGAGAAAAGGGGCTTTATAAGTTTAACGTGAGAGTCACTGTGTTTCTGTCCGTCTCTCAGCACGTGCGAGCGTAAACGGGTAAAACGATTTGATTTTTTCAAAATTAGTTTTTTGGAGTTGGTTGTTATGGTAATATCGAGCTGGTCTGATGATGGAATTCGAAGGTGGGAGCTGGAACCCTAGGATGCTTACTACTAAACCCATCGTGTTTGGGCTCATTAGATTCGTTGTGATAAGACCTTTTAATTTCACCTGATGATCAGGCCTGGTGGTGAAACTGGAAGACTGGTTTTATGCGAGGGTTTTTTTTAATGCTAAAGTTATTTCATATCAAAACATGTACAAGAGGAGGTCTATACTCTACAGTGGGTTCCCTGATAGAAGATGATGATATCAAAACCATCCAACACCTTCTAAGGTCAACAGAACAGTTTTGTGGGAAACACCATTTGAACATTAAGCGCCGAATACTGCGCACTAAGTATTCCATACGTATATTAGAACACTCGCACACTATTCGAACAAATTGCATGTCGAAAAACCCGTTTACTCGTCTAAACGAGGGGCGAATTCGAGCAATCCGAGTTCATTAATTTAAAAAGTCTTTCAAAGGCTATGCCGGCCGATTGCATGAAAACTGAAGGGTTGTTAATTGGACTACCATCTTTAGGGTTCCGTACCCGTCAGTACACTTCCAAATGGTTCCCGAACGTGACCCTATAACTAAGCCCCTATGTCCATCCGTCTGTTTATCAGCTAGGTGTAGCTTATAAATCGATAAAATTACAGTTAAAATCACGTCTGTATAGAGAGTTTGACTTGGGACTTGTTGTACATTTTAAGTTTACATTTTACGTTACGTTGAGTCGTGGAGTTTGCGGCAAACGGCAAAAGTTTGTATGCAGCAGGGTTCCATTTTTAGGGTTCCGTACTCGAAAGGTGCCAAACATGACCCTTTTACAAAGCCTCGGCTGTACGTCCGTCCGTCTGTGACCAGGCAGTGTCTCATGAACCGTGGTAGCTAGACAGTTGAAATTTTCACAGATGATGTCTTTCTGTTGCCGCTATAATTTCATTTTAAGGATTGAAACCCTAAAAATACCTGTGATGATACAGAACCCTTTCTGTACAAGTTTGACCTAACCGAATGGCCTATTTCAGGTACGAAATAAACGCAGTCCCGATTCGTCAAAAGATAAAAGAGGACGACGGTGACCCGCCGAACGATTCGGTAACACTCGGCACTTCAACGAACGTTCAGGACCTCAAGATTGGTGTTGCCAGCTTCTGCAAGGCGTTCCCGTGGCATTTCATTACGGATAAACGACTTGAGCTCGTTCAATTAGGTGAGTGAAACCTCTATTCCGATTTTGAACTCTGTTTACCCTGTTTAGGGGTTCGATCCTTAAAAGTAAAATAACGAGTCCTACTCGCACTTGACTGTTTATTTAAGTTCACGTTTATTAATTGCATTCCATAGCTGTTATAATAAGCTGAGCTGAGCTGAGCTGCTGTTTAGTTACCGAATAGGTGCCTTACTTTACAAGGTCCGAATCAACATCCGCTTTTTAGATAATGCGGCTTCTTTTCTACGTCGGTCGTCAAAGAGAATAACGAATTGTGTCATTCTGTAAACCCCGACCCCTTATTAATAAAAAGTTAATCCGAGCGGCGAAGCGGTACAGAGCTAGACAGCTGTCCAGAGGAGAGGAGAAAAGATCTGAGCTGAAACCTGATAATTAAGACTGAATGTTATTTTGCCAATCAAATAATTATTTTTCTTACTCTCATAATTTTATACAGTAAGTGAGTATGTAGATTATATCGCTTTATCTATTTATCAGGTCAGCATCTTCACGAAAATGGGTAATGGAAAACGAAAACTTAACTTGCAAATGGTAGCGCGACAGTGAGCGCGATATACCGTGCGTGACGTCATTTACGTCACCCCCTGAATTGTTTGATTGTCACAACATGTTGCTGTCGAAACAGACCCCAGGTTTACGGTTTTATCGGACAGTTCCGTTATTTATGGACATTGAGGAGATTGCGTCAATCAAGAGGGAAATTGGACGAGCAATAAAGACGGAATACTTAACTTGAGTCGTTCAAACTGTTCGGGAGGGCCAAGTTTTGTTGCGAACTCTACGGGAAGTTTCGTATTAGGGGCGTTTGATTGTTGAACATAATTACTTCTTAGGTATCGTTCTGAATTTGTGATAACATAAAATAACATGTTGTAACATAAAATACTAGCTTAAGCCCGCAGCTTTAGTTTGGTCAAATGAAAACATATGTCTGTTCTTTGAGTCCTTATAAAGTCTTTTTTCAAACTTCAGAGATGTTTTTGACCCACTCAGGGTCCGACTTCCAGTAAAACTGTTTCTTAGTGTGTCCTTACTACATCATAATAGCAAGCTTCCCTCCAAACAGCTTTAGTTTCAAGCTAGTCGTTTTGCTCCTGCGTTGATGACTCAGTCAGTTAGTCATGAATTGTTATTTTCTTAAATTCAATTCGTGAAAATAAAACATTGATTTATACTTTGGCAAGAAATACAAGACATTAAATAATGGCCACATATGAGACATATGAGGGCACCATTGCGTATTATAATTAACAAAGCCAAATATGTCATTAAAAAAACACGCAGTAGTCTGCAAATGTTGCCATTATTTAATGTCTAGCATTTCTTGCCAAGGTGTACAGCTTTGCCAGCTAGAGGCCATACTCTTTCTAATCCACCTCCTTGTTCCCAGGTGGCGGGTTTATGCGACTATTCGGCGCGGAGTTAGCTTCACACGGGTCTGCGCTTGCAACGTACTTCAGACTGCTGCGGCCAAGAGGAGTGCCGCTCGACTACCGCGATATACTGAAGCGGCTAAACACACCTTTTATATTCAGTTTGAAGATGCCTGGGGCTGCTGAGGTATTTATTTATTTATTACAGCTATTTTTGCAGAATTAATAAGCGTGTTAAGATCAAGTCCCTTTGCTGACCTTTAAACCCCCGTCGCTCATGGTGATACATGGTTTTAGACTACTCCCACCCCCTCCTCCATCTAAAATGACGTGTATTTTTGGTAGAAAGTATATTATACCATTTGTTACGAAAATACGGACCCCGGCAGGTATCTTGGGACTTGGGAGCTCTAAACTTTCACTCACCCATCATGTATGCGTCTACATTATGTAAAATAGCTTGTATTGTATGCGTCTACATTATGTAGACATACAAGCTTTTTTATGTTACGTAATATCGGGTGTGGAAAATATCATAAGGACTTGCAATCTCCGTAACTGTGCTCAAGGGCTGACCCCCTATCACGTAAAATTGAGTATTGATTAAACGGCTAATCAACGCAACCTGTCATCAACACAAACCTTTTTCCCTCCTCATTGTTCATAAGCGTTAGTTCTACCTTTCACCGCGTGCCAAAAGATTGTTCGATTCGTTTGATCGAAGAAAGGGTCAAACAAACTTTCTTTTTCAACTTTAGGCCAGCAGAAGCTCTTTTAGCCAGTAATTCAATTCTCCATTTTAAGTGACAAAAAGTTGAGCCCATCGCCGCAATTATAACCATGTTAAGTGAGCTATAAGCGTGGACTTACTTCGTCGGCTTCCAATTTGCTGATAAAACAGCCGACGACAGTCAAATCAGTGGGGAAGGACTCTGTAATCCGACATAATCTTTATCTTCTTTGTGCTCAGCCGAGCAGTGTGACTCGAGTACACTGTCTGCCAATTATAATGGGAAGTAGCTAGCAGTACCTACTTTTTTAATCGACTTCAAAAAAGGTGGAAGATCCCAATTAGAATGTTCGTTTTATAGGGTTCCGTACCCGAAAGGTGCCAAACGGGACCCTATTAGTGAGACTTCGCTGTCTGTCCGTCCGTCCGTCCGTCCGTCCGTCTGTCTGTCACCAGGCTGTATCTCATGAACCGTGGTAGCTAAACAGTTGAAATTTTCACAGATGATGTATTTCTGTTGCCGCTATAACAACAAATACTAAAAATCAAAAGAAATTTAATATTAAGGGGGCTCCCATACAACAAACGTGATTTTTTTTGCTCATTTTGCTCGATATTGATAATGATAGCAGGTAGACACTTAAAATGTTTACAATATATTGAGTATATTATTTACTTAAAAAATAAATAATTAAATTAAAATTAAATTAATATTTAGGGGGGGCTCCCATACATATTTTTTTTGCGGTTTTTTGTAGATAATGGTACGGAACCCTTCGTGCGCGAGTCCGACTCGCACTTGGCCGGTTATTTTAATTTTAAAGAGTAATCTTCTAGAGCGGTCTAATTTTTGGAACTGTCGACATCGGTCGAATAGTTTATTATCATTTAAAGTGTATTTAAACTACCTACCTGCTAATATTTCTATTATATGAAACTTAACACCTATATATAAATCGTAGGTGCATATACCAAATACCAAACTATTATTAATTATACCAAAAAAATTAACACACAATTTCGTAATTATCAACGGTGGCATTTTTAATTAAAGCTATGATGGGATGTAGCTAGGGGGGAGATGGAGGGGAGGCTGTAGGTCAATTCCCAGTGGTAGACGAATTCAACACGACGACGACCCATTCAAAATTAATTATTTATAATTGTTTTGGAATTAAACAGGTTTAAAACAGTGGTAGAGAAATAATTTGGAGACGTTTCTTATTTTATCAGTTGCACGAAATGGATTGTTTCAGCAAAACTAAATCGATACGACAAATCTGGGATAAAGGCACGGAAGTGCCCCCGCCAAGATAAGCCAAGTATTATTATGTATTTTGAAAAATAATAAAATGTATCAGTGATCGGAATAGGTAAAGTGATTTTTGGTTGGTACTTACAGGTTAACGATGACACGTCTTGGAGACTGTACTCTGATACTGCGAAGTCGCAAACTTTGCATTGTGCTTATAAAAAATATGGTAAACAGTCAGTGATTGAAATTAAGGGGCCTCACGAATAAATTAGGGGTGCTTTTATCATGTGTATTTCAGGAAATACTCGACTAATCGTAATCAATTTCTAGTATATGTAATTTGACTATATAATCTAGGGTTTTCAAGATGGAAAACGTGTTTGGATAAAATTTTCTCGATAGAAAATAAATCCAAAGTCAACCCCTTTTTTCAATATTTTTTCCTATTATACCGCAGTAGTAGTAAATATAATTTTTCTATTAATTGAAATATGTGGGTAATTGTTGTTACTAGCGATTTCATGAATGAAATGTAATTCCCTGGTATAGCTTATTTTTTATGATTTTTTTTCCGTTTTGGCGCTTACGTTGATTCAGATTAGGCGCGAGCGCACAATTTTATTGCCATCCCACTTATTCCCGAATTATATTTGCTTCTCACTTCCGCAATCTTCGTTCACCTTGGTTTGTAATTATTCGTACCTCGCCTTAAAGTAAAAAAAATAGTTTTATTTATATTAAAAATATTTTTTACTTGACGCCGATGCCGATGGTGCTGCTTTATCTTGCTCATATTGAATCGTTTCGATTCGCACTTTATACCACGTAATCTTTATGAAATTCCGAAAAAAGAAATGTTCATTTAAAAAGTCCGGAATCTCTGAGGCATATTCATGTTAATGTCAAGGTCACTCACCACAAATCACTCTACCTAATCCAATCACTGGTAATGATAGAAATAAAATATTGTCCCCACCGAAGGGCCCAGCCTTTGTAGCTTTACCCGAAATAGGGTAAGATTAGGCCATATTCCACAACATTGCCTAATGCGGTTTGGTAAAGGGTAGCCGGGCTAGTGGTCAGAAGTTTACAAGCTACCCTATTTGGGCCTATGACACAACTTTACAAATCTACTACTTACTACCCTAGCGATAGTATACCCTGGACCATCCGAAACACGCAACGTCCGATAATGTACTCAGGATAAATAACTTATCTCATTGGTACGTGGTCAGCGGCACGGTGGAGGTGCAGGTTCAAATCAAAAAATCGCTGGTTTAAAATACGAATAAGTATTTAATAATATAATCGATAAGATAAAGTTTATTCGTACTTTCTATAATTTTTACGATGAAGTGAAATTGTTGTACATGGTATCATCAATGTAGTTTCGACTTCAAACCCTTAAACTGTAATGAACATGTATCTTAGGGATTTTAATGAAACAATGCTCATAAATAACACAGACATGTAACCATTAGTCATTCCATTTTATGAGTAACAAAACAACACAATAACTTATTCGGTCGATTAGAACACAAACTGATTATAACTTGTGCATTCTCAATTCATAGCTATTTCATCATAGGATCCAGTATACAGAAATGGGCATAATTTTCTCTAAGTCCCAATTCATTTCGGTGTTCTGGGTAAAAATAAATAATGCAGTAGGGCGAAGCTCGTATATTTGGGGCTGACAAGGCCACTGGATATTCTATTACCGTGACGTTTAGTGCCGCTCTGGGGCCCGATGCTGCTCTGAGAAACGCACTTATATTGGAACGCTACCGCTTCTAAAACACCCAAAATGGCGTCATTTGGTATGCTCCTAAAGAATCGCAAATAGATCGTAAATAGATTGCAAGCGTATGTACGCGTATGTACGATCTATTTGCGATTCTTTAGGAGCATACCAAATGACGCCATTTTGGGTGTTTTAGAAGCGGTAGCGTTCCAATATAAGTGCGTTTCTCAGAGCAGCATCGGGCCCCTGTGCAAAATCGTCTCGTGTGTTGGTTGTTGTAGGTATCTCGGCTTTATTGCCATGGCTGTACAATTTGTACATGAATTATTTTAAGTTTCAAGTTTGTCTGACTGTAGTATTGCAACTCTTGGTGCAACTCAGAGACTATATATCCAATTGACTGCGCCTGCGGGGGAATGCGGCTCGCCAAACGTTTGTTGCAGTCAACAAACGTTCGCATACGCAACCTATGTACGATGATGGGCCGACAGACAGTTTCGCAGCGGCTGACCAATCACAGCTCTCTTACCTCGTCCCCCGCCGCCCGTAAATTGGTTCAGTTCAGTTCAAAAATTTTATTGACCATAAAATCATACATATTACTTAGTCAACGTCAATATAATATTAATATTTTTGTATACTACCGCCCGTTCGGAAGTTGTGGGCTTAGGGATGGAGCAAAGAAGGACAAGAAACCTCCCCCGTACCTCTTTTAAAATATCAGAGCCTTAAAAATACAATGTTACGTATTTCTACTTACGTGAGCTGTGTTTCAAAGGAAAATGTATCTATGCGCTCTACACTGGATAAGTGCTACTAGATTAAACGTTATTGACGCCAAACTCCAGTTTTACATGAGTTTAGCGTTAACTGATGTAGACCAATTTTACCCTTATTGAATCTACTCTATACTCAACTTTCCAACTGAGATTGGACCATGAGTGGTCTGGTCCAAATATTTTTTTTACATAATTAAAGTAGTTATGATTTATGCAGAAATGTTGACAGGCGTTAGGTTAGGTAGTTTATGTTAAAAACACGTGATATACTTTTCCTATACACCCTGTATAAGAACGATGAACAAAGAGAACTTAAATCGAACGTTCTCATTTTCCTATCTAAACATAGGGGTCTCACGAGTGCCAGATGTATTTACATTTGCGAGCAAAGCCTTGCCTAACAATCTTAGTTGGGTCTTAAGAAATCTTCCTTGCAGCTGCTGTGCTACAGGTTTTGGTTGAACCACATAAATTGGTATTTCTGAAGGCGTCAACACTAACAAACTGATTAGTTACTTTCCAGTTCGTCTTGTTATACTTTTAAACTATGAAGTGTAGATTTTTGATTAGTTTAGTTATTTGTTAATCAGTTTGGATAATTGTGTGACAACACTGATGTTAACTGAAAGCAGCGCCATAAATGGCTGAACATGACACAACATTGAGAATGCCGAGACAATGTGTATTACTGTACTGAAATATTTTGATGAGAAATAATGTTCCATTTGGTTGAGAGAAGTTGCATCAGCTTTTTCAATTTTCACGCACGGGCGGGAAACAAAGAGAAAATTGCTTGAAATGAAAAACGAAGGCGTCATCGTGCCCAAAGGAATCCTAAATAGAGACATTATTCACAAGGGAACGCTTGTTTTCTTTTTAAATTTCCGAACAATTTGAGGCGAGAGTTTCAAAGCGTTCATCCTAGAGGCCCCGCCAGGTTTCTTGGCACCTGAGCAGGGAGCACTTACCCAGTGGAGAGCGCATAGATACATTTTCCTTTGAAACACAGCTCACCAATTTACGGGCGGCGGGGGACGAGGTAAGGGAGCTGTGATTGATCAGTCGCTGCGAAACTGTCTGGCGGCCCGTCATCGTACATTGGTTGCGTATGCGAACGTTTGTTGAATACAACAAACTTTTGGCGAGCCGCATTCCCCGCAGGCGCAGTCAATTGGATATATAGTCTCTGCACCTGAGCGGGCTCTCACCTCTCTCTCTCTCTCTCATATGAATGCGTCTCTCTTGTGTACCCGTGTGCCGCTTACCCTCTCCACGCGGCGCTCACTCTGTGGCTCAGGAGCCAAAAAACATAGAGCATGTAAGTACTTATCTTAGTAGTAATGGAAAGTATCATGAGGAAACCTTTAATATTATAGCAGAAATGGAAAATCCCCCCTGTCACGGAAAATGGAGCGGTTCTCCATAGATTAATCGTTATCCCCAATACATTATCACAAAAAAATCTTATCAAATTTTCAACGCAGACGCATTAACCAAACTAAAGCAGACTTTTCAGCAAATTTCCAAATTGCAACCCCATATTAGCCGCGCTTAACGATGCATGAAGAAAATTGCACCAAGACTCGTTAGCTGTAATGGGTGTGTAGTGGGCGTCTGTCCTTGATATAGCAAAATTATTACCTTCAGTAGTTGCAAGCACCTAGAAATATGACGTGACAGCTTTCCATTGTTACTTGATTGCCTCACGGGTTATGTTTTTACGTAATGGTAATTTCTTTATTGCACGGCGCAGAGTACAAAAACCCTTATAATTTAAAGTTAATGGAAAGCTTATCCCTAATGAGACATCTTTAAAATAAAGTACCTACCTACTGCCTTTTCTTTAGGGTGGTTGTTTTAAAGGATTTAAAGTTTTATTGCGAGTCGAAGCTGAATTCGGAACCATAGCGATTGACCTCTGATGCGCAAACTTTGCACTTACGACTACTTACTTACTCCAGTACGATTCGTTAAGTAGACCTCAAGTCAGAGACTATATATCCAATTGACTGCGCCTGCAACAAACGTTCGCTTACGCAACCTATGTACGATGATGGGCCGCCAGACAGTTTGGCAGCGGCTGGCCAATCACAGCTCTCTTGCCTCGTCTCCCGCCCCGCCGCCCGTAAATTGGTGAGTTGTGTTTCAACGGAAAATGTATCTATGCGCTCTCCACTGGACAAGTTTAGTGCTCCCTGCCTCAAGTGTATCCGTACCAGCCAGATTAACTTTTAAGTTTGAGTTTAAACCGGGAGTAGCGCTATCCGCTTTTTCACTTCTTTTGTACTCTGTACTCATTTTTCAGGAGATTACTCCGTTATAAGAGGCTCGGTGCTAAGCTTTGTAGTTCTAAAGTGCTCTTCTTTTGTGTTTTACTTTGTTGTGGAAATTAAGACAGGAATTTTCTTTGGCATTGTAGGAATCTTAATATCATGATAAATGAAGATAAAAGCGATTTGAGAAGGCGGTAGTTGACATCACCCGAAATTATAAACCGACCCCGACTTACCAGGTTTATATTTTATTTCGTTTAAATCCGAGAAAAGTGTTCAATATATTACAGCTTACATAGTTCCTGTCGCCTCCCAAATCACAGGCATTGGCAGAACTCTTACACGCGCGACCAAAGAGTTTGCATCCTCCTTTCTGCCTCGCGCGACTCAGAAGCGCTGCAGCTGAGTGAAATCTGCTATATGTAAAATAAACCAACCATCGCCAAAACTACCGACAAAGTCTTATTGGAACCTTACCCCACAGGGCTTAGAGATCAAAGGCCAAATGGTGTTCTGCTCGGAGTCCGACTCTCTTCTCTTCGTGGGTTCTCCCTTCCTCCACGGACTCGAGGGCTTGACTGGACGAGGACTCTTCATATCGGATATACCGCTGCATGACGCGACTAGAGATGTTATATTGGTTGGCGAGCAGGCGCGAGCGCAGGTGAGAGAATAAAAATAAAATGCCAAATGTGTCGTCTAAGGCGCAAAACCCGCTATAAACACCCGCTTACTTTCAACCTTACGCCTTGGTAGTACAGTCCAAAACCAATAAAAAATAATTGGGAGTTTCAGCGGGGTTTGCGCCTAGACGACACAAATGGGAATGAGAAGCATATAAGAGAAGAATGGGTTGACCGGCAGCCAGATGGGTCAATGACAATGTTGCGCATATTGCGGGAAAAACCCGGATTCGACTGGCACAGGACCGGATAAGTTGGGACAAAAAGGAGGAGGCTCATATACTCAGCAGTGGGCGGAAACAAGCTGCTGATAGTGATGATGCTATTTTTGCCAAGCTTATACTTTGTCCCTCTACTGGGCGAAGGCCGTTTCGAGCCCACATATCTTTAGTCAAAGATAGATTGAACCACTCGTGAAGTTATTTTCCAGATACCTACCTAAATAAATGTAATTTGATTTAGCGAGTTTATAATACACACTCAATTGCATCTTTAGTTCTAAATGTTAGCAATGGTAGTTTCAAAACTTAGGATTTCCAATTCCGTCGTCAAGGAATCAGATTATGAACACCTTAACTCAACTGTTTTTGTGTATTTCCCTCAGGATGGACTGAGAAGAAGAATGGATAAGCTGAAGAGTTCAGTCGAAGAAGCGAGTAAAGCAGTTGATAAAGAGAGAGAGAAAAACGTCAGTCTACTACATTTGATATTCCCTCCGCACATTGCCAAGAGATTATGGTTAGGTAAGCAGCTCACATCATATTAATAAATTATGTACCACCTGTGTGATCAAAACTGTGATAATACACATTTGCAATCTACATTAAGATTTCAGTTCCAATATCGCGTGCGGAATGAGCACAGTATTCAATAATCCAGACTGTATACCTGGATGATATTATCGTGATTATTCCATAGAAACAAATAAATAGTTACCCCATCGGCGACAAATAGGAAATATATTCTTAAAATAACTGGGAAGCTAAATTCTACAAGGATTTAGTAGATAAGTGTTTGTTATATATAGGCCACAGCTTCTAGCCGACAATTTTTTTTCTTATTAGGTATAATCGCAGGCATCCGTCGACACATTCATTTAAAATATTTTAGTTGATTCATGACTTTTTTTCGTGATTTTTGGCTGGATCATATCAAGGAATAATAGGAAATAATGAAACCAAGATATCTTTATGGATGGTCAATACACAACTCTTAATATTTTCCTTCGTCTACCATCTTTTACAATACTCGTATCTTTGGAGACATTTTCCGCGATATTTCAGATGGCCCATCTATGATTTCCGTCATCTTCCGAAAGCAATCTGATTTCCATTATGGAATACTCGTAGTACTTTTTGGCCTTTGGCAATTTATCAAGAGACCCTAGCAGCAAAAAAGCCACGCTGACATGGATAAAGCAAAAAATCGACAGTGAGTTTTTGCGTACAGTTATTTTTAGGCATTAACACAGTGATGTAGATTTTTACTTAGGTATAAAAACCAAACAAATGAATGCAGATAGTAAGTAAGTAGATTATTAATGTCCCCACCAAGGGTCACAGGCCTTTACCCGGATCCGAGTAAGATTGAGCCGTACTCCACCACGCTGGCTCAGTGCGGGTTGGTGGAGGGGTTTTACGACTACTACATACTACGAAGTAGTGATAGTAGCCGGGACCTACAGCTTAACGTGCCGAAACGCGGAGTGACCGATAATGTACTTAAGACAAATTAATCATCTCATTGGTACATGGTCAGCACCGGGATTCGAACCTGCATCTCCTGCGTGACAAGCAAGGTGAAACCCACTAGACCACGGAGCAGATAGTACACTGTAAAATATTGGATAAATCTCAAGATAACTCAAATCAAAATTACTGTAACTGTATACACTCATTAATATATTTACTAATAAACCGCTCGTTTAAATCCCTGCAATCTGCCAACTCCCCTTACCCCGAAGTTCAATCAATCGTTTAATAACAGGCCTAATTGCAAATCCCTGGAAACGTGGACTTAAATTGCAATTTACCTTTAGTTTGTTGTTGTCAAACAGGCTGCGGGATCCTAAAGGTTGTCGTCATTGTCGATTGTAGGAAAGGGATGTCTTATAGTTTTTCCGGATTTGAAAAGTGTCCCCTTTGGGAGGAACATAAAGCTTCAAGGATGGGCATTCAATAAAACCCAAATTTTATTAGTAAAGTATTCTAAATTCTTGGTTTTGCCATCACCAGCAATATGTGATAATCTTCCAAAATTTAGTTTCCTGACAGACGTATATTACTACTTTCACCTATCTTCATTCAATGACACTTGGGCTGGTCTCACACGACCGGAATGGCTTACTTAGTTCAGTAAACTGAATCCAGAAAGAACCGGAATTCAAGGACATGGCCAGACACTTGTCTTTTAAAAGCAGACTGACCTGATACTCTATTCCTATCTTTCTCTTCCTCTAGCCAACATTACCAGCATACGGTGACAACTGAGAATTCAGAGTTGGAATTCCAGCGATGTTGTTCCCGCACATATTATTATTAAATGCAGGACAGAAGTGTGTCTCCGAATTCCGAATTCCGTCCGAAAATAATTCCGGGCTTTGGTTCTGTCAGATCTATCTGAAGCATTTCAGATCTAAAAAAAACAGCTTGGGAAATTACTTATTCGTATGCATTTTGGTGCGTCCTGAATTCCGGGCCTGGATTTAGAAACTGAATTCAGAGAGGCATTCCGGAAGTGTGGATCCAGCCTTACATCAATTTGAATTTCGAAGTTCCGTAAGGTCCTCGGGGAACCAAACCGGATTAACCGACATTCGGTGACACGCGCAATTATTCCCGGTCTAATGCGTTTACCGGGCCCGATATAAATTTATGCTTGATTGAGTTAAAAACAAAGAGATCCCCCAAGCGTTTGAAGTAGGTAAGGATTTGGTGTTGGTGAAATTGCTTTCGAGGTCTGCTCCAATTATTTGGTGACAGGTCTCCTTTTCACTTAAAAGAGGCAGAGGCTCTATTGATTCACAATTCACAATACTTTATTGCACACAATAATTTAAACAGTTACACTAGTGGCTCTGTGAGCTGTAGACCTCGCGAGCTTGTTGGTGTAAACGGTAAGTACCTACCAAAATTGTTTATTTGGGACATCAACAGCAGAGGAGCATATTAAAATTATAAAACACATTAATTACAAATAAAATCAATACTTTATACCTGGTTACGTACATGGACTCATAGAGTATGAAAGTAAGAAAGAATGCAATAGAATCGAAGTGAAAAGCAGAGTGTATAACTGACCAAAATGTGACTTATGAAAGTACCTAGTTACGTACATGGAGTTGGAGTATGAAAGTAGCCGCACCAATAACTTTGTAAACTACATTTTGCGATTTGAAATACAATCTATTGACTTTTCACTAAAATAATATGGTCTGTGTCACTCTCACGATCTCCACAAATCTAACGACACCTCATTTGTTAAAATCCGTCAAGCCAATTGGGCTATATCGGTTTTTTTTACATTTTCAAACCCCATAACTCCGCCATTTTGAAAAAAATCTAAAAACTGGCTCGAGTAAAAAAATCTATTTATTTTTCCAACCTGCTCACAAAATTTCACGAGAATCGGTTCATAAATGCGACCTGTAGAGGAGAACAACCGGACAGACATACGAAAGCATTTTTGCCCTAACCTGAAACGGAGACGCTTCGCTCGCTTCGCTCGCTCGGTCAATTAAAAGAAAAACACATGTACAAAGACGAGCTTATCTCTAAAAAGAGATCTCTTCCAGCAAACCAGGCGTGAAAGGAAAAATTATATAATGAAAGGGTAGGCAGTGCACAATAACAAGTTTAAATAAAATATAAACGAACAAATACTAAATACAGAAGAACTACTACTATACATACAGATATACTACATACACTTTACATATAATAAATATATACATACAATAACTTTTACGAAAGAGAGAGGTAGTGCTCTTTAATACGTTTCTTGAAAGAGAAAAGGGTAGGACTGTCTCTAATAGTGCAAGGAAGTTCGTTCCAAAGCCGGACCGCTCGCAACCTGAAAGAGTGCTCATACGCAGCGGTGTTATGTCGAGGTGTGGCCAAAAGTGAGACAGTGTGAGATTGATTCCTTTACTGTTACGTATACTTTGTCAATAAATGCTATTTCCACATTTCCCATGCAAGAACCGTATTGTATTTCCATTTTGTACGATCGATGGCGATAAATAGTGTTTCGAAATGGCGTAGGAAACCCGTATGTGGGTATCATGCCCGCCCGCTTTTATCCGATTTTTGTTTGGGAAACAATTTTGTTTCCGAAAAACGAATGAATCTCCGACTAAATACTATATCTGTCCGAAAAGAAGCTCTACTTAAGTTTTCGGTAGATTTGTATTTTTTCGGAGTAGTATTTGAGCTAGCGTTGACCGAGAGGCAGACCACCCGCCCGATGGTCGGATACCATCGCCATAGATTGGCCCATCTGGTTGGCCCAGGCCCCCGATTCACGCGCTATCGAGATCATCTCCCCAGTCGAGATATCTGTTTTGATACCGCCTAAATCCGTCGAAAACGATCTCGATTTATATTTATTTCGATCGAAAACGGGTGAAGATATCTCGGTTGGTCGAAAGCCTAGTCGTAAGAATAGCTTTTTCTTGTTTTTGATACAGATTTCGGTATCTCAAAATCGATATTTCGACCATGGACATGATCTCGCTTGCGCCAGAATTGCCCCGCAGGACCGCAATAAATGGCGTAATGAAGAGGAGGCCTATACTCGACAGTTATTTGGAGGCTGCATAGACGTTATGTTAGGTTGGACTGTTTTGTTTGCTTATACAGGGTGTAACAGAAAGGGGTGTACAAGCCGAAAGAGGGTTGTTAGGGACATACTTTTGAACAACTTTTACTATGGGACCGACTTGATCAGAGCAACTTTATTTTTATTAACTCAGTACATTTCGGGCCTAGCGCTCAGCTGATCTGTATGGTGGAGTGAAAAATAAAGTTGCTCCGATCAAGTCGGTCCCATAGTGAAAGTTGTTTAGAATGATGTCCCTAACAACCCTCTTTCGGCTTGTGCACCCCTTTCTGTTATACTCTGTATATGTCGTAGCCATATCGTCAAACATGGCTATATCACGATATGGCCAGCCATTTCTGGCGATATCGTGATATGGATGGTTTTAATGAAAACATGTATTTTTAAAAGCATTGTTATTCAGCACTACGACTGTTTTTTGTGATATACACTTCAAACTAATACGAAGTCTATTCGGGGGCTTCGCTGCGCTCGCCAACTTTAGTCTTCAGCTAGCTACCACAGTGTTTACGGGTACGGGGGAGTTTCTTGCCCTTCTTTGCTCCATCCCTAAGCCCACAACTTCCGAACGGGCGGTAGTTTAGAAAAATATTAATATTATATTGACGTTGACTAAGTAATATGTATGATTTTATGGTCAATAATTTTTTTTAACTGAACTGAACTGAACTTTTCCCTAAAAGATTTAATAGTTTTATGGTATTTCTCGTTTGGCCATATGGCCACGACATAATTACAGGTTTATATACATTTCGATTAAGATAATAATAATTAAATGAAAATGTTAATTTAAATAGAAAATTTGAGCCAGACCTTTGCCGCCGTCTGGGCAAGGTGCGCAGAAGACTGGCGGCGTTTCCTCGCTGTATGGCAAGACTCAGCCAAACGACATATACGTATACACACTAGCATTTTTGTTTCTGATGATGATGAACTCTTCACCAGGTGAGAAGATTGAGGCCAAGAGCCACGACAACGTGACAATGCTATTTAGTGACATAGTTGGCTTCACGTCAATCTGTGCTACCGCTACTCCCATGATGGTCATCGACATGTTGGAAGACCTTTACAGCGTGTTCGATATATTCTGTGAGGAGCTAGACGTTTACAAGGTGAGTTCTTAGTAGGCGTATTCTTCGAGGTATCAAGAAAGTAGAAGAGTGTTCAATAACTGAGTAATGAATCAATGCACTCTTTTATGGGAGTATGTGTTAGTTTTTATAATAAAATACCTAATGAAGCAACGGACCTACCAGAAAGGAGGTTCAAAAACTATGTCAAAAACGGCCTATTGAAGAAGTCTTATTACAGTGTAAAAGAATATTTAGATGACAAAACTGCATGGTCTTTACCATCACAGCGCACAGAAATCCAAAGAGGAGCGATGGACTGAGTCAGTACGTCTCTCCTCGGTGTATTTCCTTAGACTTAAGTAGAAATACATAACATTGTATTTTTAAGGCTCTGATATTTTAAAAGAGGTACGGGGGAGGTTTCTTGCCCTTCTTTGCTCCATCCCTAAGCCCACAACTTCCGAACGGGCGGTAGTATACAAAAATATTAATATTATATTGACGTTGACTAAGTATGATTTTATGGTCAGTAAAAATTTTGAACTGAACTGAACTGAATGAAATAGTTTTTACTCAAACAAAGCGAGTAATGTGCTCATTACTTTGACAACCTTCTTTGAGCAAAATCGACGTTGCCGCGCTACTCGGAGGAGCCAGACAAAATGGTAGAACATAGAGAACTTTATATCCTTTATCATTTGCTTTTGTATGTACCTGTGTTCATGAATAAACAAATTGAATTGAATTGAATCGAATTGCTATATTTGTTCGTTTAGGTTGAAACAATAGGCGATGCGTACTGCGTGGCGAGCGGGCTGCACCGCAAGATCGACACTCACGCGCCGCAGATCGCGTGGATGGCACTGCGCATGGTGGAAACGTGTGCGCAGCATCTCACGCATGAAGGAGACCCTATAAAGGTAACTGCTATCTCCTTTTTTATAGTGCCCCTCCGCTAGGTTGTTTCCAAAATAACATAATTCACCAAGTTAAAAACTGACTTCATGATCTTTTACTTAGTCCTATCCGCGTGGAATGCGAATGACGTCCAAGAATTCACAATATCACACAAAATAAACGAATGTCGGCCCTTACAGCCAGAATTCATCATCACGGAAAGGCAAAAATATGTAATTTTGGATACATGGATGACAGTATTTTCTTTAGGAAACCTAAGTAATGGACCGATTCCTGATTTTCAAAAAATGGGACCAACCTGAAGGTCCATTGTTTCATATAAAAAAGAATTTTTGAAATCGGTTCACAAATAATACCAATTTAGAGGTAATACACAACGAGACAACCGAATTGATAACTCCTCCTTTTTTGAAGTCGGTTCTCCTCTGCCTTGCCCAATACGATAACCTAAAAAATTAAGTACCGTTCGTGTATGATTTGAATAATCATTATCGATTGAGCAATCGCGTAAAAAAATATGGATTTCCTTCGAATGACAGGTGCATCTTTTCTTTTGCGTAATGATAAAGGGGGAACACTGATTCTACATATTGGAACCTTAGTGAGAGTGGTTTTTAGGGTACCGTACCCGAAGGGTGCCAAACGGGACCCTATTACTGAGACTTCGCTGTCCGTCTGTCCGTCCGTCCGTCCGTCCGTCCGTCCGTCCGTCCGTCCTGTCTGTCACCGGGTCCGTCTGCACGAACCGTAATAGCTAGAAAGCTGAAATTTTCACAGAATGTGTATATCTGTTGCCGCACCAACCACAAATACTGAAATACGAGAGATATTGCAAATTAAAGGGGGCCCCGATACAAGAGACGTGTTTAGATACACTTACGCATTGCAAAGTGGAGATCTTGACTGAAACTGTTTATTTATTGTCATAGCAACCATGTCATAGACACATATACTACACATTTAAATATGATAGCATATTTCGCGTCAACCCACATGGTTGTGGTTAGCCGTCATGATGTAGACTCTCAATCCGGAGGTCGTGTCGGTTCAAATCTCGTGAAGGCATAAACTTTTTAAATTTTCTTTTTGTTTATTTTTTTATTGTTTTGAGTGCTTTTGATTTGTTGTATGATGGTACGGTACCCTTCGTGTGCGATACCGACCCGCACTTAACCGATTTTTATTTATTACGCGCCTGGCCAGGCCGGTAATCTGAATTACTTCAGAAGCTGAATTCAGCCATGTTCAGTTGCGACAGGTTGAAAAGTTTTATGGACAAGTACGGATTAATTTCCCTAGTTTTTCCAAGCGATTTTCCTTTAAAAGCTCTGAACTTTAACTTTTTTACTGGAAAGCAGAGCTTGAGGAGCGTCCGTTAATTCAAGTAGAGGTTTTTGTAAAATCAAAGTTGAATCGCGGCAAAGCTCGGAAGTTTAGTTTTTCCTATTTCACATGGAAAAATTCAAGGAAGCAAAATTTTAGGATTTTGTGACATAACTATTCTATGTGCACGGAAAATCATGTTAGAATAGTGTATAGCAATTTAACAAAGATAAACTTTGTTAAGTTGGTGGAGCACAATGGTTTCACTGGTAGTACAAAACAAGTAAATACAGAAAATAAAATGTACAAGCTGTGGGCTATTCACGTGGATTGATTATTGAATATCTCGTTAACCCCTTCACTCTCAGAAGCACACCGCTCGAACGGCCGAACAATGCCGAACTATTGTTTTATAAGATATGACATGCCACTCCATATGAGAAACAGCGTGCTCGTGTATGTGTCTGAGGCTGAGGGTGTATGTGATGTGATGATGTGTGTGGGTGTGACTTTGGTAGGTAACTGGCCAGTACTGCTAACATTACGCATCTGCTAGTCGTAAACAAGATGTAATTTGTGTTAATTTTCCCCCAGATGCGGATAGGTCTTCACACGGGGACGGTCTTAGCCGGCGTGGTGGGCAAGACTATGCTGAAGTACTGCCTTTTCGGACACAACGTCACTCTGGCGAACAAGTTCGAGTCGGGGTCCGAACCGCTGAAGATCAATGTCAGCCCGACCACTTACACGTGAGTATGACCACAGGGTGCTCATCCCATACAAATTAGAATTAGTAACCCTTCATAAAAAAGAGATGGCGTGAGGAGTACGATTTGTACTTTAACGCCATGGTTTCAGTTAACATACTTCTAGGTGGCGCTAATCTTAGAAGAAATCCTATATATCTTAGCTCCATCTCGTGGTATTTGCAATTTTTCGGTGGTGCTGCAACAAGCGATAAAACTCTCGAACTAAAGAAGCTTCCGTAGCATCTCAGTTTACGCCGGTCACATATTTTGTTCTACGTGGTCTATCTGTATTAGTATAATATTGTAGTATCTGTGGTATGGCTATGTTTCATCATCAAATTTAACGGGTTCATCATTTTTATCTTCAATAGTACACGTACACGGGTTAATATTTATCATGGTAAAATCAATATAAATAAATACAATCATCAACAGTTACATCATACATCATCATCATACTTAGCCCACATCAACCCTGCTGGACAAAGGCCTCTTCTCTAAAGCTAGCGCCAATCCGCACGGTCATGCGCCAACCGCGACTGTCCGTGTACCGGTATACCGTTTCATAATATTTGTGTACAAATCTCTAAGATATCTCTTTCAGCAAACTAAGTTACGACGAAAAAGGTGCATGGCTAAGCAATAATTTACTCTCCAGTGTGTGGTAGGCCAAAATATATCCATAGCTTACGGCGATTTGGTGATTGAATAGCTCCTTGTTACAAAAATGTATCTCTGGCTGGCGGGGGGCGCACTCTGTATCTAATAACCGGGTCTGTAGGACGGTATGTTTTGACCCTGACGAAAAACGAGGTGTGTTATAATTATAACAAGTTTGAAGCGTCTGTCTGTCTGTCTGTCCGCGCACGTATTGGTACATTTTGTAAACGCTCTAGTTATTTCCGTAAAAGCATCTCCCACAAAAAGCTGAATTATCCTGAAAACCATTCGTCTATCACATACGCCAAATGTAATCTTCTGCCTTAGATGAAGTTCACGTGTCCTAATAATACGTGTAGTTGGTTCCTTTGACACATTTCTGTAATCCTCCCGTAATCTCTGATCTCTATTGCCTCGCATGCCCTTCTGAAACTCAGCCTAGAGTGCCATCAACTTTTCTGTTTAGTTAATACCGTCGCTAGTGTCATAGATATCTTCATAATGGGGGACGACAAGGCCCTAGTTCCATTTTTTTCTCCTGAACAGCAAAGTTGGTGGCTCTGTAACTTTGATGTACCTTTCCACTACGACAGCTCCAATTCCAATACCAACTTTATAAATAAAACTTTGGGGACATGACAAAGGATCTGACGAAAGGAAAATGAAAACAAAACTGCGAAATGGCCAAGTGTAAAAGTTATTTGGAGAAAAGACTTTGATGTTATAAGACACGTAAGATCTCCTTTCTCGTCCGAGCTTGGGTTATTGGAAGAGTTATCTAAGTAGAGATTAGCCTACACACACAATGTATGATGCATATCTTGTATATTAATAAATAGGTTTTATCTATTTTCCGTAATGGTTTTTGTGCCATAAAGAAATTACGATATCTGAATTCTCACTCGTGCTTTCTCTCGTGATACTAACCCCGATAGTAACGGTCTTGCTTCTACACAATACAAGCGTAAAGCCTTTTATACATGTGCAACCCGTACGAGCATTCACGTATCCGTGGCCTAAAAGACTGAACGCCGGAAATTTAGTTAATTTTAACGTGAAAAGCTGTGATAATACTCGTAAAACAAGCCTTATCGCACAGAAAACAAATAGTCTAAAAGCGTCATTGCAAGGACGCCACTCCTAAAACAGCGTAAAACAAAGCAACAAAAACGTCCATTCCTTCGCAGGTGGCTAACCAAATTCCCCGGCTTCGATATGGAGCCTCGCGAGAAGTCCTGTCTGCCCAACTCCTTCCCTAAAGACATCGAGGGGACATGCTACTTCCTACACAAGTACTTCCACCCAGGGACTGACCCAGAGGGATCGCAGGTAAGCTTATTGTTTTTAAATTAGTACCCTTTTCCGGCCAGTGCGTAGGGTGTAGCTGAAAGGGTGAGTGTTTGATATCTGGGAATATGGGTAAGGTACATTGTAAAGGTCATTGTGCTCCGTCTTTTTCTTTATCGGAAACCAGAAATTACTATAAATATGGATGGATGATATAGTTTTCTGATATTCTCAAAGTTAGTTTAAGTATAAGTTTAAGAAGTCCTAAGTCGAATTTGGTATGAATTTGAGTTAGTGGCAGGTTACTTGTGTTCAGTGTTACTTGTGTATGCAAGTACATTGAAACTAAAGGACAGTCGCTTTCAAAAGTCTTATGTTGTCTAGTCTTGTCGAAACTGTTACATAACGACTTTTGGCGTCGGGCGTCGGGATGCGCGCGGCCGAACATTTTTTAATCTAAGCTAAGATTTTATTTTTCTAGCTTCTGCTGGTACTCATTTATTTTTGAAGTCATATGGTTATTTTTTATCGTTCCAAATAGGATGCTATTTCGTTTGCAAGTGTAGGCCAGAAGGTGTCGCTAGATTTCAAAACCAGCCATGTAAGCCCGCATATTTACAACCTTACGCCTAAGTAACAAAGTCCAAAACCAATGAATATTTGGGGTGTGATTTGGCTGGATCTGAAATCTAGCTAGGTATGTATTTCACGTGAAGTTGATACAATTTGAAGATTTCTTGCTTTTGTATCCTCGATGGGAAAAAAATTCTTCTGGGAAAATAGGTAAAATATTCTCGAAACAATAATAATGTGTTTTGTTATTGTGAAATTACATCTCTGGAGAGAAAAGTCTAATGTTTCTTAACTTTCTACAGGTAAAACATATAGAAGACGCGTTAAAAGAGTACGGAATCGGACAAGCAAAGCCAGGTGAAATAAATGATAGCGAAGAACCAACATAGTCTTAAATTATTTGACCTAATAATTTTACGTTTCGTGTTATTATCTACTTTTCCTTTAAAATATAAAAAAATATGATCTATCTTAAATGTTGGAAAAATCTTTACATTATGCAACCCGTAATCTGTGTAATAATAAGTATGTAAGTATGTTTTGTAAATATTTTGTTGATACTCTATAAGAACTTTTTAATTGTAAAAACATAGGTAGTTAAAGTTTTAGATGTTTTTAACTTACACATAGAAATCATTGTCGTCAAGTCATAAACGTTACACGTCACTTAAAAGCCGTAATGTAAGAACATTACATAAGTAAAAATTAAAAGCAAAGTTTTCTATAATGTCTAAATAGTTCCATATATGCAAAGCTTTATAATATTCTTGTTAAGTATACAAAATGTATATTTATTGAACCTGGGATAATTACGACTTACTTAGATAGTAGCATTGAGGTGAGTTATTGACGACCTAGATAATAGTAAACTATAATAAAAGCTAAAAATAGAAATTACCTATATTATATCTTAACATGTATGTTAGTTATTATATGTATATATTTACCTACCAGTATATTTTGGCTTTAGTTACCTGTAACTGGTTTGCCGACACTTCTTAAATAACGATAGTTCACCATTGTTCGGTTGTTCGAGCGGTGTGCTTCTGAGAGTGAAGGGACATAAAAGATTCGAAAACTTATTTAATTCAATGAAAAATACATATATAAATCCTTAAAATATACTCAAATTATTTATGATATTATTAATAACTCCTCTGTGCTCCGTGGTCTAGTGGGTTTCACCTTGCTTCTCACGCAAGAGATGCAGGTTCGAATCCCGGTGCTGACCATGTACCAATGAGATGATTAATTTGTCTTAAGTACATTATCGGACACTCCGTGTTTCGGATGGCACGTTAAGCTGTAGGTCCCGGTTACTATCACTACTTCGTAGTATGTAGTAGTCGTAAAAACCCCTCCACCAACCCGCACTGAGCCAGCGTGGTGGAGTATGGCTCAATCTTACTCGGATCCGAGTAAAGGCTTGTGCCCCTCGGTGGGGACATTAATGGGCTACATTTACTTTACTTTTATTAATAACTTCCCTAGATTTTCATATTTTACACCCATATCTTTTTTCTTAAATTGAGCGTGTTGTGATTTTTTTTTCTTCTTTTAACACAGTTCAAGTATATAAAATAAGAGGCTATCTGTAAATAGTTAGGTAGAAATATCAGAAAAATGTATTTACGAAAAAGCGTTTGTTCTAAAATAGATAAAGTGCTTTCTGCAGATTATTACACGAGTATTTCTAGTCATAGTCATTAATTACTAAGACTACTAAAATACATTAAAATCTGCAACGGTTTACTGTGGTAGGAAAGTAACAGGATTGTGACTATGATATATGTATTAACTTCTATTTAGTTAAGTAAAAAAAAATAACATCTAACGGTGCGTACAGACTATGTAACAAGACTAACAAGTTATATAACTTGTGTTTTATGACACATCCACATTATGTAATCTTGTTATTCAACATGGCAACATAAAAAATACTGTACACATATTACATATTATGTTTATGGTCTGTACGCACCGTGAAAATGGTTTGATCATGTCCGCGCACTTTCAAATATAGGTTTTAAGAAACGTCAAAATAGTTAATTGTAAAAACATCGCTGGTGCTTGGCAAACTAGGCTTCACATACTATCGTGTGTCTATATAAAGGTCTATTTATCCTTACTTGTCCAAAAGTACAAGTTTAATTAATCGAAAACTCATATCTCACTTAATTGCACATATCAAAAAAAACACAAACAATACAGAAAAGATATTTCTTCCAGCAAGCCCAGGATGGACAGAAAACATTTATAAAAAAATATATAAATATGTAAAATTATGAATTACTGCCATTCATTCTGCATTCAATTTTATCAGATCTCGGCAGTTCATTCACATAATTATCTTCACTAGAAATGTATTTTTTTTTTATTGTAAGTTGAAAAAATTGGACAAGAAATATAAATAGACCATAATGCGGTTTCATAATAAAGCCGCTTATTCGTCATTCTTTTCAGGGGATTGCGTAACATTAAAATATAAGAGCTTTAAATCTCATTAAGAAAGAATACAATTGGAATGTCACTCCAAGATGACCAATTTATCTCATTTGTCATAAAAACAGCAAGTTTGGACACTCCAAAAATTTAAGTTTTAAATCGTAAAGTCCTAAAATCACAGCATTTTTTTAAACTTCACACTTATTTATTGCCACCAAGATAGTACAGTAAGTGTTTTTTTCTACACGATTTCTTCCACATACAGTTATTTGGGGGCTGGATAAATCTGAAATCAATAGTACCTACTTATCTACTTTTTAATACAAAATTAAAAAAATAAATGATTGTTTTGTTAAGTAAGTTACTATCTGTGTTGTGATTTAGAAAACAAAGTACTGTAAATATTATTTAAGATTTGAGAGTAATTGTAATATGCTGTGCTTTTAATACTAGTTCTTGTGGCACATATCGCTTAGATTTAAAATCAAACAGTCAGTCCCCTCCCCGTTCTGGCTTTTAAACTTAATTTGACAATCTCGTTATTGTCAAATTAAAATTTTGAGCCTTGTTTAGGTATTTTAGCCAGAACAGAGATTGTTTATCTAGTCATTTTGTGTAGGTAGTAGTATACTAGACAATAAAATAATAATTGCTTCATTCAAGTCGATTTAGAAAGACAAGCAGTTAAAAAGTATAAATTGTAGTATAAAATATCTTTAACATTAGTTGATCTCAGAGTGTATGTAAAAAAACTTCGAGTGTGTAATTTGATAACAAAATCTGCTGTGTCTTATTGAGTCAAATAGAAATGCTTACAAAAAGTTTTTTTTACTAAACGGGTTAATAGAAAATATGCATTTCAAAATATTAGGTCCTTACATATGAAATTGGCGTTCTGCCGTAATTCCAAATTCAAATTATCCAGCTATTTACTCATCTATTTGTGTTTCGAGAATTATAATTCATTTGTTTTTTCCTCAATTGTTTTTTTTCTTTGCGTCACTCAGTTTACAAAATGGAAAACTTGAAATATCGCGTTATTTACGAGTACGAGTTCCACCGTGGCAACAGGGCTGCAGAAACGGCTCAAAGGATTAATGATGTGTGATGATAGCGACGGTTCCGCAAAAGAAAACACAGTGCGTTTTTGGTTCCAACGTTTTCGTTCTGGAAATTTCGACCTGCAGAACAAGCTCGGTGGACGGCCGGAGACCAAAGTTGATAATATAATGAAGGCTATTGTGGAAGCGGATCCATCGCAAACCACGTCCTGGTTAGCTCCAGGTGTTATGTAGTGATAAAACTGTTTTAATCCACTTGAAGCAAATTGGGAAGGTGAAAAAGCTTGAAAGGCGAGTACTTCACGAATTGAGAAAAGCAAATCAACAAACGCGCGTTGACTGCTGCGTTGCATTACTAAACCGGCAGAATAATGAAAGGATTTTAAATCGAATCATTACCTGTGATGAAAAGTGGATGCTGTACGATAATCGGAACCGCTCATCGCAATGGCTGAACCCTGCCGAACCAGCCAAACCATGCCCCAAGCGAAAATTGACTCCAATAATTGAAACAAAAAGTAAACTTTAGAAAAAACCGACTTCCACAAACCCTATTTGATTAGATTGAGTTTAATACTAACTGTAACCCCTTATCCCCCCCTCCCTTGGGGAATTAATTTTGTCAAATGCTATATCAGTGCTACCCCACGCGACTAAGGAACCCCTGTACAAAGTTTCATGGCTCTAGGTCCACCGGTTTAGGCTATGCGTTGCCTGCCCGTCAGCCACGCATTGTATTTGTACCTAGTATTGAGCAGAACTGGTGGCCATATGTGGTCTTCATCAGCAGTTCCGCATCACAATATTATGCTTACCATGTGCATTTGCACGAGTTATTATGAAAAACACAAAAATCACTATAGGTCTGCCTATAATATTTGAAGAGTTCTCTCGATTTCTCCAGGATCCCATCATCAGATCCTGACCTGGTGTCAATGGGACCACCCTTGAGGTATTACCTATACGCCGAAAAAAGATTTGTTCAAATCGGTTCATAATTGGCGGAGCAATCGCGTAACAAACATAAAAAAAAAAAAAAAAAAAAAAAAAAAAAAAAAAAAAAAAAAAAAAAAAAAAACATACGGGTCGAATTGAGAACCTCCTCCTTTTTTGAAGTCGGTTGAAAAAGTTACTTGTGAGCGTTTGGTGGACTAGTGCTGGTGTCGTTCACTACATCTTTCTTAAATCTGGCCAGACGATTACGGCAGATGTCTATTGTCAGCAACTGCAAACCATGATGGAAAAGCTAGCTGCTAAACAACCGAGGCTGGTGAATCGCTCTAGGCCACTGCTGCTTCATGATAACGCTAGACTGCACAACAAACGGCTACCAAATTAGAGGAGCTTCAATTGGAATGACTAAGACGTCCACCGTACTCTCCGTACCTTGCTCCAACAGATTACCAATTTTGTCGAAATTTGGATTCTTGAAAGGGAAAAAATTCAACTCCGATGGCGCAGTCCAAACCACCTTCAAAGATTTTATTCCCGTCCGAATGTTTTTTTTTAGTAAAGGGATCGATGAACTACCTATAAGATGGCAAAAGTGCATAGATAGCAATGGTACATAAGTACTTCGATTAAATAAATATATTATATTAAAAAAAACGACTTTATGTTCCTCCCATACAAAACGCCAATTTCATAAGTAGGAACCTAATAGGTTTGCATTGTTGTACGTTTTTATGTTCATTGGATCATAGAAGGAATTTAAAGTGGAATTTATGATGCTAAAGTCTATATTCATACAAAAATAAGGCATATATTTCGTACAGACACCATCGGCAAGCAATGTAGTGAATACATTTTCATTATAAAACAAATTATATAACGAATGCTAAATGTTAGTGTGACTGACTGTACGTTGTTTATGTGCTCGTGTCTATACTTATTGTAAATTCTACGCCTATGAACACGGCCTTCTATACTTAATAATTAGTAAATGTATGTATTGTCATTAAAGAAATAATGCGAATCTGACGCATATCTAAGGGTATATTTGGAATTTAAAAATATAACGCCTATGTAACTATCATCAATGTATTCACGCTCTTTACAAACTGTATTATTTGTAACTCTTTGTTAGATCTAAACTAAAAAGAGATTTAACTGTGAATGCACTGTTAGTAAAATACAATGGTAAATAAAATGTTTCTTTTGTAAGACGTAGTTTTATTGCAGTAAAAATGGATTTCAATATAATTACACTGACTGAAATTAACTTTTCAGAGAGATTGATGAAGGTAAGTATAAAGTTACATGAATAAAGAATCACTAAAGTGTACGTAAGATAATTAACGATGATTTGCGTTAATTACAAAGTTCAATTACTTTAGGCGCTTTCGCATATTTCAAACAAAATGTCGCTTTTATACCTTGATAAGAAATTATGTTTTTATTTTCAAATGTTCCATGGGTTCCACATGTGGCCACAGTGCGTACGCAAAATGGTTTATATATGGCTGTTTATGTAAAGCAAGACCAAACTTGTTGACTTGTCTAAGTACCTAACATAAAAAATATTTTGTGCCACTCCTTGTCAAAGCCATATTGTATTCTTTAAAGTTTACAAGGATAAAATTATTAATATTTTTATAATCATAATCATACTTTATTGATAATAAAATACAAGATATACTTAGGACCCACCACTTGCCCGTCACTTTACTCATCATTTCCGTTTTATCAACCAACGCGTTATGTTGTATGAAGTTCGGAACAGTTCATAATTTATCGACAGATTACAATCTGACGGATTTAAAACCATTAGATTGTAATCTCGCGGGTATCACAATTTTACGGTGACATAACGATCGATCGTCGGCTTCGCGTCCGTCGTCGTCGGTCGTATGGAATTGGCATGAAATTCCTTATCCAATACATCCCTACACACACCCCAAACAATTTCACGCGGCCGTATAATAGGGATCGTCTTCAAGTCTTCAAGTGCCAGTCGAGTATAAACCTACCAATTTAAGTGCCCGTTTTACGAGCGTGCTTTCATTGCACAGCACTTTATATCAGAGTATAATAATTACTGAATTACCTACATGGAGCAGAGCAACGACGTGTTGTTTTTATTTTGTAGGTCATTTCGTTAGTCGGAGGGTGTGAAGAGGTCTTGAATTGAGGTCGAGTTGTAGTTGGAAGTGAGGGGAATGGGTTAGAGACCTTAGGCGGAATTACCATTTATTCTGTACAGAAAATTTCTGCTTCAAAAGATACTACTAATTTTGCGTTTATAAGTCGGAAATACTTTTAATTATTTTTAACGGGTGTAGCCAACAGCAAGTAAAGATAACACTTTGAAACATTTTATAATGAACTGTTAATGACGTCAGTGTGTGTATTACCTCTATCTTTTAATTTCGTTCATCAATAATCGACGGCGGCAGCCGATACGTTTCGACAGCAGACTTCGACGCGTTGACACTTTTTAGGGTTCCGTGCCAAACGGGACCCTGTTACTTAAGCCTCCGCTGCCTGTCCGCCTGTCTGTCTGTCAACGGACTCTATTTCAAGAATCGTAATATGTAGAGAGTTGAAATTTTCACAGAATGTATCTGTTTCACTTCAGCAACGAATACTGAAATTCACGAAGTAAAAAAAGGGTACAAGATATGTGTTTTTTGTACTTTTTCTTGTACGATAGTGCGGAAGCCTTCATCCGACTCGCACTTTGCTGATTATTAAAGCTGCCGTCGACTGCTGTCGGCTACCCGTCGACGCGTTTTGTGGCTGCCGTCGACTGCTGCCAAAACAGATGCTTCTCGTGTTTAATAGCTCCAAGGTGTTGAACGTATGATAGCACATCCTAAATAAAATAACCCGAGTTTTCGGTAAGCTTTTAGTTTCTGAAAATAAAAGTTGTTTTGCACCCGTAGCACAGAAGAGATAATAGTACTACGTACAGAACGGCCACTCCCTTCCCCGCGCTGATTCAGATACCGCACCTCACCCCGGACTCGGGGAGCCTCGTAGGGGGCCTCTTTGTATAGGCGCCGAACGCACACATTCACAAACGAACGAGTTTACACACGTGTACATACGTCATTTGGCTATGTAGTAGTAATAGGTGATTATTTTACGAACGTTATATGGAGTGTGTTCCCGTAGTAAGACTGCCCTCGCGGGGTGTAGCGATGACACGAGAGAGTATAATTCACAAAGTTAGAAACTTAAAAGTAACCGACTTCGAGACCTACTACTCAAATTAGCTAAATCCTCCCTGCTCGCGTTGCAAATGTCGTCAAAAAACACGAAAATGAGCCTACACTCTGTATACAGCGGATCTAAGTCCACACATATTATATTATACAACATGGACAAATATCGGTCCCATCAGTCAGCCCACAGTCACAGAAAGAAAACAATACGTTATTATACAAAAAAATAATGTTTGCGGTTTTTTATAGATAATGGTACGGAACCCTTCGTGCGCGAGTCCGACTCGCACTTGGCCGGTTATTATTAACTCAGTACATTTCGGGCAAAGCGCTCAGCTGCTGATCTGTATGGTGGAGTGAACACTCTCCACATGTTCTTACATAAGCGTATTACCATTCACGCGTAGCTCTTAATAACTTCCAAACAGCCTTTATGTTAAGGCCTGCATGGGAATAAGCACTTAAATTTACGACCCTGTGTACTTATGTAATGCGTTGTTTACGACGCGGATTATTGCTGTGTATTTCGTTTTTATTCACTTGTATGAGCACCCTCGGTGTGTCTTAACTTTATTTTCATACACTATCACTTTTTCGGTGGATTTATCTATTGCCCGAATGATCATACCATAATGATGAAAAAAAGGGACCAAGCCTCCGATGTCCGTCCGTCAGTCCGTCGTCGGTCTGTCTGTCTTGCTTGTCACGCGCATTGAAGTTATCTGCACTTCCGCGGTGTTATACAGGGTGACATTTTAGCCGACCATATTTTGGGGAATGATAGTACCCATCATTATGAACAACTTTCCCCAGGAAACATATGGTCGCAAATTACGTCATTCCCCAAAATATGGTCAGCTAATTTAATGTCACCTGTATTTTTATTGTCAGACGCAAACACCGATTTGGTCCATCTACCGTCTCAGTCATAGAGTTACGAAAATCTACGAAATATAGTAACTGTAGTGATACTTTTATTTTAAGAATCATATTGGGGAATCATATCGGTCCTATTCAAGTAGTTCAGTATAAATAATAGGTCAGGTAAAAAGTCACTTCGTATGTGTATTTTGAACTAAATATCTTTGGATGTATTAATTGTATCTGGTTTTGATGTCATTAAAAAGGTTATACCTATTTAAAAAAAAAGGAATACATATAATAAAATGTTGTTTCCGACAATTTTTCAATCATTAGAAACAAATCACAATCCTATGAGATTCTCGTGCTTAATGGGCCTATTAGACTACGCTGTCGGCAGGGCCCTGTCTAACTCACTGTCTCTTTCTTGTCGTTCTATCAGAGTGAGACGTCTATACAAATCGTGCCCTGCCGACAGCGTAATGTAATAAGCGCTTAAATCACTAAGGTAAGGGACAACCTTTTTTAGGGTACCGTACCCGAAGGGTGCCAAACGGGACCCTATTACTAAGACTTCGCTGTCCGTCTGTCCGTCCGTCCGTCCGTCCGTCCGTCCGTCCTGTCTGTCACCGGGTCCGTCTGCACGAACCGTAATAGCTAGAAAGCTGAAATTTTCACAGAATGTGTATATCTGTTGCCGCACCAACCACAAATACTGAAATACGAGAGATATTGCAAATTAAAGGGGGCCCCGATACAAGAGACGTGTTTAGATACACTTACGCATTTCAAAATGGAGATCTTGACTGAAACTGTTTATTTATTGTCATAGCAACCATGTCATAGACACATACTACACATTTAAATATGATAGCATATTTCGCGTCTACCCACATGGTTGTGGTTAGCCGGCGCGGTATGATGTAGACTCTCAATCCGGAGGTCGTCGGTCGGTTCAAATCTCGTGAAGGCATAAACTTTTTAAATTTTCTTTTTGTTTATTTTTTTATTGTTTTGAGTGCTTTTGATTTGTTGTACGATGGTACGGTACCCTTCGTGTGCGATACCGACCCGCACTTAACCGATTATTAAGTTTTGTTGTGCAATAAAGAAATCAACACTTTGACAGGACAAAGCTGGCACTAGCTAGGAACGATGGCAAATAAAACCAGTCCGACAGCGACCAAACGATAAATAAGCAAACCAGTCCGATTCAAAACTCGCGATATAACCAACCCGATAACAAGAAAACTCGAAATAACTCAAGTTTCAACAATCTGGTGGGATTTCTTCAAACATTTTCGCCACGATTTTGGCTTAGCAAATAATTAAGTCGGGATTCACTTAAAGCGGGAATTTATTAATTCATATCTTGGTCAATATCGTCTGAGTCGTTCTGAACAATTAGCGCGCCATGTTGGGGCGATGGCAAAATGTAAAAGGATTTTTCTAATTAAATTATGCTTTTTCGTCTGTAGCAAGTAAAACAAAATGAAACTACTAAGAAAATTCACTATTATTTTAGTTTCATTTCACCCGTTCGTTTTGTATTCTGAGGCAATATCACCGTGGAATGTTAATTAAATCTGGTTCCGGGGTAAGGTACATAAATACTTGTTTGGAAGCCGCAGGAATAATATGTATGGATCTTTAGATATTTTCGTTTCCGATAATATTACATTTCACAATTTCACAATTCTTTATGCACACAGTAATTTATATAGTTACATTAATAGAAAGCACCTGTACAAAGGCGAGCTGATCTTTAGAAAGAGATTTCTTCCAGCAAACCAGGCGTGAAAGGAAAATGTATAATGAAAGGGTAGGCAGTGCACAATAACTACTAAATTTAATTTACATCATTACTTTACTATTTTACTTACATAGGTACGTATAGTATTGGTAGAATTAAAAACCTGTTTATAGGACAATATAAAAAGAAACAGTAATTTCTTATTTTCATATGACTGCACCTTTCAGTTACAATCTGTATTCTTTATAAATGTTTTATTTGCCTCGCTTGAATGATGTAAAGTAGAATGCTTACCTCGGGTTGTAAGTAGCTATTTCACCCTTGAACTATATTCGGCTATATCTCGGCTTGGCTCGGTCCGTTTGCGCCCTTTGCGAGCTGCGCTCGCCAAATTGGATCTTCGTCCGAAATAGCTCTCTTACTTCCCTTGTGTAACAATCTACTATTTCAAACGTGTTTACTTTTTATTACTTCTTGAACTTTGCCATAAAGGTATGTATGTAGTAGCAGTATTTTTAAACCGAAATTAATTTAAAAAAAAAAACATTTTATCGTAGGCCCCATGGAGAGGCCTTTATTTGGCTGCTAAGAAATTAAGACAGATTCAAGGAAACAATAAGGTGTGTTTGTGGAGTACCTTCTATTTATAAGGCTTTGTCTCATCATAACTCCGCAAGATTTCCGAGAATTTGTAAAGTTAGGCTATTTATAAATTATTTGTGTTGCCTCAACGCCCGTTAGAGACATTTTGATTTATTGCAATTTTATAAACAGTTTTTTTCTGTTAAATCTCAGGTTGCGCATCAAAAACAAATTCGAGAAACTAAAATACTAAACTGAGCGACAGCCTCTTCAGGTCGGCGTTTTTGCACAATTTTCTTGTCACACAATCAGTTTTATAATCTTCCATGGGATTTAGGATTTCCCATTCGCATGGCGTGGGACACCACGAGTCTAAAGTGAGTTCATTGCGGTTTCCATACTACCAATATCAGATATAAGTACTTATTATTTTAGTCTGCAAAACGCAATGTACATCCGCCTCGGGAAGTCTCGCGCAAGTATCTAATATCGGCTATTACGAGTAGGTACATAAACTAGAAATAAGTAGGTCGATAAAAAAGTACTCACACGAGTAAAGGAATTCGGGTAATAAACCGCCGTGTTACAGTACCTCACATAGCCGTAGGATATTGTATTACTGGGTATGGGGAATTTCAGTAACATTGTTCTCCTGCCTGGTTCCGTTTAACAAGGTTATAATTAAAACTTTGCGTGTTGTCGGGGCGCGACAAGGCAACCTGATTAATTTGGCCAAATTACTTAGCTACTTCAGAAATGTCATAAATAGATACTTGAAGTGGAAACTGGAGGCGCCACAACTTTTATTCTGTTCAAAAACTCAAATGCACATCTTTGAAAAGTTATTCCAGCAGAATGAAAAACTTCCTGAATCCAGAAAAAATATAAAACCGTCCCTTGGCTAAAAATTTAGTGTTTGAAAAGATCATAATGCCATTGGAAAATATATGAAAAAATATAAAAAAAACTTGTTTATTAGTGGTTTTTCACCTAAAACTAGGTATTCCAGTAGTTCTACAAGGAACACTGGAGGCCAATCTCGCCCATTATAATTGAAAGGGTAGACGCAAATTGTCTACTATATTTCATACAAAAATGACAATATTTTTCGTCTACGCTTTCAATTCTAATGGGCGAGAATTTCCCCCTGGTATGTCCTAAAATCGGTAATCGAAATATCTAAAAATTCATTGCTTAACGTTTTATCATGAGCGGTTTTTGTGTAATTTGCAAAAAACACACTTTATAATTTGTAAAATTTCAACCACCACAAATCCTGCACCACATGTTGCTAATTTTGAAATCCTGCACCACGTGTTGCTAATTTTGACGATTATTCGGTACATCACTGGCGGGTCAGTGACGGTGCAGTAGCGGGGCTGGTGTTAAATATACAAGAAAATCTATGAAGCATATCACACCAAGCAACGGTTTCAAAAGCGTAGCCATAGATAGATTTTTTCTCTGCTGCCTGCGAAATCAGCATTGTTTACATAAAACGTACCCAAACTTTTACTTCTCTGAATAGGTACCTACTCGGTAGGGTAAATTAATGATCCGCCTAGCAATGAAGATAAATGAGATATCAACAGCTTTTTATCAAACTTTTCCTTCTCGTTATACCATCGCTTTATCTTGCTTATTGAGTTTTAGTTTTAGATAGGCATCAAGATTATTTAATTTTTTCTCAAGACAATAAAATCAACTTTTGTAGTTCTCAAAAGCAATAGATTTGATTTAATTAACAAGTATTCTTTTTCGACAATAAGGAGCTTCATTTTATTCCCGTAGAGAGTGGCAGAGGCACAATTATTATTGTGCCATGTGCCAAAGTTTATTCGGAGTTCAAGACACAATTTTTCATGACAGATAAGCCCAAATATAAAGTTGAAAATTTCCCAAACTAAAGTAAAATATTTGCTTCTTCACGGATAACTTTCTTGCTCAAACTTTTCTCTACATCCCAAATTGCAAAATATGGTCCATCCAGCCCTGCAATATCATTTAACTCTACTATATAAAGACTTTTAGGCTGGGTGATGTAGGCACCACAGACATCAATGTAGTTAGATGCAGCAAATGCACCTACTTCGCGTGTCTTGAATTGAGTTCCATGCACCTTTTTCTTCCTAAAATGAGCTCGTGACGTGACTTTTGGTAGTAAAAAATTGACACGCTTGGTTCTCATACATATCTCGTCGTCTATCTTAATTTAATGGTCTGTGTTAGGCATTGACTCTATTTGACCTTTGAGGTGGCACGACGATACAAATCAAGAAAAATCCGAGCTAGCCTGTCCATGTAGTGGTGGTTAAGATAACGCAAAGCCGTTAAAAGCAGCACGTTATTTACTTGTAACGAAAAGCGCGTGCTATTAGTCGAATCAGATATAGAGCTATGTTATAATAACGAAACGGACCGACGACGCTTTGCGCGCTGCTAACGCCAGCGGACTTTTTGTAGTGTTACGTTAAAAATAGCACAGCGCGGCGTGATCAGTCGACCTATTGCTCGCGACCGCGCTGGATGTTGCGTGATTTCGCGCGCTTTCTCGACGAATCAACAATGCGTTCGACGCGTTCGTTTCGTTATAACTTAGTGTGTAAATTAGCATGCTAAATAAATTTAGCATATTCCATTTAGCATGTTAACAAATTATAGCCGTTATGACCACCACTAAGTCCATGTCCTATTGGGTAACCACCAATCCGTCAAGCCCGAATATGCCGTGCAAGCGTAGCCAGTCGTGACTTTGACATTTCGCCTTGCCTGAGTGGGCACATTTTAAAACAATAGAAAATACAGGGTGTAACAGAAAGGGGTGTACAAGCCGAAAGAGGGTTATTAGGGACATCATTCTGAACAACTTTCACTATGGGACCGACTTGATCAGAGCAACTTTATTTTTATTAACTCAGTACATTTCGGGCCGAGCGCTCGGCTGATCTGTTACCTGATAGAATTATATATGTTGATACGTATTCCATGAAAGGGTGAACTTTATTTTTATTTGATTTATTACAATAAGTGTGTGCAGCGTAGTGTTACTATTACTAAAGAGACTATAAATTATATCCAATTGGTTGCGCCTGCGGGGGAATGCGGCTCGCCAAATGTTTGTTGTATTCAACAAACGTTCGCATACGCAAGCTATGTACGATGACGAGCCGCTCTCTTACCTCGTCCCCCCCTCCCCTCCCGTAAATTGGTGAGTTGTGTTTCAAAGGAAAATGTATCTATGCGCTCTCCTCTCCACAAGATTAGTGCTCCCTGTATTACTATCGCAAATTCCGTATCGCGAGCCCAAACTCGTTCCGGTGTTGTTAGCCACAATAAGGCCGGGACTCCACCAAAGCGGAGATGTGCGGGGATGTGGAATATTTGTATGGCGCCATGGAAGCGGAGATGTGAGCTGTTTCCATCGCGCATACAAATATTCCACGTCTCCGCACATCTCCGCTTTGGTGGAGTCCCGGCCTAAGGTCTTGCTCGCCAAACCAAACACATTACCCCTCCATTCGCTTTGAAGTCAGTAAACACACTCTCTTCAGTCACACCGCGGCCCCCTGTTACCCCAGACGGCAGAGACTTTTACCTCGAAAAAAATCCGAATTCAACAAAACTTAGGTATGTTGTTTGTGATTATTCAGTAGTGCTACACCCAATTTTCCGAACAAATAAAGCTTGTGCTAAATTGAGGAGGGGCGTATAACCGTATTTTTGATACTGATAAAAGTCAAAGTTACTGGACCAATTATAGTATTTATTTTTGTTATTGATACACTATTTCTTACAATTATTACATATTTTCAAAATAAACGTGAAAAACTGGAAAAAGTCCCAAAAAAACGGTTTTTCGCCCCTCCTCAAGTTAGGCTTTATTCGGAAAATTGGGTATAGCACTAATAAATAGCCCACAAACAACATACTAATTTTCGTTGAATTCGGAATTACCATTTTTTTGTATGGAATGAAAACTCTGCCGACTGGGGTCTATACTAGGTTTTATTGAAATAAAGTCTTTTGTCTCACGCGTTTATTTATCCAAGTGGCAATACGAATTTGTCGACGAACAATACAATTTTGAACGCAAATCTCAGTAATACCGTCGCATTATTTGGGCGCTTCCATCAAGAAATATGAAGAGTTATAAGAGACGAAAGATGTAAACAATGGAGTTTAAGAATGAAATAATAAACCGTTCTCATCTCAGCAAGTTTTATTTAATTTGTCACCTTGTAATAACGTCCAACTCCAGTAGATTCGTCACAATTCTTGAGGTTTTGTTCTGGATTTCACTGGGTTTCTTCAAAGAGTGGCTCACACACGGAATAGCAATAATTTTCAGGAGCGCGCGAGCGTCCCCAACAGATAATGAGTTGATATCGACGATGATCACTATTGTATTTGTACATTTGTCAGAATGTCCGTTTATCCTATAAGAAATCTGTCACTCTCACGCGCTTGACATAGCTCCAGATCTAGAAAGGTTTTCTAGAAACGGGAATTACAAATCTACAATTCTCTCTCTCGGATTCTCACACGGAGCTAATAAGCTCAAAAAATTGTTTCTTGTAACAGCTTTATTTTTTCAATATTTCGGATTCAGTTTTTTTTTTGCTGTAGCGGCAACAGATATATACATTCTGTGAAAATTTCAAAGGAGCATGCCCATTTTAGGTCCAAGAATGCCAAACCACTAAATAATTACTAACAATGATGATAATTCCCAAGTTCAATTATTAACATATTATTTTGGTCTTTAAAGATGGTAATTTCGTGAATGAAAATAAAAGGATTAGTTATTTAAATGTATTTCATCGACCACATCCTTCCTAGATTAAAAAATCATCCTTGAGGTTAAAATCTGTGTTGTCATATGAAAAAATATCATGTTCTGATATCGATACTCGATTGATGTAAATACTTTGCTAACGAGAATTAAACGATCTAACTAAATATCTAAAAACATTGCCTAGTTTTGGATGGAAGTTGGACTAAGTGCTGCCTAGAATGTTCACATAGTGCATTTTGTTCCTCAGATCATCACTAATCTGTAATCCAAAGCACATCAAAATCTATCCCAGGAGTCCATAGAAAAACAGTATTTTGTTTGAAATATTTTCATAGGAAAAAAAAACTTAAGCAACAAAAGTACTAATTTAAACTTCTTTCTCCTCGACCTATAACAAGTATAATTGGATGCAATAACCTGTTTAAAAGTTGATAAGTACATTTGTTGCTAATAAGTTATTATTCCTTATGAAAATATTCAAAATGTATGTTATTCTTTGGACACCTGGGATAGATTTTAATGCGCTTTGGGTTTACAGATGGAACAATATGCACTTTGTGAGCTTTCTAGGCAGCACTTGGTCCAAATCTTGGCAATGTCCTTTCGTATATAATATTTGGTGACCAAATCAAGTGCCTCTTTTAGCTGGCTGGCTGGCTTTGGCAAATTAAACAGCAGTTGGAAAGTGGGTCCGCGCTGTTGTGTCAGTATACAGGATGTTATGGAGCGACAAAACATTTAGGGGAGTTTCTGAACAACTTTCACTGTCAAACCGATTTCATCAGAGCAACTTTATTATTCACTTCTCTATACAAATCATCTGATAACCGCTCGGTCCAAAATATATTGAGTTGCTCTGATCAAATCACTTTCATAGTGAAGGTTGTTGTGTCCTGTACTCCCCAAAAATTTTTGTCGCTCCATACTACAAACGGCCATTTGCGGCCGCCCCGCCGCCGCCGCCGCCCCAATCCCGCTCTCAACCCGCCGCTGATAATGCCGAAGTATTTGCTGTCATATTAACTCTGATTAATTTGCGACTCGCTGTGAAAACCAAACCCAGTAATAAATTACAACCAGTAATCATTCATCAAACGTCTAGCAAAATGTTTGAGTTTCTGCAGGAAATCCATTATTCACTGAGACGGTTCTGTTGATAACATGCCACTTTGTTGGCTGTTTACTTGGTTTTATGAATTGTAGTGCTGAAAGGTCTAGACGTGGCATATGCTGACTATAACCATAGGGTGCTCCCATACAAATTAGAATTAGTAACCCTTCGTAAAAAGAGATGGCGTGAGGAGTACGATTTGTACTTTAAACGCCATGGTTTCAGTTAACATACTTCTAGGTGGCGCTAATCTTAGAATAAATCCTATATATCTTAGCGCCATCTCGTGGTAGTTGCATTTTTTCGATGGTGGTGGTAAAGAAGCTTCCGTAGCATCTCAGTTCACGCCGGTGTCATATTTTGTTCTAGGTGGTCTATCTGTATTAATATAATATTATAGTAGCTGTGCTATAGCAGAACTAGAAATTTCATTATTATGAGAGAACATTTACATACAGGCTTCTGGCCCCTCACTTTTGCCTTGAGGCTCTGGCACGCGATATATCAAAAACGATTGATATACATTTCATCATATCATCAAGTTCTGAGCTGTTAAAAAATTTACCTCCTAGGTCAACGCAAACAAACGCTACGACCTCTTGTGCTGTAAATTGTTGGATTTTCATAGTAATCGCAATGGACTCAAAACACTTTAAGTGGAAAGTATCCTATCAAGGATACTTTCCACTTAAAGTCATAAAAATTATCACGAAGGTAAAGGTCTTAAAGATCTTAAAGTGAAACCTTATAGGTCGCAAGCAAGGTAAAAGAAAAAATATGATAACTGTATGTTTTCCTGCAAAAATTGTAATTTGGTTTACATGGATGACATCATACTTTTTTTTATGTAGAAACCTAATTCCACTACTTACGAGGTAAAAACCTACAAGTTTGATCGGAACACTTGATGCGCGAGTCCTACACGCACTTGACCGTTTATTGTACACCAAGTACCTAATGACCAGGGATCGGATCGAAGGTGTGAATTTACCTAAAGTTTGTAGTCGGACATAACAAGGAGCAGTTACAACCACTTGAGTTGAACCGGTTTGAATTTAACCTGTTAAATTTCGGGTTTTTGTCTAACCAGTTAATTTTTGTTTTTATTAGTTTTACATGTTCCTTACATTTGAAACACCGAACTATAAACATTTTCAAACTGCTGATTCCCAAAAAAAATCATAACTTTTTTATTTTTCAATTTTTCGTAAAAATTACTGAGTATTGTACTTTACATCATTCAAGCGAGGTAAATAAAACATTCATACAGATTGTAATTGAAAGGTGCAGTCATTTTTTCAACTCAACTCAAGTGGTTGTAACTGCTCCTTGTCATGTCCGACTACAAACTTTAGGTAAATTCACACCTTCGTTCCGATCCCTGCTAATGACATTTCCCCGACTAAATACCTACTTGATAGTAATAAGTGATTCACGCGAGCTGGCAAAGAGTCGGTAATCTTATTGCGTGCGGTCCCATTGTGGAAGGTGAGGTGCGAATTGTAATTTAAGCTGTGCGGGTCTGTAATGGTATCACACAGGAGTTATTAAGACTGGAGACGCAAGACATACTCCTCAGGCCCCCGATTCTCGCGCTATCGAGATCATCTCCCCAGTCGAGATATCGGTTTTGATACGGCCGAGATCCGTCGAAAACGATCTTGATTTAAATTTATTTCGATCGAAAACGGGTCGAGATATCTCGGTTGGTCAAAAAGATATTCTCACGACCAGCCTTACGACCAACTGAGATATCTCGACCCGTCTTCAATCGAAATAAATATGAATCGAAATCAGGGAGTCCATACTGAGCAACTTTTACTTTGAAACCGATTTGATCCGAGCAACTTTATTTCTCATTGCTCCATACGTTTTGATCCGGGCAGTCAGCTGATTTGTATAGAGAAGTACAATTAAATTTGCTCTGATCAGATCGGTTTCATAGTGAAAGTTGCTCAGAATCTAACCTTTCTGTTACACCCTGTATAGTGTCACGCGTTTTTCCTTACGGGTCGGCAGAAGCGCAACTATGCCCACATTAGCCAGTAATTAACTTCATCAACGTACTTCATTGTCCAATTAACTCGTCCATACTTATGAGTGAGTTGGAAAATGTTTTTTTTTATTTATTTATTTATTCATTACAATAAAAATTCATGATATCATTACAGGTGTTTGACCCAATTCAATAACATATAATATCTTAATAAAACTATTAAAACATAACCTTTATGTACAGGCACACACATTGCTAGGTCTTATATACATTGTAAATTAAGTTGAAATTTCTACCAATTATAATAATATTATCATTAAATACCATAACTCTAAAAATATCACCATCCAATCTAATTATACCAATTCTAATTACATGTCGATATAATAAAATTTAAATCAGTCATTTAGTCAAATAATTATAACCATTGTCTTGGAACTTTGCCAGTGAACAATTAAATATGTCAATTTCTATTGCAATATAATTCAATGTGCGAAGGGCTACAGTCAATGGGGCAAATTTTAATATGTTAGTTCTGCACAGTGGAAGAGAAAACAATTGATTACGGCGCGCTTGTCTAAGGTGCATGTAGTATGGAGTAGTAAAATCGTAGACAGAGAAAGGAATAGACGGAGTGCATGCGTACACCTTTGAGATGGAGATAGAGTTGGTTCTCAATAAGCATAAGGTTCAAAATAACAAGAGCAAACAAGCATTTGACAATTCTGTGGCCAACAACAAAAACGCATACGCGGGTAAGGGACAGGTGATCGTTATTGTTTCTCGCTTACACAAAAATGATTCGTATTATGTCATCTCTTTCTTTTCTTTGTTTTTCTGACGATGTGCCATCTCTATACTATACTCCCTTTACGAGTAAAATGGAGTATAAGTACAACGGGTACAACGTATTTATTACCACAGATGATAGTATTGCTGACTTTCCGGACTCTGCAAACAACGCACTATTCCTCAGATGAGTATGGCATTTCCATTTTGAGACCTCGTTGAGGACCGCCCCGTCGAGACCATATTGAAGGCTCCATTGTGTAATGTGTAGGCTTATATTGTCCTGATCCTATTCAGAGAGGTTTTGATTCAGTATGCGATTATGATGATTCTGTGGGGTTTATGCGACTGAAATAATACTGTCACAATATGGCCCTCATTCGGTAATGTAATAGGTATACCGAATATTGCGGAAAAGAGAGTAAAATAAATAACAAATAAGCGACCAAGTGCGAGTCGGACTCGCGCAAGAAAGGTTCCGTACCATTGTCTATAAAAAACCGCAAAAAAGTCACGTTAGTTGTATGGGAGCCCCCCTTAAAATTTATTTTGTTTTTTAGTATTTGTTGTTATAGCGGCAACAGAAATACATCATCTGTGAAAATTTCAACAGTCTAGCTACCACGGTTCATGAGCGACAGACAGACGGACAGCGAACGAAGTCTCAGTAATAGGGTCCCGTTTGGCACCCTTCGGGTACGGAACCCTAATAAAAGAGCCCGGTTATAATCCAGTGCTGACCATGTACTTAAAGTATCTTTTCGAAACAGTACTATGTATTCCTCAGAAGATGACCTTTAATGACCTTGGAAAATAGTGGATGATTTTGATAAAACGAATAAGCTTAGCTTACTGATCGGTTACCAAGATGACTTTTGTGATTGATTATTACGAAATCCATAAAAGAGAATATCGTACCAATAGAAGCGTCAACAAAAACAAACGGACAAGGAAAGCAAAAGTAATAACAATAAAAAGAGAGGCAAAAGCAATCAGATTGTTATTTACGTGGACGAACAGGATATTTTATTGCGCGAAAGATAAAAAAGTTGAGTGAAATGAGATCTTGCGCAATATACAAGGGAAGTATCGGTAGGGAAAGTGACCAAGCACGCCGGCGCCCCCGTGCGGTCAGATGCGCGACGCGTCACGATTCGCGTCAGAGACTATATATCCAATTGACTGCGCCTGCGGGGGAATACGGCTCGCCAAACGTTTGTTGTATTCAACAAATTTTCGCAGCGGCTGACCAATCACAGCTCTCTTACCTCGTCCCCTGCCCGTAAATTGGTGAGATGTGTTTCAAAGGAAAATGTATCTATGCGCTCTCCGCTGGATAAGTGCTCCCTGATTCGCGTTTATGTAGATACGGGTGGCCCGCCGCGATGCCCGCGTCTTCACTGCTGTTTATTCGGTTTCATAGTGTTGGATTATTCGATTGAGAATCGATTGTACAAAAACTAATCTGTGAAACCGCCACACTTGATGTTTGGTTGGCTACACTGTATTTAAAAAGTTAGTTCATAGCTGTGTTATAAAAGGCGTTGCAACCGCCCAGACCCTCCTTGTTTTCTGGTGTGTTCTCAAGCTGATAGGACATAGTCGTATAGCCTTCCAAGTACGTAAATTCCCGCCAATATAAGGAATTCAGTTAAACTACTAAACCGTCGTTTCTCTAAATCTTAACTCTGTAAATGAGGCTTATACCCAATACATAGAGAATGGCAGTAGCCACTCCGATGAACGAAACGAAATAATAATTTTAGGCCTTAGGTACTTGAATTATGTTTGATTCGATCGCAAAACGCACTTCTTTCCGCCCCTCGCTACGACGAGGCATCACCTCTCCCTAAATGAAGCCTGACTGAAACTGAATAAAAACAAACACAGCTGTTTGTATAACCTATTTTCACCCCCCGTGATGCTGTACCTTGATAAGGACACCACCGCTTCGACCGGAGATAGGATTTCACGGATTCAGTTACATTAAAATGCTGGAGTTACAATCCCCGCCAGAGAGAATACAATAATAAAATCGGTTAAGTGCGGGTCGGTATCGCACACGAAGGGTACCGTACCATCGTACAACAAATCAAAAGCACTCAAAACAATAAAAAAATAAACAAAAATAAAATTTAAAAAGTGTATCCCTTCACGAGATTTGAACCGACGACCTCCGGATTGAAAGTCTACATCATACCGGCTGAGCTACCACAACCATGTGGGTTGACGCGAAATATGCTATCATATTTAAATGTGTAGTATATGTGTCTATGACATGGTTGCTATGACAATAAATAAACAGTTTCAGTCAAGATCTCCATTTTGAAATGCGTAAGTGTATCTAAACACGTCTCTTGTATCGGGGCCCCCTTTAATTTGCAATATCTCTCGTATTTCAGTATTTGTGGTTGGTGCGGCAACAGATATACACATTCTGTGAAAATTTCAGCTTTCTAGCTATTACGGTTCGTGCAGACGGACCCGGTGACAGACAGGACGGACGGACGGACGGACGGACAGACGGACAGCGAAGTCTCAGTAATAGGGTCCCGTTTGGCACCCTTCGGGTACGGTACCCTAAGAACACGCTTCTTCGTCGCTTTGGAGATGTGTTCTGTTCCTATTACGTATCATTAGAATTAAGAAAAAAATATTGGCCTACATATTATTGATCCCGACTGCACCTACCTATACTGTTTCTAATGTTGTTGTGTTGGTAAGAATTAAAGAATTAAATAACTAGTGGCTCTGTGAGCTGTAGACCTCGCGAGTATGTCGGTGGGAAAGCTGAACTGCTAACATACATAAAAAAAATAACCCAAATAATTTTCTTTCAATAACACATACAAACTTATGAATGTACCTGGTTACGTACATGCAGTATGAAAGTAGCCGCACCAATAACTTTGTAAACTACATTTCGCGATCTTTTATACAACCTATTGACTTTTTACTAAAATTATATAATCTGTTTCACTCTCATAGTCTTTACAAATCCAACGACACCTCATTTGTTAATATCCATCGAGCCGTTTGGGTTGTAGCGATTTTTTTACATTTTAAAACCCCATATCTCCGCCATTTTGAAAAAAATCAAAAAACTGGCTCGAGTAAAAAATTCTATTTATTTTTTCAACCTGCTCACAAAATTTCACGAGAATCGGTTCATAAATGCGACCTGTAGAGGAGAACAACCGGACATACAAAAGCATTTTTGCCCAAACCTGAAACGGAGACGCTTCGCTCGCTTCGCTCGCTCATCTGTTTCACTCTCATGGTCTTTACGAATCCAACGACACCTCATTTGTTAATATCCATCGAGCCGTTTGGGTTGTAGCGATTTTTTTACATTTTAAAACCCCATATCTCCGCCATTTTGAAAAAAATCAAAAAACTGGCTCAAGAAAAAAATTCTATTTATTTTTCCAACCTGCTCACAAAATTTCACGAGAATCGGTTCATAAATGCGACCTGTAGAGGAGAACAACCGGACATACGAAAGCATTTTTGCCCAAACCTGAAACGGAGACGCTTCGCTCGCTTCGCTCGCTCGGTCAATAAATAGCTGAAGATCAGGAAACCTCGCTTTACTACATGGTGTAGATTGTAGATATCCAGTTTTTAGGGTTCCGTACCCGAAGGGTGCCAAACGGGACCCTATTACTGAGACTTCGCTGTCCGTCCGTCCGTCCGTCTGTCTGTCACCAGGCTGTATCTCATGAACCGTGGTAGCTAGACAGTTGAAATTTTCACAGTTGATGTATTTCTGTTGCCGCTATAACAACAAATACTAAAAATCAAAAGAAATTTAATATTAAGGGGTGCTCCCATACAACAAACGTGATTTTTTTGCTCATTTTTGCTCGATATTGATAATGGTAGCAGGTAGACGCTGAAAATGTTCGCAATATATTGAGTATATTATTTACTTAAAAAATAAATAATTAAATTAATGTTTAAGGGGGCTCCCATACATTTTTTTTTTGCGGTTTTTTATAGATAAATGGTACGGAACCCTTCGTGCGCGAGTCCGACTCGCACTTGGCCGGTTTTTGTGTTATACATGTCAAACGAACACGAAGACTATTCGGGGGCTTCGCTGCACTCGCCCCCTTTAGTCTTCACCTAAGCTACCGCAGTTTTTAACCGACTTCCCAAAGGGGGAGGTTTACAATTCGTCCGGATGTTTTTTTTTATGTATGTGCCCCGATAGCGCCTAGACGGATGGACCGATTTGGAAAATTATTTTTTTGTTTGAAAGGGTTTACCTTCCCATTAGTCCCATTGACACCAGGTCAGGATCTGATGATGGGATCCTGGAGAAATCGAGGGAACTCTTCAAATATTATAGGCAGACCTATAGTGATTTTTGTGTTTTTCATAATAACTCGTGCAAATGCACATGGTAAGCATAATATTGTGATGCGGAACTGCTGATGAAGACCACATATGGCCACCAGAACTGCTCAATACTAGGTACAAATATAATGCGTGGCTGATGGGTAACCAACGCATAGCCTAATCCGGTCGACCTAGAGCCATGAAACTTTGTACAGAGATTCCTTAGTAGCGTGGGGTAGCACTGAGATGGGATTTAACAAAATTAAGTCCCCAAGGGGGGGGATAAGGGGTAACAGTTTGTATTAAACTTAATCTAATCAAATAGGGTTTGTGGAAGTCGGTTTTTTCTAAAGTTTACTTTTTGTTTCAATTATTGTTTCATGATTGATGTGCCCAATTCAACGGTCGGCCACCGCCGCCGCCGACAGATATACAAAATAGCTTGAATACAATACGTTTACGCTATTTCATGCCACGTGTTATTAGAAAAACATAAAAAAAAATGTGTTGCTGTGCTGGTTCTATTTAGGTATAACGAGTTTTTAATTCGTTTAATTGCAACGACTCTGGAATTAGTCTGACAATGAAGGTGTTAATTCGATTATAACACCGATAGACCGATAGAATTTGCTGGAGTGGCCTATTAGGGTAATTGAGAATAAATATTGATATCGAATATTTGTTTTTTTTTTTTCATCAACTAAAAAGCGATATAGTTGGAAGAGCGCAACGTATTCCAGCGCTATAGGTCTTCCTGTAGCATATGCTGAGCGGGAACCGTTTCACCGTCGCCGTACACAATACATTATATTATTATATCTGCCACAAATGTGCCTCTGCCGCGCAGTAGTAGAGCGGACACGATGCTACAGAAAATCTTATTTTGTATAACTTTATTTTTCTGATCCTTTCTATTTTTGCATAATTTCTTGTCTCTTTTACTTCTGCTTTGAACTGTGTTTCTACTTTGTGTATTGTGACGTCTGAATAAACGCTTATCTTATCTTATCTTATCTTATTTTCTATGTATGGACTGGACTTTTTTAAATGAACTAAGCACACGCAATGCACATTTTTATCAAGTCCAAATGAGTGGTGTATTATATATTACTTATTTCGACGATGGTAGGAAAACCTTCGTGTGTCTGACTTGCACGACTTGGTCGTTTTTTTAGTGTTCTCTACGGAACAAGGAACCCTTATAATTTCGTCAAGTCTGTTTGTTCGTCAGTCCGTCTGTCCGTCCATATGTCACAGCAACTTTATTCCGAAACTATTATGTTTAAACAGTTGAAACTTGGTATGTAGATGTATTCTGTGAACCGCTTTACGATTTTTATACAAAAATTTAAAAAAACTTTCAAGGAAAATTAGTTTGACAAAATAAAATAAGAAGTTTTAAGATATACATTAAAAACCGAAAAGATAACTTTGTCATTCATACAAATACTATGAAAAACAAAGTAATTATTTGCTGGTGAAGAATAATAGTCATATTTGGGCTACGTGTATCAGGTGTATTTTGATGCTACCAAGGAACCCTTCATGGGCGAGTCCGACTCGCACTTGGCTACTTTTTTCATATTAATATAACAATAATATTATCATTATTATTATTTATTATTATTATGAGCCTGCAATATGCCACTATGCTGCTATATGCCACTGCTGGGCAAAGGCCTCTCTCCCCCTCTTCCACTCCATTCGATCCTGAGCGGTCTCCTGATCCTATAATAAATAATAATAACAAAATATAGTCCATTAATGTCCTCACCGAGGGGCACGGGTCATTTTTAGGATACGAGTAAGATTGATCCATATACTACATACTCCACCACACAGGCTCAGTAATAATAATGTGGTCGATTCTCTAGGTTACACTGACTAAAATTACTTGACAATATTAAGTTTGACAACTCTTATGCGGACGCCATAGATTCCATTTTCGAACTGACATTTGAATTATTTTAATGTACTGATGAACTAATTCAAAAGTGAGTTCGAAAATGGAATCTATGGCAACCGCGTAAGAGCGTCGGAGCTAATATTGTCAAGTAATTTTAGTGAGTGTGTCCTAGAGAATTGGCCCCAATAGCAAATATCAAACCAAGTTCAACAGTCAACCCGATCTTCGCTTATAAATAACCGCCATTGTTATGAAGCCCCATAAAACCCTCCAGAATCGAATTAAGTAAATAAAGCGATGAAACGATGACTTCCCTTTCGTGTCACGTACGGGTTTTATGGTCCACCCACAACCAAGTAGATGGGTTCCGCAGTAAAAGCGCTGCCAGTAAGTGTAATACAAAGTCACTTGCCGATTCTGACCCGATTTACTTGTAGTCTATAGCGGTGGAATAGCAAGTATGATTCATAAACTTCAAGAAATAGAAAAAATATTTTTTTGTGACATTTCCTCCAAATGTATTTTTGTTCTATTTGTTGGGATCTTCGATGGTGTGGACTGTGATGTAATTGATAGAGCAGAAACGCACTGGCTTGATGGATCAAATATTAATTGGTAATTATATTTCAATCAAGACAACACACTGTCCTGCAACAAGCAAAATGGGCGAAAACAATTTCTGCCATTAACACTTTAGCCTTTTACTAAAACTATTTGTGTGTACAGTCATCCATCGATCTTTTGACGCATAAGTGACGATTCTACGTAACTTAATGCGACGAACCTGATAAAAAACGTTAGTTCCACCTGTCACCGCAAGCCAATTTATTTTAAATTAATTATTTTTTATTTTTTATCCTCATTGTAATGTAATTCGTATTTAAATCAAACTAATAATAATTTGGTATTATACTTAATGTTAATTTCATATTCATATTAATAATTTTTCTTCGCTATTCGCTATAGATTTCGCTATTGATATTAAGCATGCTACTGTGATTTTATTGAATTATTTGAATTTTTTAATGCTATTGTTAGTAAATAGTTTGTTAATTATCTTCTGTCTGCCTCACTTATGTAGCCATCTGTGTTCACATGCGTTGGATAGCAGTCCAAAACTTTATTCTGTGCATGTCCTATGTTGTGTTTTTTTTTTTTTGTAATCCGTTTTGTGGACCTACTTAAATAAATAAAATAAAATAAATAAAATAAAATAGATAGTTTATATCACCCATAACGAATACAAATCCAACGACACCTCATTTGCTATCCGTCTAACTGTTTGAGCTATGACGCGTGATAAAGAAATGGTCATACTTCATACAAACGCTCGAAAAATATTACGCTCCTACTGGTGCAGTTGGGTAAACAAGATCTGTTGCTCTCATAATACAGTTTTCAAAGATCTTTTCGCTTGCGGTGGCAGGTAGAACTAACTATTTTTGACATATTAAACGATGGTTGGATGCTCGTTGGACGAAGTACAGAGCCAACACGTTATCTAGCTAGAGAACAGCGAAAGCGGAACTACTGAAGCCACTATTGAAACGTCACTTTAGCCGTCAGTTGTTGTAGTGTATTTCAGGTCAATGATAGATAGATAGATAGATAACTCATTTATTCATTGGACATGGTACACACACATAATTAATAACAACAAAAAACAGTAGGTACCTACCAGCTGTGTGGTTATGTGACTGTACCACGGCAGTGAAATGGCCCTGACTCAGCAATGTCACAGACGAATCTGTGACGCTGGTATTCTGCCAGGGCCAAAGCGGACGCACAACAGTGGCTCTAGTACTTACACAATTTAATTTATATAAGTAATTACATAAGAAAAACAAAATTAAATAAGTAATGAAATTAGTTATGTTATTAATTGAAATAATTGGTATTAAAAATTTAATTGGAATTGAATTGGCAATAAAAAATATATATATATATATAATATCTATCATATTGAAAATGGATTATAATGGTGATTATCTTTAATTTAAATAGATATTCAATAGTTCAATGTCAGAATGTAGGTAGTCGTAAAAATCTTTCCTTTTGAATGAAACTCTTTGCTGTTCAGTTGGCGTAGACGGTGGCGCCTCGCTCTAGATATCGTGTTGGCATTGGCACTGTACGTGTTTCATCCCGCGTGTGTAAACAGGTGAATAAATCAGCTACTCTGTCATATTTATGGATGACGCGTATCTTGAGCAATGTGTTTTCCTCCGGCCCATCAAGCGGGACTCAAAGTCGCGTATTTTCTGTTTACGCCGCTTTGTTGTTGGGTCTTGTTGGAAATTATGGGGGTATGTTTTTTTGGGACTGTAAGGGCGTACTATAAAGTGAAGCGAATAATAACTTACTGTTTGATTTAGGTTAATTCGGATATACCTACTTACTTAGGCTGGGATTTTACCAACAAAAAGTAATGCGAAAATAACTATCCCGGGGATAATTTGTATGACAAAACAAGTTCAAAATGAGGTCGTTCTATGAAAAAGTAGAAGATACTCTCGAGTAAAAAGTTACTCTTCGTTGGTAGAATTCGCTCTTAGTAACCAACTTTATTCTACTCTATTGTACAATAAACTGAATACAGACACTTTACAATGAAAAAACTAATCAAGCAGGTATGTGAAATATCAATCAACTATTAACTGGTTCACTCTCAGAAGCACACCGCATCGGTCGAACAAACGAACAATGAAGAACAATAGATAGACGAGAGGGTTAAGAGCTCCAAATAGAGTGTCTTTAAAATAAAATATACTTATATAAAATGTAACCGTGACGGCAAAAACATAAACATCCAGAACTCGGGATTGTTTTTCGTTCGGAAAACTAAATTACACACTATTGAATTACAAATGCACACTCAACAATTGAACTGAAATCCTTGGAGATTCACTGCTGACAACATGCACTGGCCTAGATGCATGAATAATGTTCGACCTGCTTAATCGGTTCGCTCGCGTTAAATCACACGCGGGCGAAGACACACTAACAACAGCGAACAATAGATGTGCGAGTGTGAGAGTTAACAGTTGACTCTAGATAGACAAACAAATAGGGGTCTGCAGGTAGAACAATAATTCCTTCTTGAAGGTTCTAGTGGAGATCTGATTCCTAAACCGACAATCAATCTAGGTTCGTACCTATTAACTCGGGGTTCCGTACCCGAAGGGTGCCAAACAGGACCCTATTGTACGAAGTACTATTATCTCTTCTGTGCCTATTGTTAAGACGCCCCACTAGGCGAAAACAGCCTTAAGAAAAACACAAATCGCTTGGATTAGATGGACGACTTTTAATTTTGTTTGGTGAAAATATCTGGAATTAACAAAAAAAAACAGCTAAATGAAAATACCCTTATGGTCATAACACAGACGTGTTTTGAGGCCTAAAAATTTATTATTAAAAATAAAATCTTAAAATATTTTTATTTTACTATGAAAAATCCCATGCCTCATATTTTTAAAAATAGAGCTGGTACAGAAATTTCACTGACAGATTTGCAATCCTCATTCAAAACAAGATTGATATCATGTATCATATCATAACCCAATCATCAGAAATTGAAATGAAATGAAATAATAATTTATTCAGAAAAAATATACATTTAAACTTGTTATTTACATTGTAAAGAACAAGGGATGATCTCTACTCCCTAAAAAAGGGCAAGCCCTGTTGTGCAGTGTAATGTATCTCATGAACAGTTATAGAGGGTTGAAATTTTCACAGAATAGCTATACATCTGTTGACGCTACAGCATAAATAATGTGACCTACAGGAAATAATACAGGGATAAGGATGTCCCCAAACTTCCCATACAAGAAACGTGTTGTTTTTTGGACTTTTGTTTGTACAGGAGCTCGGAACACTTAGTGTGGAAGTCAGACTCGCAATGATAAAAAATAAATTTTCACCATTTCGAAAAAACCATCCAATTATTAAAATTATCAATAATTCTTTAATTGATTTACTGATTTTAATATAACCATTTAGGACAATCGTAGTAACGATGGTATAGTTTTCGGCCTAGACATTCAAAGCTTCAAATAAATAAACACTTACATGTCAGCTTACCCACAAGTTTTATTATAGATCAAATGATTATGTACCTATATTATTATCGATTTTAGCTACGAATACAGAATTGTTGTTTATTCACAAATGCCGAATACATAACAAAGCTGTCAGTTTCAAAGATGAAACGAAAATATCACAAATCCGAGAACACGAACAAATTCATTATTTGTTTCCTCTGCCGCTCAAACAATAGCCAGTTACAGGCAGAAATATAAAAAACACAGGATGTCATGAAACATGACATAACAATAACATAATATTAAAAATACAGGCACATACATTGCTTCTGATCCCACACTAGATACTGTGTCGTAAAGTTAGACATTAGACGATTGTCCAGCAAAATGCCCATCTTTAAAAAGTTATTCCAGCAGTTTGGGATACTTTCTGAATCCACAAAAAATATGTATTATAAAACAGTCCCTTAGCTAAAAATTTAGTGTTTGAAAACATCATAATGTCATTAAAAACTATATAAAAAAATAATAACCTAATAGTTGTTTTTTACCTAAAACGAGTTATTCCAGAAGTTCTACAAGAAACGCTGATATAATTCTTATGTGTAAAAATTGGTTATCAAAATATCTAAAAATTTAGTGTTTAAAATTTTAGAAATCATCAGCGGTTTTTGTGTAATTTGGAAAAAACACACTTTTAGGGTTCCGATCCTTAAAAGGAAAAAAGGAACCCTTATAGGATCACTTTGTTGTCCGTCTGTCTGTCTGTCTGTCTGTCCGTCCGTCTGTCCGTCCGTCTGTCACGACCCCTTTTCTCAGGAACGCGTGGAGGTATAATGTTGAAATTAATATCGATTACTCAGGTCTATGGTCCCTTGGGGCTGTGAAAAAATTAAACTTCTAGGTCCACGCAATCAAAACATACCGCGATATTATGTCATAATTTTGCTGGATTTGTATGAACTCGCGTGGAACTCGCAAGGGAATCAAAACCTATAGGGTACTTCCGGTTGGCCTAGGGTCATGAAATTTGGAATGTAGGAAGGTCTTATAGCACAAGTTAAGGAAGAAATCCGAAAACTGTAAATTTCTGTCTGTCTGTCTGTCTGTCTGTCTCACCGTCTGTTAAGACTTTTTCTCAGAAACGCATTGCGGTATTAAGTTGAAATTAATATCGATTACTTAAGTCTGTGAACTCTTAAAGTTGTGAAAAAATCAAACTTAAAGGTCAACGCAATCTAAAGATACCGCATATGTCTCAATTTTGCTGAAATTGCTGATATTCGCAAGGGAATCAAAACCTAGAGGGTACTTTACGTTGACCTAGAATCATGAAATTTGGCACGAAGCAAGGTCTTATAGCACAAATAAAGGGAAAAATCTGAAAACTGCAAATTTCTGTCTTTCTAAAAAATATTCAATTTCGTTTACATGGATGACATCACACTTTAGTTTTTTATGTGGAAACCTAATTACACGTGTTACGCTCTTCAAGTGTGATCGGAACCCTTGGTGCGCGAGTCCTACTCGCACTTGGCCGGTTAATTTGCACTTTCGCACTTTTCGCGCGGTCGTAAGTGTCGCGCTGCAGTTTACGCCATTATTTGCTTTATTTTATAAATTTTCTTTTATGATTTGTGAAAATTTCCTCCACCACAAACCCAGTTGCTAATTTTAGCGTTACCAGGCGCCTCATGGACTTTTTATTATACCTGGACAGCGCACTGGCAGATAAACGCTGTCTGTCTGTCCGTCCGTCTGTCCGTCATCGGGTCCTACACAGCACGCACGTAATAGCTAGAAAGTTGGAATTTTCACAGAATAATAGATAAAATGTATTTTTCACTTCTTATCCTCGTAAAGTTCGTCTTTATGTCGGGTATAGCCAGCATAAAATCAAATTTTATGTTCTAGGGCATAAAGTAAAATCTTCGTCTAAATCTCAGACTCTGACAAAGGTCATCAGGTAAACAGCCACATACACCTATGCTAAGTGCCACTGCCGGCGGCCAGAGCCGGCTGCGGAGGCACGTCCAAAAAAAAAGTTTAATGGCGGGAAGTCCTTATTTTTTCTCGGTAATTTCAATTTGCAATTATTTCATAATATTTGATTTTTTTGCAATATTTCTGAAATGAAATGAAATGAAATGAAATGAAATGAAATGAAATGAAATGAAATGAAATATATTTATTGTATTGTATCTTATTTCCTAATTATAATTATGGCTCTAACTCCCAAACTAGGGCGACCTGTGTGTCAGGAGCTAGAGGCCATACGGAACATAGTTTATTGCTTATAGCTATGTAGGAACATTGTACAAAGGCAAAGTTGAGGCATAATTTAGAAACAGAAATAACTATTACTCACACTAGAGAGTATTCTATAATCAATAGATTACAGAATATTCTCTAATGTTGTATAGTCTAAACTATTTAGCCATACTATCAGTAGCTTTTTAAATTCATAGTTTCTTAGGGTACTAATGTTTAAATTTATAGTCTGTTTTTGTAACAAGTTGTAAATACGAACCGAAATATAAGAATATTGTCTTTGTGCAAATTCACTTCTAACATGAGGCAGTGGGATTTTCTTTGTTCTATCGTTTTTAATGACTAGTAGGGGGACCACGAGTTGATGATATCTTCTGAGACATTGGTATACAAACAATTTTCTGACACTGAGTATAGATGCTACTTTATAGACTACACTAGTTTCGTATCTGCGGGGCAGAAAGAACATCACTTTTAGAACAGCTCGGTGTGCTCGTTCAAGCTCCAGCATGTGTGTTTTGCAAGCCCCACCCCAAGAGATAATCCCATACCTTAATATACATTGGCATAGGGCATTGAAGGTTTGTAGTACAAGCTGTGTATCTGCAACATGGCGCAGTGTGCGGAAAACAAATATGAACTTTCTTATTCTTCCTGCCAACAGTGAAATGTGGTGCTTCCACTTTAGATTTTCATCTATCTGTAGACCTAGGTATCTGATGACGTTGACCCTACTTAGTATTTTACAATTGCAGTTGTAATCAATACTAATGGATCTGTTACATGGATAAGTGTGTAGTATTAAGTTAAGGTCGGTAGGGCTAGTAGCTTTAGTTTTACTGAAGCAAATATATTTTGTTTTACTGGTGTTCAGTGACAGGAGACTATCTTCCAGCCAAGACGATACTTGTTTCATTCCATTTTCAGCGGCCAGTCTAACAGCTTCCCAAGAAATATCGTGGAATAGTAGAACCGTATCGTCGGCAAACATTGTTACATCGGCATTGTGCACGGTCATGTCACAGAGCTGGTTTATGTACACCAGAAATAGTGTAGGACCTAACGTGCTACCCTGGGGGACGCCATAGGAGCAGAATTCGTCAGAACTTTTTTGACCATCCACGAGGACACACTGAGTTCTGTTAGTCAGGTAGCTTTGGAACCAAGTGGCTGCAGCTCCTCTTACTCCTAAATTGTTTAGGCGTGTTAGCAAAATGGGGATTGATACGGTATCAAATGCTTTTTGTAAGTCGAGGAAAAGTCCTATACACCGTTCGCCTTGATCAAGGTACTTAGTTATATTAGATGTGACCTTTACGACCGCATCTTCTGTTGAGCGGCTCCGCCTAAAGCCGTATTGGTTATTTGAAAGAAGTTTATTACTCTCTAGATAGTTAGTCAATCTTTTGTTAGTTATCTTTTCTACAATTTTTGATAATATGTTCAGAACAGATATTGGCCTATAATTACTGGGTAAAGATTTGTCACCGGCCTTATGAATGGGAGTAACAACAGCTTTCTTAAGGATCTCCGGGAATTGTCCACTAAGAAAGCTAAGGTTACATATGTATGATATCGGATGGGACAAGGCGTCGCTGAAGTATTTAAAGATTTTTGTCGGGATTTGATCCCATCCTGGTGAACTATTGGTTTTAAGTCCGGATATTATTCGTCTAATTTCTGTGGGGTCCGTCGGCGTGAGCATCATGGACGTAGCCGGTCCCTGTGAGGTAGATGATCTGTTTGCTAGTTCAGTATCTGTTAGATTAAGTTTATGCAGTATAGAGTTAGCTAGTTCGCTACCTATTGATGTAAAGTAGCGGTTCACTGTATTAAGTGACTCCATAGGAGAATCTTTTATAGTCAGTAGTTCAGTTGGTACAATTTTTTTACTAGTGAAATGGCAGATATCTTTTATTATTTTCCATGTCTCCCTACTATTACCTAAACTGTTTTTAAGTTCTTTACTATAGTACATTCTTTTTAGAGTTTTTATGACTTTATTGCAGGTGTTGCGGTAGGTAGTGTATCGTTTTCTTATTTCGTCATCACTCTTATGTAATTGTGATTTTTTGTGCAGTTTATCTCTTAATCGTATCGATCTTACTACTCCTACAGTAATCCAAGGCTTTAGAGGCTTTTTCCTATTGGATAACTTTTTAGTTGTAGTGTTTTTTTGTATGGTTTCCTGTAGTCTACACACCAATATATTAGCTGCCTCATCAACACTACCAGTCTGATATAGGTCCTCCCAACTTTCATTTTTTACTGTAGCGCCTATTAGATCCATATTTATTGTCACCCTACTGTAGGTAACCTTGTTATTAGTATAGTTACTATTTGTGTGTAAAAGTAGCATTATAGGGCAGTGGTCAGTAAACTGTTCAAATACTACAGTTTGTGATCGATAGCATGTCTTAATCATAAAATGATCGAGACATGCATTTAACCTTGTAGGTATGTTAATACCCTGCAGAAGACCATATGAAGCTAGTAGGTGAATGTAGTCAGCAGCATAGCCACAGATATTGTTAGGCATTATGTCTAGGTTCATATCTCCAGTCAGAACAATATGTGGCGTATTTATGTAATCTAGCAATGTGCCCAATGAGTCTATATAATCAGCAGGATTAGAAAAGCAAGGTGGCCGGTAAGTACAGATAATGGAACAATTATTACTTACTGTTATGTGTAGGCAGTTGCCATTTACAATATTAGGCTCTGTTACCTGGACATTTGTTATGTTTTCTTTAATATACACAATAACACCATCATTCTGGTTAAAGCTATTTTTGGTATAGTGGGCTATAAAACCATTAACAGCGGGAAAACAGGATGAGCCATCAGTCCAGCATTCCGTTAAAACAATTATATCAACATTGACGTCTAACCTCGATAGAAACACTAAAAACCTATCAAAATTGTGGTTTACACTTCTTATGTTAACTGTAACGATACAAAAAGGAACATGATTATTGTTTAATTTTAGTAGTTGTCTGCATGATGAGGGATCATTCGCTTTTAGACATTGTATGACACCGGTATTATCTATATCATCGGCTAAATCAATATTTATCGAGCCGCCTGTAAAAAAGTACCTTGTATATATTCTTAGTAGATAATTAAATACTATGGCCTAGAACAAAGATTTAAGAAAGTCAATATCCTTGATACAGAATGTCTTTGATTTTTCGGATTTACGCATGAAAACTCGTCCAGACTTGATCCAGACAAATCTATACTGTTTGTCCTTCGCCGCCTGTCTAGCAAGATAATGAAGTTCTCGGTTATGGGGGGTGAGATGTTCTGCCACATAGACTTCCCTCTTCTCTCCACCCATGCCCAGGTGGTTGGAAGACAGTTTATTTGTTGCATTGGACCTATTAAATGACTTGACTGCCTCCAGGAGCGAGTCCCGCTGCTGCGATGTCTTGAGTTGAACAACAATTGGCCGTGGACGAGTACTGTCTGTTTTCACTTTGGTTGTCCTAGCACATTGATGGACTTCATTGTCTAGGAGTTCAAAGCCCACTGTCTTCGCAAGTTGATGTATGATGGTTTGGAGGTTTTCTGCTTGGTACTCGGGGACACACTGGATTTCTAGGTGAGATTGTAGTGCTTGTTGTTCCATGTCTGACATTCTGTGTTGAAGATCAATTGAGATTCTTTGTAGTTTGTCATTCTCTTTTTTTAACATAATGATTTCTTGAGTGTTTCCATTTACCTCTGTTTTTATATCATCATATTGTTTACCGATGAAGTCCATTGATGCCTGGAGTGAAGATATTTCTGCTCTCATATCTCGCAGCTCAGCCTTTATTGTTAGCATTTCGGTACGCAGCGTTGTTCTGATAGTTTCGGTAATATCACTCAGTATAGAACTGCGTAATTCACTGTAATCTTGGTCGGGCGAGTGACGAAGGTCCACAACAGAGTCTTTACGCGACTGCTGTTTCTTGTTTCTGTTGTTTACCCAGTTTTCAGACGGAAGTGAGGTACGTACCGGTGTATGATCACGGTTATCTCCTCTAGACACATTACGGCACGATGGGCACTGCCAGTTGTTCGGCTCACGAATATCATTATTTCTCATGCCCAGACATTGGTAGTGATAAATCTCTGGACAACAGCTACATTTTACTGCATCGTCATCAGCAACTACCATTTGACAGCCGGCGCAGTTTGACATGATGGTTGGTAGGTTTCGTAAATCGGACCGTGTATGGAACGGTTATCTGTGGTATCCCTTTGCGCGGAGCGGAGAAGTGCGTTGCGTATAACGAATCACACGCACAGACAAATAACCGTTTCTATGAGGTTTCTATGTTTAGCACTTGATATTTCACAGTAAATACAACTTTCAGTAGAAGAATTTCACTATTAACACTGACTGCACAACGTAAATAAGGGACGCTTTGATAATTTGGGTTCAGAGAACTACTTTTTGCTAGTGAAAAATAATAATTTGTACGGAGTGACACAAAAACACTGTTACTGAATCGGCGTTCCGTCTGTTCTGTTTAATTTCCTCACAATCGAAGTGAAAAGCAGAGTGTATAACTCGTACATAAAACCCATTTTACCCGAGACCCCGAGCCGCAGGCGTGCGTTTTATGCCCTTGTTGTACAATCTACTATTTTATGGCAACCCATGTGTGGTTTTGGTATTGAATTAGAAATTACGGTTTAGATTAAAATGGTTAAAATATGTTAAACCTTGTTAAATATGATGTTAACACGCTGTAATACCGTATTGACACACGTATACTGAAAATTCTATTGTGAGGGAAGAACATGTAATTTTCCTTTGTTATTATAGGAATTCAAAGATCGTTCGTTTTACATCCCGTCGTGAGTCGTGTACCATTTTAACGTAGTGCGTTACAAAATTCACTACGTGTGTTATCTATTGCCGCACAACAGCAAAAAAGAAAACGAGCAAAAAAAGTGGTCCCCATACAAGAAACAGGTTTTTTTACTTTTTATTGCAGAACCCTCCATGGGAAAGTCCGACTCGCACCGATTATTTAGTCATTGCTGTTATAAAACTTGTACCTATCCAGTTTCACTGGCAACACCCTGTATTCCAACTATTCCAACTAACCGGTATTGCGCTTGACCTAAAGTTTGATATCACGGAAAAACAGCAAATCCGCGTAGTTCCATTCCATTTTGAAATTGCTTCCTCATTTATTGCATGACAGGGACAGAAATCGAACTACACTCCGTTTTTCGCATTGGGAAATTGAAAGAGTAATCCGAACTATCTATACAGACAGCTGCGATCTGTTCGATTGAGCTCACAACAATATAATTTCATTTCTACTGTGAGAAAAGACTGCCACTGGTTATATTCCGAATAATTTCAAGGAATATGAACATTTATACAAGTATTTTGACCCCACACTAGGATATCCTGTGCCGTGGCCACCAGAAACAGTGAGATGACAAACTTACATTTAAGAGAAGAATTAAATTTTTATTAATGGAGGTCTGACAACTTGATTAATTTCGCCGAAATCACGTGTTCTTATTTTTTTATTTGTTGATTGATGGCACTACCCGAGAAGGATAATTGAAGGGGTAGTTTCCAAGTATTTCCTTCGGACGACGTTAGCATCTGCCTTTTAAAACATCCGTTAATGTACTTAAGATAAAACTATAAAAGTACTCGTATTTCTTAATGGAAACTATAATAGGCATCACGAAAGATTTTGAAATCCTCTGCCATAATGTGGGTACACATTTACTCTTTACGAAAATAACTTTATTCCGGTAATAAACTAAAGTTTAACGAAGTTTAAAGCCATTTTTCTAATAATTTGTAACAGTGTGCGAAAAAAGCTCTCAGGCATCGGCTTTGATGTCACGCATAAGTAAACATGTCAATGTCCAAATGAGTAATCAGCATTATAAATCAGATGATGTTTACATTGTCATGACGTCATGCAGCGTCGCTATGATTCCTGTTTCGATCAAAATGGCCGAATGCAGTATTTAAATTTTTCGTTTTATTGAAAATCATATTAATCTCAATGTTTTTAATCAAATTAAATAAGTGTTTAAATACTTTTAGTATTTTCCCTTAGAATCATTAAATATTTGATTATTTATTTGATACAGTCGTCAGGCCTATTGTACTTACTATCACTATTTCAGAGCGGCTATCCACAGGGCTACTAGTTTTTAGGCTTCCGATCCTTAAAAAGAAAAAAGGAACACTTATAAACAACAAAGTGCCGGCCGTCTGTCTGTCCGTGTGTCAAGACAAGACCTTATCAAGAAAGAACGCGTGGACGAAGCATGCTGAAAATATCAATTGCTTATGTCTGTGGTCTTATAGCTGTGAAAAATCAACCTTCTAGTCATCAACCGTCTTATCATGATATATATTTAGAATCCATAAATTATATTCTTTCATATAAATATGGTTTTAGCTTGGTTCATGACTATTTCGAATAAAGTACCAACTGTCTAGGAAAAAGTACACATCTCCTTTCATGTCTTTCTGCAAAAATATGTAATTTGGTCTGCCAGTCCTTCTCGCACTTGACCGTTTATTTCTTAAAGTAGGTACTTTAAAGTATGTATGGGCAAAAGCTTCCCCATGTTGCAAACAAAATTCTCTGTCGAGAATCTTGTTCGATCGAGATCGTCCCGCCCGCCATCTCCGTCCGTCCGCCGGTGTCCGTCTTGTGGCACCCGTCTCAGTGACGATGTTCTTCCATCTGTCCGGGTGCATGCGGCAGACATTGCCAGCCCAGTTCCATTTCCAATTTATAATAAATTAAAGGTAATAACGGGAGAGAGGCCTTTGCCCAGCAGTGGGACATTACAGGCTCGTAATAATAATAATAATAAAGGTAATAATATTGTTAAAAGCGCCCGCCCTGTTTCATTTATAATATAAAGTCATAGTAAGTTTGCCTGGAAGACCTTGTCATACTAATGCGCCTAAGTGCATAGAGCGGGCCGCTTGTTAGTGCTGGCTAGCATGCCATTGCATTAACTTTAATTTCTATTTTACTCGTTTAGTGTAGCATGTTCTAACGGTGTTTCAAATAACTTGTTGAAAGTGGGCTCAATCCACATCATATTTTTAACCCGCAGACCCTGACCAAACATTAAAACTTGTCAATAATTGTGCCCATGTGATAACTAACCCGTTTGACAAAAGGCGTGACGCTATAAGTTTTTTTTTTAGTTGTGTGTTGTCAAAGCATTCAAAATTTACATCCTAATAAACTTTACTATTACTATTACTATTACTAATATCTGGCCGCTGAGAGAATGCGATCCTGACACATGTCTATGTCCCTGTATGTCCCGCGCTACTATTCACTCTATTTCACTCCCACAAAGGGGATTGCATCCCAAACTTACATGTGTCAGGATCGCATTATCTCAGCGGCTAGACTATAATAGTGGTTTCCTACTAAATTCATACCAAGGAGATTGCCTTTTCATCAGTGGGTAATTTTATAACAATTACATTTCAATTATCTGCCCATAGCGGCTGTAGTGTTTAGTATTTGCTCGAGGTAGTCTATGGTATTCACTCTCTGGCAACACTGCTGTCAACTGAGTCAGTCGGTGAACGAACCGCCATGTGGTGACATGGTGTCTTGTAGAATGGTATCAATTTGTATCTAAGAATAAACCGTAATGATCACAACGAGAGACACAGAGTTTGAATTCTACAGCGGCTACTCTCACTGACGAGAGGGGAGAGGTTTTTCTGTAAAGTCGGTTTACGGACGATAATTTTTTACCTGATAACGTCATAAGAAGCGAAATTAAACCTCGAGGAATTGGGCAACCTCCACACTTACTACTAAAATGTAAACAAAATAAAAAACACAAAAGTAAGCCGCTGTGGGTTTGAACTCAGGACCCTCCGCGCTGTTGAGTCTTGACTAATACGACTCGGCCACCTGCCTAATTACTGCCTGCGACGAAAATAGCTATGTCGATTCGATATACCTGTGCGTTGATACATCAGGCGGAACGTGTCACATTTTCGAACATGCGGCCGGCGTCCATTAAATCGATCAATCAAGACGATATCACGCCAAAAGCTAAAAATAACCTCCACCCTTCTGGGAAAAGACGAGACAATACAAATAGTTTCAGTTCCAATGCGGTTGGCACCAGTTTTAAGACGCGTCCGCCGTCCATGCTAGCCGCCGTGGGATCAATACAGCACAATGTTGTGAAGTACTTAGCTTCCCGTTTAATATTGAGCGCTTCAATGTTATTAACTAGTAGATAATTTAAGATTTCAGTAATTATTTAACTTAGAAATATGTACCTAGCAAATATAACAGGGTGTTGATCTTAGCTTAGTTACGCTTAGCGCCCAACGCTGGCCGTCTGACTAAAAAAACTCAGTTGGTAGTTTTGAAAAATGTTTCTGTTTCGCGGATACTCTAACCAAGTAGTAAAAATACAATAAAGACGCGCAAAAGAGTAGATTTAATGCGATAAATATCTTCTTCTTCTATAAGGGGGTTGAATTGCCTGCATGGCGCCCACATGTGCGGGGCCTTTGTGCACGTCCCCTTCTCCCACTCTCTTATTTCAGCCAACCCAACTCCTGCAAAAGCTGGAGTAGGAGGCCTGGGTGTTCAAGGAGCTCCTGGGTCGATGACGCTTCTCCCAGAATCGCCATCCTGGTTTCAATTTTGGATGGACATGCCAGCAACATGTGCTCGACCGTCTCCTCCACTTCCATGCAACCCCTGCATAGGGGGCTGTCGGTTGCACCTGTAATTGTCAAGTGTTTTTTTAGTGTACAATGGCCTGTTATAAGGCCTGTTAGTATTTTTATTTTGCTGCGTGGCAGCCACAGAACATTTAATAATAGGTGAACCCTTGCACGTATTTGTTCATCTTAGTAGTAGTTAGCTGGAGCGAAGACGGTGGTTTCCGTTCAAAAAATGGAATAGAGCGTTTCTAACCTATTTATTAAATGTTCTGTGGTGGCAGCCTTATTAGGTAGTTAGTAAACCTATGGTTATACTTGTTTATAAAAAGTTTTATGTTTTTACAGTCTTCTCTGCTGGACCACAATTTGTTCTGTTGCTCTAATGTGGCTGATTTAAGCCGCGATAAAAATCTTATCTGAACCTCAATTATGCCCCTATTCGTAAGACGAATTCAATAATACTATAATTAAACTCTCAAGCTTCATTAAAACTATAGGTCCTTTAATAAATAAAACAAAACTGCTCGTTTGTGCGAAAAATGCAGCTACAATGAGATGCAAATGGTCTCAAAGAAATAATGACGTCACTCATTAACCCGCCACCCGCCAGGGCACCCCGTTTCAATCTGATAAAAAGAAGTCTTTGTATATATTTTTTTCATCAGACCTTTTTGTTTTTGGTGTAGAAAACTGGGAAGGGTTGACTGGGGTTCTATAGTACCTCACGTACTATAGAACCCCACGTATATTAACATTATAAATATTACCTACTTATAATTAAATTGTGTAAGTATTCGAGCCACTGTTGTGCGTCCGCTTTGGCCCTGGCAGAATACCAGCGTCACAGATTCGTCTGTGACATTGCTGAGTCAGGGCCATTTCACTGCCGTGGTACAGTCACATAACCACACAGCTGTAGGTACCTACTGTTTTTTGTTGTTATTAATTATGTGTGTGTACCATGTCCAATGAATAAATGAGTTATCTATCTATCTATCTATCTACCTGCTTATCAAAAACAGAAACTAAAACCCTTGAATTGTTGGTCGTTTTTAGGGTTCCGTATCCGAAGGGTGCCAAACGGGACCCTATTACTGAGACTTCGCGCGCTTTCCGTCTGTCTGTCTGTCTATCTGTCTGTCTGTCTGTCTGTCACCAGGCTGTATCTCATGAACCGTGATAGCTAGACAGTTGAAATTTTCAAAGATGATGTATTTCTGTTGCCGCTATAACAACAAATACTAAAAATCAAAAGAAATTTAATATTAAGAGGGGCTCCCATAAAACAAACGTGATTTTTTTTGCTCATTTTTGCTTGATATTGATAATGGTAACAGGTAGACGCTTAAAATGTTCACAATATATTGACTATATAATTTACTTAAAAAAGAAATAATTAAATTAATATTTAGGAGGGCTCCCATACATTATTTTTTTTGCAGTTTTTATAGATAATGGTACGGAACCCTTCGTGCGCGAGTCCGACTCGCACTTGGCCGGTTATTTGTATTTATGACCACTGGGACTAATTTACAATATAGCTGTCGATGTCCCAAATAAAATAAAAATACAGAAAAAATTAAAGCGGTTTTTTGCAACTGAAATAAAAATTAATTCAGTTGCTTTAGGTAGTTGTTATCAAAATCGTTACAAGTTACAAGAAAGGTTTCCTAAATTGATAATATTTCAAAAAAAATAGCAGCTGGTTTTATTATCTCATACGAAAATAGATGGGAAACGATGGGACCCGTATTTTTTATTTTAGTGTTTATTCTTATTTTTAAGTTATAATTCAAGATTTTTAGAGTTACTCAATCTAAAAGGGCGTAAGTACAATGTCAGGATTATAAAACGTTGAACTTTTGCCCGTCATTGCATCAATAAAAAATTAAAATGTCATTATTCTGTCATAATATCACCCCCTGTTCCGAGTCACGCCAAAATCGATTACAGTCCGAGTCAGTTTTGGGCTTTTGGCGATACAAAACGATGGCATCTTAGACGCTGTATTCGATTATGGCGCTGACGGCGATGTCGCGGAACGCACTGTCAATAGGTGTAAATACTCTTTTGTTGTTGTGCAACTTCGTGACAAGTTGACAACCAGCAGTGACAAAATTTAGATGACAGATGACTGACTGACAGTTGCTTTTTTTATTTATATCTAGCCTGTGGAACACATGCCATAAATCCTGACATTGATAATTTGGACAACATTTCAGTTTTTATTATTTAACTCTTAAATTACTGATCTAAAAATTCTGAAAAAAATATCTAAGAGCTCAGAACACTTAAATCTCGAAATGGTTTTCCAATTTTAGTACCTTATCAAAATGAAAGGTTGTCAATTGTGTCGCGAGTGTGTTTTTCATTTTTGTTGTGTTTAATTTTGTGTGTCGCATAAATACTTAATTTGCATTCTCTGTTAGTAATCCTAAAAAGCCAGTAAGAACAAAGCCTCAAATCCTTGCCTCACATAAAACAAACTGGTTTAAAAAACACTTTTCTCTCCACCATAGAACAGCGTTTTCTGACTTCTTTTTAATCTCCCAACACCCCTTCCCGTTCGTGATGCGAATAAGTAAACTCGTTTGTGTAAAACTTTTTGAAATGAAACGGCTCTGCACTGTTTGTGAGAGATGTTGAAAATAATAAGTGACCATTTGTCTGTTAATTTGAATCACGACTTAAATAAATTGAAAGGGAGTTCTATTGTAGGTCTTCCCTCGCTAGGCCTCGTACTGTACTGTACACCTGTAAAAGTTTCATATCTTCTTCTTAGCGTGTAGAAGCAGAGACTATATCCAATTGACTGCGCCTGCGGGGGAATGCGGCTCGCCAAACGTTTGTTGTATTCAACAAACGTTCGCATACGCAACCTATGTACGATGACGGGCCTCCAGGCAGTTTCGCAGCGGCTGACCAATCACAGCTCTCTTACCTCGTCCCCCGCCGCCCGTAAATTGGTGAATTGTGTATCAAAGGAAAATGTATCTATGCGCTTTCCACTGGATAAGTGCTCCCTGTGTGGAAGCGTGGCTGCGACCGCGTGAATTTCCCATACAAACGTAATACAAAAATGATTTGAATTTGAGAACTAGTTCAAAGCATTTAGACTGTTAATCGGATTTATACACTGTGTACGCAGGTTCCTGTTCTGTGTACCAGGGTTCCTCTTCAAACAATTAAAAAATATTTTTAAGTATTTTGAATAAGAACCTTGGTATACGACCAGGAACCTGCGTAGATAGTGTATAATCCGATTAACAGTCTAAATGATTTGAACTAGTTCTCAAATTAAAATAATTTTTGTATTACGTTTGTATGGGAAATACACAAATATTCTATTATATTCTATTCTATTATACATATAAATTTTAACAAATATTCAGATACCATGCCAAATACAAAGTTCAAACACGACCACAGAGTGTAAAGCCACGCCAGGTTCACTTCAAACAAATCAGCGTGAACAGCCGCACACACACAGCTAAATTGCATTCCGTATAAGCACGCGCCGCCACACCCACACATTGCCGAATCTCGCGTCCTTCGCGTGCTACGAGACAGGGCTATGCAAGCAATGCATGCGACGAGTCAACGTCATTCGTCCGGCCGCCGCGGGCGGCACGTGTTAACTTAGCGGCGCTAAGCGACAACCCTAGCCGTCTGAGCAAGAGTAGGTATAGTTATCATGCGAACAGGGGCCTAGTGAACTTACTATTTCTTATTTATACTATGGTAAAGCTATGTATGCTGCGCACTACAAACACCGACACTATGATAGAAACGAGAAGGGTAACAAATAACAAAGGAAGGTTAAGTCTTGTGTACAAGGGATCTTTTCCGAATACATTTTCACACTCGCCCGAACTTGAATCAATTAGTTTTCGAATCAACTCGCTCGTGACGACCCGGAACCTGAATTGTCACAGTCGAGACACCAGCGTTTATCAGTCTCACAGTAACGTTACTTCTCTGACTTTGTGAAAAAACGAAAAATTATATTTCAGTTTTATTGTACACGCAGGTCTTCCCCCGTTCAACCATCTTACTCTACCAAACGTCGTTTGCTGGAAGAGTAAATGTAGGAAATTAATTTCCCCACCGAGGGGCACAGGCTTTTACCCGGATCCGAGTAAGATTGAGCCATACTCCACTACGCTGGCTCAGTGCGGGTTGGTGGAGGGTTGATGCTGGAAGAGATAGGAGATAATTTTGTAAACAAGTATGATTTATTTTGTGCTAAAAAGAATTGATGAATTGGTAATATGAAAAGTAAGTACTTACAGTTCTCGTTACGTGAAATTACACTGAGTGACAGGGATGGGATGTGTTTGCAATGGCTCAGTCGCACCCGAAAGTATAGGAATATACACATGCTATCCTTGTCACTCACTGTCTTTTTACGTGACGGGAACTGTATTGTATAGGGTGATTATGAAACCCCTAGCTATATTTCAAGGGGTTGTTGGGGACATTATTCTGAGCAACTTTCACTGAGAAACCGATTTGATCAGAGCAACTTTATGTTTCACTTCCCAGTACATTTTGGCCTGATTTGGTCAGCTGATTTGGATGGAGAAGTGAAAAATAAAGTTACTCTGATCAAATCGGTTTCATAGTGAAAGTTGCTCAGAATGATGTCCCTAACAAAGTTGTTTCTCATTTTGCGTTAATTCATTTACGCCTTGTATTCCACACTCACTAGAGTGGATTGTCGGACAGGGGCTCCTATGCATAATCCTACCCATCCGCATACACTATACTGTACATACTTAACTCGTACCATTCGCCCTCGGGGCTGAAGACCGGATCTCTGTACCGGACACCGTCGTTAAGTGCTAGAATAGCCCTCCAAGCATCAGACCTTCTTATAAGAGAAATGTGGAGCAGAATCGCCAATAAAGGCCATAGAATCGGGTCCTGAATTGAAATTGTGGCTATAGAATGATGGAAAGTTAGGAATTTCGGTTGAAAAGGCGTTTTCGATTTCATTCATGAAAGTAAAATAGTTATTTTCATGATTTTACTGTCTTCATTCAGTAATACCTATAACTGTCATCAATCACAATCACACACCCTCTCACACACCCTCACATACACATACACACCCTCAAATAAATATACCTCAATAATTAATGTTTTTTAAATACATTAGTATGATATACCTCTCTACTGTTGCAGTGCCCTATGGACAGGGTCCACAAACAGTTGTATCTTGATTTAAGAGCAAATTTGAATGGAAGCAATAAACGTAATTCTAATTCTAATTTAATTCATCTGTGTACATAATAAAAGGTTATCCTATAATACTAAGAAAATGTGAACCATCAAAAAGCCTCAGCTTTTTATGATAGTGTTTTTTACATGACAATATCAATTCAATTCAATTCAATTCAATTCAAAAAAAATATTGACCATAAAATCATACATATTACTTAGTCAACGTCAACAAAATATTAATATTTTTGTATACTACCGCCCGTTCGGAAGTTGTGGGCTTAGGGATGGAGCAAAGAAGGGCAAGAAACCTCCCCCGTACCTCTTTTAAAATACCAGAGCCTTAAAAATACAATGTTATGATTTCTACTTAAGTCTAAGGAAATACACCGAGGAGAGACGTACTGACTCAGTCCATCGCCCCTCTTTGGATTTCTGTGCGCTGAGATGGTAAAGACCATGCAGTTTTGTCATCTAAATATTCTTTTACACTGTAATAAGACTTCTTCAATAGGCCGTTTTTGACATAGTTTTTGAAACTCCTTTCTGGTAGGTCCGTTGCTTCATTAGGTATTTTATTATAAAAACTAACACAATACTCCCATAAAACATACATCAAGTCGACGAGATGTGACTCTATGAGACAAAATATTTGAGTACCGTGTGGATTGGTGCTATAAAAGGATAGGCCGATACTGAGCAGTCGGTCAAAGAAGCTTAGCTCAACAACACAACAGCGTCACGCCTTTTCCCATAGGGTGTCAGAGGCACAACTGTACCCACATTTACAGTCTTCACAAAATAAATGTCGCGGGCTGAGTTCAAGAGGCACCTACTGCTACAGCTCACCAAAAGCGATGACGAATACAGTGTATAGGTATAGCTATAATGAGTAAGCAGCTTGGTATATCGCCTTATGATGTCTCTCCTAGCCATAACAGTTGCATCATCATCTCTCACTTACACTCACACGCACACATAACCTCACACACGACGACAAAACCCTACACACACTTCCCTCTCCTCCCCTCCCGTCCCGTCCCGTCCAATATCTTATGTATATCACCCCTACCAATCATGTCTGGCCTATAAAATATAAGTCATTAATTGGCAGGATAACTCAGTCTAATAGTTATCCTGCCTATATTCAACTGTTTTTGTGCTGTTGACTTTGTAAATTGTAAATAAATAAATAAATAAATAAATACATAACTAAATAAATAAAATAAAAGGCCGTTTCGACAGTTCACGCCCATGAAATTTTAACCCCTAACGCGTAGGTAATTGTAGTATGGTCGTACATGCAATAGGCTAGATGTTAGAGTGAACTACAACATAATGTACGTAGTGCTGTGTTAGCATTAAGATAGGTATATAAGTACACACATAACCAATAAACGGACTTCGATTACCGACATCTATCTTTCAATACACCTTCCTATATTTCATGGCGACCTTGCCTTGAGCCACAAGAATCTACTGACTACTCCGAAGAAGACCTTGCCAGGCCAGCCTACTTCTCGCGAGGTAGTGCTGTGCCGAATGGCAGTAAGAAGGTTTTAAAGAAGAAACCAAGAGGAGATCATGAAGACCACCACAACGACCACGCGCTTCAACGGTGATTGCCCATGTTACACGGTGCATCACAACAACGACGTCAACATCGCCGTCGTTCAACACAACAAGACGACGTAATAGAAGAAAATGAACATGTACGAGTGAATCCCGATTTTTATGAAGTTTTACTGCGACCGGACGGGGAGTTCAGGGGTTTCCCGTCTCGTTTGAAGATTTACTGCGACCGGACGAGGAGTCAGGGTATCCCGACTCGATCAAAAGGTATCCAGGGTTATCCCGGTCCAGCTCAAGAAGATGACTACTAGGTGCATCTTCGTGCAATATCCAGTATCAACGTGCGTCACGTCCGCCCAGCTGTCGTCATCACCATCCACGCGACGATGACAAGCAACGAGCGACCTACTTCGACGAAATGTTGTACTGTGAGTTAAATTAATTAATAATTTCAGGCAGAATTAGGAACGTAGATAAATTTTTTAATCATAGTTTTATCTAACATATTTTGTAATACCTAGTGTCACAGTCAATGAGTAAATATTTGGTAAATTCATAATCATTTAAAATCAAAGTAAAGTTAAAAATAGCATACGAGTTAGGTATTGCTAATACAATGCATTCCGAGTTGAATGACTGCAGAAAAATTTCTAGGTCAAGTGGAAAATACCGACGACCTAATGACAATTGAATAGAGAGATTTAGAGTAAATGAATTAATAAGTAAATAATATTTATTTTTGTGTTTCGAATTAGAAAAGTTTAAGGATCGGTACATAGTAGGATATAGAAATATGAGATAGGGAACTATTCCTTCTAGTCATACAGACAGATTGGAGGCCATTGCCTTAAATTGTAGTGGCTCTATTCTCTATTATACAGGTGCACAAAATAGGTGGCCTGATATGCCAATGTGTAGGGTGACCATGCCCACAAGATGAAAATATGATATGTAGTGCAGGGTGACCATGCCCACAGGATGTATAATGTATGTAGATAAAGGGTGTAGAGTTACAGCCCTAGGAGAATTATGTTCTTGACCATAGTGTGGACTGTCGTGCCCTCGGTGGAAGACTTAATTATTAGAAGTAGTAAGGCATTAGTAGAAAAAGTGTAAAAGAGTAGAATGATGAATGATCGAGGACATGAAAGGTTAAGGAGTTTTGACTAACAAGTGGATTCATCACCCAAATGTTACGATAGATCTCACTTCCCAGAGTTCATAATGGCAGTAATCAGAGTGATGACTGAGAGCTACAGGATGCTCAAAATGGGTTAAAAACCAAAAGTGTAAATGTGTGTTTGGAAAATGTGTATGAATGTGGAAAATGTACCGATACCACGATAGGAAGATTTCAGGTAAATTGCATTCACATTTTAATATACATATATTATTAATTTTTTCGATTGATTTAAAAATTTACGTGACACTTGGTAGGTAATAATTTTTCTTTTCAAGTAAATAAATTAATGAGTAAATAGAAATGCAGGTTCATTACTTTATGAAATGTAATAATTACTTTAAAACAGGGAAATATTCAGTTAAAAATAATTTTTGTGTAAATTAATAAATATTATTAAAGTTTAGGAAATGAATTATAGGATCACTCTGTACATGTTGTGTTGTGTTGTGTTGTGTTGTGTTATGTTATGTATGTTGTTTCGATATTATGTTAAGATTTTAGAATACAAATGTAATAGTTTGAAAGAATAAAGATTTTAAAATAGTAGTAGGTATATTACGATAAAAAAAAATTGGTTTCAGATATTTAGATGTTCGTTTTTTCTTTTTCAGTATATAAAGTGTTTCGATTTATAGGATTTTTACAAAATTAAAATGTATAAATTGTGTTTTTTTTTTGTTTAGGATAAAATGAATTACTTTTTTTTCATGAGAATAGGAGTAACTAATTAAAAGGTATTTTGATGTGTTTATTCGTTTTAATAGGTGAAGTGGTATTGAGTTTATAATGTGTTTTCAAAATTAAAAATGTATAAATTGTTATATTTTATTTTATTGATTTAACAGTTATTATCCAGGAAATTAATGATCTTTAATTACATGTTTTTCAGCTATAAATATGTGTGTGTGTATCTTATAGGAAAATAAAGTGTACCTATTTCATTCAAAATTAATTTTCAAGACAGGTAATTAGCAATTATCTAGGTCATTATTTTGTTCAAGTATTGTCCATAACATACAGCAATCTAACACTAGGAAACTTGTCAGCATAATTACAATAACTCCGTCTTGCATTTTTGTTTGTAACAATGGATGTAGGTAGAGTAGGATTTCACAATATTGTAATGCAAGTACTATCATACCTTTTAAGTTTGAAAAATAACTTCTTTGTTAAAGAAGTTATTTTTTTTTTCGCTACCCCGAGGGTGAAGGAAGTTAAAGGGGAGGTGTAGTATGGTCGTACATGCAATAGGCTAGATGTTAGAGTGAACTACAACATAATGTACGTAGTGCTGTGTTAGCATTAAGATAGGTATATCAGTACACACATAACCAATAAACGGACTTCGATTACCGACATCTATCTTTCAATACACCTTCCTATATTTCATAATAGAAGCGGTTTTCCTAGAACTTGTACGCTTTGCTTGTACGCACCAGTTGGGGTGTACCACCTACGCATCAGGGGTTAAAACTTCATGGGCGTGAACTGTTAAAACGGGCCTTTTATTTTGTGAAGACTTTAGTCAGGTGATTCAAGCCCCTAAAGCAAAAATTATTCTCGTTTATCGTTCAGAGGTCCAAACCCTAAACCCCCATACTTTTCAGACCACATCTCCGCTGCAGGACATTCTAAAAGGTAAGCATTTCATAATTTATTCATGAAAAATATTGTCATGGAAATTCATGAGCTGCTGTGCTCTCTCATTTTGGCGTCAAGTTTATTGCATAATAATATAATAATTCATCACGCTGCAGAAAAGACAACAACAAAGTGAGACGCAAACCATAAACCACCAAACTCATAAAAATTTGTTTGTTTATAAAAGTAACAAAAGAACATTAATTACGGCACAGTTGTCTGTTTTGTAACGCTGTTGATTTCCTGAATAAATAAATAAATAAATAAATACGATGTGTTAGCCCCCTTTCACAAACATCCCGTATATAGGCATAACTAGATGTATGTTTTTGTAAAAATCGGTCAAGTGCGAGTCGGAATCGTACAAGAAGGGTACCGTACCATCGTACAACACAACTTAAGCACCCAAACTAAAATAAAATTAAAAACATGGCTCTTGTATGGGGACCCCCTTTAATTTGTAATATCTCTCGTATTTTTCAGTATTTGTTGTTGTTGCGGCAACAGATATACTCATTCTGTGAAAATTTCAACTTTCTAGCTATTACGGCACGTGCTCTAGGACCCGCTGACGGAGGACGGACGGACAGACGGATAGCGGAGCCTTATTGACCGAGCGAGCGAAGCGAGCGAAGCGTCTCCGTTTCAGGTTTGGGCAAAAATGCTTTCGTATGTCCGGTTGTTCTCCTCTACAGGTCGCATTTATGAACCGATTCTCGTGAAATTTTGTGAGCAGGTTGGAAAAATAAATAGAATTTTTTACTCGAGCCAGTTTTTAGATTTTTTTCAAAATGGCGGAGATATGGGGTTTTAAAATGTAAAAAAATCGCTACAACCCAAACGGCTCGATGGATATTAACAAATGAGGTGTCGTTGGATTCGTAAAGACCATGAGAGTGAAACAGACTATATAATTTTGGTAAAAAGTCAATAGGTTGTATTAAAGATCGCGAAATGTAGTTTACAAAGTTATTGGTGCGGCTACTTTCATACTGCATGTACGTAACCAGGTACATTCATAAGTTTGTATGTGTTATTGAAAGAAAATTATTTGGGTTATTTTTTTTATGTGTGTTAGCAGTTCAGCTTTCCCACCGACATACTCGCGAGGTCTACAGCTCACAGAGCCACTAGTTAATAGGGTCCCGTTTGGCACCCTTCGGGTACGGGTACGATACCCTAAAAATCGACAGCACTGACGGCTTACACTGTCTTGAGGAGAAAAATACCACGATCCTCTACATATACAGGGTGACATTTAATTAGCTGACCACATTTTGAGGAACGATAGTACCCAACATTATGAACAACTATCCCAAGGAACATATGGTTGCAAACGAAATTTTTTTTTGGGTCTTCCATAGTAACTTGAAATCAGCTGATATCGGGACAATCTACTGGGGGACGAAATTTTGTTTCATTTGCGACTATATGTTTCTTGGGGAAAGTTGTTCATAATGATGGGTACTGTCATTCCCCAAAATATGGTCAGCTAATGAAATGTCACCCTGTATATGTATTTAAAAATGTTTTCCTCTTTTCTCCTAATTGGAGCAATCCTTTGATTCTAATACGACAGAAGATATCCTGTGAAGTAGGCTATAGTCACTCATTCTCATTACTGAGGAACGGAGTTATGTTGATGTTATGTCTAGTTATTTATTTAATTGCTTATCTACTATTTCAATCGTAATTAATCCTTATCAATGCTCATTACGCTGTTTTGGCCCTGGCAGAATACCAGCGTCACAGATTCGTCTGTGACATTGCTGAGTCAGGGACATTTCACTGCCGTGGTACAGTCACATAACCACACAGCTGTAGGTACCTACTGTTTTTTGTTGTTATTAATTATGTGTGTGTACCATGTCCAATGAATAAATGAGTTATCTATCTATCTATCATTAGTATCATTACATTGGAAAGGAATTGGTTGATGATTTTCAATAAGGTTTAAATACATCACGTATTTATTACCAAGTAGAGCTTATAGCGAGAGTTTTTTTAGCGTTTGTTAGACAGTATGGTGAAAATCGGCCTTGTCTCGTCTCTACTGCTTTATGCAGAGACTATTATCCAATTGACTGCGCCTGCGGGGGAATGCGACTCGCCAAACGTCTGTTGTGTTCAACAAACGTTCGCATACGCAACCTACTCGTATGTACGATGACGGGCCGCCAGACATTTTCGCAGGCAGCGAGCGGCTGACCAATCACAGCTCTCTTACCTCGTCCCCCGCCGCCCGTAAATTGGTGAGTTGTGTTTCAAAGGAAAATGTATCTATTTAGCATTAGGCATGTAACTAGTTAACTAGTCACATAATTTGACATTATTATTCACACATTTTTTTTATTACTGTGTCATTTTTGACTTATTGAATTTACTGTGTGTAAATTAGTTTAATATTATTATTTTTTTAATTATTTTCTCAATTATTATTATTGTATAGACATATGATAAGCACCTCTATATACCAATTTTTACTATACATAACATATGAATGATTCATGACGTGTAATTAATATTATCAATAAATGATGTCTATGTCTATGTCTATGTCTATGCGCTCTCCACTGGATAAGTGCTCCCTGGCTTTATGTATGTAATTTACAGCGTTCCGAATAATTTACTCAGTCACTTGAGACAGCAATACCTCACCCATGATACTTTACATTTGTCTTCATACATTTGGCTTACCGTAGGAAGCTGTAAGACGTTTTATACTTCTCTATTTTTTTGCCGCTTATTTTGGACATTTACAGAGTCCTATTGACCGACTTAGAAACCGGATTTACGAACTCGAGACTGAACCTTCGGGGTACTGTCCTAGTTTCGGACAAACCCAAAATCGGTACTTTATGAGAATGTACACAATGACCTGTTATGTAGAGTTTTCTCTCATAGGAATTTCTCGGGCAACGTTATTACCTTCCTTAGTGCCGTTCTCTCATTCCTAATATAACGTTTATCTGTCTGTTTTTCTGGGGCTTTTGACATTTCACACGTACAAAAAGTGTCAAAAAAAGTTATCTGACAGTTTATCCGTCTCTTGAGAGACCCGGGCTTAATGTATGTTTTTCTACGTGTAATCCGAAACAACACAAAATCTTTGGTAGTTAAGGTATGCATAAAACCGGCCAAGTGCGAGTCGGACTCACGCACGAAGGGTTTCATACCACTATCTATAAAAACGGCAAAAAAATGATGTTGTATATGGGAGCCCCCTTAAATATTTATTTTATTCTGTTTTTTAGTATTTTTTTGTTATACCAGCAACAAAAATACATCACCTGTAAAAATTTCAAGTGTCTAGCTATCACGGTTCATGAGATACACCCTGCGGGGCTACCATGAGGCTCGCCACTCACCTCAGTCGCGCATCATGCCAAAATTTTATGTCATATTTCGTGACTCAACTTGAAACTGGCAAAATTAACCTCAAAAGATATTAGGACGCCATTAATAAAAAGAAGAAGAAGAAGAAGACGTTTCGCGCCGCGCGCCACCGGTAACCCGTAGCAACGAGCAAGACGTCAAATTTTAATCGCGACTTTAGACGTTTCTTGTGACTCGTGTGATAAGTTGGACAACATCTCCGGAGGGAGCGTTTAATGCTCTAGTTGCGCTTCTCTACAGTTTTGCGTGACTGTGTGTAAATGAAACATATTCGCCAGTTAGTAAAACGATGCCCGCGCACTTGTTTATGTCGCAGTGAATGGCGAGTGGCGTGGCCGGTGACAGACGGACGGACAGCGGAGGCTTAGTAATTGGGTCCCGTTTGGCACCCTTCGGGTACGGAACCCTAAGAAAGAACGGTTTGTCTAAACTCTTTGGTATATTGAAAGCACTGAGCTGAAGTCCAAAACCTCTTTTTACTGTTGAAATTTGGCCGAACCCAAAACAGAACTTTCGTTCTGTCTCTAATTTTATTTTTCCAGTTAAGAGGCTTCTATTTCTGTCCCAAGCGGGCGTTGGATTTACAGAATTGCCTGAGGGAATTCCCGTGATATGTACTTTGTACTTTTGTGGATTTTATGGCTCTGTACACACACCTGTGTTAACCGCAGAGGTTGATATCGCATATATACAATATATACATACGTTTATGTGAAACGTGTATGCGTGTGTTTTCATACAAACTAGTGGTCTATTCCGGTTGAAAATGTAGGTTTAGTGACAATGACGGATGACAACGGTCAACTTTAAGTACCTACTAAAACTTTTCTTGTCTATGTCTATAATATCATCCGGACGGGTATATAGTTGGACGGCTAGAGTGCCACGGACACATTATAGAGTCTTTATTGTGTCCGTGGCACCTAGCCGTCCAACTACCCGTCCGGATGGAGGGATTGTATTGTGGTTTTCGGGATCCGTACCGGAAGGGTTCCGAACCCCATTACTAATCTTCCGCTGTCCGTCTGTTTGTGTGTCTGTCTGTCAGCGGGCTCGAACCGTAAATAGGTAGTGTTGAAATTTTCACAGATTAGGTGTCACTTGCACCAAAAACACTAATCATGATTAATTAGCGTCTTAATTCTGTTTATCAGCTTTCGAAATGTATAAAATATGTCAAACTTAATTGTGATTAATGATCACAATAATTTATGTGATAATTCTCGATTAATAATAATATTTCTCTGCTGTCTTTCATTTACGTAATAAATCCAACAAGAAACCAACTTCTTAGGTCAATAAACACCTTTGGTTAGAGTAGGTAGGCTATTGTGACTAAGTTAAAGTTGGGTTAACCCTTTCGAGACGGCACATATATACCCGCCCAGGTCTAAAAACTAAAGTTGTTGAAATTCGTATATAATAATCACTGCTCTACTAAAAAAGTTTATGTAAGCGGAAAATAGTCTTAGAATTTGTTTTCAGAAGTGTAATCTACGTTTTTCAGGATGGGACGATATGTCCCATCAGACCTTAAATTTCAACAAAACAAAACATTGATGTAAAGACAATAGAATGGTTTTATTTTAATTATACATGCCACGGGGTGAAACAATTCTTGCATAAATATCTTTTGCACGCTTTGCATATTGTATATGTCCGCGTGTCTTTTTTTTCCTGTGTGCAGGAGACGCACCTGCGTCTATTCGGCATTTGAACTGGCAAATGGTCCCCAACTACTCCTCCAGCGACAGCTGTATTGCCTTCACTATGTTTCATTTTCTTCTTTTCTTCCGCTTTCGCGTCGGCTTTGACATCCTGTAATACAACAGAAATACACATTATAGTCTATCACGTATTTTTATACAAAAATTGTACACTGTGAAAGTAATCATACATTTTTCTATTTCACAGTTGGGTAAATATATATATATTCTAAGGTCTAATGGGACATATTGTCCCAAGATCAACATCCACAAGAAAATAAAGGACATTTCAAGGATATTTTATGATCTATGTAACAATATATCAATCAATTAACTCATACAAACAAAACTCACCTGTTTAACGCACTTTAAACCACTTCTTTTAATTATTATTTGCAGACGTAATCACACCCGTGGTTAGTTTTGTCAAGACTGACGCAACTAGTGATGTGCCAGTCGCAACTTGTTCAATTCGACAGAGCAAGGATGAGTGTACGGACCGTTTGGGACTACTTGTCCCAATTTAAAAGCAAAAAAAGAGATTCAGGCTTTGGTTGAACGTCCATGGGACGCATTGTCCCATCGGTACCTACGTAGACTGGGACATATATATACCAACAGTACTGAAAGGGTTAAGTTAGGTATTTTTGGTGCAAGTGACACATTAGTCTGAGCACAGTATATCTGTAGCTGTAACAGCAACAAATAATGAATTATACGAAATATAAAAGTAAGAAACGTAGTTTTTGTACTTTTTCTGGTACGATGGTGCAGTACCCTTCGTTTGAGTCTGAGAGTTCGGCTCGCACTTTTAATTGGTATTTACATTGGACTCTTCCCTTCTCTTACTTAACCATGCTTTTTAGACTTCGCTGTCCGTCTGTCTGTCACCAGGCTGTATCTCATGTGGTGCTGTGGTAGCTAGACAGTTGAAATTTTCACAGATGATGTATTTCTGTTGCCGCTATAACAACAAATACTAAAAAACAAAAGTTTAATAGTAAGGGAGGCTCCCATACAACAAACGTGATTTTTTTTGCTCATTTTTGCTCGATATTGATAATGGTAGCATGTAGACGCTTAAAATGTTCACAATATATTGAGTAAATATATTATTAACTTAAAAAAATATATAAAAAAATAAAATGAATATTTAGGGGGGGCTCCCATACAACATGTGTTTTTTTTTGCGGTTTTTTATAAATAATGCTACGGAACCCTTCGTGCGCGAGTCCGACTCGCACTTGGCCGGTTATTTTAAATCATTTCAGTGGTTTGTAAGATATTTTACTATTGACAGTTCCAAAGTACATAAAGCCATGCTTATAAAGTATCTACGCAATGAGGAAATGTCGAAAGTAAACTAATGGATTGAACGAAGAGCTGTGTTATCACAAGAACCAAAGAGAAAGGAAAATGTATCTGGAAATCCAATACTCAGGTTAGGTGCCATTAAATGTCAGCTAATATGCTGGTTTATTTCTGGTACCTACCCTTTCGAAACAGTTTAAATGTTGAAAATTACATCAAACTTTGTAATGGTCCCTTGTTCTATGGAATAACCCTATTGCTAATAAAAAGTTGTGCACGGTGTATTATATAGGAGTGTCGGAACGAGATCGGACTAAGCAGCAGTAAAGCTCTGTCCTGCACAACTATTCACTAGTAATGTAGGGCCAATGTATAACTATTTATTCAACGTGAATGTCAACTTCTCACTCCACATACATTTACTACTTTTGATACATAGCGTCACGCCATATCTAATACGGGTTGGCAGATACATATTGGCGCATGCTTAGACGACATGATAAGGGCTAGTTCAGTTCAGTTCAAAAAAATTATTGACCATAAAATCATACATATTACTTAGTCAACGTCAATATAATATTAATATTTTGTATACTACCGCCCGTTCGGAAGTTGCGGGCTTAGGGATGGAGCAAAGAAGGGCAAGCCTATCGCAACTATTCAGATAGAAAACCTTCAGGTTACCTTGCGATGTTTTTCATCGCCCTAAGAAGGTACTGAACAATTTTATGATTAAACATTAATACATCCACACTATAGTCTATTCGTGATAAGAATGCAGTGAAGTCATCACTGTCCGGCGGCCTAGCCACGCCCCGTAACCAATCAAATCGTTTCCAATTATCAAGCCAAGTTCACAGTGACCAGCTGAAGGCAAACTTTCGAACGCGAAGGTTGTCCTGTGAGTGTGTTTGAACAGATTTAAATTTAAATTTCACTGCATTCTTGTCACGAATAGACTGTAGGATAATCTGTGTCGTGGGAATCAGAAATGCGCCATTAAAAAAATGTAAACATTCAAGATCTGGATATTTTATTATAGCTTTTCTTTATCCCCAGCCGGTCATCGAGCCCAGGACTTCTGGCTTGGTAAGCTTATGCTGAGCCACGACACCCACAACCGATGCGCCACAGAGGTCGTCAAACGATTGGATTTAGAAATAAGTATAGTGGTCTAATTAAGTAGTAAATATACGTACTTTGTTTTTTTTCACTTTTCTATTCGGAGATTTTGTCGAGGTCACAAGAAAACTCGAGAATTTCGCATGCGAGTTCGCATAGTCGTCGTGTCGTGTTCCCCGCTTGTTAGGGATCCGCGAACAGATGGAATTATTATAAAAACAAATAACCCGACTGCATTTTCTTTCAAAACACATAAAAACTTATAAATGTGCCTGGTTACGTACATGGAGTATGAAAGTAGCCGCGCACCAATTACTTTGTAAAAAACAATTTGCGATTTATAATACAACTTATTGTTTTTTTTACTAAAATTATATAGTCTGTGTCACTTTCACGGTCTTCACAAATCGTTGGACCACCTCATTTGTTAATATCCATTGAGCCGTTTAATTTGTAGCGTTATTTTTTACATTTTATAACCCCATATCTACGCCATTTTGAAAAAAAATCAAAACTGATTCGACAAAAAAAAAAATTAATTATCCAATCAGCTCACAACATTTCTCGAGAATCGGTTGAGAAATGCGACCTGTAGAGGAGAATACACAGACAGCTAGACATACGAAAGCATGTTTGCCCCTATCCTAAAACGGAGACGCTTCATTCGCTTCGCTCGCTCGTTTAACTAAGTATTAAAAACAGCCCAACACAATAAAGGAAACCTTATGTCAAAAGTTAGCTGAGTTCTAAGGTGACTGATTACACTCATACGCACGCACACAGCAGACGCTTCAAACTTTTAAAACCCCAAACGCTTCAGATAGTTTCGTTATGGTTTCGTTGTCGGGACTTAAAAATTTATTGTACGAACGATGGTGGAAAAAAATATTAAATATCAACCTCCCACATCGAAACTGGTTTGATGAAAGAGATTTTTTTTAGGGATAACCTCGCTCTTAATTTACTTTGATTTTGATTTACTTACTTTAATTTTTTATATATATTTTTTCAAATAATTGTGTGCAATAAAGAAATAACACACCCTCTAATGTCCACAGCTGCGGCGTCAATGGGCTGGCTAGACCCGTTAATTATCGGATGCTGTTTTATTTCAGAGTGGAACGGAACCCCTATTGCATGAGTACATTCCGCACTTGATTGTTTAAATATATAAATGCCTCGTATGTCGCATCACACACAATCCTCGGGAGGGAAACAAAATGGCGGCATACCGTGTATCAGCATAATACGAGAGACGACAGCAAAGTTTACTTTCTTGTAGAAATTATAAATATACTTTTATTTATGCAAAGATCTTACTATGCTTAGCAATAAAATTTTAAATTAAATTAAATTGTTTATTTTCCAGACAAGTGTCCAATATAAAAATGTCAAAGGTTAAAAATAGTTACAATAAGAATTAAAACAAATAAATAATAAGATTCAACTTTTGACATCTTGTTAGAGATAACCTCGCCTTTTTACACTATTTTTAAGTACTTCTTTTAATATAAAATGTTATAATACTACAGTAGATATATTAAAATGTTAGTAAAACTTTTTCTTTATTGCACGGAAAATATTATAGAACCATTTCACAATTATTTATTATACGTAAACCGGAGCTAATGTTCGGCAGATTTATACAACAATAATGTACACAAAAGTACGTATTCAACAATAAAACAGGTTCCTCATAGTTTTCTTCGTCGTCTCTTAATCTAGCTCTGCAGGTGCAACCGGGGATGGAAGAAAATGAACACGCCAGCGAAGATCTGGATTCACATCTGCATGAAAACATTCAGCTGGATTTGACTTGGAGTCATCAAAAATAACAAAACACAGATAGCGTCGCGTCTTCTCCCATACGGTCTGTCTGAGGCAAGTAATAGTGCAAGTTGTTTCATAATGAATCCATAATAACCACCTTAACATGACCAGACTTTATGATACACCTCGTATAAATAGCTAACTAAATAGATTCTGGGCATATACTGTATTAGTATGTGTAACAAATGTCAAATGTTAGTAAAGTTTCAATCAAATCTCACAACTTCAATCTTCCATCGTTGACAGATTTCTTCCCGATTGTGTCCACGTTTAGATGGTCAGCACCGGGATTCGAACCTACATCTCCTGCATGTCAAGCAAGCGTGGATCCCATTAGAATACACGCTATTCTCGGTACCCATCTGAAGTTGAAGCATTATGTACAGAATGGCTGGACAATATCAGGTTTGTAGTTATGTTTTTAGCCGCAGTATTTCATGAATTTTACAACTGACAGCGTTTAATGATGACGTTATCATGCTAATATTTCATAGAACTCAGGAACTTTGAATTTTGACAGTTCATAAAGAGTTATTTTCACTAGCAACAAAATAGAGTATTTTCTACTAATTAGCCAGTTCGTAACTCCGTGAGTGTAGACATGTGTTGCAGAGTGCACTGGGTCATGTCACAGGAAGTGACGTATGCTCGACACTATGAATAATATTTCTTGGGAATTTTTTGGATATTTTGCTATTATTTTGCTGCGGCGCGGCGTTTCGAGTTTTCTAGTTTCGGCACCGGAATTCAAACCTGCATCTCCCGGGAAATAGGAGAGCTTGTAACCACAAGACCACGGAAGGCTGATGCTTTGCGAGTGCTAAAAAAATACAGTATTTTCTCATAATAACAAAGGTGAACCAAGGAGGATAAGGATTGTATTCTTCAAGGGACCTCGTTCGGTTACTGGGTTCTCATCCGTTAAATTAAAGTTTTATTAGATTCCTCCAGCTGGCTACTTAAAGCTGCGTCCTCTAGTTTAGGGCCCCGTACTGCGGCAGTAAAACCCATAGTTTTATTTTATTTTATTTTACTTAACGTACTTAGAGCATACATTAACATGTAAATAGTAATTAAATGTTTAACAATAAGATATATGGTGCTGAATTATAGATTCTGGTGTACACATTGCGGGTTTAAAATATCACAATGTTGTTAAAGTTCTCATATAATATTTACAATAATTACAATGGTCTACAAGGAGAAATATCATTAAACCTACTACTTAGGCCGAGACTCCACCAAAGCGGACATGTGGAATATTTGTATGCGCGATGGAAACAGCTCACATCTCCGCTTCCATGGCGCCATACAAATATTCCACATCTCCCTCCGCACATCTCCGCTTTGGTGGAGTCCCGGCCTTACAACTGAGGCTTAGACATATTGTCAGGATTTATCATTCAAATTTGTTATGCCATTTTGCTCGTCGACAATATCAATACACACACAGGCTTCTCAGTGGGTACAGTCCAGAGTCAGGTGAGCCGTGAGTTCTAAGTCCAGTCCTTTTTGCCACAAATAAAATAAGATTAGATTACATGCTATGTTCTTAGCCCAGAAACATTATGATCCACGCTGGCTGGGTCCGGGTTGATAGTAATAACGTGTGTAATAACACAGATACCATAATATTATACCTACTAATACAGATAGACCACCTAGAACAAAATATGATACCGGCGTAAACTGAGATGCCACGGAAGCTTCTTTAGTTCGAGGGCATTATCGCTTGGTGCAGCACCATCGAAAAATTGCAAACCACGAGATGGGGCTAAGATATATAGGATTTATTCTAAGATTAGCGCTACCTGAAGTATGCTAACTGAAACCATGACGTTTGAAGTACAAATCTTACTCCTCACGCCATCTTTTTTTTACGAAGGGTTACTTATTCTAATTTGTATGGGATGAGCGAGCACTCTGTGGTAATATTAATACTTACTACACTGAAATCTAATTATAAATGAATGGCGGTCTCACAACTAAGGTTTGGAATGACTACCCGGGAAGGACGTGAAGGGCTGTAGATTCCATGTATCCCTCGGACGTGAGCAATTGCCTCCCCCTTACAAACATATCTTACGATAACAATTGCCTCCCCCTTACAAACATATCTTACGATAACAATTGCCTCCCCCTTACAAACATATCTTACGATAACAATTGCCTCCCCCTTACAAACATATCTTACGATAACAATTGCCTCCCCCTTACAAACATATCTTACGATAACAATTGCCTCCCCCTTACAAACATATCTTACGATAACAATTGCCTCCCCCTTACAAACATATCTTACGATAACAATTACCTCCCCCTTACAAACATATCTTACCATAAAATAACATAGCGTCACGCCTTTTCCCGTTCGGGGTAACAGAGACAAAATTGAGCCAGCTTTTTAATAGTTTTTCATTACTTCATAAAAAAATATCTCGTTATATAAAACGACGGAACCACTTTGTGTGCACGTGTCTCGTACTTGCCACAGATGTTATTACTGCCAGCGTCCGCCCGTAACGGGTTCTCACAAGAGGATCTAAATGTTATCAGAAGATTATTGTTGTATCCAGCAATAATGATAATAAGAGATTTTCTTTCTATTCTAAGGCCCGACAGATAGAACATGAGTTAGAACTATTCTCGAATTACCGTTGACAACTCTATAGAAAAATCAAAGTTTACTCCAGTTTAGTGCTATCTTACGTTCTAGAGTAGGACTACTGCCCTACCCAGAATCATTTAATGATTCATTAAGGATATATGCTCTGGGTACGGTGGTACAGTACAGACCTACCAAGTTATCTGTAAAATGTCATTGGTATAATAGACGCCAAACAACTTGAACAAATGACCTTGCATGTGCAGAAACCATCTGATATATGAAACTGCGCACCACGGTATGGGGTGCGGGACGCGGCGTGCGGAAGGAGCATCGCATCGAGCGCGCCTAGCCACGCTATTGGTAGATCAGTTTCCCGCTTTGAGTTCACGTCTCGTCGCTGCCCAATACACTTGCGTGCAGTGAAATCACGGATAAAAAATGCCTCGACGTCCGAACGTAGTTTTAAAAAGGCAAGCCAGAAAGACGGTATTTGATGAGTTTTCTATCGATGGAGATATTATTATGTTTTATAGGTGTACGTGGAAAAACGTAATTTTAGGGAATTTCAATCGTAGGTATCTTGTCTTTTGTTAAATCATTATTCTTTGTTAATAGACACCAATAAAGACGACAAATGTCGCTAAATAATTTACAGTTTAATTTTGATCTGTATAGTTCGCAGCAAATGTACCTACTTCGCGTGTCTCAAACAGTTATTGTGCACCTGTTACCGCTCAGTCCCTCATGCAAATGGTACAGTATATTTTCTCATTTTCTATCGATTGATCTAAGTAAGTATATAGTATTGTGCACTAAGGGTCGTATTCTAGAACGAATCTCTAATCTGAGATCTACTCAAGAGTAGTCTTAAGAGTACGCGCTTATTCTGAATCGATGCTTGAGACTCGTATCAAAAATCATAATTCATCTGAGTGATCTCAGATGTGAGTAGAGAATTTACTAATTCTTGAACAAGATTCAAATAAAAAAAAAAACATTTTTTTGACTACAGGATGACAGATGTCAAACTGTTGTTGAGATCCTCTCTTGAGAGTGTTGATAAATACTCTTTGGTGTGTTGTTGTGCTTGAGCGGTATCTCGACCACGCTTGAGAGTGATATTCCACTGGATATTGGTGAAAATATCAGCTAGCAAAATGGAACCATTTCGTGAAGTTGATCACTTTGAACATATTTTCCGGAACAACGAGTACCTCAATATTGCTGTTCCGAGAAGGATATTGAGGGATGCGCAAGATCCTTATGACCTTAGCGAGATAGATTTTAAAAAACGATATCGTTTCTCGCAGAACATCGTGAGAGATCTAATCTTGCCATTGGTTGCCGAAGGCATAAGGAAAAACAGTGACAGAGGCCAGCCTATTGCTCCAGCTGTTCAGATTCTTGTCTGCTTAAGATTTTATGCTACAGGATCTTTCCAGGTAGGTATCTGGTCTAATTAATTAATCTAATTCTTACAAGTATCACATTGTATAATTAGGGAAATATCAAATTTTGTCAGTAACCTACTGGGGATTTTAATCATTATAATTTTTAATACATTTTCATTTTACAGATAGTATGTGGAGATTTACTCCACATATCACAACCATCAGTGTCCAGAATTGTGTCGACAGTGTCTAGATTGCTGGCACTGTTGTGTGACAGATACATCAAGTATCCCGAGGATATTTTCGCACACAGGCTTGAGTTTTATAGGCTTGGCCAGATAGGCCAAAGACCAGGCCTGCCGGAAGTAGAAGGCGCAATTGACTGTACCCACATCAAAATTATTCACACTCCTGGGGTAGCCAATCATGAAGCTTTCAGGAATAGGAAGTCATTCTTCTCTGTTAATACACAAGTAAGAAATTATTTTAATGGGACCATCACTTATCTTATGTACTTCTAATAATGACGTTTGATTACATGACAGTTTTTTGTTTGTGACAGGCCGTGGTTGGACCCAGAGGACAATTCATCAACATAGTGGCAAGATGGGCTGGTAGTACACATGATAGCAGAGTATTGCAACTGTCATCTATAAACCTGAAATACAGAGATGGGCAACATACCGGTGTACTCATTGGAGACAATGGATACCCTTCCTTACCCTACCTACTGACCCCTATTCTAAATCCTACACAGCCTTCAGAGGAAAGGTACAATAGGGCTCACATAAAGACTCGAAATGTTGTTGAAAGGGCATTCGGGATGTGGAAGAGAAGATTCCCATGTCTGAGTAGGGGTTTGGGCAACAAAATAGAAACAGTTGCCAACATAATAGTTGCATGTGCAGTACTGCACAATATTTCTTTAACAGCTCAAGACCCCATGCCAGAAGATGGGGATGAAGAAATAGATAATGATGACATAAATATAGTCACCCGAGACGGTTCTGCAGATGGTTTTGCATTTAGAAATGCGATTGTAAATAGATTTGTTTATAAATAAAAACTTTATTTTATGGTTATTGCTTCTTTTATTGATCAACTCTATATAAGTATATAATTCGTGAAACTAGTGAACTAACCTATTCAGTCTCTGTATGTAAAATATAAAGCCAAAATTATTAAGTAAACTGAACAATACAACAAACAAAAGTGACTGGATAATAGATAAATATTGGTTCAAGTCACACTAGTTGGTCAGAGTAAGGTTATGGTGTTATGGCTGTATGTTATAAAATTTTACTTACCTACAATAAAGTTACATTTGGAACTAATCAACAGAATAACTAAACTTATAATAAACAAACAATAACATTTGAATGAAACCAAATCAATGTTATTTAAAAACACTATCACAATTATTACAAAGTAAACTTATACACTTGTATGTCATTCAAGTATTAGCTGAGTGCTTATATGCTATGCCATGGCAATATTTTTCTATTTAAAATCAACAGAAAATTATACATGTTAAAACTATAAAATTTAAATATCGCTTAAACTAAAAAAATACCACTATAGTCTAGCTGCTGAGAGAATGTGATCATGACACAGATTGGGATGCAATGCCCTTTGTGGGAGTGAGATAGAGTGAAAAGTAGCGCGGGACAGACAGGGACATAGACATGTGGCAGGATCACATTCTCTCAGCGGCCAGAGTATAAGTATTTACATTTAAAAACAACTTGGGTTGGGACCATCCCTCGTAAAAATACCTTAATTTATGTTTTGCCGAGTTCTTTTTCAGCTAAGTCAGCTTGAGCCTTAGCCATTCTGTACTTTTCTTCTAAAATTTTAATTTCTATAGGTACTATGGATTTCATTTGCTCGGCATTCCCTGGCTTTAAATTCCTTTTTTAATATCTGCACTCTTAGTTTTTTCTCATTACATGATAAAAGTGGGTCTTCAGGCTGATCATTACCTGTGATTACAACAGCTGGAGGTGGAGATGGAGGTAGAGCTATTGGTTCTGTGTTTGTAAGTGGCTGACTTTCAGGCTCAGTTGATATAAAACAACTAAGGACATGGCTGTCCGAGTCAATAGTGCTCGGTATTTCTACGAGGAGTGCACTCGTGATTTCTGCAATGTTGGGATCAACTTCAGCATCAGGGCAGGGACCTCCACCACCTGTGGCCATTCTGTGCTGCCTCTCCTTAGCCAGGTTGGTGCGCTGTCTCTGCTTAAGATTTTGCCACAGCCGGCGGAGTTGGTCTGCTGAAGCCTGAAAAGGTAAGATACAGTTTATACCTAGAAACCTACAGCAATCTAGACTGATCTCTCTCCTTCCTATGATGAGATGGCGATATAAATTGCTAGATAAGTACTTACCAATTCCACAACAATAGCAGAACTATTGTATTCACAAGTTAATCGCTCCTAAGCTGTTTTCTTCATGGAAATAGTGGTACCATCGGTGTCCTTATTTTCTATTATATTTTTGTATTTTTTTAGCAGTTCTAAAAACATGTTTTTTTCCTGACTGGAGAAATTTTTCTTTTTTGCCGGCCCAGGCATATTAATGTTAGCCACAAAGAAAGTAATCACTACGTTATGTTAGCGTTATCAATCAAAGAATCAAAGTTAAATGCTCGGAAATAGGAAAACAAGCATAAACCACGCAAAAACTGAATGAAATGATGAAGCTTTTTTTAGTTGAGATACGGATTATTACGGATGACATTTGCTTTGCGTTTCATTTTACAAGATTAGACGTGAATGTTGTGATGTTAATGTCTTTTAGCGCGTAAAACCTGCGTAAAACGGAATAATTAGGAAATGTCAATAAAATTTGTAAATGAAAACAGGCCTAAAGTAGTTTTTTACTCTGTGAATGTCTCAAGACTCGATTCACAGCAATGCACTCTTGAGTAAGGTTTCTGAATAAAGGAGACGCTTGAGAGTGGAACTCAAATTTGAGTTGGATTTACGTGATTTCAGCTTGAGACTGATCTTGAGATTCGTTCTAGAATACGACCCTGAGATTCATGCAGTATACTGTAGGTACGATTTGTTTTGAGAATTTTAAGTGCGTCGTTTTTTTGGCACGTAAGTGTACATGCGCAAACTTTCCCCCACCACGTCACATTTTGCTCAAGATGTTTAGCGTTACCTATAATAGTCTTGTGGCCAAGGTAATCCAATAAATCTAGGAACAAGTCTTAAGTTGAAGCATGTACAAAATGGCTTGACATTCTCAGAATTGTATATTTTCAGCAGATTTATTTTATAAAGTCAATTTTGTGCAAAAAAAAAACATCATTTGATGGCGGCACTTTTACATGACGTCATTCTGTTGTTATTTCATAGAACTCCAGGAACAAAAGTTCCGTTTTGACAGTTCATAAAAAGTATCTATTTTAACTTGACAGGCCACAAGCCTATTCAGAACTACGACCGATAAATCTTTAAAATGCCATTCTATGCTTATTCATTTATTTATTTATTCATTTATTAATTACTTGCATGAGGTATGTAAAAAGATATTATAATGTAGGATAAGTTCCAGAACATGCGCCCTGCAAGGGCATTGCAACATTATTAGTTTTACTTAGGTGGTAAGTGCATGCGATAGGTAAAACGTTTCTAATTATATCAAAATAATATTTTTTTTAATAATCTTAATTGTAAAAAAATTGAATTGTATAAATAAAATTATTAATTGTCATTGTAATTAAATTATTTAGCGTAGTTATAAAACTCCTGTAGGCTATAGAAGGTATTTTCTATTAAGAATGTTCTTGAAGAATTCTTAAACATTTTAAAGTTTTCTATATCTTTTATAGTGGTGGTAGGTGATTATAAATTTTGACGCACATGTTGTAGGGGCCTGCTCGGACGGAATTCCCAAATATGGCGATACTAGAAAGACACCCGTCATTTCACAGTTAATTTGGCAGATCTGTAAGTGACAGACATCGTTAATTTGACATTTAACTCTGTCATCCACAGAAATGTATGAAATGTCAGTGTCGCAATTAGAGCTCCCTCTTTTAGGCGCTATAGTACCTCTGCTATTCATTCTGAAAACAAAACCTCCTCCATTGAAAAAGTGATAATTAAGCAAATGGTAACAAAACCGGACCGCATGCCTATTGTGTACTATCCCTTTGTGTTTTGAGGGCGTAGGTCCCTTCCTCTTGCCTCTTTGAATTAGTTTTACTATGAGCACGGCCCGAAAATAAAATACTATTTGCAGTGTGAAAGGTGTAGGCGAGGCAAGCGTATTAGAAGTTTAACTATACCCTATCCAATTTAACAGGGAACTTAACAGCTAACTTAAATCTTCATAAAATCCACTTTTTAACCGGTTGAATGGAGCCATTTTTTTATTTTTTTTGTAAAAAAAAAAAATACATTAAAATTAGTTTGACAGTGAGTACCAACGTCAAAAATTAGACATTCATTGACGTCTTGGTACCCACTGTCAAAATAATTTTAATGTCATATTTTTTTTTAATAATTTTAATGTCAATATTGTTCCAAGGACTCTTTTGTCCTTACGCTACCCAGCGTGACACCTGTTACCAAAATAATCTGAAAGAATCGAAATTGTTTATTCAGTTGAACTTACAGAAGAGTTGTCATCGCCATGCTATCAGCACTTTAAGATATTATTATTTGGATTTTATGAAGTTTTAGGTTAGCATTAAAGTTGTCTGTTGTATTGGATAGGGTTTAATGAACAAAATCGAAATATTCAAGCGTAAGAACAAAACGTAATAATTAGATATTTGCATTTGCTTTATTATTATTTTTGTTTGACACGCAAGTTTGCCCTGCCTTGCAAAATCTTTAAATCTATATATATAAAAATGAATTGCTGTTCGTTAGTCTCACTAAAACTCGAGAACGGCTGAACGGATTTATCTTATCTTAGTTTGGAAATGTTCGTGGAGGTCTAGGGAAGGTTTAAAAGGCGAGAAAAAATCGAATAATTTCCGGGAAAACCCTAAAAACAGCCCTTTTCTATTTCCCATACAAACGTTTTCTAGAGTCAATCGTTTTCTAGAGTCAATTTGAACTTTATTGCTATTCAATAAAGTTCATATTAAATTGAGGCAGTACGAAGTCTGCCGGGTCAGCTAGTATATATATTTGTTTAACACACACTATTTCAATTAAATAAGTGGAGTCCTCTTTTTAAGTAAAAAAAATACCTGTGCCAGGAGAACCCGCTCTTCCATAAATACATTAAAAAGTGTGTGCGTTCTGTGTGTCTGTGGCCCATATTAACGCTCAAACGGGTTGCTCAACGGGACGGGTTGCTACTTTTTAAGGTGTTTTCAATTGTTTTCAGGTTTTTTTAAGTTATATTGAATAGTTGTAAGTTTATTTTTTTCAAAACAACCCGGTTCGATTCCCGAGCTGAGTGCAGGTTTTTTTTAATGTATGAATGCAGTTTTTCTTCTTATTAAAATCGATGACTATGGTTCCTAAGAACAGATCTTCGTATGTCTTATAGTTTCAGACCTTCCCATACTGACCGATTTAAATGAGACGTCCTGTATATTGGCAGTTCCCAAAAATCATATCAAAAGGAAGCCGCCCGCAGTCATTACAAAATATGAGGTGTGTCAGATGAGGTCACTGTGAGGGTGTTTTTGTGTCATATATGAATGCTTTCGGGGAATTAGGGCCCCGCCGTGATATGACTGTTTGCTTATGAGGTTATATCACGTGATATTTGGGTTTTAGTTTCCAACTGTATATCAATAAAGGGTAAGCATAGTGCTCGCGTGTGTGTGTATTCTGTGTTAAATTTATGTTAACTTTTTATTTTAATGTTTGTTACTAACACTAGACTTTAAGATATTGTTACTAACACTAAGGACTACACGGTTTGAAATAAATGAATATTAATTAATTAATATTCATTTATTTCAGTACCTTTTGCTACAAACTTACTCTCTTACTCTCTCTTTCTCTCTCTCTCTCTCTCCTTCTCTCTCTCTCACTCCCACCTTACCCAATGCGTGAAAGAGACAGAGACGAATAATATTGGCGCGGCTTGTACCAGTATAAATAAGCGAATTTTTAAAAACACTTACAAGCACAAAACTAATACACAACTTATTTATTTTATTTAATTTAATTCTTTTAGTAGTAAGTTAACTTAAGATGATTAAGTTAATTAATGAATTAGCTATATATACACAACAGCTAATTAGGAATTAAAAATCTTATACGCAGTCTATGAATCGTACAAATCGTACCTCATTGTTATACCTAAAGCAAAGCCGCACGCATTTCTTAGTTTCCGTTCCCAACTGTTTTCTTTCCCCTTATTTTGATCGCAAGGAACGATTGATAGAAACTATAAAAGGGGATGAAACCCATCAAAAGCGATCGCCTCACCTTATTCTTTAGTTAAACACACACATTTTGTGATCGTGGATTACTATCACGGGGATAGGATGAGTATGGGAAGAGCAGATGGAGTCATTTTGACGTCAAACATAAATGTTAGTATTGACAGTCTTATGGCATTCTTTCTACAATCTTGGGGTATGATTCTCGCGCATTTGATATACTAGGTACAGATATCGACACCGATATCGAGTATTTTTGTATAGATATTTTACGAGTATAGTTGTCGATGCGACTTTCCGACGTATCCAATGTGCGAGATCGATCATGCGCGAGAGAAAACAATAATACGCACCGGAAACGATCAATTCAATTCAAAAAAATTATTGACCATAAAATCATACATATTACTTAGTCAACGTCAACATAATATTAATATTTTTGTATACTACCGCATCCTATGCATAGCTATGTTGCAAAAACTGATTGACTAGGTATTAATTAAAAAAATCGCACCTTATTGTTATCTAAACGTTAAACAAAAATACAGATATAGATAAAAGATTTATTAATTAGACAGTACAAACACATAAATTAAAACAATTCGAATAACAATAATCAATAAAATACAATTAGCACTATATTCACAATAATTAACAACAAAACAAAATAAAATCAAGATTGCTGGTATGGGCCACTATGAGCCAACCCCACATTTAAAAGATTTAAAAAAAAAGATTTAAAAGATTTATTGGTAAATACAGGTCACATTTACAGTCTAGAGACCAAATCATGTGAGCGTTAACAGCTAACAATTTAAATGACACACATATACACTAAAAAATAATTGTTTAAAACTTTAAAAAAATAATTGAAATACCGACAAACACGATATCTTATTATATAAATTTATGACTCACAGATTATTTAAAAACAAGTACACAGTTTTAAAAAACCTATAGAGCGGCATACTAAAAACATCTAAATCTGGCTGCTGAGCAACACAGGCATTGAGTGAGTCAGTGCCTGGAAAGTGGGTGCATGACGAGCGTGCTGTGTACGAGCAACACCCGTAGCACATGACTGCGTTGCGGCGTCGAATTTCTGCGTTGCGGCGTCGGATCGCAAAAATCTGCCAACATTCCTTATGTAATTCGCCGCGAATTATTGCGATGCGACGCCGCAACGCGGTCATGTGGGATGGCCCTATGTGGTCATGTGACTGTACCGCGACAATGAAATGGCCCTGACTCAGCAACGTCACAGACGAGTCTGTGACGCCGGATCTGTCACCACAGAGGTCGTCGAACATATCAACATGATGTTCAGTTGTCCAACAATCTTTTAGCGTGTAAGTGACGTTTTCAGGGCGGCGCCAGTTCTACGCAACCTATGCAATGAACCTGTCAAAAAGCGTCAGTTTGTACCTATCACTGCACGCCAAAATATCGTCTGAAAGCTGTACGTATAAGTTACGTTATAAAAAACGTACAAACTGTAAAAATAATAATACCTACATACAACATTTCGATGTTCCCTAGTCATCCCATTGGCCCGGTCAGGCGTGGGAGGTACGGAAATGGCACGCTCTGCTAAAATCGATAGCAAGAGACATTTCGGGCGCAGCGACGCGTCTTGCAACTAGCTTAGCTACCCTCTTCTTAGCGCCACTAACCAGAACGTGAGTTCACAAAACTAAAACAGGTTTCACGTTAATGTCTTTGCCTAAGTTGATTCGAATGAAATCAGCTAAACTACTAGAGCTGACTAAGGTGCGATCTTTTAACACCCAGATACCTAACTTTATTTGACACTTCATGTACCTACGAGTGATAATGTCAGATGCCTCAGATAAACAGACAGATAAACGTTATCTGAGGATGGAAAGATCTGCCCGACTCGTCTGGAGTAAGCTTTTATAACTCCACACAAATAGAGAAGTAAAGTTTACTAGAGTTCAGTGTGAACTCACGTTCTAGCTAGCTGCACTTAGTAACACTGGTGTAACCGCCGATGTCGAAAACGAGGAGTACTATTAGTTTAATTTTCTATCTGTGTTTTTCTGTATGTCGCACTGTAGCAATGAAATGAGTGGACGGATTTTGATGCACCTTTCTGTAAAGGGTACCTAAGTAGACTTCTTAGGTAAGAGTAGGTTCTTAGGCATGTTTTGTTGAAATTGGTCCAGTGGTTCGATAGTTATCAGCTTAATAAAGAAATAAGTTAGCCAAATTTTAAACACAATGTCCATCCGTCTGTCTGCCAGGAGGCTATATCACGAATGAGGCTACAACACCATATTTAAAAAAAAAACGGGCGTCCCCATAGAATCGTATAGATAGATATAAGCTCGCGTTTGTCATGTTTTCTCCACTTTCCTTTGTAAAATTTACTATTTTGTGCAATAAAGCTATGAAACGTGTTTTATTTGTACTTTCTCTTATACTATGGTGCGGAGCCCTTCGTGTGAGAGTCCGAGTTGCACTTGACCGATTATTATATTTCGCAAAGGACAATACATGTTTCTTCTTGAAAGAAATCGTACTCCTTTTTATTCTGAGGGGGTGCTGAACTATTCCAATATTACAAGTGAGTGCTAGCAAATCCGCAAGGTCTTCCCAGCAGGGTTGTCAACTTGTCTGGCGAGTAATTGAATAAGAGAATTTTATTAATCAATTGTATTAGGACGGCAATTGGAAGGGAGCAATGTCCTATCTCTGATTTGCCCTAGGGCTAAAGGAGATAATAAGAAAGACACTGGCCAAGTGAAAGAATACTCGCGCACTGAAAGCTCTGAATAAAAATTGTGTGCAAAGGCAAGCTTATCCCGAATAAGAGATCTCTTTGAGAAACCAAGTTCTAGAGACAGTTTGATACCTTTTTTTTTCATTTATATTTTTTCATGTCGTATATTACTATCCGGTAAATTACATGCAATTGCATTAAAAGCGCCGTGATGTGCAACCGACAGCCCCCTATGCAGGGGTTGCACGGATGTGGAAGAGACGGTCGAGCACATGTTGGCATGTCTATCCACAATTGAAACCAGGATGGCTATTCTGGGAGAACCTACAACGACCTATGAGCTCCTTGAACATCCAGGCCTCCTGCTCCAGCTTGTGCTGGAGTTGGGTTGGCTGAACTAAATGAGCGGGAGAAGGGGACATGCACAAAGTCCCCGCACATGTGGGCCACGTGCAGGCACTTTGACCTCCTTAAAGAAGATACAAGAAGATACAAGATACAAGCGCCTTGATGACGTCCCGATTTCGATCTCCAGTTAACTCAGATGCGGGAGATTGTTTAACTTCTGGTTCTTCCGGCCTCAAAAAAAAACTACCAGTACTATATAGAGTCACGTTTTTTTTTCTATACGTGGTTACAAAGAGGTTATAGAGGCTCTAACTTATGCAAACTTTTAGGCAGTTTCACAAATGAAATTATAACATTCTACGTCAAGTATTACAGCCCTAAGCCTTTCACGGGACAATACTTCACTCGGGGTTTTCCCATTTACCACAAAATCATTCAAACCCCAAGCCTTATTAGGTACTTAATTTTTGTCTGACTTAGGACACAGATACTTTATTATTATACTAATACAGATAGACCACCTAGAACAAAATATGACACCGGCGTAAACTGAGATGCTACGGAAACTTCTTTAGTTCGAGGCCATTATCGCTTGGTGCAGCACCATCGAAAAATTGCAAACACCATGAGATGGCGCTATGATATATAGGATTTATTCTAAGATTAGCGCCATCTAGAAGTATGCTAACTGAAACCATGGCGTTTAAAGCACAAATCTTACTCCACACGCCATCTCTTTTTTACAAAGGGTTACTGATTCTAATTTGTATGGGATGAGCACCCTGTGCTTAGGATAATTCTTTGGATAACTAATAAATACTGTGATAATCTGTAATTTTACTTTGTTTTCCGACATCGATGGCCATACCATTGAAATTGTTTATTTTTTATCGAATCTTCTGATTCGTAGAATATTCAGTTCGACACATCTACTTACTAATATGTGGCACCCAAAGAGAATCAACTGTTTTAATTCCAGCTATTCTTTTTTGGAGCCGACAGAAATGCTTAAGTTCGCTGAATCAAATTAGATTATGGAATGTTATCTGACTAAACAAGAGCACATGCCACGCGCCGCACGAAGAAACACCTGAAAAAACATAGCTGCTATTGTACAAGGCAATTTTTTCAGCCTTCGAAAAGATTGTCAACTATAGTTTCGACAAGAAATATAAATGAAAAAGGTGTTGAACAGGAGAAACTCCTTTGCTATGTCACCCGGCTCATTTGAAATGCGCGTCGCGCGTTCCGTGGAAGCTGGGCTTGTGAGGCATTTTCTCCTAGCCGCATTAATTATGAGGGCTAAAATGGTCTAAAGTTTGGCGTTGGGATCGTCCCTTATCTATCATGCAACTTAAATTTCGTACCGTGGACAGAAACCTGGGGAGGACCCATGTAAAAGAGAGAGAGATAGAGTATGTATGTATACATAACTACATATAAACCTAATCATTCACATACAGGCACATTCATTGCTTCTGGCCCCACACTAGGACACCCTGTGTAGGGGAAACAGAAAAGCTACATCACAAACATGTAAACATTCAAGACCTGGGGTTATTATTTGTCCTCAGCCGGGATTCGAACCCGGGTCCACTCACATGGTAGGCAGATGCGCAACCGGTCAGAGGTCGTCAAATATAGTAGATTCATTCCTTATAGATCATGATGTGAATGTCAGTTTCGACTGAAAATGAGCTAAGAAATAATGTTGTCAAAAAACATTGTTTTAGCTTTTTATGGACACCTTTTTTAGTAAGGAACGATCAAAAGCATTTAAATAATCTCAAATTGAATGATTCAGTGATGGATAAGTTCCGTCGTCATGGTGCACAGCCAGTTTACTTAGCTACTTAGTTACCGGTTTAGTTACTTACCGGCTGTCCCACGTCACCAACTAACCCTATCACACAGCAGCGGTCCTTTACATGACTCGGTTAACCCTAATCTGCTAAACTGTATAGAGAGCGGCCAATAATCTGGTTATCCGTCCCGTACCCGGGCCGATACAATGTTCAACCTAACCTACGTGGCTGAGTTTATGTCGCAGTTGGTTGGTTAAAGCAGACACTCAACTAACACCCTAGACCGTTCATTAATGATCGACATTTAACCAAGTCACTAGCATTTTGATTTAAATAGCGCATCGTGGAAAACGTTTAATAATCTGTCTTACCGAAAGCCAGCGTGTTGGTTAAATCAAGGTGGCGTCACGACAACAGATGATTACTTTCAAAGTCTATCTTTTTAGCAAACGTTGAGCAACGTTGGTTTGTTGTGTTCAGTAGTTTTTGTTTCAAATTTGATCTTTGGTGCAATACGGCATTGGACAACAATAAAAATATTTGATAAAATGTGGTAATTCTATCAAATAATACCGTAGTAATCTATATTTCATTATATTTTTGAGTAAAATGTGTTTATTTTTTAAACTATTGAGATAAAATCTGTGACAAAAACATGACGTAAACGCTCTGTCTGACGTTTATCTCTATGGTGGCGTCACACGTTCGTCTCTGACATCTTGCTTGACTGAATCATAATCATTATAGCGGGGCGTTCAGTCACGAGCATGTGTCGTCACGCGAGTCATGTGATCGGCGCCATAAGAAATACAGCGTTTTTGGCGCGGTTTTTTCAAATTTAACTATATATTTTTATTGATACTACAGAAGATATCCCGGAAATATTTATGTAGTGCGCCTAAAATGTAGATAATAAAATTTATTTTAAAACTACTTCCAAAATAAGGCCAATACCGTATTGTGAACATGTTGTCGACTCCGCCATGATTATTTCACGATTAATACACACATTCACAAAACCGAATTGGTTGCTTTAGTTCACTTTCTGTGTCAATAGGTATCAAAGAAAGGTTGTGTTAGGTCCAACTTTATGAACCACCCGGAGCCGAGCGAAGCGGAGCGGAGTGAGGCGACTCCATTTAGTTTCACAAAACCGAATTACCTTTCCTTATTACCCTACCAAAGATGAAATGCGTCTTGTTGCCTAAAAACGTTTAGACAACTCGTTAAACTTTCGTTCACTCACTTATCTGACGGAACTTTAGCGACTTGGTAAAATGTCGGCCTTTAATTAACGGTCTTGGCTCTAGGGTGTTAGCTAAGTGTCTGATTTAACCAACTAACTGCGACATTTACACGACACGGGAATACAGGGTGTAACAGAAAGGTGTAGTAATATTAATGGAGTTGTTAGCCCAAAGTCAATTAGCCTAATAGAAGGGTGTTCACTGAACAGAACTAGTTTTGTCAGAACAACTCGATTTTTCACTCCTACGGACAAATCCGCTTTCAAAATTTATAGAAGTTTTTTTTTTTATTGTAGCAATTTTATTTTTCACAGTAAAAGTTGTTCAGAATTATTTTCCTAACATAAACTAGCGTCAAGCCTTTTCCCTTACGAATTGGCAGCGAGGCATATTTGTGCCCACTTTTAGCCAGTTTTTCATAACTCCATTTGCGTGACAGGGGGCTAGACCATCGCTAGAGTGTAAACAGTGAAATCTTTAAGTTTTTAATATTCATAGATACCGAGCCGAGTAATGTAATCAACTTTTTTATCAGTACGAATTGAAATGAATTGAACTTTTCTGTCTGCATTCATTAAGAAATATTCTTTTAGAAGTTTTTATCGAGAATTAATGAGATCTCGTCGAAGCCCAGAATTTTGTAATGAACGAATTTTTTAAATATCAATGCACCCTAAATTTAATTATGTTATTGACCTTTCGTACATTTTTTTTTCTTTTAATAGTTATTCCAGCTAGAAACACTTCCCAAACCCAGAAAAGATATTATTATGTTAAAGAGTGTACGAAATTGTAAAGAAATTATTGTCCGACGGACTTGAAATTATATTTCGTAATTTCGTAATTTCTTTATTGTACTCACATGACAGTAAAAATAGCTTACCATAGAAAAAAAAAAGTACAAAGGCGAGCTTATCTCTAATAAGAGATTTCTTCCAGCAAACCATGTTGGGTAGGAGACGGAGATGATAGATGACAGATAGGAAGAATTGCGCGTACAATAAGACTATTCTAGTATAATACATATCAATATTACAGATATATATATACATACATATAAGAACCTATTGCTAAGGAATAGACTACATATAGGTACACAGTTACATAAATACAGCTTTACAATAAATATCGTGTGAATACACTAATACACATACCAGTATATATCTAAAATGATTATATTTGCTGACACCACAAATACTATAATCTGACACTCATGTCATCATGACTAACAAAATAGTCAAGAAATCAACAGTGGAACGTAAATTTTCCCATCTATACTTTGTCAGCGTATAAGTATGTGAGTGTACGTATTTTTTCAAAGTGTTTGAATTAATGACAAAGTTATCTTTGCGATTTTTAATAAATGTTTTATATCTTAAAAACTGCTTATTTTATTTTGTTCAAATCATTTTTCATCGAAAGTTTATATTGAGATACACAGCATATATTTTTTATAGATTTATCACTCTCTTACTTTAAAAGTTACAGGGGGGGGGGGACACAATTTTTTCCACTTTGGATGGGTATGTCTCTTTAAAGATTGACTTTGAGGAAACATAGTTTTAGGAACCTCTACTTTATTTTTGAAGACCTATCTATAGACACCGCACACATGTAGGTTTGATGAAAAAAAATATTTTTGCTTTCAGTTTCAAGTATGTATGGGTAAATCGTAAATAGATTGCAAGCATTTAGTATGTACGTTTGCTTGCAATCTATTTACGATCTATTTGCGATTATTTAGGAGCATACCAAATGACGCCATTTTGGGTGTTTTAGAAGCGGTAGCGATCCAATATAAGTGCGTTTCTCAGAGCAGTATCGGGTCCCAGACCGATTATAGTATTTGTATTTGCCGAATAACTATACAGTACAGACAGACACATTGTAAAACTGAACCGTTATGGCCTCGTAAAACTACAGCGAAAACAATACTCGTAAAAAGAAAAATGACAAATAAGACACCCATCAAGGCGTTTAGAACACCATAATATTCGGGGGCGATCTGGCAATCTCCAGATAAACGCGATGACTTGATATTTCAAGCTCCTGTGACATGTCAAGTTCGATAAACAGACAGATAACGTTTTTCGTTTTATGGACGTTTTACGTTTACTAGATGTTTGCTATAGTGTTACTGTAATACAGTAATACATACGAAAATAAAAATATTATTTCTAAGCAGTACAAAAACCTAAGATGCCTTCCTTACTTTGTACCTAGCTAGGTTCTGTGCCAGCACTGCCTGCATCACTGTACTCTCATTCTTCATTCTTCCACTCCTAACGCCATCTACAAACAAGTAGCGGCGTAAAGATAAACCGTAGTTCCGGAAAAGTCTGTACAGATGGCGCTGTTACAGAAAAACATTTTCCTGAAATTGTCACCATAAAAGAAAACCAAATTCCCAGAACCAGAATTTCACACCGAAAATGTACTTAATTTAGAGATCGGCACAATTTTGGATTTACTTATGAAATCATCCTGAAACACCTCTGTATTCTCTGAAACAACGCTGTAAATGAAAAACAAATTTTCCTCTGGCTACGTTGCGTAGTTTGCTTGTTGGCTCAGTCAGTTTGCGCCAGGCTTTTGGCGGGAGAGGAGGCTCGATCGGTTTTCGCGCCAATTTTCAGCGCTATTGTAGATATTCCGATTTAATTACTGCTATGGCACTGGCGCTCGTAAACTAAGGGTGACAACTGACAACATTGTTTCTGGGTAAGTAAGTGGCATTTTGTATTGACGGTAAGTCTTATTTGGTGGGTAAATTAGAAATTTAATTAGTAAAAAGTATTATTATTTTTATGAAATGGGTCGGTAAGTCAGTGATTTGTAAGTAAATGTAATTAGGTACTTACCTATGGTTTTTTTTATGAAGTCGTGCTTAGTTTTTGCTTCGTCTGTAGTTAATAATTACCTTAAAATTTATGATTTACCTATCTGCTTCAATAGGGCTCATTACCTAGTTAAGTACTTAGTAATATATAATAAATCAGGCAAGTAGCAGTTGTAATTCTGTCCACTTTAATATTTCAATTGATCAGGTGTAAATTAGATTTTCATTTCATTCCAACTTGTTTCTTTGACAAAAAAAATACTCCCGTCGTGGTGGTCAGTATTTACACGTCCTGCCATCTAGTGGACAATAGCAGTACTAATTGGGAAAATTATGACGGAGTCTGTAATGTAAGCAACGAGTAGTGACATCTAGCGTTTAGTAGTCCAACTATTAGTCTTTTTTCTGTCACTAAAGATGCCACTAGTTCTTTTATCATCTCTTATTTCCCTTAAATCTCCGCCCCCCGGCCGCCCCACCAGTGAGCCAATACTTTTTCAATCTTTTTATACTCTATTACCAAGCTATAAGGTTGATAAATCGTTGGTTTGATAACATACATCATTAATTTCACTTCCAGATCTACGTTTGGTCTATTCAATTCACTGAATATCAAAAAAAATGGTAATTATAAAAAATCATAATATTTCGTGAACCGAGGGTTCCGCAAGAACCTTATTTTTTGTTTTCATTACCAAGCCATCTACGGAACCCTGAATGTGGTCTTGTTTTCAGTACGGCTTTGTGAACTACGCCTTGGAACGGCTTGTACGGAATTCCTTCGGTGAAGAAACATGGGAGAAGATCAAGTAAGGATAGATAGATAGATAGATAGATAACTCATTTATTCATTGGACATGGTACACACACATAATTAATAACAACAAAAAACAGTAGGTACCTGCTGTGTGGTTATGTGACTGTACCACGGCAATGAAATGGCCCTGACTCAGCAATGACACAGACGAATCTGTGACGCTGGTATTCTGCCGGAGAGGAGAACCGCAATTATGCATACTATAATAGATACTAGAGCTCGTCTAAGCTGAAATGACGCGCCCCACTCCTTGGTTTTGTATTTACTTGTCATACAAAACCAAGGAGTGGGGCGCGTCATTTCAGCTTAGACGAGCTCTACACGACCAAGCCCACAAGACGGGCGCGTGGTTTGAACATGAATCGCGCTAGAAGAGCACTAGCTGAAGAGCACTAATGATTTGTAGAATGATCCTAGTAGCCTAGATGACCCTTAAACTTAGGTCAAAGCGCATCAACCGCTAGGACCCTGAAAAAATTAAAGTGTCCCCTAAAAGTTAGGGATTGTAGGTGAAAACGGGCATTAGGGTCCGATTGTATGAAAGTCGCTTTTTTATTGATCCCTTCATCTTAAAAAAAAGTGGCCAAGTGCGAGTCGGACTCCGTAATCATGTAATTATTAGACTGGATTTTTGTGTTGTAACTTTGTTTTTTATAGTCTTTGTATGAATGACAAAGTTATCTTTGCAGTTTTTAATAAATGTTTTATATCTTAAAAACTGCTTATTTTATCTTGTTCAAACTAATTTTCATCGAAAGTTTTTTTTTAGTACTAACTTTTAAAGTAAGAGAGTGATAAATCTATAAAAAATATATGCTGTGTATCTCAATACATTTAGGTACCAAGTTTCAACTGTGTAGTCCTAATAGTTTTGGCATAAAGTTGCTGTGACATACGGACAGACAGACAGACTTGACGAAACTATAAGGGTTCCTTGTTTCTCTACGGAACCCTAATAAGCTATCCTCCAAATTTCAGACTTCTAGGTTTAGTCGTTTGGCCCCTGCGTTGCTGAGTTGCGGTCGGTCGGTCGGTCGGTCGGTCGGTCGGTCGGTCGGTCGGTCGGTCGGTCGGTCGGTCGGTCGGTCGGTCGGTCGGTCGGTCGGTCGGTCAGGACTTGTTCTTTTAAAATATTTATGATGATGATGATTATTGTTGCTTTCAGGAAAAAGGCAGATGTGGCTATGGAAGGCTCTTTCTTGGTTCGGCAAATATACGAGGACGAAATCACTTACAACCTTATTACCGCTGCTGTCGAGATCCTACGTAAGTTTAATTGAGCTACAAACATTTCTTTTTGTCCCCCACACTAGGATTTTTTTCTTTGAAAAACAATACTACACTCTATTCGTGATACGAATGCAGTGAAATTTAAATTTAAATCTGTTAACACACACTCACATAACAGGACACCATTAACCTTCGCGTTCGAAAGTTTGCCTTCAACTGGTCACTGTGAACTTGGCTTGATAATTGGAAACGATTTGATTAGTTACGGGGCGTGGCTAGGTCGCCGGACAGTGATGACTTTACTGCATGCTTATCACGAAAGGACTATAAACAAAAAACTGGTCAAGTGCGCGCGCCGCCGGCTATAAACACAGCTTTAAGGTTGATTCACACATACCAATTATCCCACCGATCCGGCACACCGGTTCGGCACACCGGTCCGGCACAGTTTCGTGTCAGTAAGTAGTAAAGTAAATGTAGCCCATTAATGTCCCCGCCGAGGGGCACAGGCCTTTACCCGCATCCGAGTAAGATTGAGCCATACTCCACCACGCTGGCTCAATGCGGGTTGGTGGAGGGGTTGTACGACTACTACATACTACGAAGTAGTGATAGTAGCCGGGGCCTACAGCTTAACGTGCCTTCCGAAACGTGTCGTGAAAAAGATTTTCATACATTCTCTATGAGAGTAAGTATATCTTTCACTGATACCGACCTGTACCATGACAAGTGTGACCGGATCGGTGGAATCCCTGATATGTGTGAATCGACCCTACAAATACTACCACCGAGTAGAGCTCGTCTAAGCTGAAATGACGCGCCCCACTCCCTGGTTTTGTATGACAAGTACATAAATACAAAACCAGTGAGTGGGGTTTAAAACGTTATTTGAGGATTGAAAGATCGGCCCTGAATGTGATAATATCTCGAAGTATCCGTTTCCAGAAATCCCCGCTGATGCGATTCTCGAGTTGTTCGGGAAGACGTTCTTCGAGTTCTGCCAAGACTCGGGCTATGACAAGATTCTGCAAGTATTGGGAGCTACGCCTCGAGATTTCCTGCAGGTATTACCAAATAACATAATGGCCGTTCTACACTCTCGCCGAGACAACACGGGACGTGCCGAGACGGAGAATGTAGAGGGTACCTCTCGCCGCGCTCGGGGTGTCTCGTGCTCGTGATGTCTCGCCTGCTCTCGCTCCGGCGGCGGTTTTTAGGCCCGAGTCAAAGGGTCTCGGCATGTCTCGCGAGGAGCCCGAGAGCATTGCACTAGATAGAAGCGGTGAGAGTGTAGAGACATCACCTTGCGGCGAGAGTGTAGAACGGCCATTACATTACATTTACATGCACACTGTCTGCCAGACACATATATTGCTTCTGGTCTTACACTACCATTACATTTTATCACAACAGCCTTGGCGTGTTTGACAACGTAAGTTGGCTGAGTTGTGGTTGTACCCACCTAAACGGCGATTAAACTTTAATATCTGGGAACCGAGCTTTGCTTGGCAGTTGGTGGCACAAACACAATAAAATATTACATTCACATATTCATCAGACTGCATAAACATCAATCTATATTCTGTTTTGAAACAGCTGCAAACGAGAAGCTAACAAGCATTTTGTTTTAATCGTGAGTTTTAGGAACCCTGGGGGCCCTGCGCACCTTAATAGTGGATTTAGCGAATGTCAAAAGCTTGGAACAAGTTGCCCTTAGTACCTATGTAATGGCACAGATAATACTATACTAGTAATGGTGCGATTTATTGACCGAGCGAGCGAAGCGAGCTAAGCGTCTCCGTTTCAGGATTGGCCAAAAATGCTTTCGTATGTTTGTTTGTTTGTTCTCCTCTACAGGGCGCATTCCTCAACCGTTTCGCGTGAAATTTTGTGAGTAGGTTGAACAATTAAATAGAATTTTTTTGTCGAGCGAGTTTTTGGTTTTTTTTTTCAAAATGGCGTAGATATGGGGTTTTAAAATGTAAAAAAATCGCTACAACCCAAACGGCTCGATGTATATTAATAAATGAGGTGTCGTTGGATTTGTAAAAACCATGAGAGTGAAACAGACTATATAATTTTAGTAAAATGTTAATAGGTTGCATTTTAGATCGCAAAATGTAGTTTACAAAGTTATTGGTGCGGCTACTTTCTTACTGCATGTACGTAACCAGGTACATTCATGAGTTTTATGTGTTAGCAGTTTAGCTTTCCCACCGACATACTCGCGAGGTCTACAGCTCACAGAGCCACTAGTATTTATGTGTCGCGTGATGTCTGGCTTCTGATGCGTGCTACGCATACCAAATGTATGAAACCGATAGGTACCATTCTGACGCGTCACACCAGAGACTATATATCCAATTGACCGCGCCTGCGGGGGAATGCGGCTCACCAAACGTTTGTTGTATTCAACAAACGTTCGCATACGCAACCTATGAACGATGACGGGCCACCAGACAGTTTCGCAGCGGCTGACCAATCACAGCTCTATTACCTCGTTCCCCGCCGCGCCGCCCGTAAATTGGTGAGTTGACTGAGTTGTGTTTCAAAAGTAAATGTATCTATGTGCTCTCCTCTTAGTCTGAGTCTCCACTAGATAAGTGCACCCTGCGTCAAGCCCAACAAAACCAACGTCTTCATTTTCTTTCCAGTAAACTCTGTGTGCACCCCACCCACCTAAAGTAGTCTTAAAAGAGTGGCCAAGTGCGAGTCGGACTCGCCCATGAAGGGTTCCGTAGTAGCATCATAATACACCTGATAGATCTAGCCCACATATCATTATCATTCTTCACCAGCAAACAACACCTTTGTTTTTCATAGTGTTTGTATGAATGACAAAATTATCTTTGCGGTTTTTTAATAAATGTTTTATATCTTAAAAAGTGCTCATTTTATTTTCTTCAAACCAATTTTCGTTGAAAGTGTGCATTGAGATACATAGCATTTTTTTTTAAATTTTCCACTCTCTTACTTTAAAAGTTAGTGGAGGGAGAACACTTTTATTCCCTTTTGGTGGGGTCTGTTTCTTTAACAATTGACTTTAAGGAAAAATGGTTTCAGGAACCTCAACGTCAATTTTTAAGAACTATCTATAGACACCCCCCACACATAATAGGTTTGATGGAAAAAAATATTGTTACTTTTTCATGTATGGGGAGCCCCCCCTTTTTTTTGTTTCTATTTAAATCCTAAAGCGGTTTACAGAATACATCTACATACCAAGATGCAACTGTGTAGTCCTAATATTTTTGGAATAAAGATGCTGTGACATACGGACGGACAGACAGACAGACAAACAGACAGACTTGACGAAACTATAGGGGTTCTTTGTTTTTCTAACCCTAAAAAGGTACCACTAATTTGCCACCAAAGTACCTACTTAACAAAAGTAAACAGGACATTCGGGGAATAACCGACCACAATGTAGAAAACAGAATTAAAGGGTACAATATGCGCGTTCCGATATTTATGTAGATAATTTTCGAACGACTGAACCGATTTTTACAAAATATGGGTATTTATAACCATAGAAGTCTACTACCATTTATTTTCACAGAAAATCGCTTCAAAATCCGTATGCCCGATTGATCTCTGGAGTGCCACGGACAGACATACAAACAGACCGTACGACAGACAGACGCTTCAAACTTATAACAACCCTAAAAAGGTAGCCTTAATAAAGGTAGCACTGATTTGCCACCAAAGTAGCTACTTCACGATTCCTTCTATGCTTATGCATAGTAGGACTTGGACTACCTCTATCTTATGATGCTGTGCCTCTGTCTGCCACCCATCAGAGAAAAGGCACCACTTCCTAATTGCCTTCTGTCTGATCGTCGAACCAGCCGGTCCCATTTTTCCTGACAGGTGGTGGTTCGACAACAGCAGGGAGCACTTATCCGGTGGAGAGCGCATAGATACATTTTCCTTTGAAACACAACTCACCAATTTACTGGTGGCGGGGGACGAGGTAAGAGAGCTGTGATTGGTCAGCCGCTGCGAAACTGTCTGGCGGCCCGTCATCGTACATAGGTTGCGTATGCGAACGTTTGTTGAACACAATAACCCGCTTTCCCCCGCAGGCGCAGTCAATTGGATATGATATAGTCTCTGGACAACAGTCGCACCACCCGGAAAAAATGATTCGACTGTCGAACCACTCGTTCACAAGGATATGGATCGCACCCGACCAAAAAATATTGTCTATGGTTGGGTAATCACTAATCACCGTTTCAATTCGAGCTGAGAAACTAATAACATCAACATTTACTCGCAATACAGGACAGCTACGTTTTTACTGCTGCCGGTCGGTGTGAATTAAGCATTGAAGATAGAAGGTTGCTTGGCGTAAAGTGTGAAATGATTTTGTGAGTGAGGCTGTGAAGTGCATCGTACTTGCAGTCCCGACACTGCAGCGTCTGACAGTTCTCAAGTAAACAGCGACTGGATGGGAGAAAGGGAGCGCGGAACGTGACTACTCGCAAAAAACTAGAACACGCTTCTATTCGCCTTACTTCGCTGATAAGTAGGTAATCAATCACTCGTACTTCAGAAAGTAAAAACGGGCCTCAACTATGGCAAGAACAAACGAGCAAAAAAAACGTAGTTGCAGTGTAGGCACATTTGCTTTCGAGGAAATTGTACTATTTCTCTCATATCGTACATGAGTGAATGGGATGGGAGATCAAACAGACAAATCGGGTTCTGCGAAGTCTAGAAGTGACGCACAAACAGCACAAACAAACATTAGTCGACACGACAGTCGCCTACACAGAGTACATTATATATACTAAGTCGCCTAGTCGTATCGTATTTATTCGGTGCTCTGCGTCCACTTAACGTAGGACTGTCCTGTGCAAAAAGAAAGTCTATTGTTACTATTACTCAAGCAGTGCAAATCCTCGTGATTATAATCCCAATCTCGCTTGACGTGTTCAGTTCTTTGCTGAAACGATTTCGGACTGGAATAATTCGATTTGTGAACAATATGAGTGCAGTAAAAGAATGCTACCGTGACTGGCAGGAAGAAAAGGTACTAAATTATTGTGAACCCATTCAGTTTGTGCGGTTAGAGAAATTGCAAGAGCTGATACGAAGACTTCTACTACAGGATGTTACATTGTACGAGGCCAAAGAGTTATTAGCGATTTACATTGAACCACAACGTCCCATTTTCAACCGTTATGAACGATTTCCGGAGGGTATTTTTTTAAATATGAACATGTTTCTAGTACCTGTATTTACTAAATACCTACACTACCTCAAATGCCGTGAACAAAAAGTGGAATGCAAGTTGAAAAATCCATTTGCGTCTGAGGATGGACATTTTAAACGATTTTCTGATATATTGGATCCTTTAAGTTACACAGAGACATCATTAAATGAAAAAAGTTTACAAGAGACCAATCGGATGTATAAGATTTACACAAGAGCTAAGATTGAAGAAATGTTTGATTTATCGTGGGGTACCTGGTAACGCTAAAAAAATCCGTAAACGCTAAGAAATCCATATGTTCAGTAATCTTTATTATTTATCTGCTTTTGTTTATTGTCTTTCTAAAGTTATAATAGTAAGTGTGAAAAAATAGCCCCGCCCCGTCTTGTATTTTGAATTCTTTTAATAAAGATTTTTAATAATGGATTGATTTTTATTTCCTAGATATTATTACGGTTAGGTACAGTGGCATGATTCTCGCGCCTTCGATATACGCATATCGAGACCTATATTGACAGATTCCCATACAAAATCACTCGATATATGTAGGTGTAGATATCGTATTCGAAGGCGCGAGAGTCATGCTCCAGTGGCATGATTCTCCCGCATTCGATATTTGGATCTCTGCAGTTATTTCAATTGTTTTTTATGAGAATTATTCGATATAGCTGTCGATATCTGTGTATCTAATGTGCGAGAATCGTACCCCAGGTGTCACAGTATTTGTTGATGTGAGTGAATGGTTTCGCATAATGTAGGTACTGACTGCAAAAAAGGTGATTGATGAACGAATGAATAAATTTTAATAGATGACAGAGTACAGACAGCAAAAAATACGGACGCATGAAACTTCCGTAAATCCATAGTCGAAGCATGTAATGTCTTTACAGTAAGTAGGTAAGTCACCCTTACTATTTAGTAGTGTCCATCCTGGTAGGAACTTAGATAGATAGGCACTTTTCTCTCTATTTTCTCACAATTACATAACACCATAACACTCACACACACACCCTCACACACACACACCCTCTCACACACACACACCCTCACACACACACAAAATACACACTTTACAGTCAAAGGACATCCTCCCCTCGTATTTCCCATTTTGTTGTACCTATTAATTTCTTAACTAACTGCCTATTTTTAATAATTATTTTTACCCATTTTTATGATAAGGTCACAAAATAAGAGTGCTTAATTGGCCTATGTTCAATCATATTTTTAAGTTATAATAATGTATATCGTGCTGTGGACTCAGTTCCCAAATAAACAAATAAACAAAAGTCATCCCTCCATCTCCTTCTGGGCCTTCCCCTACGCCGCCGGAGTCCGTCTGTAGCTTTGAGTAATAAGCTGAATAGATTAGTAATATGATTTATTTATTTAAATTTTTCACTTATTTGAGCACATAGGCCTACCTGTTCTGTATTTTAATATTCTCTGTTCATCTTGGGTTTGCTGGAAGAGATCTCTTTTTAGAGATAAGCTTGTCTTTTCGTTTATATATTTCGTATATATTTATTGCACATAAAAGACAAAAAACAGAAAATACAGAGAGGTAATTTACAAATTTAATTTATCTTTGTACATTCCTTCACTGTATCTTTTTGTGTTTTGTCTTTATGTGCAATAAATATATACGAAATACCTATACCTTTTAAAGATCAGAATATCGGGAAGACTCTAAAAAAGTCGCGTAATGGTATGTTGTAACATTTATCATGTGCACCAGAACCTGGACGGTCTCCATGACCACCTGGGCACACTCTATCCTGGGATGCGGTCGCCATCATTCAGATGCACGGAGAGACCAGAAGACGGGGCTCTGGTACTCCATTACTACTCTGACAGGCCGGGACTTGAGCACATCGTTATAGGCATTGTGAAGGTAAGTTAAACTTAAAGGATGACTGTGAAAGCCCTATAGCTATATTTTAAAGGGTTGTAAGGGACATCATTTTGAGCATTTTTCACCATGAAACCGATTTCGATGTTTTAAGGGTTGTTAGGGACAACCCTTAAAATATAGCTAGGGGTTTGACAGTCATTCGCTATAGGAAAGGTTTCCGATACGGTATTGGATGCCAGGGTCTGATGACATAGCGAGGTTATAAGGGAAAAATGGACGCTCTGGTTGCACAAGAACAGAACCGAGTTAAATGGTGTCGACATGAGGAGACCTGTGCTCCACTGTGGGTTTCCTAACAGGTTGATGATTATTGGCCTGCTAAACATGTTCAACTGCTACTCAAATTAATCCCGACGGCCCCACTGCTCTACTCGGATTGCTCAACTGATATAAAGTTGAGCAGTAGGTAGCGGGTAGGTATTACCCGTAGCTCAACTGGTCGTTGTACCCAATACTTTACTAAGTATAATTAGTTGAGCAGTGGTTAATACCCATAGTTTAATTCAACTGGTCATTGCTCAACTATGAATAGCTGTAACTCAAATTAATGTGTCAGAATGGTAATTTTGATCAAGAGTTCTAAAAAGGAAGACTAAAATTATTATTCTTTTTCGCCGCACCCCAGACTGTGGCCAGCAAACTGCACAACACTGAGGTGAAGGTCGAGGTTCTGAAGACTAAGGAGGAATGCGACCACGTGCAGTTCCTCATCACGGAGACGTCTTCCACGGGTCGCGTGTCCGCGCCTGAGATCGCTGAGATTGAGACACTTTCCTTGGGTAAGACTCCAATGACAGGTACAGCCTTTGTTCTCGCTTGTTGGTGTTGAGGTCTTATTTAGGGTTCTGATCCTTAAAACGAAAAAAAAAAACCTTATCCATATTTATAGGATAACTTTCTTGTCCGTCCGTCCGTCTGACTTTCGTTATTGTTTCGTCCGTTATTATTTCATATTGTTCAGTATTTTTTTATGTGGCGGCAATAGAATAGATATACCTAAACTATACACGTTCTGTGATAATTTTAACTCTCTAGCTATAACTTAAGGTTTGTGAGATAGATCTCGCTGACGGACAGACAGACGGACAGATATACAGACGGACAGACAGACAGATAGACAGACAGACAGACGGGCAGACAGACGGACAGCAGAGGCTTAGTAATAGGGACCCGTTTAGCACCCTTCGGGTACGAAACCCTTAAGAGGTCACAACATTCGGCGCCATTATCATCATTAGGATGACAGGTTTTTGACGTCAACCTCAGTTTGACGCATATAACCCGCGGTGGGGACATTAATGGGCTACATTTTTTGTTTATTTTTGTATGAAGAGACTCAGGAATGTTGAAGAAGCTAGATCACTAGATTGTAGCTAATGAAGGTCTATAGTCTCTGCCTTCCCCTCTTCCGGGAAAAAAGCGTTAGCATAGTATGTGTGTATTCACTGTTTCTATTCACAGAGCCGAAAGTGAGTCCAGCGACATTCTGCCGGGTGTTCCCATTCCACCTCATCTTTGATCGGGAGCTGAACATCGTGCAGGCTGGGCGCACCGTCTCCAGACTCCTGCCTCGAGTCACCAGAACTAAGTGCAAGATCACTGATGTCCTCGATACGGTTAGTGTCCACATTGACAACAACAACATACCTATAATTTACATACAAACTCATGATGATGTCCTCTTCGTCGTTTCCGATGAAAGCGACTTCTGTGATCTTTCGTGTGCTCTGATAGGGCCGGTAAATCGGAACTTGCTTTTAAATTCCTGTTGCACGGGGTTCATTAATGTTGCCCCGAAATATAGGGCCTCATGGAAGTATAAGGCTTAGGGCGAGTTTTCCTTGTCTGACGATTCGCTACTATGTCTCTGCCAATCGTTTATCCTCGAATTCATTAAGACCTTTGTGTACCTACAGGCATTACATTGCTTCTATAGCCTATGTCGTGGGAACCAAAAGCAGCAACGTAACAAACATATTAACATCCAAGTTCTAGGGTTTTTTCTTTAACCCCAACCGGAATTCGAACCTGGACCTCTCACTTAGGAAAACAGCCTTAACCGCAACATTATAAAGTTTTTACATCGATTTCGATGTTTCACGCATAATAATTACGTTTTTTGTTTAAATGTCTAATTTGTCTCTTAGGTGAGGCCACATCTGGAGATGACATTCGCCAACGTGTTGTCCCATATCAACACTGTTTACGTGTTGAAGACAAAGCCTGAAGAGATGACCTTCACTGAGCCACACGAAGAAATAGCTTCGCTTCGATTGAAGGTACTTCGTTTGTAAACATTTATTTGATCGTCGAAATCAATACGGCCAAAGCGGCTAAATGGATTTTGATGGTAATCTCTCGGATAATATGCTGTTTTACTAGGTGAAAATATTAAAAATACAAAGATTATTATTTTTTGTTATAGGGTCAAATGCTGTACATTCCAGAAACCGACGTCATCGTGTTTCAGTGCTATCCAAGTGTCACTAATCTGGATGACTTGACTCGGTATGTACTTAATTTAGACCTAATTAGTATCGGTGTAATAACTTATTAAAGTGTCTGTGGCCATTTGGAAATACATATTGACAACCGCTTCGCCATCAACCCTGCCTATGGGTGTACCAAGCCTGAGCGAAAAATACACTCCATTCGTTCATCAATAATTTATTCACCTAACTTTAATTCAATCATTTAATTATTCATTCGTTTATTAATTCATTCACTTATATCTCTTTTCTCTTTATACTTTATTGCACAAAATAACACATTTTACAATTGAAAGTGGACAACACATGACAAAGGCGAGCTTATCTCTATTATATGTACTTTATTGCACAAAATAACACATTTTACAATGGAAAGATACATGACAAAGGCGAGCTTCGTTCATCAATCTTTCATTCATTTATTTATTTATTAATTCATTCATTCATTCATTCATCCACTCTTCTATCATCCATTCACTCATTCATTCATCCATTCAGTAATTCTTTCATCCATTCACTCACTCATCATTCATCCATTCACTCATTCATTCAATCATTCACTCATTCATTCATCCATTCACTCATTCATTCATCCATTCACTCATTCATTCATCCATTCACTCATTCATTCATCCATTCACTAATTCATTCATCCATTCACTCATAAATTCATTTACTCATTCATTCATTCATTCATTCATTCATTTATTTATTCATTCATTCACTGATTAATTAATTAATTCATTCATTCATTCATTCATTTCCATTTCAGCCGTGGCCTCTGCATCTCCGACATCCCCCTCCACGATGCGACGCGGGACCTGGTCCTCATGTCGGAGCAGTTCGAGGCCGACTACAAACTGACCCAGAGCCTGGAGGTTCTCACTGACAAGCTGCAGCAGACCTTCAGAGAGCTGGACTCGGAGAAGCAGAAGACTGACAGGCGAGCGACTGAATTTAGCCGAATAAATTATTAAACAGGGTGACTTTTGGACCCCTAGCCAAAGTTACTATTATTTTAGGGACATCATTCTGAGCAACTTTCAGTAAGAAACCGATTTGATCAGAGCAACTTTATTTTTCACTTCTCCATACAAATCAGGTGACCCACTCAGGCTAAAAGGTACTGGGAAGTGAAAATAAAGTTGCTCTGATCAAATCGGTTTCTTAGTGAAACTTGCTCAGAATGATGTCCCTAAATAATAAGGAATATAATAAAACGATCTACTAAAAAATTAACTGAGCAACTAAATTACTGACTGAGCGACGAGTCGCCCAGCGACTTGTGGCTCAGTTAGTAATTTAGTCGCCCAGTTAGTTTTTTGGTTAGGTTAGGTTAGACTTTTTTGCCGCTCGTTTAAATACTACCCAAATAATAACTAGTGGCTCTGTGAGCTGTAGACCTCGCGAGTATGTCGGTGGGAAAGCTGAACTGCTAACACACATAAAAAAAATAACCCAAATAATTTTCTTTCAATAACACATACAAACTTATGAATGTACCTGGTTACGTACATGCAGTATGAAAGTAGCCGCACCAATAACTTTGTAAACTACATTTCGCGATCTTTAATACAACCTATTGACTTTTTACTAAAATTATATAGTCTGTTTCACTCTCATGGTCTTTACGAATCCAACGACACCTCATTTGTTAATATCCATCGAGCCGTTTGGGTTGTAGCGATTTTTTTACATTTTAAAACCCCATATCTCCGCCATTTTGAAAAAAATCTAAAAACTGGCTCGAGTAAAAAATTCTATTTATTTTTCCAACCTGCTCACAAAATTTCACGAGAATCGGTTCATAAATGCGACCTGTAGAGGAGAACAACCGGACATACGAAAGCATTTTTGCCCAAACCTGAAACAGAGACGTTTCGCTCGCTTCGCTCGCTCGGTCAATAACTTTTGGCTAGGGATCCAAACCTTGTATTTTCAAATATTATGTAACATGTACTCTACATGAACGTTCACTGGTTCATTTCATCTGAACTTGAACACTTGTTCGCGCTATCAAGCTTGAGGCTCTCGTGTATGCTACTTAAAGATTTCGTTGATAATAAGGCCTTATTATAGTAAGTAGTAAACGTCCGCTGTCCGTCAGCGCTATATCTAGGCTATATCTAATCAAAGGATAGAGTTATGAGGTTTATATTTTCACATAATGAACTACACGCACCGTTTTAAAAACTAAATGGCTCCCAATTACCATTTGCGCTTCTTGTACGATAGTACAGAACCTTCCTTAAGCTAGTCCAACCCGCGCTTGACCGGTTCCTTTATTCCCCAGACTCCTCTACTCAGTCCTGCCAGAGAGTGTGGCCACGGAACTACGTCACGGCCGCCCGGTCACCGCTCGACGCTACGACCCTGTGACCTTACTCTTCAGCGGGATAGTCGGCTTCGCTAACTATTGCGCGCGCAACACCGACCATAAGGGCGCGATGAAGATTGTGCGCATGCTCAATGATCTGTACACGGCTTTTGACGTGTTGACCGACCCGAAACGGAGCCCTAATGTTTATAAGGTAAAAATTTTGATGCCTAGAAGGCAACGACAGCCCTAAAATACAGTCATTATAGACTTTGATCCGGGAATAAATATATATAGTGGATTTTTTCTTCGTGGCTGTCTCGGGGGGGGGGCACCGGGAGTGTAAATTCAAAATGGCGACCAAATGATATGACCCGAACAACAAAGGAAAAATCCACTATATATTTATTCACGGGTAGGGTCGGTTTTTTGGATATAATGACTGTACTATTAGAAAAATTTAGACTCCCCCAATTCTGCACTAGGACTCTGCGCTGATTCTGTACCGATTTACCTATTTGGTAGCGTGCAAAATTTATGCCGAGCCGATGAGTAAGTGGCTGAAATGTAATAAACCATAATTGTAATATTCCTATCTCAAACTCTTCAGGTGGAGACCGTGGGAGACAAGTACATGGCCGTGTCAGGCCTCCCGGAGTATAAGGAAGGTCACGCCAGACATATCTCTCTTCTGGCCCTGGAGATGATGGATCTCTCCCAGACGGTCACCGTTGATGGCGAGCCTGTGGTGAATTTCTTCTCTTACTCCAACTTCTAATGGAGTATAGCTTTCCACTTCGGGCAGTCAATAGCGGCCACAACGTTTGCCAGCTAAATTATTATTCTTGGATTCGTTGGGAATTGTCCGCCTTTGGGAACAATTTGTTAGCACTGAAATGAGGTACGTTTAGCCCATCAATATCCCCACCGATGAGCAAAGACTAACAATCGAATCGAATGGAATCGGGGCGCAATTATGCGGATTGATGGAAGGGTTTCAGCTCGACTGTCAGAAATTGACATTCTGGGCGGACGGACAGACGGACGTACAGCGGAGGCTTAGTAATTGGGTCCTGTTTGGCAGCCTCTCAGTACGGAAATAACCTCTAGTCTTTGATGTTTTAGGTTTGTGACGTAGCTATATCTGACCCATACTACACTAGGGTATAAATTGTTTCGAAGCAATAAATACGTATCGTCTGTACACAAAAAAGTCCTCACCTCTCCCAGGGCATCACAATCGGCATCCACTCCGGGGAAGTTGTGACAGGTGTCATCGGACACCGCATGCCTCGCTACTGCCTGTTCGGGAACACTGTGAACCTGACCAGTCGATGTGAGACCACTGGCGTGCCCGGGACCATCAATGTTAGCGAGGACACTTACAGGTTTGGAGATTTAATCATTTATCCTGAATCTAGCATCCATCCATACATATTCGACCAAGCCAACTAGACGCGGTGGTGCAAGCCCGAAATGAACGAAGAAAACAAAAAAATCGGGTTTTTACCACAGCTAGTCGGTATATGTTAGGTCGGGCTTTAATAGTAACATATACCTACATGGATTTTCAAAGCTCACTAAAAACGTAAATTATATAAAGGATAAAATAAATTAATACAATAACGGTCTTACAAGCTTAGAATTTTATTTTTAATATGTTTATCAAAGATTAGTCCTCAAACAAGTCTAAATATTTCTTAAGAGATTCTGGTATCGGCAGTTTTTGAATACCAAAAGGCAGTTGGAAGTTCGTCCACAAGATATCTCTTATTGCACACCGACTCATATGTTTCAATTCAACTGGCCTTAAACAGCATCTCGACGATGGAATCAAATGATCTTCTACAATATCTCCATATTTCTCCAAAATCAACCTCCTTTGAAAGTTATAATCTTCTGGTAACGCAAAATTCTTCAACTCTTCTTTGTTGACTGTTAAAACCACTCTTGGAATCGCTCTTAGGACCAGCTTCAGACATGTTACAAGTTCGTATGGATATTTTCTGTTATAGTCATTCAGTCTGTCCAGTACTGTTTCAATAGGGTTGGTAGATGCCTCATCTGTAGTTATTCTAGCGCCGAATCTTAGTAATATCATCAGCATTTCTGCTGCCCCCATCTGAATGACCACTCTTACTGGTTGGGCTCGGCCACAACTCTCTAAAGGTACGTCTATAAATCGATATGTTTTGTCTCCTTCTTGATATTCGAGGTTGGCATTGGTAGCGTGATCGAGGAAGTATACAAGTGCGTGTATGTTTTCCTCTTTATCGGCGAAGTCTGACTTCCATCCTGCTAGGAAATGGGGGGCTGATATACCGAATATTGCACCTGGAAATAAAAGGATTATTGTGGTTTCTATGTGGATTCCAACTTCAAACTTTCTTTGATTTACAATTGATAATTGAAAACTTTGGTATTTCTAGTAAGTCTTTAGTTGGAATATTGAATTAGTCATTCGATAATGATTGTATCAAATTATACACGAATATAGAGTAATCAGAATTTAGTCCAGGCTAGGTACCTTCACATAATCATTACTGATTGATTAAACTAGTCCTTTTTAGTTTCTTGCTAAAATCATAAGGAATACTCATAGCGATAACTGACAGATATTGTAAAACCTTTGTTACATTTAAGGCGTGATACCTACTGGATAGTTAGGTCTGAGATACTACACGGACACGATACGAGACAGAGACAGAAACAAAACGAGAAAGAAGCAAGCATGTCATTGTAGCATGCATGCTTTCTCTCAAAACTTACCCAAAAAGATCCTTTCAAACGTCGCTTCACACGCGTAAATCTCATCCAACAACGCTGCCACAGTCCCATTGTCCTGTAGACTCCAATCGAAGGCTATCTTCATGGCTATGTACAGCAGATTATGGTATTTCCCCATGAGACAAACTTCGCCATTATTGTGTTTGCACTCGTTGTGGTAGCGAAGAGTTGACCGGACGAAGTTCCTGCATGTTGCCTCGTTGGATTTGTCTTCACCTGCGATGAATAATCATCATTATGAACAGTACAAAAGTATAACTGACTGAATGAGGTAGCAATGCACAGGCCGAACGGCTTAATAGAATGCAAAAGGAGGGTAGTTTTTTATGTCGTCGTCGTCGGGAACTAAGACCTCGTATATTGCTGAAAAGTGACCGTAACGAGGTCAAAAAGAAAATCCTGTATTGTTTAAGTATTGTGTATGGGAATTTAACAGAAGAAGTCACGGGTATATGCTAGTGAACAATATTTATTGTTTCCAATAAATAGTAGTGGCGCCAATTTTATTTGGAGACTGACTAGCAAATACGTGGTTTGCGAGCCATTTCTAGCAAGCAAGACTGTTGAGACTCGAGGAACCCTTGTTTATTCAGTTCTATGGACTAGGTACCTGGTACATAGGTACCTACTACAATGCCACCTATCGTTGAGGAGTAGCATAATATGACAGTAACCTCTTATAATATCATGAATGTTCATAAACGAATGAACATGACAAAGGATGTCGATAAAAGACAACATCGTTGTCCAATAACTTATTATTTAAATCAATAAAACGGATGCATATTTGGTAACATTGTAGTAGGTACTATCTTATTAGCTTTTAAAGTTAGTAAAGATACATTATATTATTTCATTTCTGCATTTCTGTAATAAAGATTCAAAAATGGCGGCATTTAAAAATTCTAACCTTTAGCACACCCGGTGATAACTGTATTAAAATACTGCACCAATTCACGCCTCTTAAATCTTTCACTTAAGCCATCACGGTTCAAGTTATGGAACACTTCTTCAAAATAATAATCCATATAGGAATCCATATTCACTGATAATTTTGTAAAAAATATTAATGCAATATATTCGCCGCCAAAATAATAGGTCACGCCATTTTTATTTTCTTTTTTGTCCTAGCGGCTAGCATATTTTCAGCGGCCACAAAGAGGTTTTATTTCTAACTTTTTTGTTTCGTTTTCGTGAACGGACTGGCCAGTCTGAACTTTTGAACAACAATAGTTAAAATTATAGTATTTTTCCCCCAGTTCCACATAAAAGCCATACAAGTTCCCATAGCCGGTTGTAATCTACTTACGGTAGTATGGGAAGCCTTATAGCACAACAGTTTCCCAGACGTTTTGTAAGTATTTCAACTATTGGCTGGTATTACTATTGGACAGTTAAAAACGTGCTTATCGACATGTCTTTCCCCTTGTGGAATAGCAGAGGCATACATGCAGTAATTCAATAATTTTGAAAGTGTACAATGTTCTATCTGCACTTTCTCCACTTGGCAGCAAAAATATAGGGCTACGTGTAATGTAATATTTTAATGCTTGGTTGGTTTTGACAGTTCATAAAAAGTATCTATTTTGACTTGACAGGCCACTAGCCTATTATGCCCACTTTTATCCAGTTATTCAATACTCGGGGGTAGCCCATATAGGTGGAAAGGTTGCCTCTCGCCCTCTCGCTCCAACGTCTATTGTTCTCCATTGTGAGTTTGTTCAGCCTATGTCCCTATGAGACAATACCATAATAAAGTTATAATATCTTCAATTCTTCCAGATACCTGATGAGTGATGAAAACCCTGATCCGACCATTGAGCTGACCTACAGGGGTCACGTGGCTATGAAGGGAAAAGCCGAAGCCATGCAGACCTGGTTCCTTACCAGGAAGAAGGACTAGGTCTAAATTTAGATGATCTAATCCTTAGCCTAATTCAATATTGCACTGCTGTATTGCAAAGCACTTTTTTGATGTGACAAAGAAACACTATTTACGCAACTAGCGCCATCTAGTAAAAACATATTGCAACTTACTATTTTGACTGCACCAATGAAGATACTTTTCAGGGATATAATCTTGTCGTACATACCCTATTCCTGTTTATTTCTGATAATTTCGAATCAAGAGGGAAGAAAAGCTACGAGTATAAATGTTTTATACATAAAGCACAATCGTGAATGCCTCTGTTTTCATGACTGGTGGGTTGAGCAAATAAGCAAGCTTGCGAGTACCTATGTAGTTTTGCTATTTGACGACAGATGGCGATGTTTTCCTGTAAACATGGATGATACCACAGATAACTGACTATAATATTATACTTACTAATACAGATAGACCACCTAGAACAAAATATGACACCGGCGTAAGCTGAGATGCTAGGGAAGTGTCTTTAGTTCGAGGCCATTATCGCTTAGTGCAGCACCATCGAAAAATTACAAATACCACGAGATGGCGCTAAGATTTAAAGGATTTATTTTAAGATTAGCGTAACCTAGAAGTATGTAAACTGAAACGATAGCGTTTAAAGTAAAAATCTTACTCCTCACGCCATCTCTTTTTTATGAAGGGTTACTAATTCTAATTTGTATGGGATGAGCACCCTGTGATACACATAATTACCTATTTATCATTCGGTTAACAATGACTAACCAACCTACTTCTCGTATGAATACTACATAATATTAAATGTTGTACAAGCAAGTAGTATCGTTGTTGTCATAAAATAAAATAATAAACAATAAGTATTCAATGTAATGATTTATGTAATTGCGGTATAAAGACAAAATTCTAGTCATAAGAATGGTTTAAAAAAGCCCTTATTTTATTTATCGGTTCTAAAGATATTTATTGTGAAGTTATCAATACAATTATACAAAGTAGCTGTAAAAAAATAAAGAAAACAGATGTAGAAATCAGTAGGTACCTACTATAAAATAGAATTTAAAAAATACTTAACACTTTACACAACATCTTAAATTGTATGTTATGTTAGTATTTTTTTTTTTCTATAAAACGTATTAAAAATTAAGGAATGTTGTTTTTTTTTCTTTACAGCCCATACTATTAATAAACCACTCTCAGCTCTGAGAGTTGTCTCAACTATGTCGAATTCCCCAAAGAGGGTCACGGGCCTTTACCCAGATACTTGTAAGGTTGATTGAGCCATAATCCACCACGTTGGCTCAGTGAGGGTTGATAGATGGGTGTCGGAGTGGCCACACCGACTGTCAGATTCATGTCTCAAGTAGCTATCACATAATTTAAGTTAACTTGACCGTTGTATAGGGAGGGAGGGAGTCAAGTATTACGTAACGAATTTGGGGGAGGGGGGGTCTTATAAACGTTACGATGCGTTACAGGGGAGGGGAGGAGAGTTTGTTGTTGTTTATTTTTCTTAAAAACAAGAAATTTCAAATGTTAACCTTTCGTCAGTGGGTAATTTTATAAAAATTACATTTTAATTGTTATCTGCCCATATAGCTGCCACTGTCACAGACGAGCGGTTAATAAATAAAATAACGCGATTAAAACAATAACAAAGGTACTTTGTCGAATTTCCGGTACTTAACGCCACATAATTGTTTTTTAGGTAAAAACGGTCACATGGTTGGTGGTTACGCATCTTTTTATCAGGGGGGAGGGGGATACAGAAAAACGTTATGACACGTTATATGGGGGGGGTGGGGGGTCAAAAATATCCAAAAATTGCGTTACGTAATACTTGAACGCTCCCATAGCTGCCCAATTGAAGTATTTAGCTATAGAGAAACGCCCTTTGCCCAGTGGGTTAATCTGGGCCGAGTGTATACGACGATGATTATCATAAGTATTGGAAACCTCGTCCCGAGATCGTCGGAATGAACTCATATTAGCGAACGAGTAAAGATATTCATCAGCGAGGAATGTTGCCAGGCGACCTCGAGCCTCCGGTTGTGTCGGCAGAGGCGTAAGATCGGTGCAAGAGACGAACTGCCTTTAAACTGAAATGTAAGTTTTAATCTGCCTACCGGCATCGGTGACACGGGGCGTAGCGTGATCCATCGTGAAAAATATTTAAATAACCGGCCAAGTGCGAGTCGGATTCGCGCACGAAGGGTTCCGTACCATTATCTATAAAAAACCGAAAAAAAAAAAACACGTTTGTTGTATGGGAGCCCCCCTTAATTTGTTTTTCAGTATTTGTTGTTATAGCGGCAACAGAAATACATCGTCTGTAAAAATTTCAACTCTCTAACTATCACGGTTCATGAAATACAGCCTGGTGACAGACAGACGGACAGCGGAGGCTTAGTAACAGGGTCCCGTTTGGCACCGTTTTGCGGAACCCTAAAAACGCTGTTACAACCGTCTTATCGCCGCTCGATGCCATACTCTTGGATGCCAGCCCGCTGATTTGTCTAACTGTTCGCCATGCCTGCACTTTAGTGATGCTAAGAATCGATCGCCCGCTCGATACTCTCGATACTGAATCGGGGAAAGAATCGATTGTTCTTGGTAGATATCAAGTCCGGTCATCGTTTGAATTGTCATTGGCCTTATTGGCCAATTACACTGTCGAAAGGACAATCGATTCAATATCGATATTTGAAGGTATCGATAGTAACGAGACAATAGTATTGAACCAATCATCATCAACACCATTAAAAATATAAATAAATGAACATTTCTGACAAATCCATTACTCATAAAAATAATGATGTTTAATAATAAGTTCACTTTTATGCCTATACAAGGTGTAAATGAATTAACGCAAAATGAGAAACAACTTTGTTAGGGACATCATTCTGAGTAACTTTTATTATCAAACCGATTTGATCAGAGCAACTTTATTTTTCACTTCCCAGTACATTTTGGCCTGAGTAGGTTAGCTGATTTTTATGGGGAACTGAAAAATAAAGTTGCTCTGATCAAATCGGTTTTTTAATGAAAGATGCTCGGAATGATGTCCCTAACAAAGTAGTTTCTCATTTTGCGTTAATTCATTTACACCCTATATATTTATCATCACCAGATATACAAGAATTATCGCCAGTTTTGTCCAGTCTTAGAAATGTTTGTTGAAATTTTAAGATTTCCACATCGATTGATAGTATTATTCGTTATTGTCCCAACCCTATATCTCTCTTTTGAGGTCGGGGAATGCGCACTGATAAACAGGATGTTAACAAGCGATGAGCTTGTCCCTTATCGCAGCGGGATACGAAATAAAATTGGAAACTACACTTAGCCAGTGCCACTTCAAATGAAAATAATGTTTTTTCCATACTCATCAGGTAAGAAAAGAATCATCAAGGTAACAAATACTTAAAACATACTGCATAGGCAGGGAGCACTTACCCAGTGGTGACCGCATAGATACATTTTCCTTTGAAACACAACTCACCAATTTACGGGCGGCGGGGGACGAGGTAAGAACTGTGATTGTTCAGCCGCTGCGAAACTGTCTGGCGGCCCGTCATCGTACATAGGTTGCGTATGCGAACGTTTTTTGAATACAACAAACGTTTGGCGAGCCGCATTCCCCGCAGGCGCAGTCAATTGGATATATAGTCTCTGTGCATAGGCCGTGGCTGGCCACGACTGTACCTCTGTTGCCCCGAAAGAGAAAAGTCATGAAGCTGTGTTGCTGTATCTTTGTCTGTTTGCCTTCTAAACAAGGAGTTATCAAAGCTGCAGGAATACATAATGATCACACGACGATTTTAGAGATAGAGATGAGAACACTAGGTACCTAAAGTCTTCACAAAATAAAAGGCCCGTTTTAACAGTTCACGCCCATAAAGTTTTAACCCCTAATGCGTTGGTAATAAAAGCCAACTGTTGCGTACAAGCAAAGCGTACAAGTTGCACCTAGGAAAACCGCTTCTATTACCTACGCGTTATTGGTTAAAACTTCATGGGCGTCAACTGTCAAAACGGACCTTTTATTTTGTAAAGACTTTAGTATCTACCTATGTTAAACGACTGTCATGGTATTGTTCTTAAATTAATACTATAAAATATTCCAATTGAAGAAAAACAAGACAGACCAACCTTTAAAAGCGTCCTGGCAGCGTGGAAAAAAAACAGAGATAATTCAAAGAACTTGTTTTGGTTGGGCTTCTTACATCTTTATTTTTTGCCAATAAGTTTGTATATTTTTGTCTATTCTTCTTGGAACGCCATAGTTACATTATTTGGATATTTACATGAATATGTACATAAACAACGTCAATAAACGATTTAAAACTATTTTAAATTATGTTTTGAGTCGAGTAGAGCTCGTCTAAGCTGAAATGACGCGCCCCACTCCTTGGTTTTGTATTTACTTGTCATACAAAACCAAGGAGTGGGGCGCGTCATTTCAGCTTAGACGACATCTATAGAACTAAATCCCATCTATCTTGCTCTGTCCCGTAGTTACTCCTGAATTAACTTTTTACTTCCGGAGTGACTTTTATTAATAAGGGGGAATATGTATAAGACCATTATAAATATATGGCTGCTATTACGAAGTTTTACTGAAGTTTGTTACAATTTTACAGATAGTGTATTACAATTATTTGTGATACCCAGAAAAACTTACTTTCATACAATAGACATCAACGGGCTATCGCAAAGAAGTTCTACTTCTTCTTTACAAAAATTACTACACTGTTGACAGCCCATTTCACCCATTGACAGCTTAGTTCAGCCTACCCCTATTGTTTGGTTAAATTCTACCAAAAGAAAATAACTTTCAAACGTTTAAAGTCGCGGTAAAAAGTATGGAAAATAAACCAAACACTTGCAAAAAGTGACTCGTGCGCCGCAAGGTGGCAATAAAGCCACTCCACACTAAAAAGACACAACTGCATCGTACGGAAAATATAGTTTCAACTCCTAAAATTATGAAGAAAGAGTACAGTTTTGATGATACAATCACCGACCAACTTGTTGAATGTGAATGGAGACGGCACAAACCAGTCGTTTGAGAAACTCAGTGTATATCTGGCAGTTGACGCCAACGCACGCGCATTTCGCTCATTGGCCGATTCGAATTTCGAATTTCAACCGTTCCCGCCCGGCTGGCCAATCGGGGCCGTTCGCGCGTTTGATTTCTTTTTCGCAGACGACTTTTTGCGTGGTGTGTTCCGATTTATGTGCAGCTAGTGTTTGTGACATTGAGATCTTGAGGTACTCATTTACGACAGTATCAAGTGTGCAGTTCGCTTGAAGGTTGGATGTTTTTCTCACGTGGCGTGGTGAGTTTCGCAATGGTGTATTTTAATTACTGTTATTTCTAATGTGGTCATTGCTGAGATTTCTCTCGCAATGCATTTGGTTGGCAATGCTCATATTATGAAGGTCGGTGTGTTATTTTTTGTGAAATGTTGCGATCTTGTTACCCTCTCTGGACTGTCTCAAATTATGGATACTCCATAAAGGCAGCCTTGTGACTAAAGTCTTCACAATATAAAAGACCCGTTTTGTTAGTTCACGCTACATGAAGTTTGAAACCCTAATGCGTAGGTAATAAAAGCCAACTTTTGCGTACAAGCAAAGCATGCAAGTTGCACCTAAAAACCGCTTCCATTACCTACGCATTAGGGGTTAAAACTTCATGGGCGTGAACTGTCAAAACGGGACTTTTATTTTGTGAAGACTGTACATGCGTCACAAAATCGAGTACCAAATAACTGGTATAAAATGAGCCCAACTGTGCATCTGCCACCCCTTATGGGAACAGGCATTATGGTATGTTTTTGTATGTCAGTAATTAACATCTTCCTTAGCAGAATGTTGTTAATTATCACAAACATCGGTGAGGAGGTCATATTATGGCAAGTTATCATATTGCACATCATACTTGACTTTGAATTACGCCATTCAGAAATGACCCCTACTTATCTTACAATAAGATCTACTCAATTCACCTGTGACCTTGTACATCAAAGGTATTGACAGGTGCAGGTGGTATTTTCTCATGTGTCTCATCCTTGACTTTAACAATCATTATTATGTTCTTAACTTTTAACAACCTATTTAATACTCGGTCATAACTGCGAAAATTACAATTGGTTTGTTTTACAAGTTAGTTTTATTTTAACACGATGCACAACTCTATTACAGAAGGCTAGGAGAGGAGCCAGTCTCAAATATCCTATAAATAAATAAACCCTATAAAGTATTTATTTATTTATTTATTTATTTATAACAAGGCACATCAACAATGCAAACACTTACATTAAAATAAACAATATTCACAATAAATTTTATCCTTATGGCCTGTCCCAAACAGTATAGTATTGATAAGCTGGTTGTGACAAATTCATCTGTCATTTTACTCACAAGCCCAAACATTATTTTACTCTAAAGGCAACTTGATAATTTACCATGTTCTTACAATTGTATATTTTGGGATGTAAGTATGTACACGCTTTTACTCTCCTCAAGTCTTTACAAAATAAAAGGCCCGTTTTGACAGTTCACGCCCATGAAGTTCACCCTTAATGCGTAGGTTATAAAAGCCAACTGTTGCGTACAAGTTGCACCTAGGAAAACTGCTTCTATTACCTACGCGTTAGGGGTTAAAACTTCATGGGCGTGAACTGTCAAAACGGGCCTTTTATTTTGTGAAGACTTTAATGCCGCACTAAAGAACGTGGCTCATGTTGCCCTAAATACAAAAGGTGTGAGCATAATTTAGATCTTGGAAGCCTTATACTTAAAAACATAAATAAACACACATTCGAGCTAGAAGATCTATCTTATTTAAAGAGGAGTAACCTTAAACAGTAGCGTTAACTGTTGATTGTAACATCTCTACAAGTTTTCACGCTTTACGGTGACCAACTAATGGCCGAACACACAGACTACTGATCAAATAAGTTTCGCTTAAATAGCAGAAGGCGAAGCTTTGTAAGGGCACGCGAAAGTTGTTGTCTCTCGTAAACTGCAATTGTATTGTAGCGCCTGCGATTCTCCATGAGGCATAAACACAGACGTTCTGAGCAGGAGATAGTGACAGAAGAACATGGTTTGCTAGAAGAGATCTCTTATGAGAGATAAGATCTCCTTTGTAAACTATTTGCACGTATATTTTGTTTTCTCAATCTGTGCTAAGCTAAATAATTGTTTGTCAAACTTTAAATTGTGTCATGTTCATCCAACCCCGACCAACTGATAAATAGTCTTGAAGACTATTTAACGAAAACTAATACATAATAAATTAGGCTACACACATAACTATAATTGAATGCAGTTTCTGAAGTCGTCTTCACGTCACATCGAGTTATTTATTAGTGTTTGTTTTTGCTTCATTGATCGGTATCGACTCGAGATGTTCGTGTATTTTACGAATTTACGATGGTCTCGACGATTTGAAAGCGGTGTACGATTCGCTTTTCTGATGTCAGTTTCTTTCACTGGTAAACTTGGTGAAATCCACATGGAAAGTCTTAAAAGGCTATAGCCACCGAAGTTACATTCAGCGAGCGGTAGCGTTTCACCACCCAAAAACCCTGGCCCGTACGCACAGCGATTTTTTTCCGCGTGAATTTTTTCCCGCAATTCTGTAACACATGCAATACTTGGGAGTGTTTAGTGGCCGCACTGACGATTTTTTTCCTGCAGATTTCTGCATACAATTTAGCGATTTTTGTCGCGAATTTTGATTCGCGCGGAAAAAAAAATACTTAGACTCAAACAACGTCGGATTTTGGGACCTAGACGATGATCTGAAACACGTAGTAGGAATTCTTCTACCAGATAACATGGCTACATGGCGGGAGTAGGGTTTGCAAGATCCGGAACTTTTTACTATCCGGATATTATCCGTTTTGAAATTTGATTATCCGGATATCCGGATAATATCCGGATATTTAAAAAAAATAAAAATACAGAGTAAAATGTATGGAAATAGTTGTTTATTTAACTAAATGGACTGCGGATATTTAAAAAAATAAAAAACAAAATAAAATGCATGGAAATTGTTGTTTATTGAACTGAATAGACTGATGTGATCGTATGTAACAATAATAACAGCTTCATAAGTAATTTGGAAAGTTAAATCTTAACGAAATAACAATGATTTTCTTATCATTATTAAAGATTTGCAAAATCAACAATATTAAAGTCTTATAATAATATTCTCATACTTAACTAGAAAAACCTATTAACTAATGCGCTATAATACTACGATAAAAAAAGAAACATTTTTTATAATTTAAATAGAATAACATGCAAAATCAACAAACGTTAAACTTTTATTATTTGAAATAATTAAAATTAAACTAAAACGATACAAAGATGTTTCTTTGTGGAATAAGAAGAAGGCACGTAAATATAAATTATTTTTGTAAAATTATTGAACACTATTATTTATTCACCCGACTCTTTTGGTAGTATGATCTTAAAAAACTTAAAGCATCGAGAGTATTATCATGCATTAAACTATGCATGTAGCCTGCGGCGGAGAATACTCTCTCTTGTACACTCGCGACAAATGTAGACCCCCTTCGCCGCCACTGTCATGTCATATAGAGCCATCTCAACTCGGACCTTCGTTTCCATGTCTAGTTGACTAGAAGAATCACTATGTGCTGATGAAGTTGACGGTGTTGCTGAAATGGCTTCATTTATTATTTTCTGCAACTGTTCCTTTATTGAGAAGGTTGTGTTCAAATTAGCAGTACCTTCTTCAGTATGCGAATACAACTACAACACAAACTCACGTGGTATTTTTGATTGCACATTGCAGTTCATTTATTCAAACTACAACTGTTTTTCACAAATGTTATTTTTTATGTCAATAAATAAAATATATAATTTACAGGTAGGAAAAATAAACGATGATTTTTAGAAACTTACCTCATAGTAACACAATGTGTTTTCATGTCAATCTGACATAACTTTAAGATCCGGATATCCGGATTTTACGACAGAAATTATCCGGATCCAAAAACTGGACGGATATCCGGATAATCGGATATCCGGATATCCGGATCGCAAACCCTAGGCGGGAGTGGCCCCGTACCTGGCTATATCTAGTATCTATAGTCCAAAGTTGCAAATAGAGTTGGTATTCAAAGCCCTAAATGGGTATGACCCAACACTTTTTGGATCTGGAAGTTGCTATGCGGATGTGGCCTGGTAAATACAAGAGATGGGCACATATTGATTCTATACTGAAAATCCATATTGATTATTTTAGGCGTATTTTGGACCCCCAAAAAAGTCAAACTACTAAACCAATTTTAGTATTTCTTTTTGTCATCGACGCGAAATGCTGCCTTCTTTGATTTAGTCATAAATGGTTATTTACTAATATGGACTGTTTTCGAATGAAACGGAAAAACTGGAAAAAACATTTTTGAATTGACCCTCACGGGCCTTTCAGGTCAAATCCGACTTTCCTCAATTTTGAAATATGAACCTAGGCATAGGCAGACGTACACTAGCTGTGGTAAAAAATTCGGCTTCTTTCACAAAGTGCACAAACAATCCATTCAGAACCCCCAGTAATTTCACCGGTACAAATTCAATTTATTGGCGAGAAGGTCATAGGATTGTCATTTGTTTCTGATGCTAAGGTTATGCTAAAATTACAAACTTGTCTCGTACAACAATATTATAGTACGAGTATCTTTGGTACAACTCAGGGTTATTTATATTATATAGGACAGATAAACGACGTTGTTTGAGTCTAGAAAAAACGGCTGTAAATCAAACAACCCCAGATCAACAGGCAAACAACCCCATCAAACAACTATCTTATTGATAAAACGAAACTTGTATCTCATAAAAAGGATTTATATTCTTCTTAATTTAACTCCTTGATCCCATATCTGATTGCAAGAGCCCACGGCGGAGGAGAGACCGGTTTCAAGGAACCATAAATTTTAGAACACAGTTCCAATTTGCAATTTAAAAACGTGTTCAGAACTTTAGATAAGGCAAATGTTTCGATAAACTACAAAATTTGAAAACAGATTATTATTGCAGGCCATTGAATATTTTTCTTCTACTTTTCTTATTTCTACTGGGGTCAGCCCTCTTAAACTTTCTTTGCCGGAATATTCTGTAATTAATTCTTATTCTCTCCGACAATTGCCGGTTTTATTTGGAAAAATTATATAATCCCTATCCATAAAAGTCAATTTGACAATTAGTTGTACTTACCATTAGCCAGTACCCTTCTTCTTCTTCTTCTTCTTCGCTCAGGGGATGATGTGCCGGCACTTGGCCCACGAGAGCGGGGCCTTTAGGCCGGGACTCCACCAAAGCGGAGATGTGCGGAGATGTGTAATATTTGTATGGCGCGATGGAAGCGGAGATGTGAGCTGTTTCCATCTCGCATACAAATACTCCACATCTCCGCTTTGGTGGAGTCCCGGCCTTATGCATGTCCCCTGCGCCTGCACTCTAGTTCAGCCAGTACCCTTAATGGTAAAATTATAGTAGTTTGTCCCACTTGTATTACATACACATATACACAAACTGCATAAGATTTGTGGACAAAACTAACAAAAGATTACTCTTCAAAAGTAACCATGTTGAATTTTAGCATGCTGAATCAGCTTTGTATACAAAATATTTAATTCCAACTTGTCTTCACTAAAGTTACCAATTTTTTTAAGCCAGTCTACTAACTTTTCTCTTCGAGAATGCAGCGACACGACAACTATACTATGCAATAGGGTTGTAATTTGTAGAACCAAAAGCTCAGGGATGCCGCATCCAGAAATTTCAAACTGGTCACAATTCTTTCTCCCAGGCTAAAGGTTTATGGAAGGGCGGCGGAGCGAATCCTTTTGCCTTATTTTGTTTATTTTCTGTTCCCTTGAGAAGCCCTTTGTGGGAAGCCTGGGAGCCTTTCTTGATATCGCCTTTGACTGGTTTTACCCATAGCTTATTTTTTATTTTGGATAATTACCATTAACTATTGCGCACATTGTGTGGCATTTTCCTTGCCTTATGTAATATATCATAGTAAAGTAAATGTAGCCCATTAATGTCCCCACCGAGGGGCACCGGCCTTTACTCGGACCCGAGTAAGATTGAGCCATACTCCACCACGCTGGCTCAGTGCGGGTTGGTGGAGGGGTTTTTACGACTACTACATACTACGAAGTAATATACATATGTTATTAAATCCATCAACCTGCACCGAGCCGGCGTGTTGGAGTATGGCTCAATTTTATTCTGTTCATTTTCTGAGTGTCCTTTGATCTCGCCGCCCCGGGCCTAATTTGAAAGACTGCCGACACTCGATCAAGAAAGCCGCCGCCCAATTGATACACAAATAATGAATGCCGTATACAGGCCTGTGCCCCACGGTGGGGAAATTAATGGGCTACATATTCATTACCTAATTTGTTTCGACACGCAACAAAATATCTCATCTATCTCTGCAGTCACAATAGCCCGAAATAACCTAAGGACGTATGCTACCCTATTTGGGAACGACAAAGATCCAGCGTTATAGGCCATCTTTGGCACTGAGTGAGCTGAGACGTCCCATACTCGCATAGGATAAAATAGGGCGAGAGAGCAAGAGAGCGACAGTTTTCTCAGTGCCAAACAAACTTGACGCAAACTGTACTTCGATGGGGTTTACACAAAAATACCAGTTGATCGAAAACAAAACCGAAGACTCGCACAACAGGTTTCGCCGACGAGAGCGATCGGTCTAAAAGCGTTGATGAACTCACCTTTGTGTGCGCGCAAGCGCATACATATAACTAAAATTACCTTTTATATATCCGTGTAGACTGTTTTTGCCTTATAGGAATGAGGAAAACGATTTTACATCTTAAGAGCTAAGGCGCTAGGCTAGCCTTCGATAATGCAAAATGTTTTATTTTTTCTCAAGTATTGTTAATTTTTGACCCCTTCTGACCCTTTCGTAGCCAGGTTTCGGAGTTAGCTACCTCCTCCGTCACGCCTTTTCCCATACGGAGTGGCAGAGGCCAAATTGTGCCCACATTTAGCCAGATATAATAGGTATTTGCCTGATAGGGGGCCAGCCCATCACATTCATGTTTAATGAATGAACTAAATACCCCAGTCGGCAGAGACCTCGAGAAAATTCCGGATTCAACGAAACTTAAGTATGTTGTTTTTGACTATTCAGTTGTGCTTTGTGCTAGACCTAATTTTCCGAAAAAATAAACTTGAGGAGAGGCGAAAACCCGAATTTTTTGGAACTAATTCCAGTTTTTCACGTTTTCAATAATAAAATTGTAAGAAATAGTGTATCAGTAAATCAAAGAAGACAAAATTTGGCGTCAGTAACAAAAAGAAATACTAATACTTTGTCCAGTACTTTGACTTTTATCGGTATCCAAAATACTCCCAAAACAATCAATCCATAGAATGAACGAGTATGGCCCAAAACCTTTTGGACCTGGATGATGTTCTGGAACATGCAATAGCGATGTAGTATACCGTCGAAAAAGATTCTATGCAGATGTGGCCTGGTAATCCTGGTATACAAGAAATGAAACACATACTGATTCTATTGATTTATTCAGTTTTAGTTTATTTATTTCTTTAAACAATTTACATTGTATTAGTTTTTTTTTAAATTAACTTAAAAGAAAAAAGTCATTGTATTAAGTATTGATTTGGGAGTATTTTGGACCCCAATAAAAGTCAAATTACTGGACCAATTTTAGTATTTATTTTTGTTATCGACCCGAAATTTTGTCATATTTGATTCACTCATACACTACTTCTTACAATTATTGTCTTTTTTTCAAATTAAACTTAAAAAACTGGAAGAAGTCCAAAAAAATTTTGGGTTTCCGCCCCTCCTCAAGTTAGCACAAGCTTTATTTGTTCAGATAATTGATTGTAGCACTACTAAATACCACAAACAACATACTTAAGATTCGTTGAATTCGGAATCTTCTCGATTTTTGCATGGACTGAAATCTCTGCCGACTGGGATAAAACCAGCTTTGCACGAAACAAATTTGAATTTAAGCATAACATTAGAAACAAATGACTATCCTATGAGATTCTCGCCCTTAACCGGTATTCTCTCATAAGGAGAACGCTCGAACAAACTGCTCGAGAACAAAAGACGCTATGGTGAAGGGGTTAAATCAGTAAGGTGACAACCTTCAATCACAGAAGAGATAATAGTTGCTTCAATTTCAAAATCGGTGCGACTCAGGGAATCTGTAAATTACCCATCTGATAGGTCAGCCAGCACCACATTTAAACACGCATCTCATAAGTGTTAGCAAGCGTAATACCACTAGGCCATGGAGCAAAATTAGAGTATTGTACTTGTAATTATACATTTACTTACAGCCAGTCGATAAAAGTTGTACGCAGGGTCTTTATTTCCTCTATGCAACATAGGTAGGTACCTATTTAGAGTTCTGATATCCGCATACTTGCGCTGCGAATAAACAAAAATAAAACTCTAATCCTAATACATATCTAATCTACCTTCGAGTACGAGTAGAAAGGAAATAATACGCTATAAAGTTCTAGAACTAAAAACATATCAAGGCAAGCCGGTTATATCAGCAAAGGTAAGATGATAAAATAAATACAAAAATTTAAACATATTCAAATTAACGTCGACCGTTAAAACCGCTTTCAAAAGCAACATTTTTTTATGTCCACTTAAAGTTGTTGGCTAGTTTTAAGATGGGGTTTAATTTAATTTATGTTTACAAAGAATGCCTTCGTAGTTCGTACATATCTGTTTTGTGTAGAAACATTACGAAATTAAATTGGAAAATGACATTTAAAGAATAGACGCACCATAAATTACGACAGAGAACCGGGATGAAGACGAGACTTTAGAATTTGGGTCAGTCCAAGAGAATGAAATAAAATTAGGAACAAGTCTGAAGTTGAAATATTATCTTAGAATTCTATTCTTATTTTTATTTCCAGCAGTAGTATTTTATAAAGTCAATTAAAAAAAAAGCCACACGCCACTTAATATCACGTAGTGCTATTTCATAGAACTCAGGAACAAAAGTACAGTTCCTAAAAATAATCTATTTTGACCAGCAGGACACAAGCGTAGGTATTACGATTGTGCACAGGGCAGGCCAATGGGCTACCTAACAAGAGTACACTACACTGGCAAAACTTACCTAACACATCTCTGACGCTTCGGCTACGGATGGAAGCACGCACACAAAACGCATTGCTCAGGTCTCGTCTGCGCGGAATTTTACCATTATTGAAGACGGTCACTGATATAGCAACATCTTAGAAAAATATCGCTCACTGGGCCGACGTTACCTTCATAATACATTGATACTGAGTCAGCGTGGTAGAGTCAAGATAGGTCGACCTTACTCGAACGACCTAACCTAACGGGGATGTTAACAGGCCTCTTTGTGGGGAATTATAAAACCGTTAAAACTAACTACTACCGACCGACCTAGACTGGGAGCTTTGAAATCCGATAGCTTTTGCTTGTTGTACAGTCTCGTTTTAAATATTAATTTATTTAGTTTTCCAACATTGGAATAAGTATACCTATCTATAAGTAAGTAAGTACCCTACCACCACACCCATTGATAATTTCACTTTTTGTGCCAGAGTGTAATGAACCATGTGATTGTCGAAATTTTTAGGGTTTAGTCACACCGGTGAGCCACCATTGTTGAGACATTGTGTTGTACAAAAGTTATTGTGTACAACAATGTACCTACGCTCTTTGAATGAATGGTCTTGTAGCGAGATGCTATCAATGGTGCGTGCGTACCGCTGACAAATTCTAATGGAAGGTTTGTAATATTTTTCGAGTTATTGAGTTAAGTATGTAAATGTAGCCTATTAATGTTCCCACCGAGGGGCACAGGCCTTTACCCGGATACGAGTAAGATTGTGCCATATTCCACCACGCTGGCTCAGTGCGGGTTGGTGAAAAGGGGTCGGGCTAGGGTCCAATGTCAAGTCAAGTTATCAAGCTGGGCCCGAATACTACTGTTCACAAGCATACCACAAGCCTGGCACAAACTTGAATACGAGGCATTTGGTATTCTACTAAAGCCGGAATCGCAATTCACAGGCGCCAGCGTAACGCCAGCCTACTTTGTATTCTACTATCCAAAACGTACTCACGCTGGCGCCAGTTTGACGCCAGCGTACTTTGTTCTCGCCAGTTTATATGGCAAGTTAAAATGAGTAACCCCGCGTCGAAGGGGTAACATCTCAAATCCACAAATTTTTGATAGGAGATAGATTTCAGTAGGTATCTTCCTACCTAATTTAGCCAGAACCAAAAGGACCAAATCAATAGTGAGATGATAGACGCATAGTATAAGTAAAAGCACGATGTGGTCGGAACCTTTTTATTTGTTTTCTAAAGTTCAATGTATCTTCTAATCAGGAGTCGTGACTGGCTGATTGGATTAGACTTGGAGTGGCTCAGACTGCTATTGACTATAAATGTGCATGTTGCTTTAGATGACTCTGAATTCCGGATGGCTCATCAATTATACAACATCTATAGGCGAATGTCCTAAATACTGCTCAATTAAAGTACCGCTTAAATGTCATACAGGAGGCGAGACACGAGCGACATTTTTTGAGGGTTCGGTAGTGCATCTGGTGCTAAATTACACAAATATAATAGCTCATTTTGGTAATTCAATTGATTTATTGACCAACAACCAAATTGCTTTATTTCAATGTCATCTTGCACAATAATCTATCTTTCTTCTTTATTTCACTACAGGGTAGCCGATGTAAACAATGTAATATTAGGTACAGGTCTCGCCATGATACCTTGGCACCCGATCTCACCTCTCTCTCACGCCCTTTATTCGTCACTCTTGTACCCACGCAGCTACTTCCTCCACGCGGCACTCACATACGAAGAAACTTAACGCGACCAGTACTCATAGTAATTCTGTGGCTGAGTCCTAGTTTCATTCATCAAAGAAATTACACAGAATGTTTGTTTCTAAGCAGCTGTTTTTTTCTGTTACGCTTCGGTCGTTGAACAGTTTCTTTTTAATATTCACGCGTTCGTTCTGCAGTGAAAGTGCTCATTTTGTCATTTTACTGTGTGGTGTTTACTAAAAACAATTGTTTTACGACGGGTTTTTTGTTTCGCTAGTCTTATTAATGTGTGTTTTGTTGTTCTTACTGTTGCGTGGGTTAGAATTAACGCGAAATTCATAGATTTATTTGCTTGTGTGCTAAGATGATTTGGTGTAAGTGTACTTTTGCTGTATAGGATAACATGGTAAAACGCTTAAATGTTTTAACTTTATACAGTCAAACCCTTTATGTATAAAGAAGACAAAAGTGCCAAAATATCTATAGGCAGCAGCAGCACCATAACTAGGTACATAATTTACTCAACCTAATGATTCCATTCCCATTTTTCTTCACTCCATTTTCTCAGTGTTAGAGTCAATGAATGACAGGTTCTCGCACATAATTTAAGTTATATTATTGGGTAATGCTGTCACAAAGAAACATGGAGATGCTCCTACTATAAGCCCATCTTTCAAAAGTTCAGCAGAATGAGTGAGACAGTTATTCAACCACCACAAATCAAGTTGCTAATTTTGACGATACCACAAGCCTTAAACTGTAAACGCCCTACCAAAATGGTCTTTACCGCATTCCAATAAGACGGTTAGGTGATTTGCAAATTCACGGATGATGGCAGATGTTTCACTTTTCCATAAGGCCGGGGTCATCGACCGGCCGATGACCGAACGATTACTGACGAACAAGAGACCGAATGGGACACCGAGCCAATTGATTATGAACTTTCTTCCAAAGATTATAGCATGTGCGAACACGTACCATTGAGTGAGCATGTTCCGTGATTGGCACATCATTATTGCGGTTGCTAAAGAGTGTTCAACTGTTCAGTGTATCGTAATTGGCTGGCTTGACATCGGCTGTTCTTTATTCTTTGCGTATTATCTTAAGTAATTGAGGCTCTTTAGGGAGAGGGTTCATGTTAAAAGTATTGCATGATGTAGGAGTTTTAAAGCATCAGATCCGGAGGCCGCCAGGATCGTCATAGTTCAACTTTAATCTCAATTTTGTATATACTAAAACTAGCAATAAAGCATACGTACTATTCTTAAGGTACCTACCTAGGTTTAGTGGTCAATTCATGAAAACCTCGACAATATTGTTCTGGGGGATTATTACAATCTTTTTAGCGATTCAACTTCGGTATCTAAGCTGAACAGCAAATTATTATAACAATATTGGAAGGCATTAGGTAAAATATAGCACATTGAAGTATTGGAATAAAATGGTTGCCATTGGTGATACTTTAAATATAAATTTAAACTAAATCGGAGTAAGACATTGTAGTAGCCCCCTGATTCCCCCTCGATCAAATACAAAAGTAGCTCATTAATCTTTAGTCGGCTGTTCGATTGTTAGCTAACAAAAATAAACAAACAAACAAGCAAGGTAACAATTGTAGCAAACCAAACGTACTCATTAGACGACACGAAAGTCTTACTTACACGGGCAACTAAAATTGCACAATTCCGAGCAACTTTTACGTCAAGCTATTGTAAGTGAACATTTTTATGGCTACATAGTAGTAGCTAGCACAATAGTAGCTAGAGTTACTGCCACTCCATATAGAGCAATATGGAATATATGGAGCAATAACAAGCACAGAAACAATGGCTCCAGACTGAACAATTTCAGTTGGCCGGAAGTTATTGCTCGAAAAATTGCCCATGTAAGTGTACCTTTACACACTAATAATAAGGCTGTCAGTCTGTCTGTCCACGCGCCTGTCACTCGGAAACGCACGAATTGTGGAGGCCAAATGCAAAGTTTGGTACCTTAGACAACATACTGGATAATTATTGTAAAACTTCGGAAAGTACAAAAATAATACATCCCTTTTAAAATTCACACCCGCTGTGATGAGGCCATAATAAAATTGTTATTATACCTAAATTGGCTAAGGCCGACTAGTTAGACCCTTTAAGACTTAACTCGAATATAAATTGTATAGGGTTGTCATTTATTCAGAGAATAGTGTTGATTCTTCCCAGACTCTATTAGATATTCTGTACACAGCACAGGTCTAGTCTGTATGTATTTTTTTTTGTATTTAAATAATATCGTTTGCTTAATCTGCTCTATGCTTCTCCCACAACTTGTGTTGTAGATTATTGTGTAACTCAAAATTATTGTTTAAATCCAGACTCCGATTTTTGTGGTGAAAGTATCGATACAGGTATTACGCCATCAGATATCTCGATACTCAAATCGATTGGTGTGGAGCATGCAACGGACACACGCTGATATACGAGTATGTGGGTCACTTGAATGGTATCGAATGATTTCTATTGGAAGCAATGGTAATAAACGAAAGATATGTAAAGTGTAACAGTAGACTAGTTTTCGCAAAGTAACTAAACAAGTTAATAAATGAACTTAAGGAAAATACCGATTATGTAAGTTCATAGCAGAGGATAGCCGAGTGCTCCAGCCGCGGGGAGTACATCTTCTCCTTCAAAATTATTTATTATACCTATTTATTGTTTCTGTTTCTGTTCTTGTCAATGCTATGTAATTGTTGTCTATGGGTCTATGCCTGAAATAAACAAATTGAATTGAATTTAATTGAATTGAGATTTACCAAGCCTTTCCTACAAATCAATAAATATCCTCGAGTTACAAATGATCTTGTAATACCAAATGTGTGTGCAATTTCCTGTGTTATTTTAAACATCCTTGCACCTTTTGCGTAAACACAAAAAATAAACTTTTTCTACCTCAGAAATCCCCACACTGGATTAATCAATGAATCGAGTTTTTGTGTGTTTGTCTGTACCCAAATTTCTCGTGGGAACAGCACATGGCTGGCTGTAAAGTATAAAGGCCAAACATTAGATGATTAATTATATAAAAAAAACTTAACATTTTTCCTTTGTAAGGTTTCTGTTTACAATAAGGTTCGCTGTAGCGGCAAGTATATTTTTTCTGTATTATAATGTCCTATATCGAAGATATATGTACACAATGATATTATGAAAGATGCATTGGCAAGAGTTGCAATAAATGTATTGTCTCATTTGATGAAACCTATACGTAGAGGTATTCTGATGAAACCTATATGTAAAGATATTCATAGCTTACACGCGTGTTTAATTACTAAACCAATCAATGTTGAAATAATTGTCAATATTTTATAGTTCTGAGAACAGTTTTAATTGTTAAAGGAATATTCAGTAGGTATCTTGTTAAGGTGAAATGGTGAAACAATTAAGTTACTGTCTACCGCCTGGCAGAATCTCTAGGTAGTCCTACGCCTACGAATACAGGCGGAGATAAAGATGATACATTTGTTTGGGAAAAGTCGTGACGCTATGTATACAGGGTGGAACAAACGAATACGCTTTTTGCAGTTTTGTTTCTTTTTATAAATAAAAGCATGTTTCCTTTGTAAAATGAGCTAGCCAATGCCTATTCGTTTGTTCGACCCTGTATAATGTGTTTATGTGATGCCATGTGCACTATGCCCAGGGAGAACTTACCCAGTGGAGACCGCATAGATACATTTTCCTTTGAAACACAACTCACCAATTTACGGGCGGCGGGGGACGAGGTAAGAGAGCTGAGATTGGTCAGCCGCTGCGAAACTGTCTGGCGGCCCGTCATCGTACGTTGCGTATATGCGAACGTTTGTTGAATATAACAAACGTTTGTCGAGCCGCATTCCCCCGCAGGCGCAGTCAATTGGATATATAGTCTCTGACTATGCCATACGGCATAGGGAACATTGAAGAAGAGGCAGATGTATGTTTGTTTCAGATCAGCACATACGAATATCTTCCCTCTATATTTTAAAACACATCCAAAACAATGCGCAGCAATGGGCTAGGCATTATACATCTGTCACCCCATGAAGGAAAAAGGGTGACGCTATGCTAAAACAGGTGTTTTAACACAACTGTGAGTTTGACCCATACAACGCTTCGACGGTTGACTAAACTTTTTTCTTCTTCCTCCAACGTGAGTAACAGACCGGAAACACCGGCTACCTGCGTCTGCGCATCGCAAGTGGCCAGTAGCACAGGCAGGCGATAAAAAAGAACATTTAGTTGTCTATGCACGTTGTGGTTGGTTGCGTTCGAGAATAATGTCCTTTTACTTTTTCGTGAGGTAATGGAATTCGACAGTAGGCCGGAATAAAAAAAAGTATTTAACCTTATAAATTATAATTTTATCGATATGTTATGAGCCAACATCAATAATGAAGCATTTCCTTCCATTGACACGTTATACATTCATATATTTATCAGACTATTAACTGTTTTTCCCAGCTGCAGTTTCTTTATCTTTTTTAAACTAACTTAAATAAGCGTTGTGGCTTCCACACCCTGATAGCATGATGGTATTATTAATCAAATTAGGTTATGCTTCTAACATTAAGTAGATGATAGTTTAATTAACTTGCAATCAATGGTCTATCTGAATACAATAGTTTAATAAAGCCGCATGAGAAAAGGAGGAAATGCATATTCTCAAATAGAGACTGAAAGTGAAAATACAATTCTCAGTTATAAGAGCAGTTTCAATAAGAATAAGGGCACTCGAAAACATGTCAGGGCCTTTTAATGTGAAGATATGCATATGTTTTTTTATATTTTAATATATGAGTGTGTGCAATATAATAATATGTAACTCTGAGTTAATGTAAATAAACGTTTTCTAATAAAAATGGTGTAGCTGTTAGGAAGTAAGGTACCCTTAAGGTATCCTAGTGTGGGGCGAGAAGCAGTATCGATGCCTGTATAGACAGAAGCCACAAGTGTCAAAGAAGTGACACACAAAAGTTCTCTACGATCAGAGAAATCGAAGCAAACTTTCAACTCAATAAATATAATTATGACAATCATAACTTAACCAGCCACCTCATGTAGGCCTCTGATAAATCACTTTATTACTCCTCAACACTTCGAAAGCACTTCACACGGAAGGGGGGTCGTAGGTCAAGATATACTGGACAAATAAATAGAGATAGCGAGCGCTACTATGCGTTTAGTATGAATCTTAGCAGGTGGTACATAAAGTCGGTTTTGTGTTGAGAGTGTGGTAGTAGAGGAATCACGTACTGATCAGCTTTCTTCACTGACCGAGTTGCTAGTGTGGGTAAACACACCTTAGTTGATTAAACAGTGTCAGGTGTGCTCCTCGTCCCTTACGGCGGACCTTGGGAATTTGTTTTGTCAACACGACTTCAGTTTACGTAGAAACATAGACACGAGGTTTGTAACTGGATATACAGGAGGAAAATATGCGGAACGAATGTAAAATCACTGTTAGCCGGTAAACTCATGGGCCGTACTCCAACCTACAATCAATGCTGATTACATGCCTAATTAGTGCTGATTAGGGATCCAATTCGATCGATCGATCCGAGAAAACACAATTACCGTTTTAAAACAACTTATATGGAGCATTCGATTGAAAATCGTCTCCATTGTTCCGGTACTGACGGAAGATCAGCACCTGAGGAGTCTACTTCTAAGGCACATGCTGAGTCAGAACCCTTTTGCAGATGCCACACCAACACCACCCTCAGTTCTAGTGCGATATAGGTACTTTGGTACCTATATCCTATCTATCTTAGTGCAAATTATCTGTGTCTGTATGTTTTGTATGTTGTTTTGTTTAGCGCTAAGTATGTGTGTCTGTATGTTCTATATGTTGTTTTGTTTAGCGCTATTCTTCTATGTTTTATATTGTGTGTGTGTGCGCTGATGCAAATAAATAGATAAAATACAAAATACAAAAAAATGGTTGTCATGGTGATGTACATATATGAACGGTATTGGCTTTGATTCGCGAAAAAGGTTGGTGTGAGGCCGGAGTCGATGTGGGCGATTGGACACCTTGGACACCGCCACCGTCAAGCGTCATCTTTAGGGTTCCGTACCCGAAGGGTGCCAAACGGGACCCTATCACTGAGACTTCGCTGTCCGTCCGTCCGTCTGTATGTCTGTCACTAGGCTGTATCTCATGAAGGGGTTAAAACTTCATGGGCGTGAACTGTCAAAACTGGCCTTTTATTTTGTGAAGACTTTAAAGGTCATCGTCATTCTGACTCTTTCGTATTTAATTGATTGCATGCAGGTGGGAAACACTTTTTGGTCGCGCTGTGCTTATTGACAAATTAATACTCACATTTAATCGCTATTTTATTAACGGAATCTTTCTCCGAGATGACGCAATGATTTAACTAAATTATATGCAAGTTATATCATTTTAACCTAGAACCGAATGATTGATCAACTTAATTTGCTTTTTAACTTTCCAAAAGCAGTATTTTACTTTTCCGTTCATTATGTAAAAGTTTATCGTAAAAGCTTCTTTCATTTATGTCATAATTCTAATATATGTCTACCGCCTGGCCAAGGCTAGGCTATCAAATCTACGAAAACAAAATATGTTAAAATAATACAAAGCAATGACTAAAGTCAATAAAAGAGAATAGAAGAAAAACAAAATTCTTAACGGTTCTACTCATTGACCCAAACCTTTAAACGGGACCTGTTCAAACACACTAAAACAACATTTTCAAAGCGTGGTTTTTTAAAACTAATGCACAACCATCCATTATAACTGGTCTGTGTAAGTAACGCGGAACCTTTCAGAAAAGCCATATCAGTTTCAAAAAAAACGCAGGTAAATTCTTTAAGCCGTGCTGCATCGTAATGTTGGTCCAATGAACGCACGTGCAGTTTCGGAAACTCACTCACAACTTATGTGATGGAGATTTTACCAGTCTGATCTAGTTTGCAATATTAGGGACACAGGGTGCCAAACGGGACCCTATTACTGAGACTTCGCTGTCCGTCCGTCCGTCCGTCCGTCTGTCTGTCACCAGGCTGTATCTCATGAACCGTGGTAGCTAGACAGTTGAAATGTTCACAGATCACAGTTGATGTATATCTGTTGCCGCTATGACAAAAAATATTAAAAATCAAAAGAAATTTAATATTAAGGGGGGCTCCCATACAACAAACGTGATTTTTTTGCTCATTTTTGCTCGATATTGATAATGGTAGCAGGTAGACGCTTAAAATGTTCACTATATATTAAGTATATTATTTACTTAAAAATGAATAAATAAATTAAAATTAAATTAATATTTAGGGGGGGCTCCCATACATGTTTTATTTTATTTTTGCGGTTTTTTATAGATGTACGGAACCCTTCGTGCGCGAGTCCTACTCGCAATTGGCCGGTTATTTGTCTTGCAGAGCATCCATCTCTTAAAGTAGAGCGAAAATAGGATAGGATTTATTCCTGAAATAAACATGTTAATTTGATTTACTGAGTTGATAGTTTAGATTATGGCTTCGATAAATATAGGTAGATGTGTTGCCACCATCAATGCAATTAAAAAAAAATACTCTCGTATAAATTAGTTATGTGATTATAGAACTTTCTCAATTTGCATGCATATGCATGCCATTTGGTCTACATCCGCTACGCATTAAGTTTCATGTCACTTGCATCTTGCATATTTATTTGGTAATTCGCAATTTCTTTATTGTACTCACATGACAGTAAAAATAGCTAAACATAGAAAAAATATGTACAAAGGCGAGCTTATCTCTAATAAGATATTTCTTCCGGCAAACCATGTTGGGTAGAAGACGGAGATAATAGGTAGATTTGATTTAGATCTGGTTAAATAGTGGAATGTCTTTCTTTCCCAAGAGCAGTGGCAATATTGGTTTGATTGTTGACGTTCAATCATATATTCCTAATACATTTTTTGTTTCTTTCTCGTTCCGTTTCATGTCTTTTGCACATTCTGCACATTCGTCGGTTGCATGCGCCCGCGCATCCCCGAAGCCTTGGCAGCGTGACTTTTGGAACTCCAATGCACCTCTATAAATGTCGCTCCCACTATAATTTGAAAGGCTCAGCCTATTAGAAGCCTGCATTATCATAGTAATTACCTAATACCCCTTCGTATTAAATCGAGGCAATTTGGATTCCTTTAAGTGGTCTCAGGCCCGGTACCTTGGACAACACAAAATTTTACGGGAACTCAAAGTTATTATCAGAATGATTACAGAAAAGTATCACTTCTTTTCCCTGACGGGGTGGCAGAGGCACAAGCCGACTTTTAACCAGAAACTTACCTATCAATTTGTTCTTTCTTCTCCTGTAATAAACGGCGTGATATATCCTCTCTTGCTGAGGTTAATTTTGCCAATGCAACTGGGAGAACGTGTTGGAGAGATGGGATTCAAGTTCCTTTGGACGTGGGCAACAGTCGCCCAATAGTATCACCATAGAGCAAGTATTAGAAGCAAGTGCTACCCGTTCGCTATAAGTTTGCCGGTGCGTGGAATGCGGTTGCCCTCCCCCAACCGCCAACCGCACCCCTGAGTCGCCCTATCCGCACACCGTTAGCAACGTCATCGCAGACGCGTCGCAGTACTCGCAGTCGGGAGGCGTGATATTTTTATTTATTTATGTGCATTAATGTGTATTTATTGAAATAAAAAACAAAGATTTTGAAATAATGGTTTATTTATAGCAAAGTTTGTACAATACATTGGAAAAACATCCATGACCCCTGATCCTAATTAGAATTTGGAATATACACTCGTAGGTTAGCCTAACTGGACTAAACTATTTTTATTGTTGTAGATTATTTAATATCGATCGAATGTGTTAAATGTTGCCTAATAAAATGTTTTGTAAATGTGTAATATTTCTGCTAACCTTACCTCTGAGTGACGTCACATCGTCACCGGCAAACTTATAGCGAACGGGTAGTACTAGTATTTGCTCCATGGTATCACCTGTAAATGCTTCATTTTTGACGTTCGTTCATATCATTAATGATATTTTTCCATCAAATATTAGAAGTAAAAGGTTACACTTGCCTTCGCATTCGGACCGCTGTCTCCGCTACGATTATATCGTAACGAACTTCAGTATGGCACCCTCCCGCTCCGACGTCTATTGTTCAGTGTTCTGTAAGTTTGTCCGGCCTATGTCCTTATGAGAGAACCGATTACAGCGGCACTAAATTTGATCAGCAGTTTGTGCATTCGGTCATTAATGGACTTTTAAATGGAATGCCAGTAATTTGATGAACCTCAAATTAATTACGGATTGTTTTTGTATTAGTAATTATGGTGGTTTTAATTGATGGTTTCGGCTATGAAGATGCATGTCTTGACATTTTGGGTTAAGATTAAATATTTTGTATACTCGTATGCAGGTAGGTAAGACAAAAGTTTATGTATATCCGATGGCCTTGTAACATATTGGATGATAGGAGCTTCATCATCATCTAACTGTTAAAGATTAAGGGCTTTATAATTATCTTATTTTTAAGATTATTTTTATGAAAATCATCCAAGGTCTTCAGACTTATTTTCTGAAGAATACTGTACATACATACGAGATTTCATGTTTATAATCGAATAAAATTCCTAAAGTCCACTTGCACAACTGTCGCTGAATCAGTCCATCGTGTTTTTACCTATTTATGTTCCGATCTTTCCATCCTCAAATAGTTTATCTGAGGATTTTGAAATTGCACACGTACAAAAAAGTGATCTGGCTGTTTATCCTTCTTTTGAGAGCCGCCTATATATTTAGGTAGATATATCCACATAATGAAAGATGTTATTTTGTCTTACATTACTTATCAACAAGTAGCTCCACTGAACATAATCGAAAGTAACTTGCAAAGTGATTACTCTTAATTAAAAGCATTCCATCACAGACGGACTAATAAGAATTTAAACGCTAAGATTCTGTAATAATTACTATGACAGCATTACTCGATTCATTCCGACTAATTTAGTTAAGGTACGCTTCACACGGGCAACTGAAATTGCGCAATTCCGAGCAACTGTGACGTCACGCCACTCAAGGCTAATTCATGTGATTTACGGCAATCGCAACAAATATCAATTGTAGCTAGAGTTAGAGCTCGTCTAAGCTGAAATGACGCGCCCCACTCCTTGGTTTTGTATTTACTTGTCATACAAAACCAAGGAATGGGGCGCGTCATTTCAGCTTAGACAAGCTCTACCGTCACACCGCACCATTAGAGTAGTATGGAGGAATACGAATACAAGGTATTTATTGCCTTGTATAGAATTTATTGAGCAACAAGAAGCAATATCGCGGAATATAATATAGCGTCACGCATTTTTCCGTGCAAGGTGGCAGAGGCACAATTGTGCCCACTCTCCATTTTCCACCAATTTCCAATATGCCATTTTGCATTTTTTTTTCTTGCTCTACTATTAATCGCGCCAAACTGATCACTTACTGCTGCCGGAGAATAATTTCTCGAAAAATCGCCCGTCTAATTGTACCTTTACACTGTTGTATACGATAGTTTTTCGAGCGAAACTGTTTAGCAAAATCTTCATTAACGCAGTGTAGTTTTCGGAATAAACTGCATTCGAGTTACCTTGATTTGGTAATAGGATCATAATGTCCGGTGTTGTGGGATTTCTGGAAATTATTTTGAGACGTATACGGTCTAATGGTCTCAGATACTTAGCATATTGCGACCTTGTATTTAAAAGTTTCCGAAGGCAAGTTACTAACATATCATAATAAATTGTATCTTTTCAGACTAAGGCCACAATTTTGACCAAATGGGAACTGATCAGGGCCACGATATTACTAACTAGTTTATCAAACAGGACGCTCGCTGCACGCACACTCGGCCATCTAGTATGGAAAAGGGGTGACGCTTTTTCTCTCTCTCATACACACACACACCCTAATTACCTGTATACTGAATGTTTAATTTATATTTATTATTTTATTACTTCATTTAACTAATTTGAATTGTTGTTAAAATCTTTAGTAACGTTAAAGTAAAATTTAACTTTGTCATATTTAATCTATTTCTAATTGTTTAACTTATGATAAAATAAGACTTGGGTCAGAGAGCGAAGTCGTCTGGCACAGGTATTTTCATACTTAAAAGACGGCTTCAGCTTAATAATGTTAGTAATACTCATGGTTAAACAATAAACATTTTTGATTTTGATAGGCGTGAGTGACGCTATGATATGCACCAAAAACGCGTGGGCGATACCACACGAGTTGATGTGCTGTTGACGAATTCTCCGAGCCCGTGCCACTTTAACCGGTCAAAGTGGGCCCATAAAGAAACACCTGATGGCCAGTGAAAGTGGCGGTTGTCAACCAGACCATTTGGTTTATTGTCGGTTGCGTAAACCCGCGGAAAAATTCCGAACGGACGATAATAAGGAAGGAGGCCGCTGTTCGAGTTCTCGCCCGGGATTCAGACAAATGTTTTGAACCTATTCGGGCAACAGTTTCCTAACCAACCTAACCTAATCAGCCCCCCGACCGCGCAACCCGTGTTGGCATCGGAATCGTGTTTAAACGCGCAAGAATGAACTTTATCATTATGACAATACGGCAAGTCAAACACGAAGCCGATGCCGACAGCGGCTGCGCGGTAGGGTTAGCTTATACCCGGTTGAAAATCGAATGGTAAGATTAGTCTGGAAATTAATTTGTATTTTGGTATTCAGGTTCACGCAAGGAAAACAAACTTAATCTAACATAAGTATATAGACCGATAGATAATAATTATATCAAGATATCGAAGTCAATTAAACTAAGTCCTAGCATGCTAAACTTATCTTATGTTCCTAGCCTAGACCAAAAATCCTTACAACCTGGTATTCTGTACCTCTAGGTCTCTAAATGGAACACTTTCCATAACAGGCGAATACAGCTGTCTCAGACTTCATTCCTCACTTCCCGGATAGACGCGTCTCAATCGAGACCGAGAAACGGTAGTAGCAGCTCTATTTCTCGACTTCTCGGGCTTTTTTCGCCGCGGGCCAACAATGCGAAAGGCGGACGTAATACAATAATGGATTTTGTATGTTTGTTTGCTAATGCGGTAATTGGAGGTTCTATTCTATTGTGTTCTAAGGACGCCTTCGATTAGTTGACGGTTTTTCATTTGTGAAAGTTGATGTTTTTTTGCTTGTATGTACATGACATCGTGTTACGCCTTTTTGCATATATTGCAGACGCAAAAATATGTTCCTACCACTTTCTGTTTATTAAGTTAGATGTACTCTATGAATGCCAATTTCATCTCGGGCGGCAAAATTAGTATTTTTCCGAAATTGCGGCCGATATCGTCTCTAGCCTCAAAATGGCGTAACTACAGATATTGTATTATATTAGTGTTGTTTCCAGGGTAATCAAACATATCTAGGAACAAGTCTGAAGTTGTACAAAATGGCTTGAAATTCTCAGAACTGTTTGTTTCCAAAAGAATCGTATATTATATAATGTAAATTTTGTGCAAAAAAAATACAGCATTTGATCCATGACGTGACTTTGTGATATTTCATAGCACTCAGGATTTTAAGTACCGTTTTGACAGTTCCTAAAATATATATTTTTGACTAGCAGGAAACAAGCCTTTTATATGTTACCCACAGACTTCAATAGTAGGGGACAAGGCACGGGGCGCTTAAAAGTGTCGCTACCAAAACGGTGTCAAAACGGGAAAAGTGAACCGTTTTCAATCAGTCGTGCTTAGACGGTGCTAGCCGCGTGACGTATCGGCAGCACAACAAAAATGGTGTCCTGCGAGGTAAAAACTTGTAAATCATACCGAAATCGCGATACACATAAACAAGGAGTATCGTATCACAAGTAAGTTATATAATTTACAATTACTATTGGCTGTAAATTGATTATTCATAAAATATTGTTCTCGAAAAATTCCTCAAAGTAAAAATAGGATAATCAATCATTCGACTGACGACCGACATAGTACCGATAAATTCCAATAGAGGCGCTATTCTGTCTGGCCTCAAAACGGTAAAAAATGGGAGGGCCTATCCTTTGTATATATCGATGATGTCACCGTAAAATTGTGAAATCCCTGAGAATATAATCTAAAGATTCTAACGGATTATAATTCGTTAAATTGTAACATGTCGATAATTTGTAAACAATATCGACAGGGTTTGGCATACATGTTTTTTTTTGTTATTACAAGTGAACCTAACACAAATAATTTAACGGGGATTCCCTTCGCTCATATCCTTAACCCTTCACCTACGCTGACCCACCACTTTGCTCAGACCTTTATCATTTCAATTTATCAACTAACGCGTTTGTATTGTATGAAGTACGGTACAGTTTACAATTTATCGACAGATTATAATCTAATGAAATTAAATTTGTTAGATTGTAATCTAACGGGTTTGACAATTTCACGGTGACATATCCATACAAAAATATTTTTTCCTTTTTTGAGTCAGCACATTGATTGTTATGAACTGGTAATAATCCTATATGCTGAAGCAATCAAAGTCTGCAATTTAGTATCTAAATTAGTTATTAGAATATGATGGTCTGTGAATATTAATTTTAAACAACATCTGCAAGTATTGGTACATGAATCGTGTATTGACCAGAGGCTATTTTATTGTTTCAAAACCATTTGTGGTAAACCAATGAACATAATTATGTCATCAAATATTCCAAGAAATCTAATTACGAAAACAAATTGCAAACATCCTATACTTTACTTATACTTTATACTTTATTATTGCACAGAAACTTAAAAAAAAATACATTTACAAGAAATATTATACGCAATATCATCTTGCTACAGGTATTATAAATACCGCATATACAAATATATTAATAAAACAGCTGATATTTATAACGTCACCACTTATAATCTCAAAAAGATTGTTTATAAATCATTACAATTACTTAATTACGATAAAACGGAGGACTTACTGATGATAAGTATCTAACTACCAGCATATACCTATGCATACAAAGTAAACCTTTTTAAAATGTTAATAATGCATATTTTATTAATCTGACACTATATGGACATAGTAAAGTTGATATATTATCTTACACACCCTCTCACACACACTCACTCACACTCATACTACACATAGAGAGGCTCACCCACTTACCATTTTGCATCTTTTTATTTCTTTTTATTTCATTGTTTTTATTCAGTGTTATTCTTTATTTACTTGTTTTTTATAATGATATGTGACCGTGTAACATGAATTAGCAAATTATATATTTTTTGGAAAGAGCACTGCAGCCTGAAATACAGGTTTACACCTAGCTCGGGTTGTTCCAATTATTAGGTGTCACTTTTTAGCTAAGTTCCTCAAATTGTGTAAATTTTTTCTGTTTTTCTTTTTTTGAATAAATAAATATAAATATATTCCAAGTAATTTGTTTCATTGAATTACATATTTATTAGATGAGCTATACTTATTTCAAAAGTGCATTTTCTTTGGCGCTGCTCGAATATTTCTACACCGAGAACTCAAAAAGAGTTTCATTCAAACTAGCGTTAGTAGTTTTGAGAATTCGGGCCCAACCATAATAACCTTGTTTTTACTTTCAGTGACAAAAATGGACTCGTATTCGGATTCATCAAATCGATCAGCTGTGTTTAGCTACCGGAACGGTCTTCGTATCGAAGTGACTAGCGAAATGCTATGAACAAAGAAATATAGCGGTTTACAAATAAATAAAACACGGTGATAACAAATAATAAAATTGCTGCTAAAATTATAATTCTAGAGTTGGTGCCTCTCTGCCTTCGAAGCGAGAGGTCTCGGGTTAGAATCTAGACTGAAGAAAGAAAAGAAAAAACCTACCCATCTCTTGAATGTGTATTACATGTGTGACGTCACTATTTCTGGTTTTCTGTTTTTCTTATATGGGACGAAGCACATGTGCCCGATAAAACATGACTTAACAAAACTTCAACTGCATCTCTTACTAATGTCGTTAGCTTGTCGTGAGAGTCACAGTTTGCAGGAAGAAATCTCTTTTTCAAGATAAGTTTGCCTTTGCGCGATAGTGCCGCCACGCTACTCGCTGTGATCTGCGACCTCCGCGTCATGGTCCAAAAGAATTCATTAGAACATTCGATTCGACTCAATTGTTACGGCGAAAGTGTTACTAGTACTACGGTGATTCGCGCGATGGACGGATCTAGAGATTTGGTAACATTATTACGTCTGTCGTGACTAAATAGTTACCGTCTTTGATAATTGCAACGCAATGGGTCGTTCTGGCTTTAATTTTATTATTATCTCTTTGTTGTAATAGTGTAAACATTTAGGTTTTTGCTGGATTTGTTAACTTGCCTTATTATATTATAGTTTTTTTATTTGTTTGCAATTCGCAGTTTAACCCTCTCGCTCCGATGTCTATTGTTCAGATTCTTCTCCATTGTAAGTTTGTTCGGAATATGAATAAGCTTAATGCATGCTTATCTGGAGACATGCCAACGAACCTCATGATGATCTGGGTGAACGTTGTGGCAAAGTGGATTTTGTTGTGATAATTGAAGGTTGTTTGATTTATCATTATCGTTATACTTGGTAAGCAAAGTCAGGAGATAATACATATATCCTGTACTATGAGTTGCACGTTCATATAATAGTTAAAATGTAGTAATTATTGTGATTCTTCTGATCACCATTTTTCAGTTATCCTCACGTCATGTCGTCGAATGTTATGTTACAGCGGCGTCATTGCATCAAATGGAATCTTACTGAACGTTTCTTCACATGAAATTGATATAACAATACTAGTTGCATAGTAAAATTTCATCCAATTTCACAGCTCAGAGGGCAAAGGACAAAATATCGCAACGTGAAAAAAAAACGCTTCCGAAATTACAAAATCGTCATGAATGATACTAATATTACTCGATTCCACCGACCGTTACAAATATCGCAATCTACAATTATGTACGGGTTCCACTTTAATTTTTCTTCGTTTCGCATTCGAGTTGACTTCCGACTTCACCCGCGCATAATTACACACAATTGTCACAATATCCTCACTTTATGTGAAGTTGTGTAAAAATGTAACGCTGGTTTCATATTTCGTAATGCAAAATGCCACCCACAGCTTAATGTCACCATCTCATGTTACGCAAAAGCCTTTATGTCTCCACTCGTCACCTACATATCGAGTAATTTATTAGTAGAATCACCAGTAGCTAATACTATTAACATTGGAATGTTTTCTTTCGCAGGTGTAAATAGCAGCTAAACGGGCCAGTACGGATTATTGACCCACACTCGCCGCTCACCGGATATATTATGCCTTATACATCGACCGTCTAAACCCGACTTGCATTACAACTCCGGAACCCGTTATAGAGTAATTATGCTCATTTATTAGCCTTCGCAAGAGGACATCATGATGGAAGAAGTGACCCACCGGCCCATGGAGTACATCGCTCCGCCGCTGCCGCCAAAAGTGAAGACAAAATCGTCATTCACTCAAATAACAGCTGATGTAGAGAACAAAATGAGTTTGAACAGCTTGGACCGCAGTCTAGGTTCGATGCACCCGCTCGTCCTTAATTCCAAGTCGCCGACAACGGTATTCCTAGCGGCGCCTCAGCCCGACCGAGCCAGCCAGGCCGACGCAGACGCGCGCCAGCCTTCCGACCGCACCGGCCGACACGTGGTCACCATCAGAATCAACACCGAAACCGACAAACCGAAAGCCCCCAAAATCTCCAGCGTGCATTTGAAAAGCGAAGCCGAATTTGACCCGTTCAAATTCGCGGAACTCAACAAGAAGAACAACAGCTTTGTAAGATTGAACGCCGAAGAGAATCTGCCGAAAATCATCGAGAATAATGAACTGAAAACGACGGAGGACAAACCACCGTTTATTTACTGCAACTCGTATTCCTTGGGTTCGATGACTAACATGCTCATGTCGAGTGGCCAATGCTCGCCAAGTGACACCCTAGACTCTGGAACATGCAGTGACTTAGATAGCACACCGCCGCCGCTACCCAAAAAGAAAACCTCCAAAACCAGCACAAACAAAAAAGCCGTAACAGTGACCCTAATTAGCTCCACACCGAGTAATCAAACTCCCGAGGTCGACTTCGAAGACAATGAATCAAACATATCGTGTGATTCACTAAACAGTAGCGAGTTAAACGGAAGCGTACACACAGACGAAAGTCACTGCGAAGATGTAAGCAAAAAAGAAAAGACTCGAGAGACACCCGCCGAGTCGCCGAGTACCGACGAGACAAGCCAAGACAGCTTTCTACCGCGCGGGCTCCTACAAGACATCATAGAACGATCGAAACTCAACACCGTAGAAACCGAAAGCGAAGTGAAGACTGACAACACACTACCCGAGGAAGCGAACCAGAATATTAATGAAAATGCTAATCTATCAAAAGAAAGTGCCGAACTCACCTCGTTCCGTCTAGTAACTCAATTTAATAACGATAAAAGAACCGACTCGCCTTCGCCGATTCTGAACAAATCGCCGATCATTGATGAAAGCACTTACGAAGACCGAAAGAAAGAGGATCAGACAAAAAAGCTAGTGTACAGCAGCAGCTATTTCGATACGGACAAGTATTACGATTTTCATCTGAACGAGAAACAATTCGATGATGACAAGTCTGTGAAGTGTGTCAGTGGAGTGAGTGTTAAGAGTGACAGTGTGGCTCCCGAGGTGGAATTCTTCGCTGGACTGAAGGACTTTAAGAGCAAAGAAGTGCCATCGACGATCCGGAGTTCCAAGGGAACGATACGTGGCGTCAAAAACCGAGTTAGAGCCGGCATCGCTACATTTCTACAAATACAGAGCACCACAAAGGTATGTAATTATTTTTTAAATAGGTTGCATGCAGTTTTAAGGATTTGATCTATCACGGTTGACAGAGCGATGACTGATATGTTTTCGTATTTTCAGACGCCGCTAACTAGCGATGTGTCAAAATAGCAAAACCATAGGATATAGGCCATAATGAGATCAAAGTTTAATTTTAACACAACTATCTTGGATAAATTATAAACGTTTTCAGTAATGCTTTGACCACAAGCCAGACACCCTGAAATCTGGTGCAGTCTTTTCTGATCTTGTCAAACTAACGCTGGGTCACCGGGTGTTGAAAATGTTGTTAAAGGCAAATGTATGTATATGTTTGTTAGTTAACTGTTTACTATTTGCCCAACAACATTTTGTCAACGGCGTGGTCACGTTCTTGATTTTGAAGGTCGCAATCACATTACAGAATACTTTCGAAAGTGTAAACACAGTATCGCTTACAGCAATATGAGATACATTGAGGCTACCTACACCTTATTAGACCTTCGAGGCCGGTTATTCTGCAGAACAATGAGTTTCTACGGAAGAACAAATTGCTAGTACCATTGTAGAACCAGCTAATTAAGAATTCAAAATTTTCAACGGACATATGCCGCATTCTTTCGTAATTATGTTTGGTACTATTTGGACTTGTAACAAAACAGGTACAAATTACTTATTGTTGGTTTGGGAATTTGTTACGTGATACTATTAAATAGATGTAGTTGGGTGTAATAATAAATCAAAACTTTTATCATGTTTCAAGTAATAATATATCAATCGTATGTATTCAATTTCAACATGGAATAATATTAAGATTACGAGATTTAGTCAAATTAAAAATGGAACGAAAGCAACATTCAATTAATCCGATTTATTTATTTAATCGTATGGCTCTAGTGAATAGGCTACAGGGGAATATTTAATGAACTAAGCCAGTTGGCTGCGTCAGGAGGAAGGTCAAACAGATCTTGATGATCGACGGTCAATAAAACACATTTATTTGCTGGCATATTTTCACAAATGACATGTTTTTTTTTTATAGAATTCACTGTATTCGGACAGATTCTACTTCTTTCAATGCATCTCCACCATTGAAGTCAGCTTTCGAAATACTGTTTTTCTTTCAGTAAGTTTTTTTTGGGTCGTAAAGCACATTCCAGGTTTTCTCTATATATTCGATGAGTATAGGAAGTAGCTCTTCATTTATAAGACTCCCCTATGCATGTTACCACACAACCTTTAATCCATACAAGCGTTTCCTTCGCGAGAATGAGCTCGCGTCAATAATCAATTTAAACAATTGCCACGGAAAACATAGCACACTTAGCACCCGCAATTAGAGTAAAAAGTGTTTCCTCAGACACTATCCCACGTAAGTATAAACGGAGGAAGTTAATCCAGTAGTTTTCTTCGTTGCCAATGAATGAAACAAGAAAACCTAAGAGAAAGTCATGGAAGTAGAAGAAAAACAGTGATGTTTGCGACCGCATGACTCTTTAGTACCTCTCGCTTCAGTAAGTATATGACGCGAGGTGTCAGAGTTAAATGGTCGAGCTATAAACTGGAAAACTGGAGTTAGGTGTTCTGAAAGTCTATTCATGAATTCGTAGAATAATGTTCGCGTGTAGACATGCAGCTTTTTATATCGCTTTTGTATGGTCTACTATATCTAACTAAGTATTTGACGAATGCTCAGACTGCTGCTTAATTAAAGTGGCGCTTAAAAGTCTCACTGGCGCTGACAGTTCCCAAGCGAGAGACATACGCATCATGATTTTGAATGTCCGTCAAAATTGTGTATTCATAACGGTAAATAGGGAATTAACCCCTTCACTCTCAGAAGCTCACCGCTGGAACGACCGAACAATGGAAAACTGTAGTTATATAAGATGTGTCGGCGAACCAGTTACAGGGGTTTGGGTAATTTAGTATGGAACATTGGCATCATTTTTTTATTCGCGGCCACTGATATTGTTATTATTAAATGGTGGCACTACCATAATGTATTATTTATTATTATTACATTTAAAGAGGAAACATTGCTGTAAATCATTTCGGGGTTGAGATATTATAGCTTTGTGTGCTAAAAAAACTATAAAGTGTGATATCTCAGTCCCGAAATGATTAAGCTACATGTACTCCATAGTAAGATTAATGTATTTTTAATTGCTCTTTCAAAATTTTCAACTTTCATGAATGGCCGCCAAAACTCAAAAACTACAAAACTCTAAGGAAACGTCAAAACGACGCCAACTTTACCCAAAGCCCTTTCATTTGTTACGGCGTGGACAGACGGTGACGCGCCCGCTTCGTCACCGCTCCGCGGCCGCCCCGCGCCCGCCCCGCGCCCGCTAAGCCGCGCTCTCAACGCCTTGCAACGATTTGTGTCAAGTCTCATATTACATCGGATGGTTTCCATCGCACCCGCCCCGCACCCGCTCCGACGCCACGCCACGCCCGCTCCGACGCCGCACCGCGCCCGCTCCATCCGATGTTTTAAGAGACTTTAACAAATCGGTGCTAGGCGGTAAGAGCGAGGCTTAGCGGGCGGCTTCGGAGCGGCGACGGCGCGGGCGCCTCATCGTCTGTCCACGCCTTCAGAGGAACGTGACACTTTGACACTGATCTCGTTGTCTTCCATGCCGTTAGATACTCATTTCGTACTAGTGTGTATGTCGGCGGCCGATCGTAGAATTGGGCACATCATGATGAGCCTCGCCATTTCATGATATGGCCAAGCCATTACTGGGCATATCATGATATGGCAGGTTTTAACGAAAACATGTATTTTTAAAAGCATTTTAATTCAGCACTACGTGATGTTTTTTGTGTTATACATGTCAAACGAACACGAAGACTATCCGGGGGCTTCGCTGCGCTCGCCCCCTTTAGTCTTCACCTAAGCTACCGCAGTGTTTGTTTCGTTTCGTGATATTTCACGTTTGGGCACATCATGTGCCCAATTCTACGATCGGCCGGCGACACTGTATAAAAATGATATATCTCGTGCTGCCTTTACATTGAGTTATAGACGTAATACGCTTTTTATGTGTTGGCAATATTATCACAATTCACAATAGATACAAAGATTGGCCAATACCTACAACGTTTTATGGACAATAGCACCATTCAAGAAAATATTTTCATTGCGCAATCAATTACCTAATTATAATATAAGACTTTAATGTATAAAATAATGAGATTTAATTTAATTAGAGTCTGTTTAAAACAATCTCCACCAGCGTATGTGACAGATTTAAATGTATCATTTATCTGTTCAATAGCGCTTATATTATCGGGATGCTTGTAAGACACCCTATGACTATTTGTGGAATTCAGACGGCGTCAAACAATGTAACGAACTAAATTGAAAATCTTCTTAAAATCTGGCAGCTCTTGTCTGGGTGACATAGGTTTTATTAGGTATCTAACTAGTTTTTTAAATTAGTTTAGTTTTTCATTCTCTCGAATCGGCCTCTTCGATAAGTTCGTATAGTACTATCTCAAGATAAGTCCGTCTATACTCAAGATAAGTTCGTATAGTACTATCTTCCTTACAGATATTATTGTACACCATTTACGTAACTTATAACTAGTTATAACATCATTATTCATAATGATTTACAAATAGCCACTTGTACAGTGTCACCGCGATGACTTATAAAACCACTTTCTCTGCAACTGTTGTTTAATATTTATAAATCAAAATGAAATCAATGTAGAGTATCTCTTTAGTGCTAAGAGAAATCTTGTAGAAGACTTACCTAGCGACTTTTATTGAGTTGAAAGAGACAGAGGAGAATTACTATTATTATTATATATTATTATTATTTATTATTAAAAGCCTATTATGTCCCAATGCTGGGCGAAGGCCTCTCTCCCCCTCTTCCACTCCATCCGATCCTGAGCTGTCTTCCTCCAGTCTTTATCCCATAGACCTAACTCGAGACTCCATCTTTTCCTGGGCGCCACGCTTTCTCTTTGCATTTTCTGGGAGCCACTCTGTGACACAATATAGCGTCACGCATTTTCCCATATGGGGTGGCAGAGGCATAATTGTCCCACTTTTAGCCAGTTACCTAATACTCCATTATGCGTGACAGGGGGCTAACCCATCGCCACAGCTCCATAGAATGCCCCATAACCCTCATTATACCCTATGGGATCTCCGCAGAGAATATAAATATCCAATTGACTGCGCCTGCGGGGGAATGCGGCTCGCGAAACGTTTGTTGTATTCAACAAACGTTCGCATTCGCAACCTATGTACGATGACGGGCCGCCAGACAGTTTCGCAGCGGCTGACCAATCACAGCTCTCTTACCTCGTCCCCCGCCTCCCGTAAATTGGTGAGTTGTGTTTCAAAGGAAAATGTATCTATGCGGTCTCCACTGGATAAGTGCGCTCCCTGGGTCCCCGTCACCGTTATAACTTCCATATAAAGTACCTATTTAGATTAATTATTTATCTTTTTCGTACATTGTTCAGCACCGGGATTCAAACCTGCGTCTTCTGCGTGAGAAGTAAGCGTTAAACACACAAGACCACAAGACCAAGAGCTTTAGAATATTTCTTCATCATTAACGGCAGCTTGTTTCCGCCCACTGCTGGGTATAAGCCTCCTCCCTTATATTTCTTAATTTCATTTAATTATTTAATAACTTAAAAAGTTTCAAACAAGATAAAGTCATAGTTAAAATCAGTGAGCATGTCATATAATCATCTCGTGCGCACAGTGTGACCGAATGTAATGCTAACCCAGATCCGAGCCAGACTTGCTTCAAGAAACTAACATTCGCTTCTTACTCGACTAGGTCAAGAATAAAACCCACATTGTCTTTACTAATTATTACAAAGACATCGCTATAAACTGAAGCATGCACAATTGGATACTAAAATCAAGTGCAATGGAAATAATCAACATCATCCATCACCAACCATTCCGTACTACTTACTGATGCTGCGTATACGTATAATTAGTCCTGACCTGAGTCGATATGACTATGATGTATGACAGGGTTTCCTAGTGTGGGGCCAGAAGCAATGTGCCTGTATGTAAATGTTTATGTTTTTGTTTATGTCATCCACACATCATCGGGTCCATGTTCCCTTCGTCTGCCCACTAGACGTCTAATAGTTCTTCTACCAGAAGTTACTCTTTTCGCAGCTTAATAAATGTCCTACAAAATATCTCAGACACCATCCTCTGAAAATAATTTACTGAAATACAGGTGTAACAGAAAGTTGTAGTCATATTTCAGGGCATTGAGGACATCATTCTGAACAACATTCACTAACGAACCGATTTGATCAGAGCCACTTAATTTTTACTTCTCCATACAAACCAGCTGATCGCCTGGCGCAAAACGTTTGCAAAAGTTTAAAATAAAGTCGCTTTGATCAAATCGGTTTCATAGTGAAAGTTGTTCAGAATAATGTCCCTCACAATCCTCTAAAATACGACTACACCTTTCTTTTACATGCTGTATAACGTCTCACAGCTTTTCCTTGCAAAAAAAACATATAGGGCGGGTGACATATTTTTGACACTATCGCTGTGTGTAAATGTTTCTGGTTATTTAAAGCCAGGTACCTATAAAAAATTACAAACCAAGGTAAACGAAGATTGCGGAAGTGAGAAGCGAATATGGAATAGGAACAAGTGGGATGGCAATTGTGCGCTCGCAGCTAATCTGAATCAACGTAAGCGCCATAACGAAAAAAAAAAACATATAAAATTAGCTATTTCAGGGAATTAACATTTCATAAGTCAAATCGCTAGGAACAACAATTCCTCACAATTACAATTAATAGAAAGATCATATTTACTACTACTGCGGTATAATAGGAAAAAAAATAGAAAAAAGGGTTGACTTTGGATTTATTTTCTATCGTTTTTTTTTTATCCAAAAAGTTTTCCAACATGAAAACCCTAGATTATATAGATAAATTACATATACGAGAAATTGATTACGATTTGCCGAGTATTTCCTGAAATACACATGAAAAAAGCACCCCTAATTTATTTGTGAGGCGCTTTAAGATTTTAGGATAGATCTATGGAGTAGCTTGCGTGCTGACATATATCTGAAGCGGACTGTACTATAGGTATTACTCGTACTTGCTCGTACATAAGTTGAGGTACTGAACCATTTCACTGCCTCATGATCATTGGTATTGTAAACGTCACGAAATTCGGAGAATACTTGATCAACCGTGAACCACCGATTGGCATGTCGACGATTTATTTTTTGCTAAACTGTAGCTTATTAAATGCATTCTCATCGCATATTAAATGCATTTTTGTCACAATGGAGCTTCATATTTCCGAATAGGTATTTTACTTGTTTTTGTCACGTAGCAAAAAACGTAGATGATGTTGAATCATAAATTCATAAAAGATATTGGCTTTGTATCATGTTTTGCTTCTCACGATGGAGCTGAAAATAAAATACTACCTTTTAACTGGTTCACTCTCAGAAGCACACCGGTCGACCAACCGAATAATGGAAGACAATAGATAATAAGATGTGTCGACGAAGGGGTTAAAGGTTTGTATAACCTAGTTGTAAATAAAAATAAATAGAAACTGTAGAGGTTCCAAATCAAAATCAATATACTTAATACATTCTAATTCAATAGACTGTTAAATTACAATAGCATGTCTACCACCCAGCACGGAAAGATACAAGACTATGTATGTTAGGTTACACTTTCCATTGCCTATATTTCTTTGATACGCTAATTCAAATCACTTTCTAAGCCGCAGTAGCTTCCTATCAACGTCGCTTCCTATATCTTTTACATCCTCAACCAATGCATTATGAAGTCTATTGTCTTTCTAGCCGATCGGTGTTAGCACCTGTCACACCACATTAATTAACTAATTATGTCTCAATTGTGAAGAAATGTGTGATGTTAAAAAAGATGCCGATTATGTTGTTGATGATGACTGATTGATTTTTAAAGATCTTTATTAAAACATTTAAATACAGACTTAGATACCTCATTTATCCCAGGTAAATAAATAAACAGCATAAAACATACAATATTTATCAGGCCTTGGCCTCTTAAAACTAAACTTAGCAGGACTATTTGAACATATACAGGTTAATAGGGAGATCTCATGGGTTACATAGAAATCATAGGTTTCTTTTGCTCGCTTTGGAATAGTGTGCAAAGTTTAACATCTACCTATAGAAGATGATGATGACTATAATTGAAACAAAAAGTAAACTTTAGAAAAAACCGACTTCCACAAACCCTATTTGATTAGATTGAGTTTAATACTAACTGTAACCCCTTATCCCCCCCTCCCTTGGGGAATTAATTTTTGTCAAATGCTATATCAGTGCTACCCCACGCGACTAAGGAACCCCTGTACAAAGTTTCATGGCTCTATAGGTCCACCGGTTTAGGCTATGCGTTGCCTGCCCGTCAGCCACGCATTGTATTTGTACCTAGTATTGAGCAGATCTGGTGGCCATATGTGGTCTTCATCAGCAGTTCCGCATCACAATATTATGCTTACCATGTGCATTTGCACGAGTTATTATGAAAAACACAAAAATCACTATAGGTCTGCCTATAATATTTGAAGAGTTCTCTCGATTTCTCCAGGATCCCATCATCAGATCCTGACCTGGTGTCAATGGGACCACCCTTGAGGTATTACCTATACGCCGAAAAAAGATTTGTTCAAATCGGTTCATAATTGGCGGAGCAATCGCGTAACAAACATAGAAAAAAAAAAAAAAAAACATACGGGTCGAATTGAGAACCTCCTCCTTTTTTTGAAGTCGGTTGAAAAGTGGGTAGAACTGGCCCTCTGCCCCCCCTATGGAAAAAAGCGAGACGCTGTGTTATGTTATTAGTAATTATATTTTGTGTTGTAAAGTTCATAAGACGACTAACCAAGTGACTCGATTTTATCATTCTGCCATCAGTCTATGGACTAGTCTGGAGGGTAGTTAAACATTTTGAAGGATGGTAGAAGCCTTTAGAAAACATTTTCATTGCGATTGGGACTGTTAAGAATTAGCAAAATGGTAAACGCATCTAGAAAACTTTTTTGTTGCTTATTAGAGTTCCGTGAAGAAACCCTTATAGTTTCTTCAAGCCTGTCTGTCCGTTCTGTCCGTCTGTCCGCTGTCGGCCGGTAGGTCACAGCAACTTTATTCCGAAACTATTATATAGGACTACACAGTTGAAACTTGGTATGTAGATGTGTTCTGTGAACCGCTTTACGATTTTTATACAATAATTAGAAAAATAGAAAATTCTGCTCCCGATTCATGGAACTGAAACCAAAAAAGTTTTTTTTTTTATGAAACCTATGGGGTGTTTATAGGTCTTTAAAAATTAAATTGAGTTTACTGAAACCATATTTCCTCAAAGTATATCGTTAAAGAGACAGACCCTTCCAAAGTGGAAAATATTGTGTCCCTTCCCTCGAACTTTTAACGTAAGAGAGTGAAAAATCTAAAATGATAAAGGTATGCTGTGTATGCTAATACACACTTTCAACGAAAATTGGTTTGAACAAAATAAAATAAGCAGTTTTTAAGATATAAAACATTTATTAAAAACCGCAAAGATAACTTTGTCAAACACTATGAAAAACAAAGTAATTATTCGCTGGTGAAGAATGATAGTGATATTTGGGCTACGTGTATCAGGTGTATGTGAAATGAGTACCTAATTACTTGCTACTACAGAACCATTCATGGGCGAGTCCGACTCGCTCTTGGCTACTTTTTTATGGTTGATTTGTTGATTTGTTCGACATAATTATGTTTTTATTCGGTACATAATCTTTCGGTAAAAGAAATTTAAACAATTTAAGACTGCTTTGCTTAAAAATGCGTAAACAGCATATTTGTCGGTTTAGTAAATCATGTGTTAATACAGTTGCTCGCATTTTGTGCATTAATAAAAGTATAAAGATAGAGCACCAACCTTATCGCTCTATTTCACATTAGCATTGCATTCAAGAATGTATGGACCCGTTCACTTCCTTTTTACTTATAAATAAACTCTTCCGTATACAACATTTTATTAGTCCACTCTAACCCTGGATCAGTAATTTTACCTGCCGGCGTTATCTCCGAAGAGAGAGAGATAATGAGAGAAATAATATAATAAATCTAACAAGAAATACGAGTTTTGATACCTTTTTGCATATCACGTTTTACATTTTGGTCTTAAACATGTCGTTTCAGTTTCACGTTACATAAACATAAAAAGGTAAGCGAATGTTTTTTATACCACGTAAGTCAATGATCATAAACTTATTATGCTGATGAAAAGTTATTGTTTTGGGAAGTGAAAATTAAAATGCGTATAACCTGGGGCCTGATGCAGCTCTGAGAAACGCACTTATATTGGATCGCTATCGCATCTAAAACACCCAAAATGGCGTCATTTGGTATGCTCCTAAAGAATCGCAAATAGATCGTAAATAGATCGTAAATAGATTGCAAGAAAATCGTATACGTTTTGCTTGCAATCTATTTACGATCTATTTGCGATTCTTTAGGAGCATATCAAATGACGCCATTGGGTGTTTTATTGCGATAGCGATCCAATATAAGTGCGTTTCTCAGAGCAGCATCGGGCCCCTGATGTTAAAAAAATATTATTTAATCTAGTTTGTAGGGCGTAACAAATACATGATTCAATTTGTATCTTGCGTCATTGCACCTACTGAAATCTTATTACGTTCAATCAAAAAGGACCTTGACTTTTCGTGCATACCTGTACAACAAGTTTACAAGCTTTCATTTGTCAATTGTGAATTAAATTATGACTGATTTACATACAATTATTGGAAAGTTGCTTTTTATACAAAATTCAATCGTGTTGCTTCACAATAAAGCTTACAGTACCTAGCCGGGAGTAGCATGTGAATAGTTTTTCGATAAGTTTAATAAGTATCGGCTAAAGAGTACGCTGTCGGCAGGGCACGATTTGTATAGACGTCTCACTCATGATGGAACGACCAGAAAGAGACAGGTAGGTATATTGTTGTACACAAAGGTCTACCCTTGCTGATATATCAAACTCTCTCATCGGAACTTGGTTTGCTGGAAGAGATCTCTTTTTAGAGATAAGCTCGCCTTTTTACACTGTTTTTATTTACTTTTTGTCATTGCAATTAATTGTGTGCAAGAAAGAAATTATGAAATTATGAGACAGTGAGTCAGATAGGGCCCTGCCGACAGCGTAGTCTAATAGGCCCATAAGCAGGAGGAAACGTTGAATATGGAGAATTTTGAACAGACTATCTGCGTCAAGATTAAAGCTGAAATATGAAGTGTATTGTTAAACTATAAACATAAACATTAAACTTCATCTAAACATAAATTTATCTTTGGATGAATGAAGTTAGAGTAATAATGTAAATTCCATCAGACACGCCGTTTTCATTGGAGGCTATTTTGACTTGATGACGCTTAAATATTTCAATTATTCGTCCTATTTTATGTGATAAACTAAAATAATAAGTTATCTATCATTCATTTGGTTTATAGTTTCGAGAAATATTGAAATTTTGAATTCTGCCTTCAAAATGTTCACAGTGTTAAGTGTTAAGAGACCGGCGACCGCGCAAATTTCCCATATAAACGTAATACAAAAATGATTTGAATTTGAGAACTAGTTTAAAGCGTTTAGACTGTTAATCGGATTTATACACTGTTTACGCAGGTTCCTGTTCTGTATACCAGGGTTTCTCTTCAACCAATTTAAAAATATTTTTAAGTAATTTGAATAAGATCCTTGGTATACGACCAGGAACCTGCGTAAACAGTGATTAACAGTCTAAATGCTTTGAACTAGTTCTCAAATTAAAATCATTTTTGTATTATGTTTGTATGGGAAATTCACGCGGTCGCCGGTCTCTTAAGACACGTAAGCATTTCTCGTGATACACACGATTTACGGTGACGATTGAGAGAATGCATGTTTTATCTTACGTAAGGTCTCGTATGACTCTGAATAAATAAGTATTGTTCGATATGATGGCTGAAATTTTAAAATACTACTTAAGTTGTGCTTTTTATATCTATCACAGGCAGCTCATCTTCGGCAAGACATTTTATAGAAATTAAAAATATAAAACACCCCCGACACAATGAATGAATTAAGTTAAGAGCGGACTTGTTTGCTCATAACCGAACACTTTTATTAAAACATGGCTAGGAATAGAGAAGTCAACTAAGGACCATTTAGAAAAGTAAAGTAGATTTTAGTAAAGTAATTTTTACTATGCAGTGTGCGTGCATCCAGTGATATCTTTTCTGGGGCCCACGATACAGGTTAGACCTAGTGTGGATCCCAACAGCAAACTGTTTTGGAAATAAAGTTTTTTGTATTTGTGTTTTGTCGTTGCCTCACGATACGAACAAAAAAAACACTTCGAAGTGACTGAGATTGGCGCTCGCTGGTAAATCACGTACCCCAGTGTGACAGATATATTTATTTTCAGAAGTAGGTAAACGGGTAACTTTTTTTATTTCGGCGACTGTAAGTAAACCATTCCAATCTAGTTTTGTTGTAATAAAGAAAGTAGACTATAGTCAAGACAAGTAGGTAGGTCTTAGAATATATACCTACTCAAATACACTTGGACACTTTTTACCATACCTCCTAGCCTAGAGTACACATTTTTTCACCTCTTCTCTACTTTGGACCATATGGTCTGACAATTCCAACAGAGCCCTATGACTATACCGTTAAGGCTTTTAATACAATCGGACCTAACCCCGATAGCATCATACCTGCCGGCACAACGTGGGCCGGGGCCAAGGCAGGCAGCGTGTCTAACATAACTAACATAACTAACATAACTTAACACCAGGCCTATAGATCTATCGGATCAGGGTCTGATTCTGCTTACAAACTCGTGAATTAAGGGCAGCAGCCCGATTTGTTCAAACTCTGACAGGTATTGCAATTTTTTAAGCAATCACTATCAAACTAAGGCTCAATCTTCCTCGGATACAGGTTACGGCCTGTGTCCCTAGGTGGGGATATGAATAGGCTACATTTACTTTTTACTTTACTTTTATTGTCATACTAATGATTTTGTTCATTCAAATCGTTCAAAACTTTCTTTCTTCCTTTTCTTTCAATATGACAATTTTATTTTGATCTGTATTGATGGCGATATAGAACATGAGTCACTGGTTCCAAAGTGCAAGCTAAGTTGCGAGTCCATCATAACAGTTGTCAGTGCAGTGATGACGCGGAAAGTAGGACTAAACTGTACACTGTCAGTTTGCAGTAGCCGACTTAACTGTTGTCACTACAGCTCGCACTGTGGAACCAATCCTATAGGATTGACAACAAATAATAATATCATTGACAATACTGTCATAAAAGTTGACGGTCCATTTTACGTATCAAATTGTATTGAGTTTCTGAATTCATATGTTTAGAACTTGGTTTTTACATTGAATGCGTATAAAAGGATTGTCGAAACCTTAAATTCAATACCTAAGTGCCACAATATGGACGGCGAGTCAAAAAAATCAAAAGAGTCCAGACTATTATCTGAGTACAGTACTAGGCCATTGTTTTGGCACGTGTCGTCGGGGCGGAACCCGACGTGCCCCGAGTATGATACTCGGCGTTTGACTTGGCAGGAGAGAGAGAGCGAGACGAGGCCCGACGTGCCAAAACAATGGCCCCGTACTGTAATTAAACCATATAAGTTTTAATGAAGCTGTCAAAGTTACTCGGAGACTACTGTTGACTCACGTTTGAAGTAGCGGACATTATTGTCCATCACTGTCATTACACCACCGTTTCATTAGTGGAATCAGTCGCCAGGCCTATAGATCTATCAGGCCAGCTGATTTATCTCTACTTTATGACCTCACTGGTAATAAGTCTTATTATTATTATTATTATTATTATTATTATTATATTTAGCCTATATCATCCCACTGCTGGGCAAAGGCCTCTCTTCCCCGTTTCCATGCATCGCGCTCCTGGGCCGATTCCCACCAGTTCTTGTTGTGGTCCCTCAGCTCGTTACTCCAACGTTTTCTAGGGCGGCCTCGACCTCGCCTTGCGTTTTGTGGGACCCAGAGTTAGGAATAGGAAGTTAGGAAGCTAGTAAAAACACCGGGAATTTACTTGACTGGTTATTTGTGTGGAGCTTGGAGGCGACAGGAATACTACCGAAATTCACAGTATAGATACAGGTTACGCCGATTTTCTTTGGCAAGGTGGGATGAGAGTGACATCGCTTATAGCCATAGTATCTTGGCGTGAACTGTTGAAACTCATGACTTTTTTGTTCACGCAATAGCTACCTAGAAATAATTTTGCAGGAAAAATCTAGACTTACAGTTACGGCACACGGCCTAAAAGCAAAGCGGCCATTTGTTAAAAAAAAACTTAATCGCCTGATCACTTATACCAATGATCTATTACTTACGACCGACATGTATTTCCAGTCCACCATTATTACACCATTACCACAGATGAGGTTTAAAAAAAACTCAACCACATTCATGAATAAATGGTCTTATTCATAAACCAACCGCAATGTACAAAGTTGCAATATTATACCGCAAGATTTATAAGATGAGTGGTGTGTTTCTCGTAGTCAAGTCAGCAGTAGATTACGCTATGGTATGTCTTCATTAGGCTGCCAGTTAGCTACTGACTTGGGTAAGATCTAAATAACCGGCCAAGTGCGACTCGGACTCGCGCAAGAAGGGTTCCGTACCATTATCTATAAAAACTTTTGTTGTCTGGGAGCCCCCCATAAATATTAATTAAATTTAAATTTAATATTTTTTTATGTAAATAATAAGAGCCCCTAATTGGCCTAGGTATAAGTTATTTTTTGTGCTGTACATTTTTTATATTGTGCTGTGGGCTCAGTTCCCAAATAAACAAATAAACAAACAAATATATACTCAACATATTGTAAACATTTTAAGCGTCTACCTGCTACCATTATCGAGCAATAATGAACAAAAAAAATCACGTTTGTTGTATGGGAGCCCCCATATTGAATTTATTTTGTTTTTGAAGTAAAACTTCTTAGGGCACGGGGGTAAAATTTATTTAACCTCTCAACTGTGGGTTATTCATATATTTGCTTTTCAATTGCTACTAGCCGGGTGCTATCACGAGTGGCTAAGAAATGCAACGGAAATTGGAATCGGTGACGTCAGGGTCGGCTGAAGACTTTTAAAACCGCAACTATTTTCAATACGGTTTTTAACTAATCAGATAAGATAATAATACATTCGTACAATAAAGAATGTTAATTAGTGCGAGAAAAACCTGATGAAACGTTAACAAATAAAAATTATTTTAAGCATTCTTCCACGAGTTCTTGATTTCCGGTATGGCCAAGATGGCGCCGCCGCCGCCGCCGCCGCTGGCTGCGACAAACAAAACCAACTAGCATGACTAAAACTACTTCGTTCAACCTCTTTGTTGGAACCGGAACTTATGTTTGACAGCTGTGCGATGCGATCCATACAGTTTGTAAGAAAAGAGTTTCATCAATGTCACACGGGTCGATATGGATTTCTAAAACAAGCAAAGCAATGCATACATTTGAGCGAGACGGCTTAAAGACGTGACGTCAGATGGTATATAATCTGAGCGAGATGCAAATAGTAGTGACACTATTGAATGAGTTAAGTATATCACCACGAGCGCGACAAATTGTAGATAAGGAATGGTGGGAAATAAATGACATGACGTATTAAAAGTAAGTACAAGTATAAAATAATTTCAAATAATCGGACGTCTGAAACTTAAAAGTAACTTGAAGCAGAGATTGGATCTCAAAATTGGAAATTTAAATCTCTTTTAGTATAGGCAGGTATAGGTGTATAGTATAGGTACCACTTAATGATCTAGCTACAGAAGTTTTACTTCTAACACGTGTACGGTGCTACACGCGTATTTTTTTAGTATTTTTTGTTATAGCGGCAACAGAAATACATCATTTGCGAAAATTTTAACAATCTAGCTACCACGGTTCATGAGACAGGACAGACAGGTAACACACGGACGGACAGACGGATGGACGGACTGACAGCGAAGTCTCAGTAATAGGGTCCCGTTTGGCATCCTTCGGGTAAGGAACCCTAATAAAAAACAATCACAATGTAGAGAAGAGACGAAAATGAGGTGAGTATTTGACAATATGTACAGAAATAAAGGCACTTTGGGTTTGGCCCGAGTCTCCTATGAAACACGAATAGCAGTATAGTATAGCAATTGCTCCCAAGGGCGCCAAATGGCGAAAATATTTGGCTTGTCATTGGCACCTTTTTTGTTTGGAGGCTGCACAAAACACATACCATTTACATAGCCCTTCCGTGTAGTACAATAAATAAATTAGAAATGACCTACGCCAAATAACAAATATAGTGTCACAACTTTTCCCATACGGGAGGGCAGAGGTACTATCGCGCCCACACGTAGGCCCATGTCACTACCACCTCCATACAGCCTACAACTTGTCCACTAAATCAAGAAATCTAGTTCAATGGCATTCTTGCGGTGAACTCGAATGTGCCGCGCATCTAGAGGTACTTATAGGTTGCTGCTGTTTAGGTTTTTATGACATATTTGTTTATATTCTGACAGTTTTGTCAATTTTAGTTCATGTTCCCATCAATAGATGGAACTATCCAAGTCGTAACTCGCGATGTTGAGTTTTTCTAGGTTTTAATTCAGGATTTTCTGGAATAAAATTGTCTCTTGAAGCAGGAAGAAGTGTGCATTATTAAGTATAGTTTTAGTAAAGTAAAGTAAACCAAACAGCTGCAACTCTTGTTGGGTAATAACCCGGATTAATAACTGCATTTGGCATTAAAGATTTTGAATTACAAACTCATTTCTAAGATATACAAAATAGACAACAGAGTCATGCAAACATCTCACAGAACCTGCCACATTCGCGCACAATATCCCTCCATGCATCGCCAAACTAATCATTCAGCGGTGCACGGGGAGCACTTATCCAGTGGAGAGCGCATAGATACATTTTCCTTTGAAACACAACTCAACAATTTACGGGCGGCGGGGGACGAGGTAAGAGAGCTGTGATTGGTCAGCCGCTGCGAAACTGTCTGGCGGTCTGTCATCGTACATAGGTTGCGTACGTTAATTACAACTAACTCAGGCAATTGTATATATAGTCTCTGGCAGTGCTACAGCCAACAGTCTGTTGAGGCTGTCCCGCGTCCGGACACGCGTTCTTTAATTAATAACACGTTTTAACATCTACGCTTAAAGAAAAGTTACTCACATTTTTTATCATGCCAAATCATCTGTCCAAACATGACGCTCGTTCCGTTACGTGAACCTACTCAACAGAACGAATACGTCCAAATCAGTCCAATTGACTGCGCCTGCGGGGGAATGCGGCTCGCCTAACGTTTGTTGTATTCAACAAACGTTCACATACGCAACCTATGTACGATGACGGGCCGCCAGACAGTTTCGCAGCGGCTGACCAATCACAGCTCTCTTACCTCGTCTCCCCCGCCCGTAAATTGGTGAGTTGTGTTTCAAAGGAAAATGTATCTATGCGCTCTCCACTGGATAAGTGCTCCTTGTAAGTAACTCACGGACGGGCCATCTTCCCACAAATAAACGGCCTATGTGGATTTGCCCTGAGGGCAGTATCGTTTGGGAGCTTTCCAATCGCCATCTAAGGCATTCTTGTTCAAGCTGGCGTTGTTACAAAATATTGAGATTTTTATCCAGCGTTTACCAAAAACTTAATTACGATTAGCTTCTTAATTCTATTTAGCACCTGTAAGAGTGTATGAAACATGTCAAACTTAATTGTGATTAACGCGCTAATCACAATTAGTGTTTTTGGTGCAAATGTACCTAAGTCTAGGTTGACTTCATAAACATAAACATTTACATACAGGCACATACATTGCTTCTGACCCCACACTAGAATACCCTGTGTCGTAGGAACCAGAAACAGCGACATCACAAACGTGTAAACATCCAAAAACTGTTTTTTTTTGTCCCAGCTGGGATTGGAACCCGGCACCTCTCGCGTGGTAAGCAGATGCGCAACTTCGAACGCGTAAACCGATAAGACATGGCTAAGAAGCAACGGGAATTCTTCAGACATTAACAATAATTGCATTAAAATCTTTCTCCCAGTTTCACCACTAGGATGGAACGGACAAACATACACAAGCAGACAGACTAACGCTTCAAACTTATAACACCTTTTTTGTAGAGTGTTATTACGCAGTTTGATCAATAAAATTTTATCACCAAGATAACGGGTCAGCCCATCGCCTAACAAGTTACTTATCAATCACGAAGACATCTCAAGATCCGTTTTAATATGAATTCGTGATGACAGGACACAGCTGACACCTTTTCCGCGTTCCTATCATCAGGGTTCCAATTCTGCTACCACAATGACAATGACGCGACGACGATGCTTAACTTTGGTTATCCATATCCATCCATCCAAAACCAATGAACTAACCCTGAGTCGCACGATACAAATGGAATAAGTTCCTTCTTTTTAAGCAGTAGAAACAAATGACAATCCTAATTATGAGATAAATTAGATAAATCACAACTTTTTCAAAATTGTTCTGTGCAACTCAGCGTAGGGCACTAAACTGACATCCTTAAATCCGACAGTTCTTGCGTGGTGGTCACAGATTGCATTTTCAAACACACTATTTTAATTAGTATGCTGTGTTTAGTTTAATTTGTGTAGCTTCCCGAATCGCAGGAATTATCTGGCTATGATGGCTACATCTTTAGAAAATGAATTATTACCAATGACCTTAATTTCTGCGATTATTTGCCTAAAAAAAGATACCCCTTACGCCAGATAAAAGATATCTAAAGTTGAGAGATGTTGCGTCAATTGTCACTGAACGGTCATTATTTTAGCAGAATTTGGCCCCAGATCGTGACAATGCACTGCGCCACCCACAAGTCAACTTGTTATTTACTATCACGAACTTGACATAGATAAAATATGGGAAACTTGCACATAGAAATTATAATATAATGTGACACTAATGGAATCTTGTAGCAAAAGGGTGAACAATTGCCAGTTTAAAATATATAAAATGCACGTCAAATTCAAGTCTTTTACTTTTAGGTAAAATATTTTTATAGTTTTGTAATATGTAGGCTAGGCTTTATAATAATAGGCTTTCTATGTAGGCTTTCTTTATGTAGGCTTCGGTGTAACAATGTACTAGTAAAATAAATGATTTATTACGTTGTTTCATTAGGTTATTATCTTTTTGTTTTCAAGTATCTCACTTTGAATTCGAATTCATAATTGTAAAGCGATTAGCACGCCATATTTATATCTATGACAGCTAATGTGCATGTAATTAAAAGTTGTTTATTTTTCGCAGCGTAATCAATTTACTTTTGCTGACACTATACTACATGCGCACTGGATTTAGGGTTGCGTTGTAGAACTAGATTGTTCATCATGTTATCCCTAATTCTAATTCCTTGCCTAACTTCGACCTTGAATTGTGTAGATAACAAAAAAACTGGTCTTGTTTTGTGTCCTTGTGAGAAATGTTTAAGATGGCAGGTTTTGTGTTATGTTGTTAGTCTATATTCTGTGCTATGTGTAGCCTGTCATTGCTGTTTTTTTCTCCTAATAAATAAAATAAAATAAAATGTCTTAATATTTGTTTAAGCAACTCCTTTGCTGTAAGATTATTATATACCAACAAAAAGTTATGCGAAAATGACTATCCCGGGGATAATTTGTATGACAATGACAGTTCAAAATGAGGTCATTCTATGAAAAAGTATAGAAGATACTCTCGAGTAAAAAGTTACTCGACGTTGGTAAAACTCGCTCTAAGCGTCATTGTAGCCGTGGCTAATATGCATTTTGGAGTAATATGCTAATATGTTTTGAAGACTGGCTAAATACGTCACTCTGCTCGCAAATGCATGATTATTTATTTATATAAGAACGACTCGACGACTTCTGCCATACGAATAAATTAATAAATATATACTGGAATTCTTGTATGTAATAAACAAAACCCTACGGAACTTATCGTCCACAAATATACCGTGAATTTTACCGAGTTCTTTATTCGCACCGCTATACTGACCACGGGTACTGCTGTCAAAAACGTCTTGTTTAGTCATTTCGGTGTATGATTAATTACAGCAGCCAGTGGGTTTCGTGTTCCGTGATGAACCTCATTATAATTCCGACAACTTAAGTAAGATACCTCACGTGATAGAACTTATTAAGCCAAGAGGTACCTTTGTAAACTTGTCGGATAATAAGTACAAGTCGATGTCCAGTGCCGTTACAAATTGGTCTTAGACACGTGAATTGAGGCTACCATTTTTTGTGGTGCCTGTATACCATTGGTTAACATTTAGGTGTATTGATAGAGACTGAACCTGGTTATGCTGAGTTTGTTGACCAAAATGTCCCACTTCCAACCAATCGCGGGCAAGCAAGCAAACGGGTTAATGCATGTAATCCGCTTGCATCCCCCGAATTGGTAATTACGGCCTTCTTTTTTTATTTATTTTTATTTTGGCTGCCAGCCTTTTCTCTTCCTGCCTCCCCTATTCTGGGGCGCGGGGGTAGAAAAGTTAGAAACGTCGCAACCTAATGGGCTGTTTACATTGGTCAATGACAGTGGACAGTGAAGATATTATACGAAAGCTAAGTTAAACATAAACACATAAACATAAACATGTACATACGGGTACATACATTGCTACTGGCCCCACACTAGGACACCCAAGACCTGGGGTTTTTCTTGTCCCCAGCCGGGTTTCGAACCCGGGACCTCTCGCATGGTAGGCAGATGCGCAACGCTGCGCCACAGAGGTCATCGGTCGAGTTGACTCGCTACTGTCCACTGTCCACTGTCCACCCACTTTCCACTGTCCTTGACCAATGTAGACTGGCCCTTACTGGCAGTCAATAAGTTAAGCAGAGATAAGTTAAGCATTTAAAAACCTTAAAATGTAAGTAATGTAAGTTATGTTAACTTAACCATAACAACGTAATCGTACAACATAGAGTCGGTGGCTAATCACCATTTAGATATTATTATCAAACATACGTCTAATCTTACCTTGCCTTAGGTATGATAAGTTAATGATACTTTCAGTGAATAATCCATTAACAATACTTAGCCAAACCAAATTAAACAATTGGTTGCCTCTGGTCACAAACCGATTTGTAGAGATTGTCAGACCTATTTTAACCATTTGTTAGAGTGCAATACATAATATTAATAACCTATTTGCAGACAGACAGACTGACAGACATGTCACGAACTGTTAACAGGGGGCTTAGCACGAATATTACGGTTTGTGAGAATGAATGTTAAAAAACAGTGCAGAAATGGCAGAAGAACAGAAGATTCTAGATCCAGCTAGTCATTTATTTGTTAACCTTTATTACGAGAGTCGCCGAAAGACGATTGCAGGCATTTGACCCAGCACGGCTTTGGAATCTCATTGTGAATCTGTAACCATCTTTGATTGAACTTAATTAAGATATAAGAGAGCCTTGACTAAACTAACTGAATAATCTAAATACCCGCACGCGCGTTGCAATACCAAGCTTTTCTAGCCAATTTTTCTAATTCCAACCTTTGAAAGCGTGGGAAGGACATTTTATGGGACACGGCCATTGTTCGAAACACAAACGTCAATCTTAAACGTAGATTTTTAATTGGCCGATCTTGCGTGTGTGAATACGAGCCTAAGTCGGGTTTGCACGAAACTTTGAAAGCATATCCTTAGCACAGGAAACAAATGACAATCCAATGAGATGCTCGCCAATAATTAGAATTTCTGGACGCTTTCCGGATTTTCGTTCATAACTCGAAAACCATTGAAAATTATAACACTTATTGGGCACAGTTGTGCCTCTGCCACCCCGTACGGGAAAAGGGGTATCGCTATTGGTTTTTTTTTGTATATTATCACTTGTGCCTCTTGACTGTTCCATTCAAGCAAGTCGACCATTCCACTATAGTAAACGGTACGCCTATATCAACAGGCATGTCTGTTAGTAAACTATCGACAGGTCACGATCCAGCTACTCGACCTTGTAAGGAGAACTCGTTTAGGGTTCCGTGGTCGTGTCCGACAAACCTGTTAGGCTGTCAGCATTGGAGGCTAGGGATGTGTGTGGTATTGTAGATACAGCTGAAATTGATGGTGACTTACAAAACAATTTACAATTATCTCAACATTTTTAAAAGTCTCCTGTATGCTTAGTCGTTTGATTGACATCTCCTTGACTAGCCCTTATGTCAAGGCTTCTTCGAGGAATTCAATTTGATTGCATTTTTTGACAACAATCTCTTGAGTTAGGTTGAGTCGAGGGTACATCGGATGGAAGAAAGCTGGGTGTAAACCATAAGGAACAAGTAATATAGACATAGTATCAAGGTTTTTCCTCTAAGGGGTGGCAGATGCACAATTGCACCTACAGTCTATTCATGATAAGAATGCAGTGAAATTTAAATTTAAATCTGTTAACACACGCTCACAGGACAGGACACAACCTTCGCGTTCGAAAGTTTGCCTTCAACTGGTCACTGTGAACTTGGCTTGATAATTGGAAACGATTTGATTGGTTACGGGGCGTGGCTAGGCCGCCGGACAGTGATGATTTTACTGCATTCTTATCACGAATAGACTATACCTACGTTAAGACAGTTTTTAAGACACAGGGTGCTAGCCCACTGCCGCAGGTAACTATCAATGACTGAGAACTTCAACTTCAAATGATCTTAAGTTCAGAGCTCCGTTATTAATAAAAAGTTACTCTTGGATTAACTACGGAACAGTAGAGCTTGAGTATTTACTCCCGGAGTAACTTTTTATTAATAAGGGGAGAGAGTTTAGATGATAAATCAGTTCCATATACAAGTAATAAAGGTTTATTTACAAGTACCATGGGTTGTAGGAACCAGCTACATAGGGTATCTCCAATAGGAGCAGACAGCAGAGGCCATGTGATGTTTAAGGTTGTTGAAGTAAAAATCGTTATTGTGGAATGTAATTTATAATTTTACCACACTATTACAAAATGTCTAAATGCGAATTTGATCGACCGTAAAATGCTACAGCTTAAAGGGTACTTGTAATGACTACCATAATTTAATCTCATTAAATCATCATTAACCTTGTGACTTGCTAAGATTTTATACCTACTATAAAATTTAATGGGATTAAAATAAAAATACCATCCATAATAGTCAAGAAACAAACTTGACAGTCGCCGATCCTGCGGTCCAAACTAAACTAATTTAATTTGTCGTCTGGCCCCCGATTCTCGCGCTATCATCTCCCCAGTCGAGATATCGGTTTTGATACGGCCTAAATCCGTCTAAAACAATCTCGATTTATATTTATATCGATCGAAAACGGGTCGAGATATCTCGGCTGGTCGAAAGGCTAGTCGTAAGAATAGGTTTTTCTTGTTTTTATAGAGATTTCGGTATCTCAAAATCGACCATGGACATGATCTCGCTAACGCCAGAATTGCCCCCCCTGAATTGAGATTTTCTCACCGGTAAGTAGAATCCATATCTCATGTGTTACATTACAGGCGTTTTGTAACACATGAGATGAGATGATACTAGACCACAGTCGCTTTATTTCATTCCTTTCTATGATACAGTATGAATGAATGAAGGTCACAAATTCACAATACATTTCGATTCATCCAGCCAGCATCCTCGGATCGTGTTCCACCAATCAGTCATCATGTTGACATGTACCGGTTAGATACCAGTCAAAAACCGGTAACCGCTACTGTGGATACCGTTATTCAAATTGTCGAGTGCCCAGCGCGCGCCATAATTTGTTACGCGTTTGACATCAAATTTTATAGACTGTGGTTTCTTTACAGGGTGTCTTGTGTCTGTAAGGGTTTGTCTTAACCTTAGATCACTAACCATATTTTCAAGTAACATTACCACATTCGTAAATTTTACGACGCATTAAAACGTCAATATTTACTGAATCAACTTTATATATGACACAAAACGACCTTAACTAGCAGCATTAGTTCAATTAACTTAATCAGTTTCAGAACTTAACTACACTTAACTAACACTGATTATGAAACAATAAGCTTCCTGCAAATTGCATTTTTGCATCCCTTGAAAAAATTAGTGGTTTACGACGTTTTTACTCAGGACAGACAGCAGCAAATGTTTCGATTTCTGACTCTGACTTGCAGATGCACCCGAAATGAATGATTGTGGGTCACTAGTGATACGAACTAGGAAGGTATTATAGCCGGGGGGGGGGGGGGTCAGGATCATACCTAAACATTATACGCAAGGTACGCGTCGTCACTTTGACGAATGGTAAGTGAAATTGACAAGCGCTATTGAAAATGCGTAATTTTTGTATGTGAAGTGAAATGACAGATTAATGTGTCACAGAGAGCTAATAGAGACTTTATGGGCCAGACGGGCCTAAATGAACCTTAACTGTTGACCATTCCAAATACTCAACATGAAGTTTGAATTGCGTTATATTTGACTTTTATACCAATAGAAAATAACATATCACACGCTGTATCTGTCAATTATTGGGTGTTGTGGGGAAACACTTGCGTATTGGTGTTATTTCGTAATTTATTTAGTGTTATTTTGTAATGGATTCCTGAGAGTTGCGTCACTTGCGTCAGGTTGTGGAATGTTCGAGAATTTCTTCAAATTGGTTTATGGCTTATGTTACGTACGACGACGTGTAAAGGTGTGAATCCCCGTCGGCTATTTTGAAAGCGGGTGGGTACTTGATTCAAATATTTGTCTACACAATCAAGGTTTTCGCAATTTTGAATAATTTACTGAACGACTCTCTATTTATTTTGAATACTAAATAATAATAATTGCGTTTATTTGCGTTAAATGATATTAATTACATTTAAATATAATCATGCAATACAATATTTTTTCAATGTGTCTATCTATTACAGTAATAGTTATAATGTAATAGTTATATTATTATTATTATTATATATTATTATTTTTCTTAAGTACTTTAATAATTATTATTTTTTCTTAAACACCCAATGTTACACATCTGGTCATAAACACCTCGGACGAGGTACGGGCACACGGGCCTGCGAGCCATAAATACAGGTTATTATATATTTCCTAGTTATGGCAGCAGACACCTCTTTTTAGGGTTCCGTACCCGAAGGGTGCCAAACGGGACCCTATTACTGAGACTTCGCTGTCCGTCTGTCCGTCCGTCCGTCCGTCCGTCCGTCCGTCCGTCCGTCTGTCACCAGGCTGTATCTCATGAACCGTGGTAGCTAGACAGTTGAAATTTTCACAGATGATGTATTTCTGTTGCCTCTATAACAACAAATACTAAAAATTAAAAGAAATTTAATATTAAGGGGGGCTCCCATACAACAAACGTGATTTTTTTGTTTTTGCTCGATATTGATAATGTTAGCAGGTAGACGCTTAAAATGCTCACAATATATTGAGTATATTATTTACTTAAAAAATAAATAATAAAATTAAAATAATATTTAGGGGGGGCTCCCATACATTTTTTTTGCGGTTTTTTATAGATAATGGCACGGAACCCTTCGTGCGCGAGTCCGACTCGCACTTGGCCGGTTATTTTTTTAAGCCTGTATGTACCATTTTTTTCATGAATAAATACTATTTGATTGATTGATTACATGAGAAACAAAACATCGAAATCGGGTAAGTAGAGTAGATGTTAATAAAAAAAACAAAAAGAAATTAAAAGTTGTGTAACAAATTAAATTAAGTTGAAAAACGGAGTAGATTTTTATCAGATAAATATGCCAAGCACATATCTTTCGTTTACTTTTCACTTTCGCATATTTACCGACTTACATAAAGTGGAATGTCTTCAACAGGTTGACATTTGCAGGGGCAAACAAACCGGCATGTTTCGACACCATTTTTGGGTAACCGGTAAAATATTCTTTGTCGGCAACCTACGTACTTACCCACTTTATAAGGAAAAAGTTATAGTTTTTACCATTATTGATTACACGGGCTGTAACAGAAAGGGCATTAAGCTTTTTCGAGAAAAGTCCGAGATAGTCAGTTGAAAACATCTCCTCAAGTTAAGTTTATAAATACCGAGATGTAATAATGACATCCCTTTTTTAAATCGGCCGAAAGATTCTTTAAAATGTCTTCACCTCGTTTTCATGTGGGATGGAAAGCGTAGAACACTACCTAGGGACTTAAATCGGGCTCTTATATCAGCGTATAATAAAGCGTTTCAATTAATGAATAATGTACCAAAACAAAGGTCACAGATGTAGGCAAACGGATAACGAGATTGAGGTGGAGATGGGCGGGACACATGGCTAGACGGGACGACGGACGGTGGACCAAAGCAGTCGCGGAGTGGTGGCCACGGGGAGCGACAAGGCCAGTGAGCACACCACCGGCCCGATGCTCCGACGATATTGTCAAGTCGTCGGGATCCCACTGCACTGGGTGCGATTGGCACAGGACCGGGGAGATTGGCGCTACAGAGAAGAGGCCTATGCCCAGCAGTGGGTCGATGTGGGCTGAGGATGATGATGATGATGTACCAAAACAAGGAATACAATCTCAACCTTTTCAATAACAGTAGCAAACAAAACAATGTCAGATACAAATCAACAAACGTTCTAACTCTTTAAATCGGTTTAATGCCACGTACTTAGACACATAATTACGGGAATTAACTCGAGTCCGCGGAACTGAACCTATGACCTTGCGGTGACGAGTACAGATGTCTTCTTCTTGGACAATAGAGGTTATCAATGTGAACCCGTTTTGTTTAGACAATAGGCCAAGCCTTGTCAGTTTTAGGGTTCCTTAGACATTTAGAAAAGAGATCCGTATAAAATAGCTTTTTTGTATTTTGGATCTTATTAAACCTATATCAGGGGCTTTGTGGAGTATGAAGAGACATGAGTACCTATTATACAAGAAAGATGGGAGACGACTGTCAACTTATCTCGCCTTCTAGCTAGTAGCACTAAGCCCGGGTCTCTCAAAAGACGGATAAACAGTCAGATAACTTTTTTTAAACTTTTTGTACGTGTGAAATGTCAAAAACAGACAGATAAACGCTATCTGAGAAAGCAGAGAATGGCACTAAGTCGCAGCCTGACAGCTAGGTATTACAGTAACTGTTGTAACCCTATTAAAATAGAAAGTGAGATGGGATGAGAACTCGTGACCTAGGAAATTGCGGTGCGTTCTTACAGCCATGAGCTGCAAAGGTCGAAGGGCCCAGTCTAGATGCAATAGGGAACCGGTGTGGGAAAGAAGATCTTGTGTCTGGAGAGGCAAGACAGTAAATCGAATGACTAACTTACTACAGATGCGGTAAGAATTTGCCGTGGCGTTGAAAGTGAAAATAAAGACATGCAATTAGTAATTTTGGTAAAACACGCCGTAACAAAGCCTAGCGTTACCTATACTGTTTTTTGCCATATGGTGTAGCAGAGGTACGATTCTGTCCAGAAAAAACACCTTAGAAAACTTTCGGCGAACGGCTAGCGGCGAACTCTCGCAAAACGGAGTATTGAATAACTGCCTCAAAGTTGGCATGCCGAAGTTTGTTTATTCTTAGGTACTAGATTTTGGATGGAAAGTTGAGCACTAAGTACTTACCTGTGTTACGTACGTATATACGTTCGTAATCACTATATTTACTATATAACATTTCGCGAAACTAGCCATCGCAAAATGAGGTGCTAATTTAACCAACTTATCCTACAATTTGTCACCACATAGAGCTTGTCCAAAATGAAACTACTGCATTTATACAGACATGAAGCAATTATGTATTTTTTTATGTTTCTGTTGATTGAACATGCTAACGGGGCGTTTGATTTGGCACGTCGGGTCTCGTCTCGCTCTCTCTCCCTCTCTCCCTCTCTCTCTCTCTCCCTCCCTCTCTCTCTCTCTATCTCTCTCTCTCTCTTTCTCTCTCGTTTAGGATCCTAACCTCATCTAGGCAGGTATAAAGTATCAAAATAGTCACGGCAACCAGTATTATTCCAATACTACCTGATGTATCGAGAACGGAGCCTAGGATACCTGCGAAATAATTAGTAGATAGTCCGGCTCGAAGGACCAATGACTAACACTTCGCTATTTTTCACTTACCAAACACACTTGATCTAAATTCTTTTCATAATATAGTAACCAGACATAGACAAAATCTAAATCTAAAAAATCTAGACAGAACTAAGGATAAGGATGATCATTGCTGACTGCTGAGGTTTATATTATAACCTAAGATACCTGCAATTTCCACGTTAAAAATACAGTGGCGCCATCTATGAGTGATATCTAAAACAAAAGTGATGGAAAGAAATTACGAATGCCTCGCTTCTAGAAGCTCTTTCAGCTGCGGCATGAAGCAAGGTTAGTTAGACCAATATTTACTTCATAGATGTCGCAACCCGTGTCAAAACGATCGCGTTTGCCCTGTTCTGTTTGTTTCTTGCCCTGTTTGTTTCTTTACAACTCATCACTGATGAATGAGTCGTCCATCAGTAAGTAACCCATTGGGTCTGGGCGACATTACCACACACCGTATGGAAAAAGGCATGAAGTCATTTACCAATGTTTGATACCAGACTACCAACTACCTATCGTGTGAAAGTGAACAAAACAACCATACCAACATAACAAACAAAGCGTCACGCCTTTCCCATACGGGGTGGCAGAGGCACAACCGTGCCCACTTTTAGCCAGTGATTCAACACTCCACGTTATGCGTGACAGGGGGCAAGCCCTTATAGCAAATACCTTAGTATCATGGCAACAGTTACAGCTTGTTCTAGAAACTGGAAAGATCCCTGATTAAAGAAAGAAGAAGAAAGAAGAATTAAAGAACTTAAAATCAATGTTTATGGCAATATTCTGATAAATATTACCATTAATTATCAGTTGCAAAAACACCATTTTGTTAATATAATTTTAAGGGTTATTTAGCGAAACCACCAACAACTTTCTCTGATTTCCAAAGAACTTTTTTTAATTTCTAGGGTTCCGTACCCTAAAAGGAAACACTTAGGAAAGGAACACTTAAACCCACTACTTCGTACACAGAATGAGACATAACTCGAATTAACTTTGACAACTCCACACAAAATTTTCTAGAGTTTGTGTGGAGTTGTCAAAGTTAACTCGGGATAGGCCTTATAGGTTCTTTGTCCGTCTGTCAGATTCAAGAGTTCAAGACCCTTTTTCTCAATACCGCGTGGAGGTATACAATTAAGTAATTTCAACTTGATAGGTCTCAGTCTAAGTGTCTCCAGAAGGTCAATTAACTAATCTCATTCAAAGTAATTTTACTTTCTTAATTATCTTCATAGTTATTGACAACTTCCCTTTTGCCAGTGGCTTCATCTATTGACATTTCTTTTAATAAAATGTTCACAAAAGTTTTACTTGCATGATTGATGCGAAAACTCCCACATTGAGTGAAAGAACCTTGGAGGCACTCTGTCGCGAAAGTTTGTGACTACAGACTGTCTAGTATAAGTTGGCGTTCCTGTGGCGGCGCCCTCCTACAAGCTACCTACCAGGCTTTGAGAACTGTCATCCATCACAACTGGCAAAATTAGTACGTTTTTTTGCCACACGCCAACTTACACTATACAGTCTGTAATGCGAGAAGATTATTTTGTTGACAACCTTCGTTTGTCTCGTACGAAGTAAGCAAAAATACGGACGAAAGTAGTTTTTAGGGATTAGAGTTTTTCTAAAAATACCTACATTTTCTCCTAGTAGGTCGTGTAACACAGTCCATTCCAGTAGCAAGAGATAAACATATTGTAAGTAGTGTGGTCCGACTATGTTAGCTTAGATTTTTCCATCATTTCGGACCACAGAGTCTAACGACCTATTTGGAAACTTTGTTTTTTTAATTAGCTTTCTTAGAAATCCTAATTCAGAGAAATAAGTTAATCCAACTACAGGCAAAACTATAGAACACGGGTTCCGCTGAATTCAGATAATTAATCCAACTAGGAGTAATCCGATTTAGCCAGAATGTCTCAGGAGAGGTACCTACAGAATATGAGTTATATCTCTAGATTTCTAGAAACCCTTAAGCTGATTACAGATACTATCTTAGAGAGACATTTGCTGGTTTGTCTGAACAGCTCTAACTCTCTGATTAGTCGAAATTCATACACGGAAACAATGAATACAAAGTTGAACGGCCAAGAGACTGCAAAATAAAAGTGCTGCTCAGATGTCTTTTTGGCGCTGTGTCCAGCCAGAGACAGTGACATCACATTTTTTTATTTTTTTTTGTTTTTTATGGCCTGGTTGCAAAGACCTTTGAGCCACGTCTTTATTTAGGAGTTTTTAGTTTGTACGATAGATCTAGCAATACACTCATGAACTAAACGTTTGATTTGAAATACTTTTCAAAAGTTCTGTGTCCACATTACCAAGGATCCTTTGCAAAATTTCGCAGTCGTGACTTAATAAATCGTAATATGAATTTGTTCATATCTTACTTTGTCCAGTGGTCGGTTGAAGTTTTAATTTTAAGTATCGGAGGTGTCTAACCCTTTTATTTAAAGTGTTTTATTTCCTTACCAACAGAGCTACAAAGAGAAGGACGCCGGCAAAGTCGTCATCTATACCACCACCATGGGCATAGTCAGAAGCACCTACCAGCGCTGCGTCCTCGTGAAGAAGATCCTCAGGAACTTGCTGATCAAGTTCGAGGAGAGAGATATCTTCATGAGCTTGGAGTACCAAGATGAGATCAGGGATCGGATGAAGTCGGAGCTTATTGCGGTCCCGCAGCTGTTTGTTGATGGGCATCATATTGGGGTGAGTTTCAACTGAGTTATTCATATTGGGATGAGTTTCAACTGAGTTATTCATTGATTGAGGGGCACCGTGGTCTAGTGGGTTTCACGCTTGCTTCTCACGCAGGAGACGCATGTTCGAATCCCGGTGCTGACCATGTACCGGGATTCGAACCTGTACATAGTCATTGGTGGTCCCGACTACTGTCGCTCTTGGTAGTATGTAGTCCTCGTAAAATCCCTCCACCAACTCGGACTGAGCCAGCGTGGTGGAGTGTGGCTCAATGTTACTGGTATCCAGGTACAGGCTTGTGCATCTCGGTGTGGACATTAATTGGCTTTTACTATTTACTATTCATTGATTTTTTAATGCTTGAAACGCTCGACTACCAGCGCTAATTCTCTATTAGGTGTCCCCTCCCTCCCCTGGGGGTCAGAGGGGGAACCGGTTCGAAATCAGTACTACCTAAAGAACACTGTGCAAAGTTCCACGTTGCGCTCATAAAGTGCAGATCCAATAACAACGGCTTAGACTTTATAGATAATCGTTATAAGTATGATGAACCTCAAAGGTCTTTTGAACCTTTAGCACTCAGACTTCCTATCCAAAATAAATAAAAATAAAAAAGCCTTTATTTATCCTTCTCCGCATATCGTACATTTTACAATGCAGAGCGTGAAATATTTAACATTTTAAAATACTAAGTAAAAGATTTTTAAATTATAGTTATTCTCTGATCTAAGATTGGAGAAGGACCCCACTTTGGGTTAGGCCTCCCCTAGAGATCTCCATTTCTCCCTGCCTTGAGCTCGCAGGAGCCAGTCTGTTCCTGCTGTCGCTACGATGTCATCTGCCCATCGAGCGCGTGGTCTGCCGCGTCCTCGGTTCCCATCCAAAATACATGATTTAAATCAGTAGATAGAAGGGAGGTCATCCAAGTTATCCAACCAGTTATCAACTGTGCCAGATGTTGCTTTATCTGCACAATCGGTTAGTATGTGCGAGTGACATTCAAGATTGATGCTAACTATCTAACAAAAACAGCATCACATCTTTTCCTCATACTCAGGCACAGCTGCCAGTTTAACCAGTAACTCAATTCTGCTCGACAAGGGCCCAGCCCACCGTATGTTCACTTTGCAGTAATAAGCAGTTGAGAGTGCACTCGAATACCCAACTTAAGGTACCGAATGTGGAATTTCAATTCCAACTTGCGCGCGAGGTGGATAAGTTTCACTCTATGGGGATCCTTGAGGTCATCCAGCGAACAGTTGAAGAGTTTTCGGGGTCGATTCCACTAGTTAGAAGTTCTTCTTTTATTTAAATGTTGTGCATGTGAATGGTATTCAAAAGTTCACAATAAAGACAAGTTCTCTTGCGAGAGAATGAACCCAGGAGAACGTTAGGGTGATGGGATCTACGTATTTCCTATGAACGTGATCATAAATCCTCTTGGCACCTATATACTTCCCTTATTATATAGCATGCTAAGCTAACGCCCACAACTTCCGAACGGGCGGTAGTATACAAAAACATTAATATTATATTGACGTTGACTAAGTAATATGTGTATGATTTTATGGTCAATAAAAATTTTGAACTGAACTGAACTGCTAGTATTGCAAATATCTTTTTTGGTTTGTATTTTTGTAAGAAAAGGCAGGTGCGTTACATTTCCAATAAAAACAAAAAAATACTAACGAATCCGAAGATATAAAGAAATACATAATATAAGGTGGTATTTTTTACAGTCTCATGCTTTGCGGGACTCCTCACGTTAAATACCTACATCTTAATATTATTTGCTTTTAATGCCGTATTATAGAGTTCAATGAGGCTAGTATTTAAACGAGCGAACAAATAAGTCTAACCTAATCTAACTGAAATAAATAAATATCCGAAAAAAAAAGTAGAAACTACCGAAAACCTCTTGAGTGAACCGCCTCTTGTGTTTTTTTTTCATAGGTTTGAACTTTATATATAGATGTAAATACGTTGAAAGTCGCGGGCCGTGGCAGTGTACATGCTAGCCTAAAGGTGCAAACTGATCAAAACGTTACCAGGTGTAATGTAATATTCGCATCGAGCATGTTCAGCATCGAGCAGGAAACCAGTGAAGGTTTACGCTCGTTGCTCGCAGATTTCCCCGTAATACAACGTACTGACTGCATGAATGCTCGTTGTGTAACATTTAATGCTCGCTGTGTAACATTACGTAACGTTGGTCAGTTTACAGCTTTAATTAACTCTACAATATGGCATCAAATGCACGCACATATCTTTATTGGATTTTCGGAGAGTCGAGAGATTCAATACGTGTATTGTTTTCGGAACCAATATTATTTCCCGTTATTTGCTATGACATCCCAGAAGACAGACAAGTGACAGTGAAATGTATAAAATTACAAGTAGTAGAATCAACAACCTTGTGTTGTGATACTTGAGTATGCTAGATAGGTTAACATTGAGTTGCGTAAATGCGCTACTTCACTAACATGTGAGTTATAAGTACTTGTAACTCAATTTGGCGAAACTTTTGATTTATATTTATGACGTAACTCTTAAATGAGTGTGGTGTGAGTAACACATAATCGATATCGGATTTTTAAGGCAGAATAAATCTTGGAATATGCCTGAAGTTGACAACAGCAGTTTGTAGACTATTTTTTGCATGAAAAAGACAGCATTTAATGAAGACATCACATACAGTTTTTCATACAACTCAAGAACATTATACGTTTTGAACTATACCATACCATACTACATACAACTATAACTATAGCAGCCAAATACCATAAGTTTCAAACTACGAGTACCATCAAGCGGTCGTACACAGTCTTCATGCACTGTACGTTTATGAAGATTTGGATGCATTTCTGTTATATTGTACATGTTAATTTGACAATAAATAAATAAAATATATAAATTCATAATAATATTATGCTATCAATTCATGTTAATCCGTGAGTAATTGAGTCAGTGCGTCAACTCACTATTTTATTGAGTTACCTTTTCAAATTGCCTGTAATATTGTATGAGAAGTTATAAAACCCCATCAGAACTTTTATAAGCATCGTCATCACTTACTCCGCGACTAACATATTTGTGCTGCTGCATGAAGACAATGTCACCATCTGCAGAAAGGATATAGCAAGACTGTAGCTGGTTTTAATACTTATTTGATGACCCATTCTTGTCATAACGGGAAGTGGAATTAAACAAAGCTTTTTACATTAATTTAGACTCACCTTGAACTAATTGTAACTGACCTAATTTCAGAATAAACCGCAACAAAAGGGCCAATGTCACAATAAATAACAAGAACACAAATTCAGATTCGGTGCGAAATTGTAAAATAAAACATTGTGACGGACAGATTTTCTGGCAACTTCAGGAGACTATCGAGCAAAATTAATAAAATTACGTTTATAGGAAAGCAAAGTCCCGCTGACACTCGTGATAAACAAGCTAGTGAAAAAGGAACAGCAATTACTCATAACTCCGAGCGATTTGTGTTTTGCTAAAGGCTGTTTTTGCCTAGCACACCGTCTTAAATCAGTAAGTTGACATCCTTGAATTTCTAAATCGTTTCGTGTTACTCAGGGTAAGGGCTAATACGGAAGCTTATACATACTTACATGCTAAAAGGTTTCAGCAATTTCCTCTTACAGTCCCACGGAGCGGAAAAACCTTTGAATAATTAAACCACGTGTTTACCTACGACACGCTTGGTTTAAATTTTAACAGGTAATTACGATAATCCTTCTTGGTGGATTTAATCCTGAGTGTCCTTTGTGAACAAGGCATTAAGAAGTTGTAATACGCAGCGGTTGCGCATCTGCCTACCATGCGAGTGGTCCCGGGTTCGAATCCCGGCTGAGGACAAAAAAACAGGTCTTGGATGTTTACATGTTTGTGATGTCGCTGTTTCTGGTTCCCACGGCACAGTGGCCCAGAAGCAATACATTTGCCTGCATGTAAATGTTTATGTTTGTGTAATTTATACTATAAATTGTTTTCATACAATATCTCTGCTAGAAACATACAACAACTATCGTCGACGTGCCACCCCGTTTGGCAAAACGCGTGACGCTATGTAAGGTTGTATGAATATGTATGTTCCACTACCTATACAGGGTGACATTTAATTAGCTGACCATATTTCGGGGAATGATAGTACCCATCATTGTGAACAACTTTCCCTATGAAACATATGGTCGCAAACGAAAAAAAAATGTTGGGTCTCCCATAGTAACTTGAAATCAGCTGATCGGGGCAATGTACTGGGGGACGATAAATGTTTTTCATTTGCGACCATATGTTTCATAGGGAAAGTTGTTCACAATGATGGGTACTATCATTCCTCAAAATATGGTCGGCTAATTTAATTTCAAATTTTTTATCATTATTTATTATCGTTTATACCTTTATTACTTTAAAGACGAAGTAAACTGACAACATCAAACTTCACTTCTTGAAATGATGTTGCCATGTTCAGTTTGAGAGTGATGTTCTCATTCATTCTAAATTGAATGAAAATGAATAGAGTAATTCTTTACATTCATAATTTGTAATAAATATTTGTCGCAATTTAATATGACATTGAAAGCATTACGCTTTTTGCCATTTGAGGTGGCAGAAGCAAATTGTGACCATTTTTTGTGACGTTATTGCAAATGCTTAATTTTCTTACACTTTATTCGCAAATAAACGCGTCATTTCAGTTTGAACAAGCTATGTATATGTACTAGCTATGTATATGTACTAGCTATGTATATGTACTAGCTATGTATATGTACTAGCTATGTATATGTACTAGCTCTCTTATCATTTCTATCAACATCATTATATATTGATACATTAGAATGAACTAAACCATTCTTGACCCCATCACCATTTATTTTCTACCAAAAGCGGTAACATCGGAACTGTCATTTTACTTCGTCATTATAATAATTAGGGTATAGTTCCGAATTTCAATCCCAGTCAGGGCTATGTCAATATAAGGAAAGGTATTATAACGACAGAATTCAATTAACTTCTATAAAAAGCAGTAAAGCCAAAGCAATAAGGGTAGAATTCCATTCACATGATAATATTTTTATTATTGTGAAGTACCTGTAATAAGACTTCGCTAGGGTTGTCCTGTTAATCTTAGTAAATCATATATTTTTCGTAAGTAGGTAATAGTCAAGTAGTTTGACATATAATAAAACAATATTCACAATAATATTGAATTTGCTAACCAATTTTTGCAGTTTCATTTGTTTATTTTCTCTTTCACCTGTCTATGACAACGAGATAGCCCACTGTCAAAAAAGTGGAGTCTATAATAGTTGGATTTTAGTGGGCGACTGTACTGCGTCTCTGCTGTATGGGAAAAGTCGTGACACTACGTAATTTCATAATTCATAATCCTTTATAAAACAATGTGATACGATTGTATTTTTCACTACGTTTGTATTTTCACCTGGCAACCCTACCCATTGCCTGGAGCGCAGGAAACTCAAATTGCACATTCCATCTAGGGTTGCCACATATGTCATGATTGTAATAGCTGCCGGGTACGAAGTAAGGCTTCAGTGCTATCTGGATCTTTTGTAGCCATTTGTCGGCTAAACGACCGGTTTTTTTCATTTCAAGGAAGGATGGGAAAAGACATGGCGCTTTATACTATGTTGTTCATTATTATCCTATTCGTTATTAAAAAATGAAATTCAGAAAAGAAAAATAAATAATCAGCCAAGTGCGAGACGGAACCTCAGACGGAGGGTTCTGCACCATCATTGTACCATAAGTACAAACAAAATATACGTTTTTTGTATGTATCTTTACAATATTTGTAATTTGTAATTTCTTTATTGTACTCACATGACAGTAAAAATAGCTTAACATAGAAAAAAAAAAGGTACAAAGGCGAGCTTATCTCTAATAAGAGATTTCTTCCAGCAAACCATGTTGGGTAGGAGACGGAGATGATAGGTAAGGGGAAGAATTGCGCGTACAATAAAACTATTCTAGTAGGTACCTATAATACATAGATATTATTATTACACATAGGTACATATAAGAACCTATTGCTAAGGAATAGACTACATACACAGTTACATAAATACAGCTTAACAATAAATATCGTATGAATACACTAATACATACCAGTATATATCTAAATTGACAATGAAAGATAGTGCTTCTTTAGACGGTTTTTAAAGATATTTAGTGATGGACTGTCCCTGATGGTGCAGGGAAGCTCATTCCACAGCCGTGTAGCGCGGATTGTGAACCCGTGCTCGTAGGCTCCAGTGGAGCGATGTGGGGCTTTAAGCAACGAAACCATGTGAGTTCTCCGAAGCCTGCTTGAAGAAAGAAATTCGAAGCGATCACGCAGGAAGTTAGGGTACCGAGGGTTCCACAAAATATTGTAGAGAAGACATAGAATATGAGAGTCCCGTCGAAGACGAATTGGTAGCCAATTCAACTCCCTGCGATGTTGTGAAACGTGATCATACTTGCGCAGTCCGAAGATGAACCGAATCCCGAGATTTTGAAGTCGTTCGAGTTTGTTCAGTTGCTCTTCGTTAGCGCTGACCCAGCAGACATCAGCATAGTCGATGAGGGGAAGTAGAAGAGACTGGGCGAGAATAATTTTGGTCTGGCGAGGAAGAAAGTTCTGAAGTCTCCTGAGAGAGTGAAAAGTAGCGTAAACTCGCCTACTGACCTCGCTAATATGCGCTGACCAGGTTAACTGGTTATCGAAAACTACACCCAGGTTTTTGGCCTTGTCGCTATACATGATTAAAGTACCGTTATAAGTGACAGGAGGGACAGACTGTTGCTGCAACAAACTTAGTGAGTGTCTGGTACCTAAAATCATGGCCTGGGACTTGTTTGGGTTAACCAGTAGCCCAAATGACGAGGCCCATCCTCCAATGCCCTCCAGGTCAGCGTTTAACGCCTCCACAGCGGAGTTTACATTGTCGGGAGAGAAGTGACGATAGATTTGAAGGTCATCCGCGTAGAGATGATAAGAAGAAGAGAGGACATCGGAGATGGAGTTAATAAATATAGAAAATAGAAGAGGAGAGAGAATGCCACCTTGGGGGACACCGGAGGAAAGGTCACACCAGTCCGTACAAGTAATCTCCGATTTAATACGCTGTTTACGGTCTCGTAAGTAAGAGTCAAACCAGCTGACGGAATGGGAAGAGACATTAAAAGATTTGAGAAGTTCAACGAGAATGTCAAAGTCAACACAGTTAAAGGCACTGCTGAAGTCGAGCAGGGCTAGCACCGAAAGCTGCTTCTGATCCATGGCAGACTGAATATCATCAGTCACTTTGAGTAGAGCCGTAACAGTGCTGTGACCCGGTCTGAAGCCTGATTGAAAAGGATTTAATAGGTTGTAAGTGGATAGATATTGGGAGAGCTGGGTATGGACAATGGATTCGAGGACTTTTGAAAGGATCGGCAAGATGGAAATGGGGCGATATTCTTTGAAGCAGGTGGGATTGGATGTTTTAGGAAGAGGGATAACTAATGCTTGTTTCCAAGCAGTAGGAAAGGAGCAGTTCGAAAGGGAAAAATTTAAAATGTGTGTTATGGCCGGAAGCAGGTCATCTAGGATAGTGAGGATCATTTTCAGACAGATGCTGTCATCTCCGACTGCTTTGGAGCTAATCGCAAACAATGCTTTTTTAACTGTGTCGACTCCGACACAACTCAGGTTGAAGGGAGTGGTTTTGGGAAGTGACCTAGAGCGCAGGCTCCGAAGAGTGGCTTGCTTGACAGAAGAGTCCATCACAACGGGCGGTGCAGAGAGAAATTGATTAAGAGCGTTGAGATCGACATTACCCGAATGCGTGTCTTGGGACTTGCCAATACCAAGTGTCCTGAGAAATTTCCACACCTGAGCAGGAGTGTACCTTTCGATACACTCAAAGATGTGGCGGCGTTTGGCGTCGCGACAGAGACGATTGCATCGATTACGAAGGCATTTGTAGGTGAGAAAATTGTCATCTGTCGGATCCTTTTTGTACCTGCACTTAGCCCGATTTCTCTTGGCCATGAGTCGCTTAATATCATCGTTTAGCCAGGGAGCAGGCAGGTGCTTCACTCTAACTTTCTTAATGGGAGCATGTTTGTCGTAAAGTCCCAAGACAATTGCATTGAAGTTGTGGACTTTGTCATCAACGCTCTCGCTCAAGATGACAGGGGACCAATCGACCAGTGAAACATCAGACTTGAGGGAATCCAGGTTGATGGCTTTGAAGCTACGAGTTTCAATAAATTTAGTTCTGCACTTGGGGGACCGAATTTTATACGAGACGTAAATGAGGTCGTGAAAGGAGAAAGGAGAGTTAAGTTGACCATGAGTGGCAACCTTATCCAAGTTGGAAATGATTATGATGTCAAGAAGAGAGGGCGAGCAATGTGGCTGGAAATGAGTGGCCTCAAGCGGCAAAATGTGCAGATTATATGAATCGACTATTGACCTAAGTTTGGCTGAACGAGAATTATTTTTAAGGAGACAGGTGTTGAAATCCCCAAGAATGAGAGTGTCATCGTAAAGTGGGGTCAAGTCATTAAGAATAGATTCAAAGGTGTCGAAGTAATCAACACGAAGAGAGGGGCTATAAAGAACACCGAGCAGCACCTTATTGTGGCGAAGAAGAATTTCGAGAAAGAGATATTCAGCAGACTCGGAGTACTGACTAGGGGATGCGCTAATCACCTTGCACGGAATATCCGCGCGTAGGTAAACAGCAACACCTCCATCTGCTTTCCCGACTGTATTTCCTGTATTTCAGTATTTGTTGGTGGAGCTGCAACATTCTGTCAAAATTTAAACTTTCTAGCTATTACGGTTCGTGCTGAAGGGTCCTCTGACGAACAGATGGACGGACGGACAGACGGACAGCGAAGGCTATATAAATAGTGCCAAACGGGACCCTTTGGCACCCTTCGGGTACGGAACCCTAAAAAGAGACTGAAGAATACTTGAGATAGTTTTTAGGAAAATTATTCTGAACAACTGAATATACAAAGCCAGCAAGTCAGCAAGTTATTATGTATTAAAAAATTCAAAATTCAAAATTAGTTTATTTCAGTAAGTACAGCATCTCCAAGTGTGATCGGAACCCTTAGTGCGCGAGTCTTACGCGCACTTGACCGTTATTTTTTTATATTTCAAAATTAAAATGTTTCATAGAAACCGGTTTCCATACCCCGTGGCTGTTATGTCATTCGGTTCAAGCAAATAATGGCGCAAATGACGCAACCTCTCGAGATTTTCGCGGGGGCGTGACAGCGAATCATGTGACAAAAACTCTTTACAGACAAACCAGCTTTATAAGTTACACGAAATTATTCAATGCAGAACGGTGCTCATAAATGGGCGCAACTGTGCCTTGGAGGTATCACAATAAATTACACAGGGAAGAGGGAAAAATAAATGCGTATACAATATTTGTAAATATCTATGAAGAACTTTGATTTTGTTTGACCTCTTCCAACCTGAATCACTGGATTCCAACACTGGATTGACACTGGATCAATATAAACATGTTTTAGCGGACACTGTACTGGATTAAAACTTGTTTGCATTGATCCAGTGTCAATCCAGCGCTGAAATCCATGGGTCTACCCCTGTCTCATCGGAACTTGGTTTGCAGGAAGCTTGGAGGAGTTTAGTCTGAGGCAGGAAGATATCTGTTTTTAGAGATAAGCTCGCCTTTGTACACTTATTTTATTTACTTTTTGTTTGTGTCAATTAATTGTGTGGCGCATCTCATGCGTGAAACCCTCTACCACGGAGCTCGACGTGTTGAATATAAAAAAACAACATGAATTGCTCAGTATGGACCATGCAGGGAGCACTTATCCAGTGGAGAGCGCATGGATACATTTTCCTTTGAAACACAACTCACCAATTTACGGGCGGCGGCGGACGAGGTAAGAGAGCTGTAATTGGTCAGCCGCTGCGAAACTGTCTGGCGGCCCGTCAGCGTACAATAGGTTGCGTATGCGAACGTTCGTTGAATACAACAAACGTTTGGCGAGCCGCATTCCCCCGCAGGCGCAGTCAATTGGATATAAGTCTCTGGGACCATGTAACATTTATCCATTGTCGAAATGTACATAATGAATTCGATAGCCCTTTGAGCGGCACTCGTTAGGAGATCAAATTGCGTCATCACTTTTTACTTTCACGGCTGAATTCGCGCCAACGACGTTGTGTCAAAGGTGTGACGAATTCCACAAACGTGATAATGGCACCCTTTGATTCTCACTGTTCTAAAGGTCATAGGGAGCGCGGCGAGCAAGTGACAGATCCCTGGTCATAGGTCACAAAAAGAACTTGAATGCTCGATTTCACTAACAGTTAGGGGTCACTTAGCTCTTTTAGCGACTGTTTCGGAGGCCGGCCTCTTAAATTTAGGGGGTCCCCTAGTATAGTAGCCTAGATGACCCTTAAACTTAGTTCAAAGCGAAACTACCGGTAGGTGGCCCCTGAAAGGAAATAAAGTATCCCCTAAGGCCGGGACTCCACCAAAGCGGAGATGTGCGGAGACGTGGAATATTTGTATGGCGCCATGGAAGCGGAGATGTGAGCTGTTTCCATCGCGCATACAAATATTCCACATCTCCGCTTTGGTGGAGTCTCGGCCTAAAGATAGGGATGGTCGGTGAAATCAGCCATAAATCAAATAAAATCTGGCCAAGTGCGAGTCGGACTCGCAAACCGATAGTTCCAACCAAATCGTACCAAGCGTACATGGTATACGCTACGCTTGCAATCTATTTACGATCTATTTGCGATTCTTTAGGAGCATACCAAATGACGCCATTTTGGGTATTTTAGAAGCGATAGCGATCCAATATAAGTGCGTTTCTCAGAGCAGCATCGGGCCCCAGCTCGTCTCACATCCTAAATGTACTACAAAAGGTCTTATATTAATTTGTAATACCCTTAAAATATTTAGTGAATTCCTTTGTTACTAAATTGTTGTAACCTCTCGCTGTACGTTTCTTTTTTGAAATAAAATATGTTTGATTTGATTTGAGTTTAAATTGATAACTCCACGCGTTCCCGAGAAAAAAGGTTCTTGGCAGATGGAAAGATAGAAAGACAGACGGACAACGAAGTGATCCTTATAGGCAATAGGAACTGACAAAATAACTAAATATATTTACATACAGGCACATACATTGCTTAAAGCCCTATGTCATGGGAACCAGAAACAGCGACGTCACATATCTGCAAACATTCAGGCCCTAGGGTTTTTTTCTTCCTCCCCAGCCGGGATCCATACCCGAGACCTTCCGCTTGGGAAGCACCTCGACCGCCATGCCACAGAGGTCGTAATTGTCAGCTTAGGTTTTTCCACACTATCATATCAAAGTACCGTTGACCCTGACCTGAAGCCCAGATGCACCGCAAGCATGCGTCACCCCGGCCAGGGTGCGTTCGAGTCAAATCAATAGCCGCAGGCACCCTCCACCTGTTGAGTCGGCCACGCGCTTACTAACACGAACGCGCCCGTGTCTATGTGTTGTCTGTTTACTTTAGTAGTTGTGCTTGTAAAATAAACAGTTTGTGGTAGTGGTGGCTTACGTTACAGTGGGTGCAGGGTTAAGAAGGTTTAGAGGTTAAAAGTGAAAAAATGGGCATATTACAGACGTCGCATTTTAATGGGACACTTATTTGAGCAGAGTTAGTATATGTAAAACTGAATAAATGGCGTTGAGGATTCGACATGTTAGTGTGCTTTCGACGCACACACACAAGCACACACAGAAGTGAAGATCTTGTGGATGCGTTGTGCATCCATTGTGTGGACGGAAAATCAGGATACAGGATACATTGCTTCTGGCCCCACGCTAGGATACCCTGTGTCTTGGGAACCAGAAACAGTGACATCACAAACATGCTCGCCTTTGTATTATTTTTTTTTTTGCATTATTAAGTGTCTGGTTTTTGTGCAATAAAGTATAAAGTAAGTTAGTAAGTAAGTAAATAAACATCCAAGACTTGGGATTTTTTTGGCCCCAGCCGGGATTCGAACCCGGGACCTCTCGCATGGTATGCAGATGCGCAACCACTGCACCACAGAGGAAGGAAGGTCCCTAAACGTGTTTAAAAAACATATAATGTATTTTTAAAGACTGCCGCTTCTGAAAGTTTCACAACCCTGCATTTCTCACACAATCTAGAGGAAGTACAACACACACAAACTAGCGTAGATGTTACACCTATACCTGAGCTTCTGTGTCCATACAAAGGCTTACACATACAAACAGATACACACAACGAAAAGATTATTGTGCTAGTGTAACGTGTAACGGCTTAGCGGCGTAACGACGGTTCTTCGTATGGATTTTTATTTACAAACCTCAATCTTGTTAAAAGACGTACCTTTGGGCCTTTGGTAAATTAGAAACGCATCTTGACTTTCCTAAGTTAGATGGCAGAGGCACGGGGAGAGACAACGGAATGTACCGCTTTTAGGGTTCCGTACCCGAAGGGTGCCAAACGGGACCCTGTTACTGAGACTTCGCTGTCCTTCCGTCCGTCCATCCGTCCTTCCATCCGTCTGTCACCAGGCTGTATCTCATGAACCGTGGTAGCTAGACAGTTGAAATTGTCACAAATGATGTATTTCTGTTGCCGCTATGAAAACAAATACTAAAAAATAAAAGAAAATCAATATTAAGGGGGGCTCCCATACAACAAACGTGATTTTTTTGCTCATTTTTGCTCGATATTGATAATGATAGCAGGTAGACGCTTTAAATGTTCACAATATATTGTGGCCGATTCTCTAGGTTACACTCACTAAAATTACTTGACAATATTAAGTCCGACAGCTCTTATGCGGTCGCCATAGATTCCATTTTCGAACTCACTTTTGAATTATTTTAATGTACTGATGAACTAATTCAAAAGTGAGTTCGAAAATGGAATCTATGGCAACCGCGTAAGAGCGTCGGAGCTAATATTGTCAAGTAATTTTAGTGAGTGTGCCCTAGAGAATTGGCCCCAATGAGTGTATTATTTACTTTAAAAAATAATAATAAATTTAAAATTAAATTTATATTTAAGGGGGCTCCCATACAACAAAAGTTTTTTATAGATAATGGTACGGAACCCGTTCACACGGAACGTGCGCAAGTCCGACTCGCACTTGGCCGGTTATTTTTCCATTTATGGTACGAGATCCCAAAAACAAAATCGTTAGATCCGTTTTTGAGACCTCTCACAACCCAAAATAAAACAAATAATTCTCGGTTAAAATCTAGGGCATTTTAATGATCTGGCATAATCCCTAGGTTTATACAGATTTTCCAATTACACCGCTTGGATTTCGTAGAATCTCCTAAATGTGGACTGTGTTCACCGTTGCTCGAATTTGAATTTTTTGTATATCCTTAGCACCAGAAACAAATGAGTATCCTATGAGATTCTCGCCCTAAAATCAGAAAGGTGACCACCTTAAATTCCAAAATCGTTAGTGCAGCTCAGGGCTAGACTTGCATCCATTTTACATTTTGGATGCAGGTACGTGTGTGTATTACTTCTGACCTCACACTAGAACACCCTGTTTCTCGGTGTCCGCGATTGTTAAATCGATAGGTTTGCGAACATACTGTCTATAATTTTAGATAGTTTATAACCTATCTATTTCTTCTTTATATTCCTTAAATGAGCCCAATTGCTCTCTTTTATATTTCTTGTGGTATGTATCTACATGTTAACCTAATACAACGGTTTCGCTTCGCTCACTCCCTTTAGTCCCTTTAGCCTTCACCTGCATAATTTAATTATTCACAACTGTACGTAAAATATCTACCAACAATAAAATGATTGTAAAGGATTTAGTTGTAGTACGCTTACGGTGTGGGGTTGGGCGGAAAGGGAGGGTGAGGTAGGGCGGCGCCCTAGGCGATACTATGTGCCCAGTCTGCGATGGTTCTCGTTTTAATAACAAAGTAAAACACACACGATAGAACTGGCAATGAAACTGAAATGCGGCACACACAACTGAAGTAATTAAACAGTTGCCTTGAAAATAAAACCTTTGGCAACCGTATAATGAGATCTGTCTGAGGGGGACGATATGACGTTATATGATTACGTGTTAATGGTGACAAGATCTGTCGGATTTCAAGATGTAATTTTAGTTAGTGGTGGTGGGAATCAGCCCAGAAGCGAGATGCGTGGAAACGGAGAAGAGAATTGCCCAGCAGTGCTGCAGCCATGCTATAGTAGGCTAATAATAAAAATAAATAAAAAATTGTTGTGCTGGAAACAATTTTGAATTTTTTGCCTTTAGCATGCTATAGTAGGCTAATAATAAAAATAAATAAAAAATTGTTGTGCTGGAAACAATTTTGAATTTTTTGCCTTTAGCATCAGAAACAAATTTGACAATCCTATGTGATTTGACAACCTTATATTTCAAAATCGTTTCGTGCGAATCAGGGTTAGTCAGTTATGAAGAATTTTGGAAACCGGATTTATGGCATGGCACCTATAATTTGAAACCACCTACCTGACAGAATTCGTAACATAGATAACATACCGCTATTTAAAAAAGAACTACGAAAGGTCTTAATTAATAAAATTTACTATTCCGTTGCTGAATATCTACACGATACGAAAATGTGAGTTTCAACTGATTCTGGTCGCTAGCTTTGTTTATAATAATAATAATAATATAACTTTATTCCAGAAATAAAATTTCCATATCTTATAAACTAACACAAAAACATACTCTTGTGCCGTAAGATTCTACAGATACTTATATGTAAAATGTTTTGATTTAATAGTTCTGAGAACATGCATGTATGGTACATAGCTATAAAATGTTTGTATGCCTTTATGGCTAAGCATAGAGCAACAATATCACTACCTACCAACTTGTATACCTATGTTTGATAAATAAATGATTTTGATTTGATTTAATTTGGATGCAAAGGTTTGGAAGTGGAGAAGAGAGGCCTTTACCCAGCAGTGGTCAGACTAGCTAAAAATAATAATTGCATAGTTTCCAATAGTCCTGTGTACCATGACGTGTTTGTATTTGTAAACGAAGATGTACGGGTTTTAATTTTAGCTAAAGATGGCTAACTTTAGAATACGACGATATTAAACTCAAACTATCGGTTAAGTTTGATCACCTATGTATTAGGTTATGTACGTAATATACGTACATAGGTAAAGTTTATTAAGGTTAAGTGTGTGTCTGTCTTCAAATTTAACATTTATATATCTGAAGATAGAAACTCAATATTCAGCCAGCAACAAATACTTACCAATTTAAAAAGAAGTCTTCAAACGATTAGTGAATCTCAAACTTTCTTGTTTGAAATACGAGAAATGGGTATCAAAATTAAATCGGCCGTGAAAAATATGTTTGAAAGAATTAAAAGATTCTCTCGTTTTACATTTATTTTAGATGTTTCTTTAATCGTTTATTTTATGTGCAAGCAATATCAAATTGTGCCTGACAACATATCATATCATTTATGTAGTGTTTCAAGGTTCCGTACTCGAAGTGTGCCAAACGTTACCATCTGTCCGTCTGTCTGTCCGTCAGACAGCTGGCTGTGTATGGTACCAATGTAATAGCTATAAAATTGTTTTTTTCACAGAATGTGTGTATCTGATCCGCTACAGCAGTGCTACTCAAAGTGGGGTACGCGAACCCTTAGGGGTTCGTCATTTGATGGTAGGGGGTACGCGAAAAGATTTACGTAATGGCGGCTGGATGGCTGGCAAGCAATAATTACGACACGCATGACACGCATGACAGCGCGCGCGCGACTGAGTATTCACAGTGCAGGACAAAATACACGCACTCATAAAAAAATAGAGTTTTGGAAAACGTGCTTGACTCAAAATATCGTTCAATGTTTTCCTCTGCTGGACGAATTTGTAACGACAAACGCCTTAACCTTGGATACCGAAATAAAGGCTGAAATTGTTTTTCATATGTCTCACCTCTCCGGCGAACTGAAAAGGTATTTTCCAGATATTGATAATTCTGAAGGCTGGATTCGAAACCCATTTATGGTCACAACCGAGAGTATAAATGCTGGTTTGAGTATTAAGCAACAGGAGTCATTACTAGAAATGTCCGCAGATGAAACTCTTCAAGCTGATTTCAGAAGGATGTCTTTGATTGATTTTTGGACAGTTAGACAGGAAGAATATCCCGAACTCTCACGACAAGCGGTGAATTTTCTTCTACCGTTTGCAACAACATACTTATGTGAGAGTGGGTTTTCACATCTAGTAATGATAAAAACCAAGTACAGAAATCGACTTAATGTTGAGCCAGAATTAAGATTAAAATTGTCCAAAATTGCTCCTAAAATCGACTTCATTTGCGACAAGAAACAAGCCCATCCATCACATTAATATTAAAAACATATTTATTTTTGTCACTGTAATGCCTTTTATTAAAATAAAAAAGCGTGTTAACTAGAATTTATTATTTTCATTTTCACAGGAGCGGGGTTAGGGGTTCGCAGTCATTTGGCAACATTAACAGGGGTACGTGGGGCCATAAGTTTGAGAAACCCTGCGCTACAGCAACAAATACTGAAACACGAAACAAATTGGGTACCTTTTTAGAATAAAACAAAATTGCAATATAATAGCGCCTGACATTTTTTGGCCAGCAAAATATCGATATTGAACTGTCAGGCACCTGTTACTTGTCCGATGGTCCAGAATCCTCTGTGTGAGAGTCCGACTCGCACTTGACCGATTATTTTAAATTATAACGTCTATTCATAAAAGCATACTTACTATACATAGTATAGTAATATGTAATATGTAGGTAGGTGAAGGTAGGCATCTGTTTGGAAAAAACAGTGCCAATTTTTTTTTTCCCTTCATAACTGACTTATGTAAATTAGTATTCAGTATGTATTTAGTTATTATTTCGTTCATTTCTTTGGTTGTCGATTTTTTTCTTATTATTAGCGTAAATAAGTTGGATGAAAGGATCTGGGCTAAACACACAATTTTTAGATGACCTTCATACTTTTAGTACTCCGTACAGAACGGCCACTCCCTTCCCCGCGCTGATTCAGATACCGCACCCCACCCCTGGCGTCTAGGAACTGGTTGAAATATCAATAGACGCGGTTGAACGCCTGACGAGTGACCGCGCGTATACGGTGAATAATAACCGGTAATATAATATGGTGAAGTTTTGTGCATTATTTGTGTGTCTGTCGTCAACTAGAAACAGCAAAGACAGGAGATTCTTTCGGTTCCCGACTGATGAAAGAAGGTAAGCAACAGCAACTCTTTTGTTGTTCTTTTGAGAAATAAAAATTCTAATACCTTAACTCCCGGAATGTAACTTGGTCAGCGTTTGCTGTGTGTGTCTCGCTCTCTCACAAGGACAGACTTTGTGCGAGACAGAGTTATATGTTTGTAGTACTTACTAGCTACTGACTACGATAATTGATAATAAATAAGTCAGTGTCGTAATATTTTATTTTTAACCGACTTCAAAAAAGGAAAGGTTCTCTAAAGGTTCTCTTTCATATTTTATTTTCTAAGATACCTAGTACTAAACCTTCCGTAATACATAATTATATAATTATCAATAAAGTACATTTATTATAGGTATTCATTTCGTGCTATCCGTTGTTGGTGCGATTCAACAACGCGAACGAAGCACTTCGAGTTGAAAAGTAGGTAGTAGGTGGGTCAATCAACTATTTTACCCACACTTTGCTGTCCCCGACCATTTATTATTAAAATACGCTAAATGGTTAAATTTACACATTTTACGAATATAACAATATTATCTAAGCTAGCAGGCACTACGGGGAACTTGATTACGTTCTCGAAGATCTTCGTTTGTGTTTTTTTTTGCTCACATGGCGCGGTATGGTGTCCTTTGATAGTGCCGTTGAGCTGCAGTCCTCGAAGAACTTTCAGAGAGAGTGCGTGCGTTGACAGAAAAGTGTGGGTTAAGTTGATTGACCCAAGTACGCACGCACTAACTTTATCGCGGCGGCGGCGCGCCGCCATTAGCTGGGTCCACATATAGCGAGCTTCGGCCGGGTCTCGCTCGAACCCTGTAGTGGTTTGGTTGTTTTGAATCTCTCAGAGACTAGGTACCTACTTAACATAAAATTCGAATATTGTACAATCCTAATGATGTTTTTACATAGGTAGGTACCTACCTACAGTTCACGCCAAGTGTCTCTTACCTACTTCAGAATAAGTAATAGTAGGTAACAACAACATAACATAGCTTCACGCCTTTTCCCATAAGAGGTGGCAAAGGCACTGTGCCCACTTTTAGACAGTTATTCGATACCTACCTACTCTATTTTTGTAACTTAATGTATGAAAGATCAAAGTGAACATTAACATTTTTTAGGATTTCAATGAGAACCCGACTAGGTATGTTTAAACGGCAGCGCCCCTACAAAGTCACTTCATAATAATGCAAACGCTTGTGTTCGGGACAGTTCGGGTCGCGCCGTCGTCGTTCGGTTCGCCCGACGCAAATCGCTGCATTTGCCGCGCTACCAGCCCTAGCAATATTTACGCACACATTTGCACGTATACAAACATCATTTAGTCATGTAGTAGTAATAGGTGCTTATTTTACGAGCGTTCTATGGAGTGTCCGAGGTGTGACACAAGAGCAACTATATTTTTCACTTCTCTATACAAATCATCTGATATATCGCTCGGCCCAAAATGTATTCAGGTGTCAAAAAGAAGTTGCTCTGCGCTTTTATAGTGAAAGTTGTTCAGAATGATATCCTCTAATCCCTAAAAAATTTTGTCGCTCCATTCACCAAACACCTTGTATAGGCAAGCCGAGACCTCCCGCTGATTATGAGGTCCTCTTTGTCATATCGGACAACAGAGACTTCCGCCATCTTCTTGTGCGTGCTCCGATTTGGCTGGCAAATCCGAAATTGCTTTCAAATATCCTGCTACACGGGGCTCAGTAAAGTTGGTCCGAATGGGCTTAGGGCTAGTTTTCCTTTCGAGGCTGCCAGTATTTCTTTTTCTCAAATACGAGACCTGTACCTACAGATGAACGCCATTCTGAACTCGCTTGTTCATCAAAAAAGTCCTTATCTTATCTTTTCGAGTGTGATTGGCCGATGAAGTTAAATAACAATTAAAAAGTAATTGTTATAAATTACCCACTGAAAACCGGTTAATAGAGATTTTAACATAACTTAGTAACCGCACCATTCTTGTACATACGAAGCAAGGCATTCTTAGTGAACAAATACATTTCATTACGTATCTACACGAGTACTGAACGAAGGGTACTTCGCTAAAAGGTTTTTCTTAGAAATTCTCGCGTGAGACAATAGTCAACTTGTATTGTGTACCTTAAGGCTCATACTCACCACGTTTTTTAAGTGCGCCAACTCGTCGTAGACATAAGTTTATACAAGGTGTGAATGAATTAACGCAAAATGAGGAACTACTTTGTTGGGGACATCATTCTGAGTAACTTTCATTATGAAACCGATTTGATCAGAGCAACTTTATTTTTCACTTCTCCATACAAATCAGCTAATCCACTCAGGCCAAAATGTACTGGGAAGTGAAAAATAAAGTTTAGTATGGAATTCCGACTGTATGTGGCCAGTCTTAGTTAGTCCTGGAGTTCATATGAATACGAGAGTATAGAAACATTGCAAAAATCTACAACCTGCGCCTGAGACGCGCGCGAACGTTTGTTTCGATGACGGCGTAAAACGTGCTCCATTGTGTGTTGGCCTTTATATACATTGGCCAGTTTTGGAGGGTTCTCTTTGATTCCTTGTTAAATTAAGTCCGTGGAGTAGTTCCTCGTTAGATGTTGTGTGTTTAGTAGAACAAAAAAATTGTTGTGGTCGAACAATTCGATTTATTGTTATTATTTACGAAACAGACGAACTAATAAAGGCTTCTAACTACAAACTTAGCCTTTGCCTATTAGGGTCTTTTGATTTATAGTAGGTGTGTTTTTTTAAAAGCCATTCCTTTGGAAAGCTGTTAGTGCATGGCATCCTATGCTACCGTGTCCGTTGTCCTTTCGTATCGTTTAAATTGTACAGTAATTTCATAGCTAGGAATTAACATTGACAATGATATTTTCACAATATATTGTAAAAGCGTTTTATGGTAAACTATGTTTCGAATAGGATTGGTAAAACAAAGCCTATTCTGAAATCAGGTGTGGGAGAAATAAATATGACTATTTTATAGAACCATTCAAGGCATTGTAGAACTCAGGTCACAAATGTACCTTAGCTGCTAATATAACTGTGCCGTGTGTAAGAAAATACCGCTACGAAAAATACAAAAAGAAATTATGGTAGCTTAAATTGTTGTGTAAAAGATTAAACGAATCTGAAAATTCATCATTGGAAGTATAACCACAGAATAACTAATAGTACATACAGAAGGATCACTCCCGAACAAAAGTCAAGTTAAGGTGCAAAAAATGTTTGTCTATGCTGCTGCATATTGGTCGCATGTGAAATTTAAACTTATCGTATGACACGAGCGTTCATATTCCATTAGACACCGCTGACACGATGCCGATCACGCAGGGTTGCGAATCGCACTCAGTTGTTTTCGGCGTCATTGTTTTCACGCGGCCAGCGCGCGCACCGAGAGCCGACCGACATCCATGTGACAAAGACCGACTGGCGCGTATAGCCAGCCGTAGATACCTACTCAGCGAAGTGAAACCCTCCTGGTATAACTGCCTTATGATATGATGAATGACGTATAGCGAACATCAAAATACTGCCTCCTAGACAAGATGCAATTGGCTAATGTATAGTCGTCGTCAACGCTAAGAAAATGTATATGATTTGTATGGAAAGGAAAAGTCTGGTCAAACTTTAACCTCTTATTCATACAACTTGATAACTAAACTATATTTTGTCACTATCTCATGAACAAAAATTTCAAAGTGAAAGAGGAAGACAAACTAATTATAACGGCATTTTAGCTATTATAGGTTCATTGGACGTTTATGAATAAGAGCGTAATTAGACTGAATCTATTCATGCAACAACATCGTTTTTTGGTAAAAAAAAATACCTTATTTCTTTTCTTTTCTTTTCAGGATGCAGAGACCGTAGAAAAACTGAACGAGAGTGGTGAGCTAAGGAAAATGCTGAAACCGTACAAAGTAAGTTAATAAAAACAATAATTAATTTTAATATTTAAAAAGTTTATGGGAAAGCGAAGTCACGCTGACACTCGTGATAAACAAGCTAGTGAAAAAACGTACAAAAATAATAATAAGTACTCAAATTTCCGAGGATTTGTGTTTTGCTGTTTTTGCCTAGGGCGCCGTCTTAACCCCCTTGAAGAAGAATAGAACAGAAGTTGCGTAGAGCTGGCGCCCTCTTGTAAACTTCACTCATTAGCCAAAAGATCGTTGGAAGACTCTTATTGCGACTGTTACAGAGCCACCACGATAACAAGATGCCACTATGAAAACGTCACTTCGCTGTCAGTTTGTTTGCATTGTGTATGCTGTTCAATTGGAGACTTGGAGTAGATGGTGGCGCCATAGCTCATTCTTTTATTATCGTGGTGGATCGTTGGCAATAAAAACAACAAAAAATCTTATAGTACCGACCTCATAAATAAAAAATCTATCAAATATGACTATTCTTGTGAATAGAAGTTACAAAAATTCGCTCGAGATATTCGTTAGCATGGGCAATTGCCCTCATTCTTTCTATATAGACCTCCACAATATAGATTATACCTAGTGTTCGGGTCATAAGCATAATATTAGCCTGTACCTACACATCATTTATTTTGGTAAATAAATACTTTTAGATTTTTATTTTGATTTTGATCTGTTTCCCGAACGAGAGACAATGGACCACATTACTTTAAGTGCCCATAAAACTGAGTTTTGTTCTGTGCACCCGGGCCGCTGCCATTAAAATTATCTAACGACCATTAAAAACCCCTTCATAGAATATAGACATCTCGAAGACCTGAATACAAAACGCCGCATTTCTTCGTATCCTCTAATGAAGATTAATCGATTCTGGTAATAGCATACTCTCAACACCTTCAATTCCAATGTTTGCTGTCGATGTATATTTCAATGCATTATCAATATTTTTTTAAACTTGCACCACTAGCGCGTCCGACGTCCACAGAAGGTCGTTGATTTTTTGTTTTGTTTATCTCAATGTAGGAAAGGACGGTTGTGTGCGGCAAGCGATAAAGTCGGTATATTCCAGGGAGCACTTATCCAGTGGAGAGCGCATAGATACATTTTCCTTTGAAACACAACTCACCAATTTACGGGCGGCGGGGGACGAGGTAAGAGAGCTGTGATTGGTCCGCCGCTGTGAAACTGTCTGGCGGCCCGTCCTCGCACATAGGTTGCATGCGAACGTTTGTTGAATACAACAAACGTTTGGCGAGCCGCATTCCCCCGCAGGCGCACTCAATTGGATATAATAGTCTCTGGTATAATCAAATATTCGACTCGGTCTCTCGGTTTAGGCCTGTGAGAAGGGTCTGTTTTCCATCCACCTGTACTCGCGAGCTTCCATACAAAAAGCGGTAACGTTTCTAACCCCTGAAACCTTGTCCGATTTTCACATTTTTTTTACATGTTTGAGCTACTATGGAAAACTATGCTCGCACGTTTTGTTTTTTTTGAAATAATTAGATTTTAGGAAATATAAGAACTTAACCTAGTACATGTAAAAATATAAGTTCCAATATTTCCTAAAATATATATTATTTCCAAAAAACCAAAACATACGAGCATAGTTTTCCATAGTATCTCAAACATATAAAAAATTAGTTAAAGTGAAAATCGGACAAGGTTTAAGGGGTGGCAAATGTTACCGCTTTTTGTATGGAAGGTCGCGCACACACTATCCTCAAATAACATCACAATCAATCAATAAGGATAGTAAGTAATCTTCCTATAACGATAGATAGATAGGTATGTATAATTATGACTTTCTTATGAGGTAAATATAATCAGAAGATTTCAAATTATTCCAAAGCCCTTGACAAGAGAAGGATATTTGCATAAAAATATGATTATCACGAATCATTAAAGGCCCTTGGTTATCTAACAGGAGAGGTCAAAGTTCAGACGCAAAAGAACTAATGAGTAATTTGTGGAAAATAAATTGACAATTCACTTGTTGAAGTCGCTCTCCTAAACGTAGACGGTTATATTTAGTAGGAAATGGGGAGTTGTCAGAACGGGAAATAGAAAGTAGAAAATAGGGAGATGTTACAGCCACGAGAGATTCAAATTAGGTATTGGGGTACCTAGATAAAGTATATACGAGAATGTGGAAGGTTCTGTGAGAAGATTGGATGATAGTGTTGTCATGTAATTATTATCCCAAATGACTAATGGACATAATGTTATTGAATAATCGAATGTATGTAATTGACCTGACTAATAATTTCATGTGGTTTTTAATGTAATCTATTTTATAGTTAGGATACTTTGTACGACGCATTGGATTTTTTTCTGTCATGTTGTACGAATTTACTTTAAATAAATAAATATTATGAAGTATTGTAATGGAAACGGTTGCGTTACGATAACGTTGGAACATAATCAATAACACTGTGGAACAGACATTTTGCAGCATGGTAGCTTAAAGTCAATAGGCTTGTGTGGCCTGTCAAGTCCAAATAGATACTTTTTATGAACTGTCAAAACGGAACTTTTGTTCCTGAGTTCTATGAAATAACAACAGAATGACGTCATTTAAAAGTGCCATCAAATGCTGTCTTTTTTTGTACAAAATTGACTTTATAAAATATATCTGCTGGATATATACAATTCTGAGAATTTCAAGCCATTTTGTACATAATGCTTAAGACTTGTTCCTAGATTTTTTGAATTACCGTGGCCACAAGCCTATTCTGTCTGTATAAGACTAGTGTACTGAATACTAGAAAATTATTAGATTTGTCAATGTGGCTCTAGTTTTGAGATAAGATAAGATAAGCCATAGTACTGAAAAAATAAAATAAAAAATATAAACTTTTTTTTAATTTTTTTTTTTTATTTTCTTTAAGAAAAAGAACTAAGTGACCCCTAACTGTTGGTGAAATCGGGCATAACACTGCCAACAATTTGACACTAAGAAACTGTAGAATTTCTCCGCATGGCAACAGTCAGTAGGTATTCAGTGTCCCTAATCAATCTTTATCATGTCTTTCCCGAACCAGTTTATTTGAAACTGTCCCTGTGTTCGAATTGTGTCGTAAATCGTAGGGAATAGGATCTATTTTGCCCTGAATTGAGGTTGTTTGTGACTGTTGACAAAGGGTGTTCACGTTGGGATCGTCTGCACTAAAGTGCCTACACTATACAGTATGTAACAGTAAAGGTTTAGGCCAGAGACTATATATCCAATTGACTGCGCCTGCGGGGGAATGCGGCTCGCAAACGTTTGTTGTATTCAATAAACGTTCGCTTACGCAACCTATGTATACGATGACGGGCCGCCCCAGACAGTTTCTCAGCGGCTGACCAATCACTGCTCTCTTACCTCGTCCCCCGCCGCCCGTAAATTGGTGAGTAGTGTTTCAAAGGAAAATGTATCTATGCGCTCTCCACTGGATAAGTGCTCCCTGGTTTAGGCACATTTCCGGCGGGTTAAAAGCGGGGAGGGAGCGGGGATATTGTTAATGTTATCCTGTTCCTGTTTTTTTTTTCTTTTTCTTTTGTAAACACATATTTTTACAAGCTTGAGATACATATATTTATCTATATAAAATGTAAAAACACTTACATGTAAAATCATGATTATTTTGTTAACAGCAGCCCCAACTAAAATGTACCTGTGGATGATGCTGTGGGCTTCACAATAAAACATTTTTGTTTTTGTAATAGTTAGTTACATCTATGTATTGTGTAGTTGTTTTTCGTCCCAAATAAATAAAATAAAATAAAATAAAAATCAAATGAAGTAATGTAGTTTGCAAATGTTGCCATAGATTTCTTCTAAGTGCCGATCTCTCCACCGTCAGATAGCGTTATCTGTCTGTTTATCTGAGGCGTTTGACATTTCACACGTACATAAAGTGTTAATGTCAAATAAAGTTATCTGACTGTTTATCCGTCTCTTGAGAGACCTGGCCTAAAACTAATTGCCAAGCTAGCAAACAAGTATGGAAAAGTGAAGTGGGTCAGATCTACAAAATGATTTGCTAACAACCCCTTAAAAAGGCTTGTGGCCTGTCAAGTCAAAATAGATACTTAGTATGAACTTTCAAAACGGAACTTTTGTTCGTGAGTTCTATGAAATAACCACATAGTGACGTCATGTAAAAGTGCCATCAAAGGCTGTCTTTTTTGCACAAAATTGACTTTATAAAATATACCTGCTGGAAATATACAATTCTGAGAATGTCAAGCCATTTTGTACATGATACTTCAACTTAAGACTTGGTCCTAGATTTATTGGATAACCTTGGCCACAAGCCTAATATGACCACACCTTTCTTGTTCCACCCTGTATACTAACTAACTAACTAAGTAACTAACTATAGTGATATTACTATTAGATTAAATCTTAGTATGGAAATGTTGTAACGTGATTGGATCACGTGTGCGGACGTGTTAATGAGTTATTGACGTTAAGCTACTGTTCACCTAAGTTGGCAAAGCGGTGGAATATTCCGGCAAATATTTATTATGTTCCAATGATAGAACGGATTCAATAAAACAAACCATATTAGGATTCCGATCCTTAAAAGGAAAAAAGGAACCCTTGTAGAATCACTTTGTTGTCCGTCCGTCCGTGTCTGTCCGTCTGGCCGTCTGTCTGTCTGTCCGTGTGTCACAACCTTAACCAACTAAGAACGCGTGAACGTACAAGCTAAAATTTATTATTTATTAATTGTTAAGGTCTGTGGTTGATAGCTGTGAAAAATTAAACCTTCTAGGTTAACGCAATCGAACGCTACGACTGTTTATGCTGTAAAATTGTTGGATTTTCATAGTAATCGCAATGGTCCCAAAACCTATAGGGTACTTCCCGTAGGCCTACAATTATTAAATTTGGCACAAAGCAAAGTCTTATAGCACAAGTAAAGGTAAAAATCTGAAAAACTGCAAATTTCTCTCTGTCTACAAAAATATTCAATTTGGTTTACATGGATGACATTAGACTTTAGTTTTTTTATGTGGAAAACTAATATATCGTGTTACGCTCTCCAAAAGTGATCGGAACCCTTGGTGCACGAGTCCTGCTCTCACTTGATCGGTTATTTCCGTTCAAGTGAGTTTCAAAGAAATAAGATAAGATAAAGTTAAGATAAAGTTTATTTGTACTTTCTACAACTTTTACTTACAGATTACAGTGAAATTGTTGTACATGTTGTCATCAATATAATTTCGACTTCAAACCCCTAAACTAGGCAATGAACCTGTATCTTAGGGATTTTAGGTCTTCCGGTTGTCAAAAAATCGACCGAATAGAGTTGGTACATTCTCTATTCAATATGGCGCAGCAAACGCACGATTATAAACTAATTTTGTTTTACAGTGTTTTATTATCCTAATCTACTAAAGTCTCAACCTCATTAACAAAGTATATGTATATGCATCGCGTATATTTTAGTGTGTTCGTGAAATACACGAACACGGCTGAACCGATTAAGATAACAAAAAAAAACTTTTCCCCCTTCCAGAGCGCAGACGCCTGCAACACGTGCCCCGTCTGCGGAGGGTTCCGCATGCTGCCGTGCCGCGTCTGCAACGGTTCCAAGAAGAGCCTGCATCGGAACCATTTCACTGCGGAATTCGTCGCCCTGAAGTGCATGAATTGCGACGAAGTAGGCCTGGTGAGGTGTGAGGCTTGCTGCTGAAGGATAGCTTACTGTAGCAGGAAAAAAACGCATCGAAAAAGTTTTCGAATGAAATGTCAGTGACTTTTATATCATGACTACTCTAGCGTCCAGCGTCCCTAAAAGAAGCAGGGCCCGAATTCTACTGTACACAAGCATACCACAAGCCTGGCACAAGCTTCAATACGACGCATTTGGTATTCTACTAAAACCGGAATCGCAATTCACAAGCGCCAGCCTGACGCCAGCCTACTTCGTATTCTACTGTCGGACAGTAGGCTGGCGTCAGGCTGGCGCTTGTGAATTGCGACTCCGGTTTTAGTAGAATACCAAATGCGTCGTATTGAAGCTTGTGCCAGGCTTGTGGTATGCTTGTGTACAGTAGAATTCGGGCCCAGTTCTTTTGTTGTGTTTTCTTATAGGTTTTGGAATTTATTACAAATTCGTTTTGAAAATCGCGGAACGTCATGTTTTTTTTTGCGTACTCTTAATGCTGCATTTCATTTTCACTTTTTCGCGCTGTCGTAAATTCATGATCGAGCATCTAGTGTATATTCGGCGAGTGTTGATAAGTGAAGGTAAAGTCAGAAACTCCGTTATCTGGGCCAGCCTGCATACTACATTAGTATCATCATATTGCTTACTGTTTATTTGGGAACTGAGTCCACAGCATTACAGGGTGTAACAGAAAGGGGTGTACAAGCCGAGAGAGGGTTGTTATGTTAGGGACATCATTATGAATAACTTTCACAATGGGACCGACTGGATCAGAGCAACTTTATTTTTCACTCGACCATACAGATCGGCTGAGCGCTAGGCACGAAATGTACTGAGTTAATTAAAATAAAGTTGCTCTGATCAAGTCGGTCCCATAGTGAAAGTTGTTCAGAATGATGTCCCTAACAACCCTCTTTCAGCTTGTACAACCCTTTCCGTCACACCCTGTATACAGAATTCATGAGGATTAAAATATAATTAAACATAGGCCAATGAACTATTTTATGACATTGCAGTTAGTTGTGGAGTAACACTATACTATAGTCATTTAATGAACCGCTAATCTATTTACCTACAAAATCCTTCGTAATCCTAAATGAGTCATTAACAACCCATGGCAGTAAGTTGTTTTGTTAACATTACGACACAGGAGCGACATTCGACTCTTCCCGACAATACTGTGGTTTAAACAAGGTTTATAAATTATTCACAATTTGAGACAATAGGCTTATTACACGAGATTGAATCAGGATCACTAAGCTCCTATCCATTGGGAGCCAAGGCCATCCGTTATTTAGGCCCCTGTTTCAGCATAGTAAATCTTTTTAGGGTTCCGTACCCGAAGGGTGCCAAACGGGTCCCGACTATTACTATTATTACTATTACTGAGACTTCGCTGTCTGTCCGTCCGTCCGTCCCATACATTTTTTTATTATTTTATTGCGATTTTTTATAGATAACAATACGGAACCCTTCGTGCGCGAGTCCGACTCGCACTTGGCCGGTTATTTAAGTTGTTGGAGTATCGAAGAGAGCCATAACGTTGATAGATAAAATTTAAATTTTGTATTTTATACGTATCTACAGGGTATAGTCATATTTTAAGGGGTTTTTAGGGAGACCATTCTGAGCAACTTTTACTATGAAACCGATTTGATAATGAGCAACTTTATTTTTCATTGCTCCATGCGTTTTGGTCCGGGCGTTCAACTGATTTGTATAGAGAAAAGTAAAGTTGCTCTCATAAAATCGGTTTCATAGTGAAAGGTGATCAGAATGATGTCCCTAACAACCCCCTAAAATATGACTACACCTTTCTGTTACACCCTGTATAGAAAGAGAAGGAATGGTTAGAATTCAATTAAAGTGGACTTCGTCTTGCTTCAAACAAGAAACTTCGTGAAACAGGAAATTGACTTCCGTAGGAAGCTGTTGTTTGCCGAACATGTTAATTAATATAATTAATATCATAATTGAATTAATTCGGTCAAGTGCCAGTTGTATTACACACGAAGAGTTTCGTAGAGCTTGTCCAATCTGAAATGACGCACCTCATTTGAGATAGCGTGTGTTGTAAAGGCAGTACGGGGCGCGTCATTTCAGTTTGAACAAGCTCTACCATGCATGGTTGAACAAACATTTATAAGTAAAAAAACTGCTTGTAAGTATTTGAACGATGTCCATTTGGCACCTTCGGGCACGGAAATATCATGTCACATCATTGACAGTACGTACAAAGAGAAGAATTCTTTATTTCATAGTACACGTTTTCCCTAAGCCCCCCCTGCAAACGTTTTCCCTAAGCCCCCCCTGCAAATGCTTGGTGAATTGACATAACATGACAGCATTGACAGACATCACGCTTGCTAACAATGGCATTGGTGGACAAAGCCTAAAGTGAACACAGTCATCATAAATACGAAAGATGTTGGTTGCTTTGCAGATACCTTCTTTCGGACTAGAGATTGTCATTCTCCTGGCCGACAAGGAAAAAAAATGTCATTAAAATTAGGGGAAATCAAGTTCTCAACCTCTCATCCCCTTGCAATAGACATTAATTGACGTCTTGGTACCCACTGTCAAAGTCAAGGACTCTTCTGTCCTCTAGCGAAGGGGTGTGTTAATTTTAATTTTAATTTAGAATTCTGGGTACATGTATAAATAGAGGCACATACTTTTGTACTTTTAAGAAATATCAAAGAACTCTGTCGAGTTTTGATTATGCTCATCTTATCTTGCACAAGAAAAACAATGTTTTTGTACAAACTCTTTCATTTCACATGTAAGATAAGTAATTATAAATATGTTGAATTTAGTGGAATGCCATACGTTAGATGCAATATTATCTGTTTTTCCAATCATAATGGTTATACAGTCATTGATGGATTTTTATAGACTTTTACTTAATTCATACAATGTTTAAAATATTTTTAGATAATTTTAGTTTTATATTTTTTCATGAAGTTTATCTAAGCCTCTGGCTGTCAGTATGTTGTGATAGTTATATTTTAGTATAAAAATATTTTTTGGGATATACAAACAACATTATAGATGTAACTATTTTATAAATCATATTTACACAATATCGAACCGTCACAATAACTACAGCTTATTTTTTAAATCTTATTGATATGAATTGAGTACCTATACTAAGTGTAAATGTAATGTAATATAAATAAATAAATATTTTTAATGTCCTTTCAATCTTTTTATTTAATAAACAGCCATATTTGTCTAAGATAGAACTTAATTATAAAACATACTAATTGGCTGCATGAACTCATAACAGTAATTGTTTTTTAATGAAAATGTTTATATAAGCATAATATGCTAATATCTAAATAACATGAAACCATAATTATCCAGAATAAATAATTAATTTATGTTGCACATGAAAGTTTGTAGGTATAAACAATCTTCGAAATATAGAACGACTAATGCTGAGTTAATCGAAACTTTGAATGTTTTATTATTTTTGTGATTTTTGTGTGACATGGACGTTCACATAATTTTGTCACTTTTGCTGTGTATTTGTTTTAGTTATTTAGGTTTAGAGCTTAGAGTAGGTTGCGTGGACACATATACAACGTGTAACTTTAAGTACGCAAAACCTGAAAATAGGTTGTTCAGAATGACGAGTATAATCGATTCCATCACTATTTACATCATTTATTTTTTATTTTTTCCATAATTATTTATTGCCGCTTCTATCATTTACCGTGATCCAGCGAGATATTCAAAAATTCAAATAAGTGTGTCGAACGCAAGCAGCGGCAGTCAATCCACAAAGCAAGCGCGCGCGCTACATTAGTTATCTCTTTCAAACTAAGGATCTCGCGATGAACGTTAGAAGGGAACAAACGGCGGGTGTGAATCAGGTTTAGGTACCTATTTTGTGCTATCGCGGGCGGTGTACTGCGGGCGGTTTGGCGGCAGAGCTAAGAGAAACTATTAGAATTGTTAGGAAAACGAAAACTGCTCATATCTTCTAGAATTTTAGTTTTTTTTTTAAATTTTCTTTCAATAATAATTTTCTTGTAATAAAAATCACTTGGCGTCTATAAGGTTTGGCGTACTTAGAGTTACACGTTGTATGTGTCCACGCAACCTACTACTCTAAACTCTAAACCTAAATATATATATTATAAATAGATATATATATATATCTGAAGCTTACTGTAACCAAATTACCCACATGGTGATAAAATTCCTGCGCACGTCAGCCTAATTGATATTATCCTTGGCAAGCAATTTCATATAGCTTTCCAAAGATCTTTTAGCATGCGGTGACAGGTGGAACTAACGCTTTTTGAAAGGTTTGTTGCGTTCAGTTGCGTAGAACTGGCGCCCCCTGTAAACGTCTCACTCAAGCGTCAAAAGATCGTTGGAAGATTGTAAACAAGAACATTTGCTAACAAAGCAATTTCGCCTGTTGCTGCTGGCTGGATGGGAAATCAATGTCACACACACACAAGCTAAAGCGTTGCATGCCAAGTTGCCTACACTACACAAGCATACGTTCGCACACAAAGGAACTATACGCTACTCACACAGAGACAAGTGAATACACAAACGTTACACGCATTTCAGATTTTCAGGGTCTGGTTCACGCACACTTATAAGAGTGTTCCGAAACAGGCGGTGAAAAGGTCTTGGTAATTTTAAAGGGTTGTTAAAACCACTTTTGGTACTTATGCATGCGACGGTGCATTTTACAAAGAATTGTGAGTTTTATGTTTAATCCTTATGTTGATTTTAAAAATATAGTTTTGTCATGTTTGGCCTACATCGAGAACCTAACCTTAAAATATTTTATCATTTTGATTTTTCTAGGTTTCGTTTTGATGATTTTTGTTTGAAAATAAACCCTGGATAAGAGTTGTTTCTACAATAAATGCAAAAGCATATTTTACCAAATTGCAATATTTTTCAGATTCGAAACGCAGCAATTTCCCAACACAGCCGCCTGGATGCTAGGTCGCCAATGACGTCATAGCGCGCAAGGTCAATATCACCTGCACCTCTCTCTTTCTAACAACAAGAAGAGGCATGATTCTATCTCTTTCCCGCAGCGGGCTCGACCCGTCTCTCCGGAGTCTCCGGGGTTGAACTTTCAAGTGTGGGTGTGATTGTACAAGTGTGTGTAGTAACTTAGTATAGGTCATAGGTAGGTACTATGAGTTGAGCTTGAGATACGGGAAATAATATTGGTTCCGAAAAACAAACTAAGTCTCCGACTTAAATACATAGTGTACTTTCCGAATAGTCGCTCTAGAGATTTTCAGTAATTTCGTATTTTTTCGGAGTTTTGGTACTTATTCCAGTTAGGTTTAGTTGATAGGATATTTTCCGTGAGATCTTGCCATCTGATTTTAGTTTTCGTTTGCTTTTTTGTAGGTAAGTAAGTAATGTTTTTAATGAAATGTAAAGATGATAAACGGAGTTTTAAAATCGTTCGGGAAATTCCTGAACAATTGTCTCCGATCTGTAATAGAAATTTACTCAAACAGAGCTAGTAATTATGAACAAATTACTAGCTTATTTTGACAACCTTCGACGTTGAGCAAAGTCGACGTTGCCGCGCTACTCGGAGGAGCCAGAAAAGGTGCCAGCAATTTCCGGTGAAAATCCATTACTGTCGTGTTTTAGCGACCAGAAATGACCTGTGAAATTCCATAATTGTCGAGTTTCGTTTCCAAATATGTCAAAGAAAAAGTTGAGCAAAAAGGTTTTATTCAGAATTTAAAACTGTGTGACTACAAGGAGCCTAAAAAAATAAAAGAAGGGGTTTTCTTGCAAATTTCTTTCCAATGTCTCGTGTTCCAAATAAATTGTGAAAAATGAGTTCTTCAAGCGAAGAATCCTCTAATTCAATGTTTTTAACATCGCCGGAATAGAAGTGGATTTAGTGATAAAGAGTGTTTGCCGCCGAAGTCAAAAGAAAAATACAATCTTGCATACAAAAAGTTTGCGCAGTCTTTAGCGGAAAAAGATGGGATAACGTTTTTCTAGCTTATTTAAGTTCGATCATATATTCGGTAATATATGATCGAAGTTATTTAAGCAAACTTTCAAAGACAATCACAATATGAAGTAATGAAGCCCTCTTAAATCTCTCTGAAATATGACTCCATGCTCAATGCACGGTTTTGTTTTGATGAAGCATAAACGGTCCTGAATTTTAGTAACTCTACATTTACCAATTGTTATTATATTAAAATATTACTGAGTATGTTATGCTGGTTTTATTTTATTAGCATTACCTTTATAGCATTGTTTGAGTAAAGCACTGTACAAGCTTGGTCAGCACTGACTGCACTGCTGCCACGCTATGATGGACTCGACTTTATTAATCTGTGGCTTAGCTTAGCTACGATCTCGGCCTAAGCTTGGTCAGCATTGCAACCTTCTTATCCATCGAAGGTTGCAAATTGCAATGCTGCCCGTGCTGTATAGGCCTTGAGCTGCGCTATGTTGCGCTTTCGGCCACCAGCAGTGCCACCAGCAACGCAGCCTGTCTAGGCGCCTGCCTAGAAGACATTGCGACGCGACGCGGCTGCACAATTGCTATAACAGAATCACAGGCGCATCAAAGTTAGACGTAACGCACAGTGTGCTGCCCGTTTTACCTTCATATTATTTTTGTACGCACACTTTTTGGATTTCTTTTCGTTTCCACTTCTCCTGTCTCAAAATTTGCAAAATTTGCAAAATTACTAAAATTAAAGTCTGTATACCGGATTTTGGGTTTCATTGGACCTCTGACGAAGACCCATAGTGTCAGCAAAGACACAGTCATTCATTACAGACCGCGGCACACTAATGTAACGGAAATAGCTGGGATGGCCTGCATCAAATATCTCGTGCCTAGGCAAAAAGTTAAACCATTGCCAGTAAAAACCCTTTCTAGTTCAATAACTTTACCCAAATTCATAACAAATAAAGGAAACCTTTACATGCATCTTGCAAACCATCCGGGGTCTGTCTGTCTGTCTGTCTGTACATTACAATTTGTGTTTTTTCCCTATGATCTGTTTGAAGCAGCACTTCCTTCTTGAATTCCCCTTTGTGTAATGTTAATTTAATGCTTCACAAAGTAAACTCCTCGCTCAATCAAACTGAGTTTTTTTTACTGTAGCTGCTTTTATAATTTCCACAGTATGTATAACGACACAATCACCGCAAGATATTTATTACCCGGACGTTATACATGGTTATTTTTGTACCCCTAGCCAAAAGTTACTATTACTTTAGGGGCATCATTCTCTGAGCAACTTTCACTAAGAAGCCGATTTGATCAGAGCAACTTTATTTTTCACTTCCCAGTACATTTTGGCCTGAGTGGGTCAGCTGATTTGTATGGAAAAGTGTAAAATAAACTTACTCTGATCAAATCGGTTTATTATTGAAAGTTGCTCAGAATGATGTCCCTAAAATAATAGTAACTTTTGGCTAGGGGTCCAAAAGTAACCATTTATTTTATTGGGGTGTTAAAAATTGGTACGCGACGTTTATTTTAATGTTCAGGTTGTTATTTTTGAAACGATGGAGGTAACAGTGGGTTAAGCTGTCCTATCTCCTATTCCTCATTTCGCTTGGAAAAGGAAAGGGACGCGCAACTTTGTCCCCTTACAAGTATCGTTTGTCGTTATATTAAGTAGTGGAATTAATAAAAACAGCCTTTGCAACCATGCAGATATTTATCACTTGCTGTCTTTGAGCGTTGACTTTTATTTTTGTGGTTGGCTTAGAACATTAGAAAAGGTGGTTGGCATATTTTAATAATTCTTTGTTCTCACTTCTAGGATTTACTTTGTTAGTTGAAGAAGAACTTCAGATGCACACCACAATTTTACGCTGAATTTGATTTGTCGCCTTAGGGAAGACTTTTAGAAATAAAACAAGGAGTAGTAAGGTCGTTGACCAAGCATTTGAAAACTATGAGCCTTGTTACTATGGTAATAAAGCTGTTATTCAGAGGCGAGTTGAGGCCGTTTTGAAATTCATCTCACATTCGGCGTAATGATATCGATTGCTGAGCTTGGATGTCGTTTCATGCGCAAGAAATGAAAAGTAAAAAGCACTAGTAGGTACGCAATATGCGCTATGGTGGCCCATTTTATGAGCAGGTGTGTTGAAAAGATACTTTGTAGGAACTATCAAAACGGCTCTGTTGTTCCTGCTTTCTATAACAGCCTGGCGAGCGAAGTGATATCCATGAACATAGCACAAAGTGACGTCATGCGGCGAGTGGCATGAAATGATGTCTTTATCACAAAATTGACTTTATAAAATCCAACTGATGTCTGGTGATTTATTTAATTCTGAAACTGACAAGCCATTTAGTCCATAATGTTAAAACTTCAGACTTGTTCCTAGATTTATTTTATTACCTTGGACACAACCCAATTATTCCATATTAAATTGACACGTGGCCAGCTCATCGCCGCACCAAATAAAATATCGAGCAAATATGTGAAGAGGGGGAGTGATTGTGAAACGAGGCAATCATACATTATGCGGCATCCAGGCATATTTGCATATGAATGAATCACAAAACGATTTGGCTCGTTGGTATTTTTTATTATTGCAAGGTAACAGGTATGTAATATCAGTCCACTTTACATGTTCCGATATCGGCATTGCATAGTAAAATAGGATCTGAAAATCCTACATCGTACAGGCAAGTACCTATCGACAATAATTATTTTGTCAAAGACAAAATTATTTGGGTACCTACTCCTGTGATCGATCGAAAATCATGTGACAGATGTCTCATAAAAATAAGGACCACTACTTCAAACGCGAGTCCCATTATTCTCTGAATAATTATCTATGAATGTAGGTACCTAGGTAGGTGCCTACCTACCTACATTACGAGTACCCTGACTATCTACCATTGTTATCTTCTTACAGTAAAGTAAATGAAGCACATTAATGTCCCTACCGAGGGGAACAGGCCTTTCCCCGGATATGAGTAAGATTGAGCCATACTCCACCACGCTGGCTCAGTGCGGGTTTGTTTGGTGGAGGGGTTTTAGGACTACCTACTACATACTACCACAGATACTATAATATTATACTAATACAGATAGACCACCTAGAACAAAATATGACACCGGCGTAAACTGAGATGCTACGGAAGCTTCTTTAGTTCGAGGCCAATATCGCTCGGTGAAGCACCATCGAAAAATTGCAAATACCACAAGATGGCGCTAAGATACATATACATAGGTACATAGAGGATTTAATTTTATTCTAAGATTAGCGCCACCTAGAAGTATGTTAACTGAAACCATGGCGTTTATTTAAAGTACAAATCTTTCTCCTCACGCCATCTCTTTCTTTCGAAGGGTTACTAATTCTAATTTGTTTACGATAAGCCTGTGCTGTGATACTACCAAGTAAAGGCCCCGTCGTTCGTCGGGAGACCGTATATCTCTCAGAACAATAACTAAGTATATCTATAATATTTGTAAACAAACTCCATTGTAACAATATAACCCGACCAAGTGACATTGCTCGTGATAGTAGCAGAGAAGCAAGCGTGAAACCTCAGCGTGAAACCCTCTGTAGCAATCTACCATTATTAACTTTCAGTTAGCAAAGTTCATTCGGGTCGGTCCCTCTCGAGTGAATGAACTAAAATTCAAACGAGGATTGCTTGCTTGCTACAAACAATCTACAATTTCCATACAATTCGATGACTGATTAGGAATTTCACAATCTATTCACTAGATGGCGCACCTTTCTATGTTCTTTATCCATTTACGTTTCGAGACCCCATGTAATGATTCGGAAGAAGGGTCTAGTCGGCCTTATGTAATATTCGTAACATAACCTGAGCAATTTTGTCATCCATCATGCAACGATATAGACATATTCTGGTAGATAGGTCTAGGTAGGTACGTACCTATCTAAATATTAATTTCTGTTGCTGTGTTTGATGATGATGATGCTTGTTTTGTAATTATTCGTACCTAATGATTTCATTCTTTCTCATTTCTCATTTCTAAATTACTGATGATTTGGTTTGGAGAAGGTCCCAGATATTTTTAGCCACGGCAGGGCTTGCCTGACAACGAGCTGAAGGCGGCCATAGCAAATGATTACAGATTTCACCTTGTTTACTAAGTGGTAGCGTGGCCGAGCGGTCTAAGGCGCTGGTTTAAGGCACCAGTCTCTTCGGAGGCGTGGGTTCGAATCCCACCGCTGCCAAATTTTACATTTTTTACTATTTTTATTTATTGACTACTATTATTTAATTGTATACTACTATGGTTATACATTGTTCAAACAAATACTGCCATACTTGATCAATCGTTCTATTTTCTAGTAAAAGTCCAGAAAGATTACCCTAAATAACAACCCCCATTAGATACCACTCCTATTTGTTATCCTGTCTGTAAGCAAAAGGTGGAAATATATTTAGTAGGAATAGGGATGTGATAAGCTTCCGCCGCACTTGACCAAAATTATATTGCAGATACTATATTTTTCATATATACAACAACGGAACGCTTTTTTGCGCGAAATATCATGTAAAATTAATTATGAGCGCCTAGATTGGTGAAAAGGACGTACGTGCGCCGCCGCCGCCGCCGGGTCTGCTTGTGTCAACAACGCTTCATTCAGCGCACGTGAGGCGCGCGTGTAGCGACTTGACATTGGCATTGTGACGTCACGGGTCTGACATTGACATGTCGTTTACAATACGTTGCTCGGGTACACTACACACGACAGGCGCGGTCTCTTTGAAAGATGCGGTTGGAGTAATATGTTTTCGATGCAGAGTCAGAAACTAGAAAAAGAGACCTCTTACGCCTTCCCACCACCTCAGCGTTATAGGTAATTAAGTACATGCAGCCAGAAAGGGTATCACAATTGAGCCATACTCCAGCACGCTGGCTCATTGCGGGTTGGCTTGCTTGGCAAGCTTGTTATTTCATTTATAGGGTTCCGTACCCGAAGGGTGCCAAACGGGACCCTATTACTGAGACTTCGCTGTCCGTCCGTCCGTCTGTCTGTATGTCTTCAGTCACCAGGCTGTATTTCATGAACCGTGGTAGCTAGACAACTGAAATTTTCACAGATGATGTATTTCTGTTGCCGCTATAACAACAAATACTAAAAAACAACGGAAATTTTATATTAAGGGGGGCTCCCATAAAAGTAACGTGATTTTTTTGCGGTTTTTTTATAGATAATGGTACGGAACCCTTCGTGCACGAGTCCGACTCGCACTTGACCGGTTATTTATATATTTTTTGTCTAGTTTTAATCCAACAAGCTCGTCAGTCTATGAACATCTTTTATCCCTACTGTGCTCCCTACACGTTTTTCCAACGTGACCGTCCAACTATACCCAATAGCCCTTTGTACAATAACAGTAGCAATGTCAACGAAATGTAAGTGCAGGTTCAAGGTCATTTATTAAACGACATCAAAAAAGGAGGGGGTTATTAATTCTGTTGTGTTTCGTATATATTTCATATATATTTATTGCACATATCAGAAAAAAACACAAACAATACAGAAAAGGCATGAACAAAGGCAAGCTTATCTCTAAAAAGAGATTTCTTCCAGCAAACCCAGGATGGACAGGATACATTGTGTTATGCTTTTTTATAAAAAAAATATGTGTGTTACTTCGAAATTGGTATTATTTGTGAACCGATTTCAAAAATTCTTTGAAAGCATGAAATATTTAGGTTGGAGAACCTTCGGGTTGGTCCCATTTTTTGAAAATCAAGGTTCTGTCCAGTACTTAGGTTTCTACATAGTAAATGTCGCACTAGCTTTATTTTAACACCCTTATTAGGTCGTGCTGTAACTAAATAACATCGTGCAGAATATCTAGGAATTTAAATGCGCAGCAAAATGTAAGAGCTCCCTCACAAGAAGAAATATATTTGGAATGGCTCCGATAGTCTATAATGCCATTCCGGATACAATAAGGAGGTTGGACAATTTACAGGCATTGAAGAAAGCTTTGTTTAAATTTTTGATCGGCAAAGCATACTACACTGTCACAGAGTTTTTAGAGGACAAAAAAACATGCAATTGACATCATATATGATTGCTTGCTTACTGCTATTATGTGTAATTTATTATTTTTTGTAGGACTTTTAATAAAATAATAATAATAATAATAATTACATTTGTATAATTTTATAATTTGACTTTCCAAAAAAATATTATCATTATTGTAATTTAAATTGACATTATATCTTCTCGGTGTGGCTTTTTTCATATTTCTATTTTATAATTGTATTTTTAATAAATTTGCACATCCTTATATAGGATAAAATATAGTTAAGTTCAAAAATTGTACATAACATCTTAAGCACCTATATTTGCAAATAAATATCTTTGACTTTGACTTTGACTTTGACTAAATTACGCCCACTTCGATTTCTTTTATCAGTACGAAACTTGGTAACACATGTATGTAGATTAGATGAAAATACAATAATATGGCACCAAGGGCACAGAAGAGATAATAGTACTCCGTACAGAACGGCCACTCCCTTCCCCGCGCTGATTCAGATACCGCACCCCACCCCTGGCGTCAAAAGATTGGTTAAAGCAAAGCATCAATAGACAGGGCTGAACGCCGGACGAGTGACGACACGCGTATACTTTAATATCGCTGCATTTGCCGCGCCACTAGCCCTAGCAAAGTTTACGCACACATTTGCACGTATACAAATTACAAACATCATTTGGTTATGTAGTAGTAATAGGTGATTATTTTACGAGCATTCTATGGAGTGTCCGAGGTGTGCCAAGGGGCTGGTATTATGATGGAGCTGTTGGCAGAAGGAATCCTATCATGTTTACTTGTAAATCTACCGAATTTGGGCTCATTTGATTTGTCATGACAAATTGTAGTCATATCTTCATTACCTGATGATGAAGCCAGACGATGGTAAACAGAAACCTGGAATTCTTACTTGTAAACCGTTCAAGGTTCATTCAATTCGCCTTGATAAGACCTGTTGATCTCGAAAGGGTGTTTTTAGTATTTAAACTATACCTATTTAATCTCAAGAATGCTGAAATTAATATCAATTCTAAGATCGTGCACGGGTCCCTTCGATTTGTGAAAATACCCTTCTGGGCTTTGCATAGTGTATTATGTCATAAATTAAGGCCACGATTAACGAAAACTGTATGGAAAAGGTACGAACCCTTTATCCGCTGTTTTAAGTAGATACATTCTGTGTTTTCCAAACTTTATTAGTTTTACTCCACTCGTACCTACTAGTTTTATTTGTCTGTTTGAACTTTTCCACCTTTGACCAGTAGCTATTTGGTAACACATTGTATTATTGGGCACAAACAGGAGGATTTATAATTATTTACTTTTGTTTCTTTGTATTAATCTAGGACATAAAATAGGTCAGCACAACATTATTTTTATCAGTGAATGTACTTATCGAAATAATGGTCTTTTCCTGTATCGTTTGGTTTCCTTGGAGAGTCAATATTAAATCATATGAAGTATACAATACAGGGTATAACAGGAGGGTGTAAGTAGTCATATTTCAGGGACTAGGTTTTTAGGTTGTAAAGGACATCATTCTGAAACCCCTTATAAATATGATTACACCTTTCTGTTGCACCCTGTAGACGAGAGACGATTGTCCGATTTTAGGTCGAGTGTATTGAAGAAAATGTCTGAAAACCAGCGCTACAAGCTAGCTTGTAGCAAACGCTGAGACTGTTCCCTTTTTTGCCTTATATACCTACTTACGCATTCGCTTTCCTCAGTATTGTTTTTTTTTTAGGCAAAATAAACAATTTCTATTTCTCTTTCTATTTCAAATCACGAGGTGAATAAAAATAAGCAAAGACACTTCACTCTAAGGTTTAAGGTTTAATGACGTTTATTATCACCAGTGATCGGAGTAGGCAGAGCTATTTTATGTACTTGCCATATGTAAGAATAATATGGATACTCCCCGAATCTGATTTGAATTGAATTCTAGTGGTGCAGAAAGAGACAAAAACAGGTGGGTCACTCTTGTTTTCGTTTCGTTTCGAGGAACACCCCGCTATTGTTTTTGTTTGGCGATATCACGACGAGTTTCAACAAAGCGGCAACGTCCGTCGCACGTTAGGAAAAAAGTTTGGCAACGTGTTGCTGATATAAAATTTACAATGTCGCTCATGCGCTTATTGCCTTACATAAACCATGTTTTATACTTATTGATAAAAACAATTATATTTATTAAAACCCCGGAGTATCAGTCCCAATACCATGGATTATCCATAATAATATCAATGTTTGCGGTCAATGAACCTAAATAGCTCTGCCTACTCCGATCACTGATTATCACTCAAGACACAGGTCACTTACGTGATAACACATTGTAATGTCCGTCGTCGACATAATTCTAATACAATACGAGGTGACAGCCAGAACAGTTTGGGTAGGTACGTCAAATAAGTTGTCGAAGTGCTCTAGGTATGAATAAGCTGTTAATGGATGTATGGTTATATTCTAATTCTAACTTGTCCCTTTAGAAAAGGATCAATCGAAAACTCATTCATGATAATTATATAAAATAAAATCCTGGTAAAAAATACAGTTAAAATTGTAGGGCTTACAGCCGTACAATGAGCTCGCAGTTGCTGCTAAAAACCTACGTCTTAATTAGAACAAAGACGATCATTATAATATAATATCTGTGAGTCCATAAAGTTCTTCCATCTTACCCCATATCAAATCTGGGATTAAAATCACTTTCTGATTCAAGCTATTGGTCCGCCTCGGGTCGGGGTAATCCCCCAGGAACTTGGTTTGTACGGTTTATTGGTATAACGTCATTTCTCTATTATTTTATTTCCCCAGATAAGGGTCATAAATAAATCAAAGGACCTTGACCTTGACATTTATCAACGAAAAATAATACTCGTTTCAATAGCAGTTTGCGAATGAATCAAATAATAATAGTAATATAGTAGTAGTAGTAGTAGTATGTAGCCCATTTATGTCCCCATCGATGGGCACTTACTTTATAAAAACTTACTTTTTACAAACAATGCCTTAGTTTGAGGAAAACAAACCGAAAAATATAATTTAAATAAATATAGTTTAAAAAAACTAAAAAACACGCTTTTAAAGAACATCGAACCAAAAAGTGAAAAATAATTTTTAAAATATGCTTAAAACATGAACGTTTTTTTTATTATTGTAAAAAAACGTTTTTTTTTATTATTGTATATTTTTCGTATGTCGAGCACCCACGCTTTTTTCACAATAGTATTTTTCGTTCATTATTGTTTTAATATTTTTTAAAAATTATTTTTAACTTTTTAGTTCGATGTTCTTTAAAAACGTGTTTTTTAGTTTTTTTAAACTATATTTATTTTTTACTTTTTAGTTTAATGTTCTTTCTTAAGAAACGGCTACCATATCTGTAGATGACCGACGTGCTGAAGACACCTGAAAAATGGAATGGAAAATTTTCATTGAATTATTGCATTGTCATCGGTCCTTGAGACGTGTGCAAAGTTTCAAGTTGATCAGACTTCTAGAAACTGGTGAAAATTAAGCGCAAAGATTCCGTTACATACAAAAACCCAAGCTAATAAATATAGTTTAAAAAACTAAAAACACGCTTTTTAAGAACATCGAACTAAAAAGTTAAAAACAATTTTTAAAATAAGCTTAAAACAATAATGAACGAAAAATACTAGTATTATTGTGAAAAAAGCGTGGGCGCTTTGTAACATATTTTTCGTATATCGAGCTCCCCACGCTTTTTTAACAATAATACTAGTATTTTTCGTTCATTATTGTTTTAAGCTTATTTTAAAAATTGTTTTTAACTTTTTAGTTCGATGTTCTTAAAAAGCGTGTTTTTAGTTTTTTAAACTATATTTATTTTTTACTTTTTAGTTTAATGTTCTTTCTTAAGAAACGGCTACCATATTTGTAGGTGACCGACGTGCTGAAAACACTTGAAAAATGGAATGGAAAATTTTCATCGAATTATTGCATTGTCATCGGTCCTTGAGACGTGTGCAAAGTTTCAAGTTGATCAGACTTCTAGAAACCGGTGAAAATTAAGCGCAAAGATTCCGTTACATACATACATACATACATACATACATACATACATACAACCCAAGCTAATAAAAGCGTGTTAATAAAAGCGTGTTAAAATCCCTCATCATCATCAATCAAGTACCAGAAAAAAAACCTAAAAAAAACTAAATGGATGATAAATTCAATAATCTTTATTTCTCCTAGGCATTCATTAACTTATAGGTACTACAAATAATGGTAACAAGAGAGTTCATACCAAGAATCTCAGATGACAGGACAGTTGGTCGTTAGCGCTAATGCGATAAATCTGCTACTGGAGAGTACTCCGAAACTCGAAACCAACTATTTCAGACAATTCGACCATGATTTACATAGTAAACTATGTTTTGTCTGCTGTCTAGTGCCTAGTTATAATGGTTCTGCAATGCTGCTGCTAGCGATGTGAACATATTAATTATATATTTTGATCAAATTACCATTTTATCATATTGATAGCTGTTATAAATGAATGCTAGCAAAACACAGCAATGCGCAATGGCATATTATATATAACCTACACGTATAATGTCTTACTTTAATAGAAAAGATCATCAGATAATCAAGACCAACTTTTATCTATGAAACGTCTGTTGATGGATAGTGTTATCATTTTCGTCCTCCTTTCTAGTTACCAGTGCTACTCGCGTTATATCTGTCGGGGTTTCCGAAGCTATACAAAGGTCAGGATTTGCTAATCGATGATTAATTCAAAATATCGGAGAGTGATTGGCTGATTAGGGCACAGCGTCACGGCTCTTCCTATACTGGGTGGTAGGGGCACAGTTTAAATAAATAAACAAACAAACAATCAATCAAACAAACAAACAAACAAACAAACAAACAAACAAACAAACAAACAAACAAACAAACAAACAAACAAACAAACAAACAAACAAACAAACAAACAAACAAACAAACAAACAAACAAACAAACAAACAAACAAACAAACAAACAAACAAACAAACAAACAAACAAACAAACATTTACATACAGGCACATACAATATACATTGCTTCTGGCCCCAAACTAGGATACCCTGTCTCGTGGGAACAAGTAACAGCGACATCACAAACATGTAAACATCCAAGAACTGTGGTTTTTTTGTCCCCAGCCGGGATTCGAACCCGGGACTACAGAGGTCGTCAAATCAAGTTTATTTCCAGCGCAGTTTTAAATAGACGGAAGCCACAAATAGACCACAAGGTCAGGCCCGTGGCCTTCCGCCAAAGTTGAGCCCAAGAAAGTAGGTCAAATATTCCTTATTGGGACTCCTTATGAACTTGAACACGTCGCTGTATATGTACCAGAGCCTGTTGGCAAGTGACGATAACTAAACCTTGAAGCGTCACGCCTTATCCTGTACGGGGTGGCAAAAGCAATAATGTGGCTACTTTTAATCAGTTTTACTCACGTTTTACTTTACAAAATTTTGCGTGACAGATTAGCCCATCGCCGCAGCTATAAAGGGTTTCCTCAAGATGTACTTTAGCTAAATTACTTCATTGGTCAGAATCAGATTTGAACTCCTGCGTCCTGAGACTATTCAGATTAGACCTTCGAGATTAGACTACGAAGCTATCATCGTAATTATTGTGTCCGAAACCATAAGAAATCTTATTTTAACTCATCTTATCTTATCAATAAAAGTAGTACCTATTATATCATCTCAACCTAAAAACAACCCGTTGAAAACGACAATTAAAGAAAATCCCCAACTGCTAACGCTGCGTAATAAGGATCAAGACTTCCGTTGCACTCTCCTAGCCCCTAGCACTTCACGGTATAGTTGTGTCAATAGTCCCTGGCCGAATAACACCATGTATAATGTATATGGCAGGCGGGATATTTGGGGAACAATGAAGGTTGAGGAGTTATCAAGAAACATATTATAATGAAGGGTTGCGTAAAGGGTTGTGTGGGGAACTATTTGACCTTACGCGTGAGCAATCTTAAAATATCTCTCACATTATCATACAAATAATGTCAATCCTTGCATGATATTAGCTTTATATGCACGCTTGGCAAGGTATGCTAAAACTCTCGTTTGTATTAGCTTGTGTGCGTTTGTTGAGGATCTTGCCGTACAACTAATATAATTTTATTTCCAATACTGGCCGGCACCATAGACTGGTGCAATCTATGTCACTCGCGTGACAAAGACAAATTAAAAGTTCTAAAAAATAATACAAAAGAAAAACAAAAGATTGTGATGGCCGTAGTGCGAAAGGGAGATCACGGTCTATACATTTTTTGGCCAGAAAAAAAGAGTAATATTCGGATAGAACACAAAAATCCTAGTTTCTTTTACTATGACACTTAACCTGTTCGCTCCATGGTTTTGTTTTTATAAGCTATTGAAATTCGATAAAAGCCAATACTAAAAATAAAAAAATCACGCGGCTATCAACCAAACCTTGTTTTTCTAGTGCAGTATAGAGTAATGAATAAAACTTAGTATGACATGCACACCTCTAGCTTCACTCAGTCCGTACTAAGTTAGTAGATTTCGAAGTTTCATCTCAAGAAACAAATTATATAGCTTCAAACTTCGAGCTCCTCTAACTCAGTCCTCAAAGTCTTTTTACGACACGATATGTATCTTGAAAATTTTAAAAGGAGCAAATTGACATCCATAAAGGTAGACGCAGTATTCGGATGTCCGGGATTTTCGCTTCCTTCATGAAAACGTGATAGTACAAAGATTTTATCGGAAATTATCCCTCTTACACTGTCACCGGGGACGACGGTCCACAAAAGGGCCTATTATTTCCTTTCAAGATCGCAGACTTTAGTATGAGTTTTGTGAGGAATTCTGTGATTGCAGACCACTTTTGTGCAGGCATGAATTGTATGATGTTGATATGGGTAAGACGGAATGAGAAAATGATTTTTTGTTTTCTATTGTACTGAATGCAAGGAAAAACAAACCCATTGAAATATGTAAGTAATTTAAATTGTATCATCAAAATATGTTTCATGTTAGACATCTTTCCTTCTGCCATAACTATCTATATAGTCACTTAAAACACATTAGCCTGACCTAATTTCCTTCGTATCAGATTAAGTTTAAGCGGCCTCTTTTTATTCTTTTTTAACCGACTTCCCAAAGGAGGAGGTTTACAATTCGTCCGGATGTTTGTGTGTGTTTTTTTTATATATGTGCCCCGATAGCGCCTAAACGGATGGACCGATTTGGAAAATTATTTTTTTATTTGAAAGGGTTTACCTTCCCATTGGTCCCATTGACCTGGATCCTGGATCCTGGAGAAATCGAGGGAACTCTTCAAATATTATAGGCAGACCTATAGTGATTTTTGTGTTTTTCATAATAACTCGAGCAAATGCACAATGCACATGGTAAGCATAATATTGTGATGCGGAACTGCTGATGAAGACCATATATGGCCACCAGAACTGCTCAATACCAGGTACAAATACTATGCGTGGCTGATTGGCAGGCAATGCATATCCTAAACCGGTGGACCTAGAGTCATGAAACTTTGTACAGAGGTTCCTTAGTAGCGTGGGGTAGCTAGCACTGAGATGGGATTTGACAAAATTAAGTCCCCGAAGGGGGGGGGGGGGTTATAAGGGGTAACAGTTTGTATTAAACTCAATCTAATCAAATAGGGTTTGTGGAAGTAGGTTTTTTCTAAAGTTTACTTTTTGTTTCAATTATTCTTCGTTAGGGTTACTTTTGCCATTGCCAAGAGTATTTTAAAGATCAATTTTGGACAATATCTTTCTAGTAATTACAGAATCTGGTAAACTTTGCCTTGAGAATGCTTTGTTGATCGGACTTCACAGAAAGGACGTAAAGGGCTGTAGGATCCAAGTATTTAATTCGAATGTGATCAACTGATGAGAAGGGAACTTCTTTGCCCTTCTTCTCCCTCAGTGGTCCAAAGACGTGAAGAGGCAAAAGTCACGTGCTCTCACGCCCGGTTTCCCAAACGCAACTTTCAGCGAATCACGTGCCGCTATTTTGATCATCGATTGATCGCTTATTATGATCACTCTTTCAGAAACTAGGGGTAATATCTACAAATTATAGAATTTTTTACTTGACTTGTCCAAGCTAGTCTCAATATCGTTAAATCGCAAAGATACATTGTTACAAAAGTTACACCCGTATAACAAGTTACATGAACAGTTGTTTGGCCTCGGGCCTCGGCTAACTTTGCCCAACCTTTGGCGTGAGAGAAATTCGAAATGGAGTTTTTAACTTCGTCGTTGCCACCGTTTTCTCAGAAATATGATTAATCATGTGCATTGGAGCGATACTTCAGAGATTGAACATAACATTGATACGCAGGCATGGCTTTGCGTCTGGGCGTACACTAGGGTACACTGAGTTGTGAGAACGAACGGGTGAACGACATCACATAATTCTAAACCTTAAAAAACTTACTTACATATGTAGACATCTGAGACCATATATTGAACATATAAGCCTGAAGAATTGTTTTTCTTCCTTCCTGGCCGTGGCCAAGATCCGAAGCCTCGACCTACTTACAAAATTATCCCAAATTGCTTAAATGCTAACCCAAATTCATATACTATCTACTTACCCTGAGATGCACGAAACAAATTAGAAACAAATGACAAATGAAATTCTCGCCAATAAATTAGTTAAGTGATAATTTTCAAAATTGTTCCGTGTAACTCAGGATTAGTGCTTAATATTAAGAATTTTGAAATACGTTTCAGTAGCAAGGATATTTTTCAGTCCAAACAAAGTGAGTTTGCGAAAGCTTTTGTGTGAAAGTGTCTACAAAAAGAGAGTGGGCGAGCAATTTCGGGTTAAGCGGTTGTGAAATGTTCCCAATGTTTCATCGACTGGAAAAACTACTTCCACGCTTCAATTTTCAGGCTGGCCAACCCGACAGCCCGACAGGAGTACAGAATTTCACCTTCAGCTTAGTTTTAGAGGACTAGAAATTCAGACAGGATTTGTGATTACTTTGAGGGACTTTTCTTTCAAAAAATTATCAAATTACGTTCATCGATGCTGACACTCAAGATTATAGCACATAAACTAACAGCAGAGTATAAAAATTTAGTCCACTAAGTGCCGTTCCCTCATTCCTCAGATAGAACTGTATGTTTATCTGGGGCTTTTGACTTTTCAACAAGCAAGCCAAGCAATATTCGACCCCGCATGTAATGTAGTCATAATGATATTGTGTTCTAGACCGGAGTTGACCGGACCGACCGGACCGACCGACCGACTCTTCCAAGCGTCATTAGCCTGTTTTACATTCAACCACGATCAACAGGGTATAACAAAAAGGTTGTTAGGGAGACCATTCTGAGCAACTTTTACTTAGAAACCGATTTGATCAGAGCGACTTTATTTTTCATTGCTCCATACGTTTTGGTCCGGGCGGTCAGCTGATTTGTATAGAGAGGTGAAAATTAAAGTTGCTCTGATCAAATCGGTTTCGTAGTGAATGCTCAGTATGATTTCCCTAACAACTCCCTAAAATATGACTACACCTTACTGTTACACCCTGTATTTAAGAAGATGAGGACTCGAAGGATGCCAAATGGGGACCTATCACTTGTACTAGATAGATATCTTCGCAAACTCACTTCCTAGCTATAAACGACAAATAAAAGAAATTCTTTTTAAGTAAGTAGGTAATTTAAATACAAACATGCTCGAATATTTTCACAACACTTTAATTGTATTGATTAATGGTACTCCAGGTCTTTAAGTAAATTATCCAATCAACCATGTTTTGTAAGTGACTGTTTGTTACCTGAATAAAATAAAATAAATAAAATAAATACTACCTACTTACAAGATATAAAATGAAAAACTAAATAAAAATGTTAACATTTTATTATTTAACCAGTACGCCATAATAATTAATTTCTTATATAAATTCAAGTATCTATTACACAAATAGTACAAAGACATTCCATTACAATTTCGGAAGGTTTCATACATACAAAAATACTTTGCTCTTCACATTCAACTTGTACTATTCTTCTCAACGACTCTTCTGAAATACACAAAATCACATATTTTTTGATAAACTTTTGAAGACTTTTAGAACTTTGATACACAAATGAAGAATTATTAATTAGTTAGTGTCCCGGAAAATCATATTACAATAGAATAAACTATACTTATACCTACATAATACGTACTTAGAGTAGCAAAAAGTTGGTAGCAAAACCTCTAGCAATGAATGTAAAAAATAAATAATTGTTTAACGGTTGTCAAAATTCCAGCTTTACAGCTAACCATCACATTGTATCTGTAGAATGAGCGATGGCGCCACCATCTTATCCAAATCTCCAAATGAACTCATACACCATGCACACAAACTGACAGCGAAGTGGCGTTTTGACGTTGGGCGTCAGTAGTTTCCGCTTTGGCTTTGGCCATTCTACATACAAGAAGGTGGCTAATCTGAACATGTATTTTTAGGGTTCCGTACCCGAAGGGTGCCAAACGGGACCCTATTACTGAGACTTCGCTGTCCGTCTGTCCGCCCGTCCGTCCGTCCGTCCTGTTTGTCACCAGGCTGTAACTCATGAACCGTGGTAGCTAGACAGGTGAAATTTTCACAGATGATTCTGTTGCCGCTATAACAACAAATACTAAAAATCAAAAGAAATTTAATATTAAGGGGGGCTCCCATACAACAAACGTGATTTTTTTTGCTCATTTTTGCTCGATATTGATAATGGTAGCAGGTAGACGCTTAAAATGTTCACAATATATTGAGTATATTATTTACTTAAAAAATAAATAATTAAATTAATATTTAGGGGGGCTCCCATACTTTTTTTTGCGGTTTTTATAGATAGTACGGAACCCTTCGTGCGCGAGTCCGACTCGCACTTGGCCGGTTTTATTTTGTTTTTGTTCTGTCATTTTGTATAAGGTCTTCATTTAATCACATTCACGTGTCACAAGTTACTTTCGCACTTTGTCTTCGGTGGCTCTTTTCTTTCATATTCTTTATCGACTTAATAATTACTACTGTCCTTAGGCCCTCCTGCATCACAACTAACTAGCCCCCTATCGCGTGAACTAAGAAGTACGTATGTGGAAAGGTGTGAATGGCGTGATATCATGTTCAAACTGTAAAATAATATTATCATAATATTTTACTTAGTCCGATGGTTGATGCAAGGGGGCCTTGTAGGAAACCACAAAATATAAATATTATTATATAATCCACATTTGAAGATATATTTTGATTTTGAACACCTTTAAACATATTTTAATTTAAGTTCTTAATTGTATATAACATTATCTTCTCAGTAGTTATGTCTCGAATACTTTTCATAAAGGAGAGCTCTATCTCAAAATTATAATTTGTATTAAACGTATATATTTATTTATGTATATTTCCATAAAAAGCAAATATTCCATAAATGGTAAATAGCGTGAAATAAAAAAAAAACATAAAAATAAAGAAGAATTAATTGGATAAGTCATATCTATTCTATAAATATTATTATTTTTCGAATAATAAGTCATAATATCCAACACAAAGCAAATAGGTACTGTGATAGCACATATACAAAAGTCACTCAGAAATATTTTAGAAAACACGTACAAAAGTGGATATGCATATGCATTAACATTGATATTAGGTAAATATTTTATTATTCCTATGTATACTGTCTACTCTAAAGTTCATTATATGGGGCAACAGTTACATATGAGTAGGTTAACTAAGGTGAGTATTTTTGTCACTGTAAGTATGACATTACAGCGGAAGATAAAATATCTGAGCAGAATTCTGTGCGTTCAGTTAATAGTGTTAGTTATTTTTGTTATTTTGGTTATGTAAAGCCAACATCAGATTTATAAGCGAGCACGCAAGATACATATCATAAGATAATCAAAAACACCATCTACACAGCTGAAGTACAAGGGTATGTCAATATCCTTGTGTTTGACAACTTTTGCGGTGGAGACGTACTGTAGTAACGTTGGTTGTTTGAGTTGTTTAGATCTATTTGCGTAGCTTGCGTGCTCTTATATATTATTTTGACTGTACCTATCGATTATTTTTGTATCTTTATCTTGATTTGTTCTAAAGAAAAACTGCGTTTGTGCTGAATGCCTGAATGCCCAATAAAGTCAAAGAAAGTTTACAGTTAACAGGTATTTTTACTAAAATCGATATGTACATCGAATAATATCTTCTGAAGAACGCCAACAATATTTACAATATTCATCCTGATTAATACTCAGGTCTTAAACCCTTTGCTTATCCTCAAAAGGACAAGTAAAATATTTATAATATAGCGATATAAATCCACTTATTTTTTTAGTTAATTCGAGTTAAAGCTTTCATTAATCTGAAATCATCTCAGTATACATACAATACATGTATAGTTAATATAACGTTATAGTAAGTTTTATGAACTCTTTTTTGATACTTAGCAGCAAAATAAAATATGTATCTTCAATTATTTTTCTACTTTATTGTCCACCCACCAAAATATGTTTTGAACATTCACCTAATTAAAAATTAATTAGAATATTATATTTCTATGATTTGTTACAACTTCAGCAAATTTTAACTGTGAAAAGAGTATTTATTAATTAAGTCTTATGTACAATTGTACATACTGTAATTTCATGCATAATAATTTCCATGATAATATAATATTTAACGCCCTGACGCTCTATATTTTAGTTTGTATAAATACCACAACAATTACCACAATGTGAACATATACAATAACTTTTATATTACACGTCTTATATATTTAACATGCCTTAAAGTCTTGACGTTGAAATGTGCGTACTTAGAAATTTACTCATACGAGAAAATCAATCTTGAGAAAGAAGACATAATACATGACATACTAACAAAATGATATTTCATGTGTAAATACAATACAAAGTTACCAGTTATACAAGTTTAACCACGTAATAATATGTAGTTTATATTTTTATTCGACTTTACAAGAGCTGTTGAAACCTGTTCAAAAGATAGCCAAAATATGCTTGATAATGGTTATAATTTCAAGAAACTATGTATTATAATATTCTTCAAATAGAAGAACAATTCCTACATCAAACACTCAATTCTAAAGTTAATAAACTACCTACCTACGCTAATGTAACATCTCTAAGTGTTATAGGCTAATTTCCATATCACGTAGCAGCTCCTATATGTAGGTCGACTACAGTAAATGGACATACAACTGGTAATTCTTCTACATCTTATCTTTTATCTTAGTGATAAGTTTGGCATCATGAGATTCGTCGGTGATATCTACTGGATAGTGGATACCTTCGTCGTACTTCTTCTTCAGCCAGATCTAGTTCCTATGATGATGACATTCGTCTCTTCATCTATGGACAAAGAATTTTACGCTTATATTCGAGTCGGTTGGCATGCGCTAACAAAGGGACGTGAACGAAGAAAAATATCAGCTGTCAATAGAAGATGCTTCATTTTGAATATCAAATGTGGTTTGATTCTCGCGCATTCGATACCTATACGGATATCGATACCTATATCGAGTGATTTCAATACAAAATCATTCGATATAGGTGTCGATATACTTATTTACTATTATTATTATTTAGTGTTATCTGGAGTCCATTTATTATGTTTCACACATATTTTTTACGGCATGTCAAAGTTCATTCGATATTAGTGCCAAATTGCTTTCTACCTATGTATGTACAGTACGAGGCCATTGTTTTGGCGTGTCGGGGCGAGACTTGACGGGCCCCGAGTATGATACTCGGCGTTTGACTTGGCGGCGGAGAGAGAGAGAGAGCGAGACGAGACCCGACGTGCTAAAATAATGGCCTCGTACTGTATGTATGTATGAGTACTTCGCCACTTAGTCAGAAAGATACTTGCTCAAAAACGGGATTTAGATAGCAAAATATGGCTGGATCATTATCATTGGTAGCTTGTTTCCGCCCATTGCTGTAAAAACCTTCAATTTACAACTTATCCGCCCCTGTGACAATAGAATCCAAGTTTTCCCCGCTATATTGATAATGTCATAGATCGATGGGGCCTTACCGCGCAGCCGCTGTCGGCATTGGCTTCGTGTTTTTTCGTATTGTCATAATGATAAAGTTCATTCTGACACGATGCCGATGCCGACAGCGGTTGCGCGATTGCTGGTCGACTCACTTTTTTTTTCGTTACGGACTTGGGAGTGATGCCTAGCATAGAACGCTACATATCTCTTAGGGTTACTCTCATTCGTATAGCTGGATGACCCATCATCAGGGATCGGAATTGAGGTGTGAATTTACCTAAAGTTTGCAGTGAGACATAACATGGAGCTGTTGCAACTTACAACCACTTGAGTTGAACCGGTTTGATTTTAATAATTTTGGAGAAAATTAAAATTACATTTTTATTTTTTAGATTCTAGAAATTGTATAAAACTTATATTATTATTCTTTTCTTTTCTCGAAAACTTGAAAAATAAAAAAGTCATGATTTTTTTGGGAATCAGCAGCTTAAAAATGTTTATAGTTCGGTGTTTCAAATGTAAAGAACAGGTAAAACTAAAAAAAAATATTAACCGGTTAAACAAAAAACCCGAAATTTACCCGGTTCAATTCAAACCGGTTCAACTCAAGTGGTTGTAACAGCTCCATGATATGTCTCACTGCAAACTTTAGGTAAATTCACACCTCAATTCCGATCCCTGCCCATCATATACCTTTGAAGACTTAAGTAAGGCCTACCTTCCATTCAAGCAGCTCAAGCCAGCCGAGACCTGGTGGTTTGACGGGAGGTTCAGGTTATTTGGTGGACTCTTGGTGAGCGGGTACCACTGTGCGACAGGCTTCCTCGGGTTGTCCAGCATCTCCAACCAGTGGTCACGACCTACCCCGATGAGGGTTGACCCAATTGCTGAGCAGCCAATCAGCTCGTTTGGACCGATTCTGGGGAGAAATGCAAGCCTGAAATACGGCCTAGCCTTTTCCAATACGGGTGGGTGTTTGCCAATGATGGGTGTTTCAATACATTATTTTACATGACAGAGTGCTAACATTCTGCCGCAATTGTGAAATACAATAGAATACTATAGGTAGGCATTTATTTTTAGTTTTCGTATTCCGTAAAACATGGATTCATCAAAACAGTTTAATTTAAAATTAATAAATTGTTGGATCAATCCCGAAAGTAAAGTCTGCACTCATATTACACAATAGGCTTGTGGCCAAGGTAATCCAATAAATCTAGGAACAAGTCTTAAGTTGAAGCATTATGTACAGAATGGCTTGAAATTCTCAGAATTGTATATTTCCAGCAGATATATTTTATAAAGTAAATTTTGTGCAAAAAAGACAGCATTTGATGACACTTTTACATGACGTCATTCTGTTTTTATTTCATAGAACTCAGGAACAAAAGATCCGTTTTGACAGTTCATAAAAAGTATCTATTTTGACTTGACAGGCCACAAGCCTATTACATAATTAATTTATCAAATCGGAATTATTATTATGTTAGAATTATACGTAAAAGAAGAATTCTCAGACCCTTATTAATAGAGAGCTCAGAGAGTGCACGAAAATTGCAGATTTCATATGATGTAAACACAGTTAAACAGTAAAATTACTCAAAGCATTAAGCCAGTATTTAAATGTGGGGTGTAAGGAATGAGTTAGCACCTATCTGACTCTACTATCGGAGTAAAAGGACCTTACTCTGAGTTCAATCTGAGAGTTGTAGTCTCAGAGTAAGGAAGTATTAATAACAGAGTAGAGTGTTTTTATTCAGAAGGTGAGAGCGGTTTATTAATACAGGTCATAGCATCGCAAAAGAGCATTATGTACATGAAGGATACTGAGAAATTGGGCAAAATCAAAGGGCCAGTTTCTGGAACTATTAGTTGTTCCAGAAACTGGCCCTTTGAAAGGAATCATTTTGCCCTTAGGGGTACAAGTAAATATTGTATCAGAAGATAAGTAATACTTTTCCTAGCGTAAATAATGTCGGCATAGGAAATAAATGTTAAGCTATTGGTAAAAAGATCCTTGCCTCATTCTTCTATTGTAACGTTTATTCATGAAAAAAAGCACTTAATTAAGTAATTTAAGTCTGCCAAACTGCTAGGCAGTTTGTCGGCAGGTTGGTTTGGCTCTTAACTATAATGGACGCTCCTTTTTAGTTGGTTCCGCATTCCAAATGTATCTAGGGCAATTTGATATTCTACTTTCTTGTCAACTGGTATTATTTTACAAACTTTATATAATTTCTCATAATTTTTGTTACATTGTTCTTTATCTCTTTTGCTAACTAAACATTTCAAAAATCTTATCTGTAATTTTTTTATTTCATTGAGATATGTTGGAAAGGTGCGACCATAGCTACTCAACCCATATCCTATCAGTGATGAGTGATTTCATATAAATCTATTCGGCGAAATTTCTAGCCTGTGGGTACTTGTGTGCAATATCCCTCCCGCTCTTTTGGGGTAATTTTGCTAATATTTGATGAGTTTCTCTCTCATTTTTGAGAAGCTGGAAATTCTTAAATAATGTTTTGTTGCTCATTAGAATTATGCAGAAAGAATGTAAGGCTGTGGGACTCGGACGTAAGCTACTGCCTCCCCAGGTGCGTTCTTTTGTTATGTTAATTTCTCTATGCAGGGTTTATCAGTGAAGTTTTTACTAGTTTTACACTTACCTATCATAGTCAATGACTTTGACGAGCAGCGTCACGTCATACACGTTCTCCGAAGGTAGATCAAACACCAGCGCTTCATTGTAAACTGGACTTAGTGTGTTCTTCTTTACGGTCGTTTTCTTCTTCTTGATCCTCTTGCCTTGGCAGATGAGGCAGATCTTCACGTACGGGTCTAAAGGAGTCAGAAAAAATAATAAATATCATTATGCTCATGCTTATCGCTTATCTACATTTTCACTCGATTATCGCGAGAATTGTAAATCAAACTACGTTATTTGAGTGAGCATGTGAGAATTCGAGGAAAATACTTTCAAATCAGTCTAGACTTTAAATCTGATTAACTTCATTCCGAAAAGAAATTCTCGGACACTCACCAAATAATATTTCAAATTTCCCTCCAGACCGGTCCATTTATTAAAACATACAGACTTCCCAGAAACTGGTAATAGTCGATGACGGGAGATGTACGCCGATGGAATTCAGGAGTCAAAGTCTGGTATGACTCGGGTTACACAGCCAAGTAATAAGAGAACTTTTGACTTCATCCGCTTCCGCGACTTCAAAGAACCAGGGTGTTGATTCTGCTGATACAAGAGGCTAAGCTTCAAAGGGGGTGAATTAGGCAAAACAGCCGTAAGCAAAACTCATTGGCTCATTGCGCGTTGTGCATTTAGTCATGAAACTGTCTTTGAAAAAAATACTTCCATTGAGAGCCAAAGACAGACAGACAGTGGGTAATGAAATGACAGGCGAGAGAAGCAAGTTTTAAAATTAGAATTGCAACCAACCCCGTTCGTTACTCGACATAACAAGGACTGTATTGAATAGTCAAAAGCAGCCCTCTCGCTCCGACGTCAATTGTTCTCAGTGAAGGTTTGTTCGGCCTGTGTCCTTATGAGAGTATACCGAATACAACATTTTCAAATATGACCACATTGTAATTATTAAATATCAAACTCTGAAACGGTAAGCTTAAGCTGGTTGATACTACTTATCTACTGGCAGGTTTTTCTGATGTAAAGAGAACCTTGAGTTTTTTGTTTGTTGGATCATCCGGATTAAAATGCTACTCAATGACGTCTTTGTTCCCGCTTGGCGGCGCTCTTATGGATTGGGGTTTATTTTCTTATATAGTGTTTTTACGGTCCTGGAAACTAGTACTAGTTGGGTGGGTTTTTACGGCCCTGAAAAATAGTCCTAGTTCACAGAGTGTAAATAGTTTCGTTCTAAGGTAAGAAGTTACTTCAATTCTCGGCATGCAAGGCACAGCACAAGGAACCTATATTGTAACCAAACCATAGTTGTCTTTTGGCTTACAGTGATAGTTGGAACTAACGCTTTTTGAATACTTCGTAGCATTACGTTGCGAAACTGGCGCTTCCTGGTAAACGCCACTGACACGTGCCAAAAGATTGTTGGAAGACCTTGTAGGAGGAAAGAAGAGTTTCATTGATCTGTTTGTGGTTGGAAGATTGTATCAACTTTGACAATTTACCATGATAACATCTACCTATTGTTTCGGTGTCCGTAATAGTGCGATTGAATCTACAACAACATAGTTAACGTATGTATTAATGTATATTATAGATCTGGTGACTATCGGTAGGAATACAAAACTAATTACTGTGTTTAGGGACTGGCTTAAAATCAGCGATCACAGATCACGGTCTGCGATCATCAGCTGTGCTGGTCACCCTTTCAACTATTTCAGATTATTACTTTTATGTGTTAGATATGTAACTGTAAATTAAGTATTTGTTGAAAAAACGATATTTCAATTTTATTTTAATTACAATTTCAATTACGGACTCCAATCAACTCTCTGGGTGCTTTCAATTGTATGAAAAAGAAACGATCATCCGTGCGCAGTACGACTAACGCACCCGCATAAATTGAAAGCTCCCTCCCTATATCTGACTTGAGCTTTACCATGTGTACATACTCAGTCCCTTACAAGTTGAGCTTACACGCCTCTTAACTTAGATGATCCTTGAGGATGTCCTAGCAAGAAGGAAACATTCTTCACAAAGATTACATCCCTTACTGCCGTTTATCAGACAATGGGAAGGGAAAAATATACCCGACATTTATAGTACTATGTTACGAGGGATTAAAGGTTGGAATGAAAATGAAAATGGTTTTGGATAAAATCTCTGAATGTTCCAAACTTCGACTTCGGGTGTACAATCTGAAAGAGGGTTGTCAGGGACATAATTCTGAACAACTTTCACTACGGGACCGACTTGATCAGAGCAACTTTATTAATTCAGTACATTTCGAGCCTAGCGCTGAGCGGATCTGTCTGTACCTATGGTGGAGTGAAAAATAAAGTTGCTCTGATGAAGTCGGCCCCATAGTGAAAGTTGTTCAAAGTGATGTCCCTAGCAACCATCTTTCGGCTTGTACACCCCATTCTGTTACACCCTGTAAGTTATTTATTTGGATTTAAACAAGAATTGTATTTTTATATTTATAGTAACTCACCCGAAGACCCGTTGATGTCCATGGCCTTAAGGTTCCTTCCCTTGATGACAGTGACTGTCAGTCTGCCAGCAGTTGGGAGGTAGCAGAGTGACAGCATCAGCTCGCCTAAGTCCTTCTTCTCCTATGAACAAAATAACACATTAAATAATAAATAATGATAATAAATATGTATCCCATTAATGTCCCCACCGAGGGGCACGGGCCTTTAAATTACTCAGATACGAGTAAGATTGAGCCATACGCCACCACGCTGCGGTACGGGTACGGGTACGAGTTAGTACGGGTACGTACGGGTTTATGGAGGGGTGTCGGTCTAGTTGCCAACCCGACGGTCAGAAGTTATCGAACTGCCCTATAATATGTATAAGTAACTATAAACTCACAATAATGAATGGAACCTTAAGTCACACCTCGGACACTCCATAGAACGCTCGTAAAATAATCACCTATTACTACTACATAATGATAATGACATTTGTACACGTGCAAATGTGTGCGTAAACTCGTTCGTTTGTGAATGTGTGCGTTCAGCGCCTAAACAAAGTGTCTCCCGAAGAGGCTCCCCGACTCCGGGGTGAGGTGCGGTATCTGAATCCGCGCGGGGAAGGGAGTGGCCGTTCTGTACGTAGTACTATTATCTCTTCTGTGCCTAAGTCTAACAGGCTGACTGATAACTTTTTAACGCTATTACAATTTTAATAAAACATGGCCATCGCAGAAAATTATACTACCATTTACAAAAACCACCGGCCGTCAAACCATCAGCCAACACACCAGACAGGATATACATACACAGGATATACATACACGTTATCGTCGTTGTCGGCGTTGTTTAGTGGGCGTGACGTAAATATTTTAAACGAAAAATAATAATGGATTAATTAATTAATTAATGAAATCGTTTGTTTTAGTCGAAAAAAACCCATATTTATTTTTTTGACAAAAATTATCTCTTTTATTAACACACTCAATAAATTATAATAAAAATAATAATATGTATAAATAAACATATACATTCCAGCATAGCGTCTCGAAAATTTAATACTTCACCACTCTGCCAAACCACGTTTGCCACCAGATTGATCATACCAAAGACCCTATCGATGTAGAAAATTCCCTCACAACAATGCCTCTGAAAGGTACCAAGAGTTCGATCAAGGTTAAGAAGATTTCAATACACCGCGTCCTTGGAAGCTTTTGTTAAAAGAATATTGAGGACGAGGGAATACAATACGCAATGGACGACGTTCTTTGCATGATTAATGATGGTCGGGTACAGGTAATGGTTATCAAACGAGATGCCGATACAGCGTTCAGGTATTTTGAGATTGAATAATCTATCTTTGTTGAAAACTGCTATAGAAAGTTTTACACGTAATATTAATAAAACCACAATTAGGTATTTCAAATTAAACAAAGGTGAGAGTTCGCCTATTCCACCATCAACAAACAAGAAAAGTGATTAGATTCCACGCCTTAGGTAGAGAACTGTCACTTCATGCATTTGCTTTATTGACATTATTGCAAACACTTGTACTCGAACACATGCGAAAAACTTGTTGCACAAAAAACAAAACACTGCTTAACATAGGTACATCATCACTTATAAGTTTCAGAGGTGAACGGAACTCTTTGCTCTTTCTTTCTTTAATTATTCTGTGATGTAAAACCCATTGTAACGAACAGCTCTCAGCTTTGAGCAGATAGCTCAGCATTGAGCTCGCGCGCCTTTAATTGACTATAGTCTATTCGTGATAAGAATGCAGTAAAGTCATCACTGTCCGGCGGCCTAGCCACGCCCCATTCAAATCGTTTCCAATTATCAAGCCAAGTTCACAGTGACCAGTAGAAGGCAAACTTTCGAAGGCGAAGGTTGTGTCCTGTCCTGTGAGTGTGTGTTAACAGATTTAAATTTAAATTTCACTGCATTCTTATCAGGAATAGACTTGTAGACGTAGCACCATCTGCATGTGACCACCAAGTCCACCAACCCACCTGCGGTGCAGCCAAGATGTTCATCGTATACTCGATCTCCTGCTGCAGGTCAGCCGACTCCAGCAGCCCCTTCAGCACTACGTGGCCGATCAAGTCATGTCTGCTGAAGCGGTCGAAGTCGTATACCGTGAACTGGAGGAACCGCGCTCGGAGGTCTTCGTAGGGAATGCTGGGGGAGAAGACGACTGATTAATTTGATATAAGGATAGGCTTGCGTCCAAGGTACGAAAGAGTAACTTTTACTCGAGAGTATCTTCTACTTTTTCATAGACACTAGTGACAGCCAGATCAGATCACCGCATTTTGAACTGTGATTTTCATACAAGTTATCCCCGGGATAGTTATTCTCGTGTAACTTTTTGTTGGTGAAATCCACCCTAAAAGTGGGATCAGTTGTACCTCTGCCACCCATATGGGAAAAGGGGTGACGCTATATTATCAAATATAGTGTTATTTAGAATTATTTATTATACAAGGTGTAAATGAATTAACGCAAAATGAGAAACTACTTTGTTAGGGACGTCATTCTGAGCAACAACAAAGTAGTTTCTCATTTTACACGCGTGCTTGTGGCGTAACAGTTAGAACCAAATCGGCACAATCAGACAATAATCTAAGGACATAACACAGAGGTTATCTATCAAACACAGACGTTACTTATACACAATAAGATAATGACATAGATAGAAAATTTGTGGCGGCACCTTGCGGATCCTGACAAATAACTTTGGGAATAAGTCCACCTCAGTTTGCCCTGATATTTTAGTTTGTCGCGAGTAAGAGAGGTTACTAATTGCGGCAATCAAATCAGAAACTTGGCGCAACCTGTATCGTGTAAGGGGTTAGTGCTATTAGGTGCTATTCTATGTAATCTGACAGCGGGTTTTATCGGGCACCGTCATTATCAAGTTGCCACAGGTTACATAATATATCCTGAGGGTGCCTCACATAATATAACATAACATTGGGTGGGAAAGTATCAAAATGTGTTTGTCTGTGATTTGCATACGGTGATTAATCTTCGTTATTCTTGGAATAAACTGTCACGTGTGTGAAAAATTAGCATTTTGGGTTCAAAGTCTTCCAGGCACAGGTTTCAGAACGGAAGAAACATGATGATATGTACAAATATGTTTAAATTATGTCCCCCAACTAAAGGTACCGCCTAAAAGATAAAACAAGAGTTAGCAGTAATTCCCAGTTAATAAAACCATAGACATTTTATAAAGAAAGTAATCGTTCGGACGCTAACTCGTTTTCAACACAACACTATTCTTTTGCCATCAAAGACAACTCTATAAAAACTACGTTTAATCTTTCATGTTATTTATTTAGCTCGGATACAACTGCTTGGCGCAAGAAGGCCTAATGGACAAACCAATATCAAAAACTACTTACCTAAACAGAAATGTCTCGTTGAACACCGGATTCAGGTTCTTTCTGTGAACCTTCGTCTGGTACTTCTTTTTGCGGTCCGGAAGGAGAAACACTTTGATATAGGGGTCACTGCTCCCAGAGACATCTTTTATTGGGAGGTCCCGGGCTTCGAAGATCTGGTGGGTATACAATTTATTATTATTATTACACATCAGCCTGTCAAGGAAATTACTGTTGAGAAGATGCCTCATCTCATCATATACGTTCTACAACGCAATATAGTTATAGCTTAATGCCCCTGAATAAAAGGTGACTAAACTCAAAACTCCGTCATAATAAATTCTTCAAATATTTAATTTTTATTTTACGACATCAATACATAATACGAGTTTATTAATTTACAACAAAATCTTTGTCTCTTTGTTTCTGGGAATATTTTCGCGAAAGCAATAATAATGATAATGTAAAAAAGTCGCATTTCCCTGAGGATCATTTTCTTTCCTATTACTAATCCCTTTATAGCTGCCTTGAACACTGATGGATCGGTCCTGGTCGTCGCCAACATTAATACAACACAATACAATTAAACTTTGATACTTTGAGTATCAATCTTTGTTTTGTTGTTTGTAAAAGATGAAACTAAATATTTAACTATTCTAATCTAAATACCTATCTATTTCGGTTGGTACTAAAAGGTGTAGTACTCATCTAAATGCTATATCAATAGAAGCATGAAATAAAAATAAAAATAAAAACAAAGAAACTGTTTCAAAGCATTCACAATAAGCTAATGCTATCGACCCGTGTTATTCGCTGCTACGCATTCTATAGTACTCTCGTAACGGAGTTTCGTAACGCTCTCGCTATACGGGTTCGTAGCAATTAGACAAAAAGCCCTCCATGATTTGACGCCCTTTTGTTTTTGTCGAATACGCACGTAATCTTAGTCAGGGATATATTGAAGCACATAACGCTATTTTACTGCTATGCTAGTCAAAATATATACTTTTTAGGAACTGTCAAAACGAAAAGTTTGTGATTTCTATGAACTACTACCCAAATGACGTCATATTTAAACACTGTGGGCTATTTGGGAGGTGTCAAAACCAGAAAACTAGAGGAATTAAAGGCACTAAAGTGACAACCTTCAAATCCGACAGCTCTTGCGCGATGGCCACAGGTTCCATTTTGAAACACACCATTTTAATTAGTTTTGTTAGTTTAAAGTTCGTGTCGCCTCCCAAATTGCAGGCATTGTCTTTTTTACATAAAATATGCAATCCTGCTATTGTCAAGCTATTCAAGCATATACACATGCTAGATTTATTTGACTACCTAGTAAATACCGTATTCCCTTTATTCGGTCTCCGGGGCATCATTTTTTTTTGGCTTTGGTTTTTAGTAAGGCTTATTCTTACTTGTATCTGGGTAAAGGCCTGTGCCCCTCGGTGGGAACATTAATGGTCTACATTTGGTCACACTTTGGTGTTTGCCACTGTCAGGCCAAACCTCCCTAACCAGGCAATAATAAATCTAATATCCCCAAATCTCCATCCTAACATCCCGATAACTTCGTCCTAAAAAAACTTCCTATACGAAATCCAATAAACACGGATATTTATTGGCTCCGCTTAAGGCCGCGTTTGCACGTGGCGCGCATTTGCCGAATTGCCGGAAGGCATTGTTTCTCTCGCGTGCGAAGCACAATTAGGAATGGAAGCGCCTTCGGAGTGACCCTCTCTGCAGAAAGTACTTAATTCCGGGGCTGTGACGGCAGTGAGCCAAATATTTTACTTGAAATAAAATCTCGTGTGCGAGTCAGACTTCTTTCCTCACCATCGTACAAGAAAAAGTGAGATAAGAATTTTAGTTTGTACAATCTACGGACGGTCTATCGGCAATGGAAACCATCGTGAAGAAACATAAACATTAACATACAGGCACATTTTTAATAGCAAGAGACGACTGACTGCGAGATTGAAGGTATTGCCGTTTTAGTCACAGACGACGATGGTGCGGAAGCTTTCGTGTGCGAGTCCGGCCCGCTCTTGCCCAAATTTTTATGGCTTTCTAGTGATTGTTTTGGAGGCGTAGCCTAGATAACCCTTATTTTAGGTCAAAAAGAAACAACACAACCTACGAAGGCCGGCCTTCCACTAAGAAAGGGAAATGAGCGGTAATGGAGCCAACGGCCTGAGCGGACCGGACTGCATACAAAAAAACTTTGTCAGTGGAAGCCAGGAAGCACTTATCCACTGAAGAGTGCATAGATACATTTTCCTTTGAAACACAACTCACCAATTTACGGGCGGCGGGGGACAAGGTAAGAGAGCTGTGATTGGTCAACCGCTGCGAAACTGTCTGGCGGCCCGTCATCGTACATAGGTTGCGTATGCGAACGTTTGTTGAATACAACAAACGTTTGACGAGCCGCATTCCCCCGCAGACGCAGTCAATTGGATATATAGTCTCTGCAGCGGCCAGTAGGGTTACTCTGGATAGGCATTGCTTTTGGCCCCACACTAGGATACCCTAGAAACCTTCATTACTCCATAACTGCGGCGCTGGCCCACCCTTCTGTCACGCCTAATTAAGTATTGAATAACTGGCTACAAGTGGGCTTAATTGTGCCTCTGCCACCCCGTACGGGAAAAGTCGTGACTTGGCAAGAAATCCTACCAAATAAATAATGGCAACTTATGCACTACTGCGCTGCGTGTTTTGACTAACTGACAAACCAAAACAAACAAAAAAATCTCACTATAGACATTACATAATGGCAAATGAGATTTTTTTAACATGCGGAAATGTATGCGATTTGACGTTTGCCGCCACCGACGCCGCGGCGGCAAATGTCAAATCGCATACATTTTCGCTCGCGGAGCAATGACCGCTGTTGCCATGTTAAAAACATCCTACTATAGGATTTATATACTGTCCTTTAACCCTTCGTCAGTGTAAATGGTCGAATCGGGCATGAGCACTCCTTGACCAGCTGTAAGTAATGCGCAAAGGTGGCGTGTTTCTCCACTGATATACCTCCATGTTCCAGCGAGGTAATATTGTCAAAACAGCAGGTTTCAGTTATGGTGCGTCGTTAGCAAGCGAATGTGGCGCTTACCTGGATCGGGTAGTTCCCGTTGGATACGCAATCAAACTATTGCTGGGACGTAATACGGAATAAGTGTATATTGGCAGTCTACCAAAAACTAATTATATAGCTAGACTAATGCCCGATTTCACAAACAGTTAGGAGACACTTGGCTCTTTATAGGGTTCCGTACCCGAAGGGTGCCAAACGGGACCCAGTTACTAAGGCTCCGCTGTCCGTCTGTCCGTCCGTTTGGCTGTCCGTCATCGGATCCAAGAGCACGAACCGTAATAGCTAGAGAGTTGAAATGTTTTACAGAATGTGTATTTCTATTGCCGCAACAACAACAAATACTAAAATACACGAAAAAAGGGTGTTTAGAATTAAATAGTAGGTAATATTAATTTCAGTTCAATAGCGCCTGACATTTTTAATAGCAAGAAATGACTGATTGCGAGATTGAAGGTATTGCCGTTTTAGGCACAGAGACGACGATGGTGCGGAAGCTTTCGTGTGCAAGTCCGACCCGCACTTGACCAATTTTTTATGGCTTTCTAGTGATTGTTTTGGAGGCTGCTTCTTAAAGGAGTCACCCAGTAGCCTAGATAACCCTTACTTTTAGGTCAAAAAGAAACAACACAACCTAGGAAGGCCGGCCTTCCACTAAGAAAGGGAAATGAGCAGTACAGGAGCCAGCGGCCTGAGCGGACCGGACTGCACACAAAAAAACTTTGTCAGTGGAAGCCAGGAAGCACTTATTCAGTGAAGAGTGCATAGATACATTTTCCTTTGAAACACAACTCACCAATACGGGCGGCGGTGGACAAGGTAAGAGAGCTGTGATTGGTCAACCGCTGGTCAAATAAAACATACAACCGAATTGAGAACCCCTCCTTTTTCAAAGTCGGTTAAAAATAAAGATCTTTTGACTTGGACATTGATTCGAGCACTGTACAGGAATCGCCCACACAGGCCGCCACGCGAGGCGAAGTGATGCCTCGAGTCAATGACCTGGATAATGTACAGCAACAGGTCCCTTCTGGGCTTTTCTGGGATATGGTTGACTTCGCGATTGTTTAGCAATCTATTCATACGGATACATACACGGAAAATACAGGGTGACATTTAATTAGCGGACCATATTTTGGGTAATAATAGTACCTATCGTTATGAAGAACTATCCCCAAGGAACATATGGTCGCAAACGAAAAAATTTTTGGATCTCCCATAGTAACTTGAAATCAGCTGATCGGGGCAATGTACTGTGGGGGACATTTTTAGGGTACCGTACCCGAAGGGTGCCAAACGGGACCCTATTACTGAGACTTCGCTGTCCGTCTGTCCGTCCGTCCGTCCGTCCGTCCTGTCTGTCACCGGGTCCGTCTGCACGAACCGTAATAGCTAGAAAGCTGAAATTTTCACAGAATGTGTATATCTGTTGCCGCACCAACCACAAATACTGAAATACGAGAGATATTGCAAATTAAAGGGGGCCCCGATACAAGAGACGTGTTTAGATACACTTACGCATTTCAAAATGGAGATCTTGACTGAAACTGTTTATTTATTGTCATAGCAACAATGTCATAGACACATATACTACACATTTAAATATGATAGCATATTTCGCGTCAACCCACATGGTTGTGGTAGCTCAGCCGGTATGATGTAGACTCTCAATCCGGAGGTCGTCGTCGGTTCAAATCTCGTGAAGGCATAAACTTTTTAAATTTTCTTTTTGTTTATTTTTTTATTGTTTTGAGTGCTTTTGATTTGTTGTACGATGGTACGGTACCCTTCGTGTGCGATACCGACCCGCACTTAACCGATTTTTTTTATTTTTCTTTTGCGCATCCACCATACAGATCAGCTGAGCGCTAAGCCCGAAATGTACTGAGTTAATAAAAATAAAGTTGCTCTGATCAAGTCGGTCCCATAGTGACAGTTGTTCAGAATGATGTCCCTAACAACCCTCTTTTGGCTTGTACACCCCTTTCTGTTACACCCTGTATGTTTCTTGGGGAAAGTTGTTCATGATGATGGGTACGTACTATCATTCCCCAAAACATGGTCAGCTAATTAAATGTCACCCTGTATAACGGTACAATTTCACTAATTGTTTTGTAGTTAAATATACCTAAGATTGGTTTAAGTTGGTACAAAGAAGACTACGTGACAGTGGAAATCGGTGCCGGAAGTTTTGAGATTTTACCATGATGAATGATTCTATCAGAAACTCACTTTCACCTTCATTACTCCACCTGCGGCGATGGGCTAGCCCACAGTAATGCAAAATGAGAATCAAACCGACTAAAATTTGGCACAGTTGTGCCTCTGCCACCCCGTATGGTAAACAGTATATTGTAAGTCTCACCTTAACAACCAGCGCTTCTACCTCCTGGTCGTACTTCAGTGCGAAGTGAAGTTTGCCGCACAACTCCAGCTCAGCGCTGTCCGTCGACGATTGGCGGACCAGCTCGTTCTTGTATAGCTCCGGCTGCGAACAACAACCAACTTCAGTGCATTGCAATAATGGTGGTGCTTCAGCATTCCAACAATCTTTTCGCGGTGACAGGAAGAACTAAAGATGATGACAGGTTGCATAAGTTGCGTACAGCTTTCCAACGATCTTTTGGCGCGCGGTGACAATAAAACCAGAGACTATATATCCAATTGACTGCGCCTGCGGGGGTATGCGGCTCGCCAAACGTGTGTTGTATTCGACAAACGTTCGTACGATGACGGGCCGCCAGACAGTTTCGCAGCGGCTGACCAATCACAGCTCTCTTACCTCGTCCCCCGCCGCCCGTATATTGGTGAGTTGTGTTTCAAAGGAAATTGTATCTATGCGCTCTCCACTGGATAAGTGCGCCCTGGGTGAAACTAACGCTTGACGACCAATGAGGAATGAAAGGTCTGTGTTGGTGACAGGTTCGTTGCATTAAGTTGCGTAGAAGTGGCGCCCCCGTCACTCACGCGCCAAAATATCGTTGGAAGATTGTCTAAACTCGATCTCTAAAGACCTCTATGTTCACCGTGATTGACACGCAATGAACAAAAAGCGTTTTGGGCTCAGACTTGCCAAAGGCTTTAGTTTAGAGTTTGCAAGATTGATGCTCCTTTCGAGTTTAGCATAATATCTTTAGAGCTTCACTCGGCTCTGAAATTACGTCTTCTTTAAAAACAGTAACAGAGGCTGAGGCAGTACCAATACCTATCCTATGGAAGTTGACGGGATACTCGCGAAGTACGGGACAGAATACAAACAGATCTAAGAAGATTCCATGGCTCATAGTTTGTGTAATCTTAAAGTTATTATTATGTTACTTCTGAATTTTAAAGAAATATTGAGAATTTTAATCATAAAAATCTTTTAATATGTCTCAGTCTCAGCTAGACTGACTTTCTTTTGATAAAATATTTACGTAATAGCGCAGCACGAGTAAGTTTAGTCATAGGTTGCTCAAAGTCTATGCTGATAGTTTGACGAGAGAAGAAAAAACATAATATTATATATATTAAGGTAAGTTTTATCAATTAAATGGCGTCATAAAAAATGTTTGAAACAAAAAAAAAACTAAATAAACATCCTGTCCTTTTGGTCCAGCGGTGTGCAAAATAAATATCACAGTGCAATTTATGGAACTGTGGGTCTACGGAGCGTCCCTTTTTAATGATCATATAAAAACGAATCGGAGTTATCCGGCCGAATTAGGGAGAGATACTGTTGTGAGTCTAAAGTGCGCGACAATGTGGCCATTACAAGTAAGGCGTTATAACACAAACATTTGTTAGCTTAGTAATATTGGCATGAAAATTACCCATCTAAGTGGATCTGTAGACTCGAGTTCTGTTCGATCCACTGGTGGAGCGAACGATGGATACTAAAAGAGTTGCAAGTGTGACAGGATTCACCAGGCCATAATCACTATGGCATAGTGGATCACAGTGATCCCCAGAGTGCTGTTAGCTCCTTTGGTGGATCGAGTCGGTGGATCTTAGTGGATTGAAGGCTTATAGCTACGGTATTTTATTAGAATAAATATTGACTTTTCGTTTTACCAACGACCATCTATTTCCATTTAGCAAACAAAACTTTAGTTAACTTCTAATAGACATTCAAAGCTAGATAAAGAGTGATAGATGTGAAAGTCTAAGTTCAGTCTAGAATTTACAACGACTACTTAGAAGCTAATTGTGAAAGTATAATTACTATCTCATTTCCAGCGATAATTATTATAATTGGAATTAGAAAAAGTATTGTTTTGCTATTAATTACAATTTTTTCAGGTATCCAAGTGTGGGCCTAGTAACGATGTAGAATCTGCCTAATGTTTATCCAAAGTCAATGTCAATGTTCCATCCATGATCCATCTAATTGCCGTAAGCTGGAAAAGATTTATCACCAAAACGTGCCAGAAATATCTAAAATGTATTCAAACAAAGACTTTATCGGGATCATCGCTTTTCACAACACGTCTTAGGAAACAGCTAAACTCAAATTCTTTCTTTATTTCAGATACACGTTACAACAATGAGATCCATAGCTTAGGTACAAGCAAACAATAAACAAAACATCAAACACTATCTATAATACCAACATGTATTTGAATATTTCAATTAATTAATATAAGAGACTGTTCGTTTCTAATAAAATATAAATAAAAAAAATAAACATATCGCCTGACCGGCCTCTTTAATTTAGGGGTCCCCTAGTAGCCTAGGTGACCCTTAAACTTTTGTCAAAGCGGAACAACTTGTAGGTGGCCCCTGAAAGTAAATAAAGTGTCCCCTAAAGATAGGGATTGTTGGTGAAATCGGCCATTAAAATACCAATAAAAGACATTTCGTACATATTCGGTAACAGAGACGTGCAAAGTAGAATACGCTTATGGCCTAGGTAATCCAATAAATCTAGGAACAAGTCTTAAGTTGAAGCATTATGTATACGTACTGGACCCGTATAAAATGGCTTGACATTCTCAGAACTGTAAATTTCCAGCAGATATATTTTATAAAGTCAATTTTGTGCAAAAAAAGACAGCATTTGATGGCACTTTTACATGACGTCATTCTGTTGTTATTTCATAGAACTCAGGAACAAAAGTTCCGTTTTGACAGTTCATAAAAAGTATCTATTTTGACTTGACAGGCCACAACCGTATTGTATGAGCAACACACACACATTTCTACTTTACGCTGCACGTGACCATATGCATGTAAAAAAGCTCTAAGGCATAACTTCTCTAGAAAATATCTCCCACTAACAATTTATGCCCAACAAAGTTCGGATTAAAATACAAAGTTATAGATCCTGCTCAAAGGATTAATTAGAATCTACGCGAGCAGCTTTCGTGATCAAAATATTTAAGTATTAGGAAAAGTTTTTCAATTTCATGACGCAAAGGAATTAGTTTAAAATCTACACATTTTTTGTCTGCCTTAATTAATTACTGTTATGTTAAGACTGGTTGTTGACCCGTAGCGGAAATCAGAATTTCACCTTTAGAATACTTTAGAGGAATAGAATTTCAAATATTACAACGGCTCCGTATATGGGACAGACAACAGAGCAAAAGTTTGTTCAAAAGAAATATCAAGAACATACATTCAAATCCGTCCGGTACAAAATTGTAAAAAAAGTTAAAGACAGATTTCTTAATAAGTTCGGAATACTTTTGTATCGAAATTAATAATCAAATTAAGTTTACGCGCAAGTGAATGTATACCGATACTCACAAGCTTATAAAGAAATTAATAGCATTAAAATATTCATTGTTTTGAGCTTTTTTTGCGTAGGTAATTTAAGTTTGAAGGCTATTTAATGTTGATTTTCGCACATTTCATCACAAAACTACTTACAGAACATCTATTATTTGTTTGTATGCTCAGCTCATAGTTGGCTGTATTCAACAACTTTATAAACTTCCCAAACCTTCTTATAACTAACCATTGCTATTCATTTCACCCAAAAAGGACCCTTAATGCATTCCCTAAGGCCCTTCTCTAAGCCTATAATCACTCAAATATTACAAATGATCCGAGCAGTGTCTTCCGAAACGTTTGATAAATCACTCGCTGTTTATGATTTTGATTAATTTGTACAATGAATGCGCTGTGAATCATAACAAGGTTTCGTATTACAAATTTGGGTCAAGCGGAGCGGTGTTGGTGTTATGGAGTTGTGCAATCTGATTTTAGGGGGTAATTTGGAGCCCTTTTAAAAGATTTTCCGTTTTAATTATTTGTTACCCCTGATGATGACAAATGTTATAAGTTTGAAGTACTAGTATATTTGTATCTGTCTGTGGCGCCCTAGCGGTCAAACTGGTAGACGGCTATTAATGTGGTTTTCTGTAAATAGTATCTAGTAGTCTTCCTTTGTATATTTGTATCTATCACAGTAGTGGTAGTAGAGTTCCTTGACAATTCTTGGCCATTTTTATTGAGATCGGTTCAGTGTTTCGAAAGCTTGGCAGGGAAACGAGTAGACACATATTTAATTAAATTTTATGGATTTGTGGGCTCCTTGAAGGCTGCGTTGCTAGGCAACGAAAATAACTTTGCTGTCAGCTTACTTACATCACTATTGTTGATTGCATTCCAAAGCTCTTGGAAATTGTGTATATATTATAAATAGCTATCTACCAGTTCTACGTTGTTTCTCTGCAATAGCCTAGCACCCTACTTCCCATAGATTCATGTGTGGATGGATTACTTTACACTTCATTGCACAAAATAACACATTTTACAATTGAAAGTGGACAACACATGACAAAGGCGAGCTTATCTCTATTAAGAGATTTCTTCCAGCAAACCTAGGATGGACAGGAAATAATTTAACAACAGGTAGACCCATGTGCACAACATTAAATAAGATAAAACAATAAACTACTTAACAATACGTACATAAATACCAGACTTATAGATATAAATAAGATTATGTACCTATATGTGAAATATATCCTATCTATCTGAAATAAATATTTTGAATTGAATTAAATTATACACTCTCTATTAGTTTTCAATTCTCGGCTAAACTTCTCTTAAGTCATTTCATCGATATCCATCAACATTCCGTTTAAACACAACACAAAATACACAATAGACGTATCCTAACTCTACACATTACTTTGTTAAACACCTTCTTTCATAAGAATCAGACACGTTTTTCCAACATTTCCACAGGTATGCACATTGACGTCACACTCGACGTCACTATATGCACTGCAGAACAGACAGACCGGAAATGAAAACTATCATGAGCTCAGCGCGAGTCGTTGTATAGAGCAGGCTGTAACGGAAACTGCTGTGGTTGTGTGCGTTACTTGGTGAGCAGACAGTGTAAGAAATATGTTACGTACGTCGTCGCACCCAGCCGTTTATAGGGCTGTGTCCCGAAAGGTGCCAAACGGGACCCTATTACTAAGCCTCCACTGTCCGTCTCTCTAGCACGAACCTTAAGGGCGTGGACGACTTATATACCAATCACGAAATATTGAGAAAATAAAGGTGTACCGCGGGCGGCGGCGGCGGGGCGTACCAATACATTTTTGGTTCGATAGTGCGGAACCCTCCGTGTGAGAGTCCGAGACGCACCTGGCCGATTTTTTTTAATCAGATATGTAACCAAAATCCTGGGTTCATTAAGACGGCGCCTAAGGCAAAAACAGCCTTTAGAAAAATACAAATCGCTCGGAATGACGAGTATTATTGCTGTATGTTTTATCACTAGCTTGTTTATCACGAGTGTCAGCGTGACTTTGCTTTCCCATAATTATTTTATTAATTTGGCTCGATAGAAAAGTCTCCTGAAGTTACCAGAAAATCTGTCTGTCACAATGTTTTATTTTACAATTTCGCACCGCATCTGAATTTGTGTTCTTGTTATTTATATAAATCATTAAAGGCACAGTATGTTCCTCAGTTAGACTTGCTTGGCTTGGCTTTAAGGTTTTTTTTTAAATTTAATTTACTCTAAAAATAAGTTAAGGATGAAATTCTAAGTTCGGATTGCCTAAGGCCCGCCCTTAAATACCGGTTTTTAATTAAATGCCTAGCCCATAGCCAGCGTCATATGAATTAATTAACTGAATCTAGACATATGTGAGCTGAATTAATTAATTACTAACTGAAACATTGTTGTCAACGGACAAACAACGGTGCCACATTATAACCACTATGTATTGTACCTTAGACATTACATTGTTTAGTTATTGTATTAAAATGTATTCACATTGTTTTTCTTAGGTTAAATTCTACATCTGAATTCTACAAGTATTCAACTCCGCACAATCACCAACTTGAGAGTCATTCTCGAATTTTGATCTCACGAAAACACTTGACACTCGCAGAATTAATCTCAAAAGAAGTTTGACCTCATTAATTAAGAAAAGAGACTTTCTCAGGCGCTCCCGAGGTGCACTTTTAAATAAAAGTGTGGCTTTGCAATGTTTATACGGTCACACTATCTATGCAGTTGATTTTGTGACGTCATTAGAGCTCGTCTAAGCTGAAATGACGCGCCCCACTCCTTGGTTTTGTATGACAAGTAAATACAAAACCAAGGAGTGGGGCGCGTTATTTCAGCTTAGACGAGCTCTACGGTGCTTTGATGTTGAAACGTATTTAGCGATTTGGTCGCGGTTTGCCTACTATCGCCCTTGGCTACTTTTCTGATAATGTTTGCAATTAGTAGAGCAATGCCTACTTTATGGGATCATGCTATGCAGAGACTTATGCATGTTAAAGACGCGAGAGACGTATGCCAGGGCCCGAATTCTATTGTTCACAAGCATACGACAAGCCTGGCACAAAATTCAATACGAGGTATTTCGTATTCTACTAAAACCGGAATCCAATTCACAAGCACTGGCGCCAGCGTAAGTACGTTTTGGACAGTAGAATACGAAGTACGCCGGCTTCACGCTGGTGCTTGTGAATTGGAATTCCGGTTTCAGTAGAATACCAAATACCTCGTATTGAAGTTTGTGCCAGGCTTGTATTGCGCGGCAGATTGTCAAACTCCGTTTAAATGTAGTTTGGGTTGCTGAAAAATTCAACTGACAGACTGTCAGCAGCCTGTCAAGATCTTATGCTTGAACTTAAGAGAATTCGGCCCAAGGATTGTAGCAAGTGGAGGTCTCAAATCTCTGTCGACCTATGAGATTTGAGGTGAACAGATAATATGACCATGTAATGAATTCGTTCACATTCTTGTAACGAGTCAAGTTATCTGCCACACAAAACTCTTAGGCCGCATACAGGGCCGATAGGCCGCCGAGCTTGTATCGCAATAATCGTAAACTAAAACGCACACCGACACTATTGCGTGTAGAGCTGTGTAGAGGCCCTAATGTGTAAGTGACATTTTCACCAAGGTTTACAAATATCACTGAATGTAGACAGATTCTCTTTCGAGAATGATTTATTGGTCGTTAGCACTACCTAGGGAAAACAATCAAGGTACGACACGCTTTTGATACCAACAAAATAATGTACAGTCTCTCATTTCGACCCACGCAATCCTTGACTTTACCAAGTCCACAATAATCTGTGCGTCTATGTGCAACAACTTCATGAATCGTTTATAACTTTCTCCCCGCGCGCTCATCGCAACTAACTATACTTGCGGAACAGGGAGCACTTATCCAGTGGAAATTGGAAAGCGCATAGATACATTTTCCTTTGAAACACAACTCACCAATTTACGGGCGGCGGGGGACGAGGTAAGAGAACTGTGATTGGTCAGCCGCTGCGAAACTGTCTGGCGGCCCGTCATCGTACATATTTTGCGTATGCAAACGTTTATTGAATACAACAAACGTTTGGCGAGCCGCATTCCCCCGCACGCGCAGTCAATTGGATATATAGTCTCTGTTGCGGAACTATCAACCTGACTCGTTCCCTGTAGTTTTCTATCAGTGGGCTTGAGATTGCTTTTTTTCACTTCCCTTTACTAGCAAGAGATTTCCTACATCTACAAATTAACCTGTGGTAGCTTCTTTGCCTTTCTTCTCCCACAGTGGTCCAACGTAGAGAAGGAGGCAAAAAATGGCATGTTCTAAGTACATATATTTGTTAATATCTACAGAATAAAAGATATTTGATTTGATTGTGTTTAACGGATAATCTGATTTAAATTAAACTTGATATTTTAAACAACTAGTTTTCGACCCAAGAACCATAACTTCTCTTTTAGATCCCAAGAAATTACACGTTTTAGGTGAAAAACTAAAATTATTCATAATTCATAATTTCTTTATTGCACACAAACAGTTACATAGGACAGTAAAAAACATAGAAAACGTGTACAAAGGCGAGCTTATCTCTAATAAGAGATCTCTTCCAGCAAACCAAATAGGGATGAGACTATTATTATTGAGAGATTATTATTTTTCATTGAGATTATAATGTTTTCAAATAGGTACTACGATTAAAAAGGAAAGGGATGTCTTCATAACATGCATTGTATTTTTGTATGGTAGTAGATAGATATACATATTTTCTGGATCGCGAAAGTGACTCCTTGGGGAAAAACCCTTTCAAAGATGGGCATTTGACAAAACCCATCTTAATGATAAATAAACTTCCTAAAATGATTGATAAGAATACACTTTTTTTTTCCTGCCGGTATTTTAGCGAAAGAAAACCATTGTACCAATCCTCTTCTCAACTAATTCAGCTTTTGTTTGTACTCATTACATTCTGCCCCAGATTAAAAATATTCGTAAAAACAACAACAATGAAATGAGCTTTTGTGTAAGCTCACGAGGTATGTTTCCTAGCATGATTTAGCATTGTCGGAAATAATATTAGAAATATTTTTAAAAGCTTTTATTTTTACTTATACAACAATTCCTTTGGTAACCGCGAAACAGTCTGTTGATATGTCGGCGGCCGATCGTAGAATTGGGCACATCATGATGTGCCTAAACGTGAAATATCATGAAACGGTAAAATCTCTTAAGGCAAACACTGCGGTAGCTTAGGTGAAGACAAAAGGGGGCGAGCGCAGCGAAGCCCCCGAGTAGTCTTCGTGTTCGTTTGACAAGTATAACACAAAAACCGGCCAAGTGCGAGTCGGACTCGCGCACGAAGGGTTCCCTACCATTATCTATAAAAAAACCGCAAAAAAACATGTTGTATGGGAGCCCTCCCTAAATATTAATTTAATTTTAATTTAATTATTTATTTTTTAAGTAAATAATATACTTAATATATTGTGAACATTTTAAGCGTCTACCTGCTACCATTATCAATACCGAGCAAAAATGAGCAAAAAAAATCACGTTAGTTGTATGGGAGCCCCCCTATTGAATTTCTTTTGTTTTTTAGTATTTCTTTTTATAGCGGCAACAGAAATACATCATCTGTGAAAATTTCAACTGTCTAGCTACCACGGTTTATGAGATACAGCCTGGTGACAGACAGACAGACAGCGAAGTCTCAGTAATAGGGTCCCGTTTGGCACCCTTCGGGTACGGAACCCTAAAAAACATCACGTAGTGCTGAATAAAAATGCTTTTAACATCCACAGCCAACAGCCACATCATGATGTGCCCAGTAATTGCTTGGGCATATCATGAAATGGCGGGGAACGTGACGGCACCTCATGATGTGCCCGATTCTACGATCGGCCACCGATAGATATTTTGTTAAAACGACGTATGTCGGGTCAGCTAGACATAATGATGACATATTCAGATACTTTTAAAGCCGAAAAACCGGAAACCGCAAAACCATTATATTTGCACCGTAGCAGAACTTCAATGACTATTTATGTAATTTAATTAAATCCTTAAATTCCACAAATGTTCCTGCAAGATGTTACCAGGGAAATTAAACAGCCCACTTACTTTTACATTACAGGGTGTTTTACAGAAAGGTAGATTTAAGGGTTGTTAGGGGCTGAACAACTATGTTAAAGTGATATATACCATCTAGTTAATTCCTAACTTAAGTCCCTTGTGTTTGACCACTTCCCATTTTGTCTTTCCCATTTTCATTTCAGTGCCATCTCGATGTAAGCCATATTGATTAGGTTCATGATGACACGTTCCCATTTTAACCAATTTCCACAATTCGACCACTTCCCAATTTAACCACTTCCTCTTGCTCTTTGTCAGATTTTTGTCTGTGAGTCGTGTAATGTTCTTTTACATCATCCGAGCTCAGGAAAGCGGTTTTGCTGCTGTCAAAAGAGTCCGTGAAAGTTTGCGTTTCCGAAGGCGGGCAATGAAAACTAGAAACCGTTCCATTTTCAAATCCATTACACACTCTGATGTTTAAATGGTTTATTTCATGACGAAGACCCTACCACAGACTACCACTCACTATGCTTGACAGTGTGGCGATACGTACAACTCAGTTTTTTTTTCATAAATTGTTAGGAAACCGCGTTTAGCCGTTTTTTAACACGCCCCGGCCCGGCACCGGCACCGGTTTAGTGAGTAGACTCTCATGCACACGAGACGGTTTTTCTTGACCTCGAGGTCAGTGAACTTTCAACGGCTTTTTCGATATAAAATCAGCCATTTATGTCTTTTCCACACCCTAATACTCCCACATCCCCACGTGTCCCGAATGCTTGAAATGGCGATTATTAAAAATATAACTCTAAAACTACTGATTTCCGACGGTTCCCGTATTTTGATATCGTTTATAAATACACTAATCTACATTTGAAAACTAGCATGCATAGCATAAGCATCTGCGACCGCAGTCGTTATAAGTCTTTCCGTTTAATTTACCTTGCTCGAATAATGTAAAGCATTGTGCTTACCTCGGGGTGTAAGTAGCTATTTCACGCTCAAATATCTCGGGTAGACTCGATACTTAGCGCCCTTTGCGAGCTGCGCTCGCACGGGCTTCAAATTGGACCTTCGTCCGAAATAGCTCTCTTTCACCTCTTGTGTAACAAACCACTATACTTATCCAAGCTTAAACTTAAACCATTCAGCTATGTATAGTAACACAACAACAAATAACATGAAGGTTATATCTCCTTAAATATTTGAGTTAAGTTCGGGAAACAACAACCAAATCATAGATGCAGTTTTTCCCAGAACGTTGACAGACATTCAAAATTCACTTTCTGCGAGTAAGACCACTATAATTGCATAGTCTCAACCAGCATTACTCTGACAAGCTGGAGGCCCCGTTTTAATAAAACATAGATTTAATACAGAAAATCTAGGTTTAAATGAATTGCTATTCAGGTCATTTGTGACAGTTTTATTAAATCTCAGGTCCCCCAGCGTCTTCGTCAGAGATTGTCGGCGTGTTGTCGGCTTAGTGCCTATTTGCTATATTTGCAGTTTTTTTACTTTTATCTTGGAGGCACCTTTTTTGTTTTTGCCGGGAAAATATATTACAAAATTCTGTTCGCCGAGTTTCATGAAAGTGAGAGCTATTTTTCAAAATTATAGAAAGTAGAGATTCTCAGAAGTAGGGGACACGCAGTTACTTTTTACTCAGCAAAAAACTGACGCGGTAGTCACAACTAGAAGTAGAGTCTTAAGCCCCTCTACACAATGTGGGGTGAGGGGCCTTTAAGTAGTACGAACTGTTATATTCCTGTGTTCTAAAGTCCGTTTTAAATAACCTTTTACTCAGTGTGCAGATAGATAGGGTCTGACATAAGTTCCATAGCGCAACTGTCAAATCTAACTCAAGTAATGTGAAAATCATTGATAGATAGATTTTATTAATGAAAATTAACCTATGGCGTTGCTCTGATACGGCTGAGATACGCCGACTGAGACGCATGAACTGTCAGCCGTAATTTAAATAAAACCTAACCCGTTTGTGGTACTGTATGTAATCAAAACGAATGTAAGTGGATAAAATATAGTAATTACACTTAGGACCTGTTCATTCTCGACAAGCCCTATCTAAATTTATTTGTATCATAATGACGGATGTCTGTTACATAGAGGTTAGCGATACCGTTTGGGACTAGTGATTATTCCAGTGTCATAATAACAAAATAAATAAAATATTGAGTATTTACAAACTCACTAATAAAGATGCTAAACAATCGCTTATAAAATGATTTACAAGTCTGGACTAAGTATGATGAAGTTGACTCTTTGTTAAATTTAACGGTATATTGGTTTGAAATATTGTATAAACAAGTAGCACATTAACACATATAACTGAAACTTAAAATAATAACAGCCTTTACCTATCTTGAAATAATAACAGACTAACCTAACCTAACAGTCCGTAACTTGTTAAGAATTAATTAATAACTACGATAAAATTACCTAAACAGTAACATAAAAGTTTCTATAGTAATGGTTGTGAGAGGTTGTTTTGCTGTTGTTAGCAACAGTAAAACAGCTTTTCATTGTTATTACTATGAAACTTAGATATTTATTATCAAACTTAGCTTGTAAGTGTTTTTATAGGTATCTCTCTCTCGTATCTCCTGATACAGGTATGAGGTATGGTTTAAATGTATACTTAAAAGAAGATCGCATGTCTGTTTACCATGTTTTTTGTGACGAAATAAATAATTTTAGACTTTTGATAATTCTTACTCAATGCACACACAAAACCAGTGAATACGTGAAGGATAGATACACGTCACTTATTAAGCGACGGTGAATCAAAGTGAATGATTTGACTGACCTTGATAAGACCGATGTTGGAGTCAGCTCTCTCCAGGCTGCATATGCTGAACTGGATGGAAGGCATGTCGAGTCTGTGGGACAGCTGCCGCTGGAAGGTCTGGTGCCGGGTCGGCACATTTGGCAGGGTGGTCTGACGGAGCACCTGCTGGCGAATTGTGTAGGTTAGATTTCGTTCCATTCGATCATTCATTCATTCAGTTGCAGTAATTATAATTAAAAATTCTAAGTACCCACACATTTTAGTAAGTTTTATAATTATTGTACTCTGTTTGGCAAAATAAACGAATTTGTATTTGTATTAGTTAGGTGTTAGGCTTTTCAACGATCTTTTGGCTTCCGGTGAAGTCTTGACTTGAAAAGGACTTGATTCCAGGGCCGTAAAACCCAATAAATAAAAGCGTGAGGAAACCTTCATTACTCCATAGCTGCGGCGATGAATCGATTGAACCACTGGCTGAAAGTGGGCACAGTGGTGCCTCTGCCACCCCGTATGGGAAAAGGCGTGACGCTATGTTATGTTACAAATGATTTTTCAGTGGCCCCTACACTAAAGCCAGTCTGTGTCAATGGGTGCCTGTCTTAGGCAGTATTCGACCTTAACTTTTTTATGAATTACTTAGAAACTGTATTGGTTTCTGTCTATGTATTCATGTGTCGAATTTTGAGGCATTCAATATTTGAGGTCCTGGATACAGGTATCATTAACCAAGTACGGGACAATGACCGCTCTGTATTTTCATTTGTGTGTATCAACGGCTAATAGACAACAATTAATTTCAATTAACAATTTCATCTTTGCCTTCTCAATTTGAAAAGTAAAAGTAAATCAAATGTGTTAGCTAAATTCCCTGTGTAAATAAATACATGTACCAAGTTTAATTACTCTACGACGGTATCTTTATGTTAATTATGTTAAAACAAATTAGAGGCTAAAACTCCTAGACTGGTTTATTACTGCCTACACGTGCTACCACTGTATCAGTGTTCCCACAAAAGCAGCTCAGCTAATTTTATTTACATTTTCCTGAGAGATAAAGCCATCTCTCACACCCTTAAGTTGCAGTTAACTCAGACTTGCGAGTTAATTGAAAAAAGCCGCTCATAAGTCCCACTTAAATTATACTTAGCAGAGAGTGCCAGCCAACGATTACGCGGAGAAAATATTTTTGCGAAGTTAAACTGGCGTTGGTTCCGCTTAGCCTAAGTTTACATTTAGTCACATAACTTCATCGTTCGCTTGACAGCTCCTTTACTTGGTTTTATGTCAATGCGTCTTCATTGACAATTTGAATGCAATTTTTGACAAAAATATCTTTAGTAATGTTGAGTCGGGGGTAAATCGGTTGGAGAAAACGACTAAGCATACGGGTGTATTCTTGTACTTCAGTCAAATTTCACCATTTCGGTATCTTTTTAGGGTTCCAATCTTTAAAAGGAAAAAAGGTACCCTTATAGGAACCCTTCGTTGTCCGTCCGTCTGTCCGTCTGTCTGTCTATCTGTCAAGACTTTCTATATCCGAAACGCGTGGACGGATCAAGCTGAATTTTATATCAATTGCTCAAGTCTGTGGTCCCCTACAGCTGTGAAAAAAACAACCTTCTAGGTAAACGCAATCGAACGCTACGATCGCTATGCTGTAAAATTGGTGGATTTTCATAGTAATCGTTGGCCTACAATCTTAAGGCAAAAAGCAAGTCCTTATAGCATAAGTAAAAATCTGAAACCTGCAAATTACTTTCTTTCTATAAAAATATGTACCTAATTTTACGTTAATGATATCATACTTATTTTTTTATGTAGAAACCTAATTACACCAAATAAGAGGTAACAATCAAGTAAAAAATCTCAAGAGTGATCGGAACCCTTGGTCCGCGATCGCACTTTTTTTTTAAATGGCATTGATATTATTACTTTATGCATTACGGTTTAAGTAGAATTAGCTACTAGCGGGCTATCGAGTTCAACTATAAACTAAGTTTGCCTACTTAGCTTAGCTTACTCCGACGACGACGAGTCTAGTACTAGTAGAGTAAATAATATAACAAAATATGTACCAACCACCACCACCTCCTTTATCTACGAAACGCTTTATTTAGAGTCATGTCCATTTTATTAATTCAAATCATGTTCTACATTTAATTTGTTGCAAAACTGCAGCTGTGACCAGACGGGACACGGCTAGCGGCTGCTAGTTATCATCTTGCGTCGCAAACAAAATTGTGTTCAAAGTTGCTTTTTCCCGAGATGCTTGTTGCTATTGCATACACAAGTACGCCATCTACCGTCTAGACTGGGAAACAGCTGCTACTTATGACGTCTGTAACAAAAAATAATAAATACACATGCACCAAAAATGTCTGGAGCTTCGTCAAATTTCGAGGTTTTCTGGACTTTGATGTTGGTCCCTACAAAGTTTCGCTTTCTACAAAGCGCTCCACTTAACAAGCCATTTCCCCAAGATTTATTTTTGAAACATCGTTTTATTTATTTTTCACGCACACTCTCTCCATATAAATATGCGTCTCTTTTGTACCTTTGCGCCGCTGCTACCCCTTCCACCGAGCACTTAGGTGCCCAAATCTCTACAGAGCCTCAGTTTATGCTCTGTATGGGAATAACAACTTGTAGAATAGACTACACGTAACGCAGCGAGTGCTGAGACAATAAAGTTGAGTAGCCATCATCTAGTAGACACGTGATGGCGAGATGTAGCCATTTGTTTCTCCTACGCATCCAGAGAGAATATCCAATTGACTGCGCCTGCGGGGGAATGCGGCTCGCCAAACGTTTGTTGTATTCAACAAACGTTCGCATACGCAACCTATGTTACGATGACGGGCCGCTAGACAGTTTCGCAGCGGCTGACCAATCACAGTTCTCTTACCTCGTCCCCCGCCGCCCGTAAATGGTGAGTTGTGTTTCAAAGGAAAATGTATCTATGCGCTCTCCACTGGATAATTCTCTCTAAATTGGACTCTTCCCAACTCGCCTGGTTCGTAATATGTACCTATCTTGCGTTGCGACTTCTGGGGTCCGATACTCGCCCATGTGACTTGAAAGCGTAGACGCAAATTGTCTACAAGTGATACGAAAATGTCAATATTATACGTCCGGGGCTAGGGGCCCTGGCATAGAAAAATCTGGGCGAGATCGGACTCGGGATGAGTATGGACTAAGCGATCTCGGCGCCAAGAAATCTTGTGGATATTTTTTCAAGAACTAACAACTGTACACACAAGTTAAACGCTGTTTTTGTTCGTAATAAACTTACTTTATGTCTACAGGCCGGCCTGTACCAATGAAAATTAATATCTTTTTGTGGTACTTGTGTGTGTCGTTTTAGGTTAGTTGGGCGTAAAACTTGAGATATTTCGTCCTTTACTTTTTAGGGTTCCGTACCCGAAGGGTGCCAAACGGGACCCTATTACTGAGACTTCGCTGTCTGTCCGTCCGTCCGTCCGTCTGTCTGTCTGACACCAGGCTGTATCTCATGAACCGTGGTAGCTAGACAGTTAAAATTTTCACAGATGATGTATTTCTGTTGCCGCTATAACAACAAATACTAAAAATCAAAAGAAATTTAATATTAAGGGGGGCTCCCATACAACAAACGTGTATTTTTTGCTCGTTTTTGCTCGATATTGATAATGGTAGCAGGTAGACGCTTAAAATGTTCACAATATATAAAGTATATTATTTACTTAAAAAATAAATAATTGAATTAATATTTAGGGGGCCTCCAATACATATTATTTTTTTTGCGGTTTTTTATAGATAATGGTACGGAACCCTTCGTGTGCGAGTCCGACTCGCACTTGGCCGGTTATTACTTTTACTGATACCATCTGATATCACTAAAAATGTTAAGTAATGTAAGTACATTACTTAACATATCACCTAAGAGCAATTCCAAAAAATTTCAACACTACCTATAGTTAACTTTATCAACTTACATGTTCACATTTCTAAGTAAATTTTATCAAATGTAACGAAGCTCTTCTAGGACATAATCTACTATATAATAATTGAAACAAAAAGTAAACTTTAGAAAAAACCGACTTCCACAAACCCTATTTGATTAGATTGAGTTTAATACTAACTGTAACCCCTTATCCCCCCCTCCCTTGGGGAATTAATTTTGTCAAATGCTATATCAGTGCTACCCCACGCGACTAAGGAACCCCTGTACAATGTTTCATGGCTCTAGGTCCACCGGTTTAGGCTATGCGTTGCCTGCCCGTCAGCCACGCATTGTATTTGTACCTACCTAGTATTGAGCAGATCTGGTGGCCATATGTGGTCTTCATCAGCAGTTCCGCATCACAATATTATGCTTACCATGTGCATTTGCACGAGTTATTATGAAAAACACAAAAATCACTATAGGTCTGCCTATAATATTTGAAGAGTTCTCTCGATTTCTCCAGGATCCCATCATCAGATCCTGACCTGGTGTCAATGGGACCACCCTTGAGGTATTACCTATACGCCGAAAAAAGATTTGTTCAAATCGGTTCATAATTGGCGGAGCAATCGCGTAACAAACATAGAAAAAAAAAAAAAAAAAAACATACGGGTCGAATTGAGAACCTCCTCCTTTTTTTGAAGTCGGTTGAAAATAAGTCGGGTTTTCCTTCCTGACGCTATAACTCCAGAACGCACCAACCGATTTTCACGGTTTTGCATTCGTTGGAAAGGTCTCGGGCTGCGTGAGGTTTATAGCAAAGAAAATTCAGGAAAAATTTCAACAGAAAAGCGGGAAAATCTTTTTTCACATACAGCGCCATCTCTGATACATAGCATGTACTACAATTTCAACAGCAGGCATTTGTCTTTAAGGTGGTAAGTTGAACTGTATAAATTATGTGGATCGTGCATTTGAGGTTAAATTCACCACTCTGTCCATAGCCCAAATGCCTAGAGGACGACGTGCGAATATCGACCGACGCACAAGACATGCAAGCCAGCAACAAGTGTATATAGAACTTAAGCGAAAAAATACAAAATATAATAAGAGAAATTGCCCGATTGAGACAACGCGTGAGCACACGAAGATCATTGGCATCATACAATCGCTTGGCATTCCAATATGATCCCACTGCGAACTACAGTGATGATGAAAATTTAGATATTGGATCAATGACGACTATATGCCGATATTGCAATGCGTTAAAGTTCGAAAAGAGAAACGGCTGGATTGTGCTGCGCAAGTGGAAAAGTAAAACTGGATCCACTACTTACACCACCATAGCCACTGAAACCATTATTCGATGGAAGTGATCCCGATTCCAGCCATTTTCTTCAACACATCCTTGAATACAATAACTGCTTTCGCATGACTTCCTTTGGAGCTAATATCATTCGAGAAGGCGGCTTCATGCCGACTTGCAAGGTAAAAGATACAACACACATAACCAATCACTCACACCAACACAATGAATTGCAACACATAACAACTACATATACACCACACACTACACCATCACACGATCAGAAGTTACACCGTATTCTTCAACAAAATATTGTTTGCAATTACAGATACAAGGACAAATATATCATTTGCATAGTTCAATGGTGTCAACACCAGATGAACCGCATCAATTTCTGCAAATATATTTCATTTCGTCGATGGTGGATCAGCTGAATGTGCGGTGCAATATACAGGGAACACAATAGTTAAAGAGACGAATTATTAACAGTTGCAAGCATTTTTTCACGCTAATAATGCTGTGGTTAATATGTTCAAAACAGCATTGGAACGAATGCCATCGGATACGCTCAAATTTGTCATAAGAGCGGATTGTACCCCAACAGGTGAACATGTGCGAAGATTCAATGCACCCACCGTTAATGATGTTGCTGCAATTATTGTTGGCGATCCAACTAAATCGCGAGACATTGTCGTTCAGCGAAGAAGCAATATCATGCATCGTGTAAACGAGACACATCGTTTGTACGATGCGTTACAATATCCAATCATTTAGGCAAGGGCAAGACGGATACGACATCACGTTGAAGATGGTCGATCCATTACAGGTACAATATTCACACACTAATTATTGCTATTATTGGTTTCCATTAACAATTCATTTAATTTTGCATTTTCAGGCGTATCAACGAATAAAAATCTAAGGGCAATGAATTACTATGCGTATCGTATGATGATTCGTACACATGAGGAGAATGTCATTCTGAAGTGCCGTCAGCTATTCCAGCAATTCGCTGTCGACATGTATGTCAAAGTCGAGACCGAACGTTTAGCGTTCATCCGATTCAATCAGGCAAAGCTACGATCTGAGGACTATATACACTTGCGTGATGCTATTCATTCAGATGGTGATGTTCAGAATATTGGACGTCTCACGATTCTCCCATCATCTTATATCGGATTTCAATTTTTCCTTTTCAAATATAAAACAAAAAAAAAATTTCTTCATCTTTTAATCACCAAACGAAATGTTACATAAAACTGGCGAAACGGAGTTCGCCGGGTTTGCTAGTTAGAAGTATATTTATTTAGACAATTCGCTACAAAATACGTTGTAACGTGAAAAATGGACCTGTAAGAACATAATTTGTCATGGAAAAACATAATTAACTAGGATTTTCTAAATCCTCTTGGGACACCTCTTTGTACAGGTGATTTGGGTAAGCGAACTAATCCACTGTCATTCTTATACATTATCAGAATTTCAGGCCAAACCGCAATACAGTGTTTGTAAACTATCTGGGTGTGTTATGTGTAGAACAATTTATTGAAGTTACGAATTATAAAATGAACTTGTCTGAAGGCTGTCTTATTTATACGAGCTAACTCATGGGTTTAAAACTTAAGAATTCGTCTAACGTTTATGATCGTATTATATCGTCTTTTGAACATAACCAAAACTCGCCTGAATAAATGTAACCCTAATGTAATCTTAACACCCATCTAGCTCAATCTTACCGCTGTATTCAGAGTCATTAAAGAATAGTACGTTATATATGAAACAAGTGAGCAAAGTTGGTCATAAATAACAAACGAGGTTGGTTTGCCAGTAAAGAACCGAGTATGTTACCAATTTTTCACGAGTTTCATACGACGTTTTTCAACACTTGTGAGGAAAAATCTATAATTATTTTCATCGATACTCGAGATTTTCACAATAAAAACGATGAATGAAAAGTTTTATTTGTTGAAAACTGAATATGGCGCGCACTTTTTTTTTTAGCTCGTTGACTCTGACTGCCAGAGGCAATGCGAAAGCCAAACAAACAGCCTAATATTTTTCATCATAGTAAAGAAAAAAATGCCTGTTTTCTTAGTTTGCTTGTAATTAGATGATAATAAATGTTTAGTCGTCTTATTTTGACAATAACGTGTATTAATTAATAATTTAAGTCAATTAAAGTACCTAATATTTTTCCGGCATTGCTGTAATTCTTGTCCAAAAACTATATCCATTACCACACTAGTGTTATAATATTATTACCGCACGTTTGTATAATTGGCAGCATTACGATTCTAAAATCCACGTCTTAAGGGTCACTTTACGAGCAGGGTGTGTTGAAAACATTATTCCGATTCCAGTATATAAATAAAAATAGACGAGTGTAAAGGCGAGTGCGCCATAGCATGCAAAGATATGCATTATGGTCTCTACGAATGTCCGCTATACATATATATATGACGGACGACGAATGGAAGAGAATGTTAGATGGAATCACTCGTGCGGACGAAAGACCGGTCTACTAACGGGGATCTGTCTCGTCAAAGGCGAACTTTCGTCGGTTTCACACACAAAATATTTAACTTTAGGTAATCCTTCATTAAAATTCAATTCTTTGAGTGCACTTTTGCTGTGTGTGTGTATTCGAGGACATACCCCAACAGGTGCACAACATTTCATATTTGTTTTGAAGAAATTGTCAGAACAGGGCCTCTACGTGTTGGACCCATGTAAGCCTTAAAAAAACCGGGAATGTATGGTCCCGCGATATTTCAGATTTAGATGCAAATAATACAATTTTATTTATAAAAAGTTTATAAACTTAAAGCACTATATAATTGAACGACAAGGACTCTGCGTGGCTTCGTGACTCTGTGTTCCATATTGATATTTGATACGAACTAAGGTGCCCTCAAAACATTCCTGCTGAACCGGGCCTGCCACTTGCCAAAGAAAATAATGATTTTAGCGATTTTCCTAAATATCGACACACTCGGCGCGAGGATTACAACGAAACGCTTTTAACATCAACGACGACGGTTAGCAAAACAAAAGAAAGTCCTAAACACAATACTCTCGTTATTTGAAAATTTTCGGCGAAATAATAATATTCCTGACATACTTCGGTGTCATGATGTATTGACTTTTACTACATCTCCTTGGTATTGAAAAGACTCTGATAATATTATTCAATATTCATACTGTTATTTTGAAGAACGCTTACAGACCAGTGTTGGTTTCTTCGCATTTCGGCATAGGTATTATATTATTATAATTATACCTGTTTTTTCGCGAGCACGCTCAAGACCCCTAGAAATATCCCCCCCCATCCCCCATGCGAATTGAAACCGAAGACGAACCTTTAATTCGATTGATCCGGAATTGGGCCCAAGGGTTAAAATAACGTAATAATAATAACAATACCTAAATTTACTTAGGACGGTTAAAGATGGGTACAAAATGCATATTCAATCCAATTCAATTTATTTATTGATTAAGTCATTTAATTTAATTTAGTTTAGCTTAGTTTAAAAAGGGTTTGGTTTGAAAACCAGCGTTGTGTGCGGCACCGCAACATGCAACACATGCTGAAACCAAACCTTTTTGATACATAATTAATTTCATTAATGTATCAATGTAAAGAGAGAGTTCTCTGACGTGTGTCGAATGAATGATACGTATACTAACAAAAAGATTACCACTTTGATACGTATGTGTGACAAAAAGCGTGCCTCTATACACATGTGCAAAAACTAAATTAGTCTCGCAGAAAAAGTGCCAGTCTAAGAACCAATTTAGATGTGTGTTGAACACCTTTTCAACCTAACGAAGCAAATTGATGGCAGGTGGTTTAGATCCCGTGGTAATTGTAACAGAAGCGTAGGTCGTACTCCGCGAAATGGGTCCACGAGTTAGCGAGAGAAAAAATACTCAGCAGTGGGCGGGCGGATACAAGCTGCCGATTGTGATGTGATGACAAGCAACTTTACTGGTTAACCCACAGATATCGAGAGATAGGCCCGTTACTTAGTAACCCGGAATGTTACTAAGCTTAGCGCTAAGCTTGTATCGGAACCAGCGTCGCGTCGCCGAAAACTATGAACACGCACACATCTACACCACTCTTAAATCAATCTATCCGCTTTTATTGGTAAGTGCAATGTCATGCAGACTCATGTACCTGTCGTCCGAACACACCCACACTGCAGCAGGTACACTAGTAAGCGTGTCACAGTTCGCCTCCGTACCACGATGCATCTTTACTTTCGTATTTAAATAAGTGTGAAATTTTCATTGCGTGTTAGCTTGGCAACACGTAGTGAAACTAAGATACAAAACAAGCAATGGATAATAAACCTAGCGAGAACAACATGACATTGTTACTTTTATGATTAATTCGTGAATGATTTATTTTCGAAATAATATTTATTTCTTGTGTTTTAAGAAGAAATACTTATTAGTTGGAATAAGACTTACAAGTGATATGTTACTCCACCGTTCTTGGAGTTCACACTCCCGCTTTTATTTTTGTATGTAAGTATTGCACTAGCATTTTTGTAAACAGCGGAAATGAATTCGCCGCTGCGGTCGCTCGGCGACTCGGCGACTGCTGAGATTTTTTAGTTTCTACTTTCTAGTCATTCGGGACTACATTTGTTCGCACGTGCCACGCACGCCCCATAACCTATCTCTCGATATCTGTGGGTTAACCTAACTAATGCTGTTTTTATGGCAGTACAGTTAGAGGCACATACATTGTTTCTGGCTCCACACAAGTCACAAGATACATACGTACATTTATTGTAACTGATGGTCTTTTATCATTTTAATCTTTACTTTTGTCTTTATGTTTAGCTTATTTAAAAGTGTAATCGTTGCTTGATTTCTAACTCTAATCAGTAAACTTAAAATTGTTCAAGACTTCACGAGACAGGTTATATCTGGTATGGAGTCTGCAAGCAACTACGTATAATCAGTATAATGTTCAAAGTAATTTGTTAAATAAAATATTTGATTTGATTTCCTTTGTTTTTGTGTTGTGAGAATGAGATACAGCGATGCAACGTCACATAGGTACATATAAAACCTCCAAGACCTGAGTTATTTCTTTCACCTGAATATGGGATTCGATCATGGGTCCACTAGCTTGGGAGGCAGAGTCTCCAACCACAATGCCACAGAGGTCGTCTTATATTATAACTGGGCCCTAATGCTGCTCTGAGAATTTCACTTATATTTCATTACTATTTCATTGCTATTCCATTGCAAACACCCAATCAAGGAGGATAAGGAGGATAATAATTTAGGAGAATACCAAATGACGCCATTTTGGGTGTTTGCAATGGAATAGTAATGCTGATGGTTTGAAGGTATTCAAAGTGGTGAAGGTGACAGAACACGGCGGCCATTTGTACAAAATAGTGAAAATGGCGCCGACCTTATTCCGGCTAACGACAAAGCCATCGCGGTGGTTGACTTCTGGAAGAATCTACTTTGATTCCTCCTACGTTAACTTAAGTTTCCACACGAAGAAGAAGAAGTGGTTTATATTATTATTATTTTTATATATATTTTTTTTTACTTAAGTATTTGATGTTGTACACTTGGATCTACCTATTGTTGATTTATTTATCCTTTCCATCCTGGGTTTGCTGGAAGAAATCTCTCGATAGAGATAAGCTCGCCTTTGTACATGTCATTTCCATTTTTAATTGTCATAATGTATTGATTTGTGTGCAATAAAGTATAAAGTGGACACGATATTAACATAATTTGAAACGAAACAATTTCAATTTACAACATTTACCCCCGGTTTCCGAAACGCTGAGCAAGGGTCACGAATAACTAAAAGATGTTTGATTCAGAGTGAAACAAATATACAAACAGTTATATGTATTTTGTGTACCTCTGCATAATGTTCCCTCGAGCCGGAACTGGAGCTAGACAGCTCTTCAAGTTAATGTTTACAAAAAAGCTCAAAAATGCTAAAATCTAAAAGTTTTTATGACAGCCACCAACATAAAGTTAAATGCGCATTTGAATAAAATATTCAAATAGTTAATCTCTTTCAGATTGCTCCAAAGTGGGATTAAATTTAATTTAATTCATTTTACGCGAACTTTGTTTCGCTGTCTTCTTCATACTCTGAGCTTTTGTTTTTGATTTATTACTCTAATTATTTCTTGAAACGGTCATAATGTTGACCCATCCTCAAAGCCTCAGTGGCTTAACTTGATGTTTTATATCAACTGAAGCTTGACACACGGCAATGTGTCAAGCCGAGTTTCTTATTCCTTCTGGACAACCATCCTCCAGTAAGCTGGGAAAATGTACAAGGCACCCGCTAAAGTGGGCCAAGTGCTGGCATTTCAACACTCTAGAGAAGAAGAAGAAGTAGTAGAAGAAGACTAAGAAGGCGTAGTAGAAGAAACATAAGATAAAACGAAGAAGAAGAAGAAATAATCTTCTGTTCTTTCTTTTTTCTTCGTTTTATAAGAAGGAGAAAACATTGGAGAAGAATTAGACAGAAAAGTAGAAGAAGGATAAAAAGAAGAAGGAGAAGATGAAGAAGGAAAAAGAGAAGAAAAAGGAGAAGAAGAATATAAATCTAACCTTCTTCCCCGGATCCTTGTGCTCCTGCACAAACTCCGGCTTCAGCGGCTCGGTCTGCAGGTCCGGCAGCGAGTGGCTGATGCGGATCGCAGCTTGTCGCGACAGCGAGTCGCACGTACTCTCCTGTGAGTCGCGGCGCGTGCTGTACGGAAGACACATTACAATTACTTATATTATTACTACTACTAGCGACCCGCCCCGGCTTTACACGGGTGCAATGCACAGTGCATTATATTATGCATGTATTATACAAATTATAGACCTTTTCCTCTTAAATCACTCTATCTATTTTTAAAAACGCATCAAAATCCGTTGCGTACTTTTAAAAATCTAAGCATACATAGCAGAGACTATATATCCAATTGACTGCGCCTGCGGGGGAATGCGGCTCGCCAAACGTTTGTTGTATTCAACAAACGTTCGCATACGCAACCTATGTACGATGACGGGCCGCCAGACAGTTTCGCAGCGGCTGACCAATCACAGCTCTCTTGGTGAGTTGTGTTTCAAAGGAAAATGTATCTATGCGCTCTCCACTGGATAAGTGCTCCCTGATACATAGGGACAGACAGCGGGAAGCGACTTTGTTTTAAACTATATGTAGTGATGGCACATACAGTACCCAAAGTATGATGCGCGAAGTTTTATTCCGTTCCGAAAGTCCGGGTAACGATGTTTACATTTATTTTCAACCGACTTCAAAAAAAGGAGGAGGTTCTCAATTCGACCCGTATGTTTTTTTTTCTATGTTTGTTACGCGATAACTCCGCCAAGTAGGAACCGATTTGAACAAATCTTTTTTCGGCGTATAGGTAATACTCAAGGGTGATCCCATTGACACCAGGTCAGGATCTGATGATGGGATCCTGGAGAAATCGAGAGAACTCTTCAAATATTATAGGCAGACCTATAGTGATTTTTGTGTTTTTCATAATAACTCGTGCAAATGCACATAGCATAATATTGTGATGTGGAACTGCTGATGAAGACCACATATGGCCACCAGATCTGCTCAATACTAGAATACAATGCGTGGCTGACGGGCAGGCAACGCATAGCCTAAACCGGTGGACCTAGAGCCATGAAACTTTGTACAAGGGTTCCTTAGTCGCGTGGGGTAGCACTGATATAGGATTTGGCAAAATTAATTCCCCAAGGGGGGGGGGGATAAGGGGTTACAGTTAGTATTAAACTCAATCTAATCAAATAGGGTTTGTGGAAGTCGGTTTTTTCTAAAGTTTACTTTTTGTTTCAATTATCCTAATTGATTTTAATCCTCGATCTCATATCGTCTCCCGAACGGTTGGAACAACGACCTTTATCGAACTTTGAGGAAGATTTCTGTGTGCATTATCACTTTGCAATTAACCAAAAATACCGGCGTTATAAACATCCCAGACCTAAGGTTTTGTTGTTTTGTCCTCAACCGGCATTCTGACCCTGAGAGGTCATCAAGAGAGCCACAGAGAACGTCAAGAAACAGATGGAATAAGTATAACACATTAAATAGGTGTTTAGAACTAGCTTTGAATGGTATCGTTCTGGTTAACAGCCAACGTTGTTTATGGACGAAATGTGTACTAAACCAAACCAAACAAAGATAATCGATTTTTCCTCAGCCCCGGTACGCTATGAATGCCCTATTCATTCCCTAGGCAATATTGTTAGAAAATTTGATATACTATTTCACACATTGACTAGCCTTACAGTGATTGGAAATGTGCCTGCCTGTTGCGCCTACAAGAAAGACTTCAGCCTTTATAGCAACAATCTTAAGCAAGTGGTATAGCTCTATAAAGACGTAGATAAAACTGCTAATGGCGATCTTCCGACCATGAGAAGTTCCAATAAAGGTGCCAGATAGCACAGACGCGGTCGTATCAACTGATGAAAAAATATTGTTTTAATAAAACTGGCCGCTGAGACAGTTGGTTAGGTTAGCAAAGTGGCTTGGTTTCGCTTTATTTTTAACCGACTTCTAAAAAGGAGGGGGTTATCAATTCGGTTGGGTTATGCTTTTTTATAAAATAAAAAATATGTGTGGTACCTCGAAATTGGTATTATTTGTTAACTGATTTCAATTATTATTTTTTTATATGAAAAAATGGACCTTCAGGCTGGTCCCATTTTTTAAAAATCAGGAATCGGTCCAGTATTTAGGTTTCTACATAGAAAATACTGTCATCTGGGTATCCAAAATTACATATTTTTGCATTTCTGTGACTATGTGGTGTAGATCAATTCTGGCTGTAAGGACGGATTTCGTTTATTTCGTGTAATATTGTGAATTATCAGACGTCATTCGCATTCCACGCGGACAGGACTATCCCCCGGTTTCTGAGACGCTGAAGGTTATGATTCGCTAACTGAGCGATTAACTGATTTCAGCCAATCGTGTGCCGCCATTTTGAATTAATCACCCCGATTAGTTAATGATGACCTGTGATCAGCGTCTCAGAAACTGGGGGAAAGTAAAAGATCATGAAGTCGGTTTTTTTTTGTTTTTAACTTGGTGAATTATAATAAAATTCAAAACATTCTTTTAGTAGTAAGTTAATTGTATAAACATTCATAAACACAAACATTACTTGTGGCTCCACTCTAGGATATCCTTTGTCATGGAAACCAGAAACAGTGACGTTTAACAACCAGGACCTGGGGTATTTTTTCATTCTTCCCCAGCACGCATTCAAACTCGGGACCTCGCATTTGGGAAGCAGCATCGACCGCAACTCCACATAAGTCGTACATTTAAAAGAGTTGGCCATGGCTAGTCATACCACTACTATAACTTAATTCCAAATTAAGGGCGGGCCCTAGGCAATCAGAACTTAGAATTTCATCGTTAACTTTTTTTTAGAGGAAATTAAAAAAAAGGTCAAAGCTATGTAAGTCTAACTGAGGAACATACTGTGCCATTTTTATAATGATTAGATAAATAACAAGAACACAAATTCAGATGCGGTGCAAAATTGTAAAATAAAACATCGTGACAGACAGATTTTCTGGCAACTTCAGGAGACTTTTCTATCGAGCAAAATTAATAAAATAACGTTTATGGGAAAGCAAAGTCACGCTGACACTCGTGATAAACAAGCTAGTGAAAAAACATACAGCAATAATACCCGTCATTCCGAGCGATTCGTGTTTTGCTAAAGGCTGTTTTTGCCTAAGGACCTCCACCTTATGTAGGAAAACCATAGAAAAATGCAAGATATAACTAATAAAATAAAAAAAACTAATAACTATACTCCACCACGTAGAAAGTGTGTTGGTTGTTGGATTTTTTTTATTTATCAAAAGGTCCAACCGTGCCCATACCTGTGCTGGTACTATGAGTGTTTCATTAGTGTTGTGATGGTTAAGCCTTAAAGGACAATTATTGTGGAGGACAACGCTGTTACCATTTTGTGGAACCGTTAAATAATCAAACGATCAAAGTCTTCGGAAAACTCACGCCCACGCCACTCAGTGATGTACCTTAGTCCCTAAATCAACTGAAAAGATTCATATTATATTCTATCCAAAAATATATTTCTTTTAATAGTCCTAAGAATCTACCCTTAACTAATCAACAACCCATGATTTAAAAAAAAAATAAAAAAAAATCAGAGGTGTTTATTGTTTAACAGAGACATTTACATAGTGTAGGCTGAAGCCTTCTTTTATTTAAGTATAAAATACCTGTATCAGAAGACTTCGCTCCCTCGTTTCAAGTCATTTAGTTAAGTTAAACAATTAAAAAATAATGATAATAAAAGTGTTAAAAACATATATTATGTAGGTACGAGACGATTAAAAGCCTACATACGTGATACATTTATTTTATCAAGCCAGATTTTAAGTTGACAGGGTTTACAATGACATTTATCACTGGATCTGACTTATTTTGGGATTAAAAATATCATCCGTAAGTGTGTCAGGGTTTGTGTGTGAGGGTGTGTGTGTTTGTGTGTGTTGTGTGGTAGGGTGTGTATGTGTGTGTGTGGTGTATGTGAGGGTGTATGTATGGGTGTGTTGTGTACATGAGTGCGAGTGTGTGTATGTGTTAGAGTTCGATAACAACCAGTTTATGTTTATCTTTGGGATAAATGTAAATATTTTATGGAAATGCTATGGTGTAAGTATTTTAGTTCTGTTCACAGACGTGGTTCTGTTTATTAGGCTACATTAAGTTTCAAGTTAAGTTTAAGTTTCACAAATCTGTTGTACTTCTTGTTTTCTCAAATATTTTTGTTTAAGAAATTATCAGTTGTTTCAAAATCTACTATTTTTTACCCAATAGCCCAAAAATCAACCCTAATCTACCCAATAGTCCAAAATTCTACCTTAATCTAACCAATAGTCCGCTTATTCTTACACACACTTATTCAAGAATATGGGTCTATAGTCCGAAAATTTAATCCCTAAAGTAACCAACAGCCTAAATCAATCTTATTTACCCAGTAAAAATCTACCTTAATCTACCCAAAAGCCCACAAATCTACCCAGTAGTCTAAAAATAAACAAACTCCACCCAAAAATTTACCTTGTCTGCCCAATAGTCCTCAAATCTACCCAATAGTCTATAAATTAACCCCAATCTACCCAATACTCCACAAACCTAGCCAACTCTACTCACCGGCCCATGATCCAGCGCCAGGTGGCCATACACTGGTAGCCCACAGCCGCTAGAAGCACAGCGGCCATGCCCACCAACAGCACGGCGGCCACGTAGTCCACTGAGCTGCCACGGAGGCCGACGCTGCGGTCCTCCAGACTCTCTGGCGGCCACGCGCCTGGGGGAGGAAGATCATCATCAATTCATTACCATTAGACTGATTATATGTTTTTAGATGTTTATTACAGCTGCTGTAAATTATATCGTGTGGTAAAGGTGCGTTGACCATCTATGACATGTGTGACAGATCGATGTCAAGTCTGCTAAACACATTACAAATCATTGATCATTCAAAGACCCGTTTTTGACATAATTGATAGTCTCATTATGTCAAAATAAATTTCTTTGAATGATCAATGAATTCTAATGTGTTTAGCAGACTTGACACACTGACAAAAGGCTATGTTTGCAGATTATGAACATGTTAAAAGCTTTTATTTACTTCTAAAGATGAATCAAACCTCAGTTCGGTTTGATTGGTATTGAGTAGGTAGAGCTACCGTTCTAAAAAAAGAATTACTATATCTACTGAATATAAATTCTAGCTAGTGTAGGTAGGTACGATCAACTACAGAAAGTCTAATTCAAGTAAAATGACATGTTTGAGTTTAAATCAAAGACCATTAGAGAATTGCGGTTCCTTTGAGCAAAACTCTTGAAAAGTAGAGAAAGAGCTTCACTATATGAGAACTTTTAATTAATTATCACTAGAAGCCACTCAAATCAGTGTCTATCTCATTTCGAAGTGGAAGTCTCTTTAGGTTTTCATCAATTTATAGTTTCAACGACTTTTATTAGACCAAGAAAATGCTAAAATAGATATACTCAGTCAGAGAAATTAGAAGGTTCACTGCAAAAAAGTTTTAATAGTTACTGCACAAAGGTCAACTTTACCGCACGTGTCATAGCTATCCTTTTTATCGATAAAATTAATCTTAGTTAGACAAAGAAGAATCTGCTGGCTGTACAATTCTGCTTACATATTACAGAATGCAGTGTATGGTTAGAAACTACGAATTCCAACAGGCGCATTTTTTGTATCAAAATAATAAGAAGGTTAGTATAGTACGGTAAGGCGCATCCTTACATTTATTTAAATAGTACAGGCCACGCCAAAATTCTTAGGCCCTGAGTGAGCTGTGGCCTCTCTTTCTCGCATAGAGTAATATGGAATGAGAAAGAGAGAACGGTGACCGCTCGCTCAGAGCTACAGAGACTAATATCATGTTAATTTTACTAGATCACTTTGCACTCAGTTTTCGCTCATACTAAAGCAACATTGTCGAGCAAGCTGGCAACTAGAGCCAGCTGAGCCCAAATATAACCAGCCACGTGTAAGATTAACCTTGATACGTTGGGGAAATATGTAATTTGATGTAGGTAATTGTGATAAAGTTGCGGCGTTGGGTAAGGTCCCTGTCGCGCAGGGAAGATTGAATCATTGTGTAAACGTGGGAACAATATAACGTTCTTTTAATTTGAACTATGCTTCTGCAACCCGTATGGGAAAGTGCTTGACACTGGGTATTTTTTTTATAATTGTGTACATCGCATCGGTCATTTTGCTAAAATTACTGTGTAAAAAACTATTTCAATACCTATTTAAGTAGGTACTTAACAGAAAAGAAATACCTTTGTGACATTCTTATAAAACCTAAGAGCGCCGGTGATGCGGGCTCTCGCTCTCTTCAATGATATTTCAGAGAGGACTGAGGTGGACTTGTTTCAGTGTTCTTTGACGGGACGGGATTCACAAAGGTCGCCGCTTTTTGTTTATGTTATAAATAAGTAACGTTTGTATTTTTATAACCTGTTTCTTTGTCCTTAAATTTATTGTATGTTTGTGTCGATTTAGTTTTAACTGTTATATCGCAAGCATGTATGTGTGTAATAAATAAATAAAGTAAACTTCGATTTCGATCCCGAACGGTCACTCTCTCATATCTCAACTCTCAACCCGAGATATTAGAAAAAGTTTCTGAAAAATGTCTCAATTCCATTTTTTCCTATATTGGCTTCTGGCTGGCAGATTGTTACCCTAAAGTAGAAAAGTTCGGGGTGAACGACCGACTAACGTCTTTCATAAAACAAGGTAAATAGACCCGGCACTCGAGTCTGAATTAGTGAATTAATCTGGGACCTAAGTGGTAGATTTATTGCCTTTTAAAACATTCTCCTAACCCTTGTTTACAATTTGGGACAATTAGTGTTTAAGTTTTAGGAGAAATAGATTGTAGGTATCGCAAAACAAACAAACTTTACTAATCATAGGTACGATTTGATTGTAGACTTGTTATTTTGACCATACTTGTGAATGAGTAATTATGATTCATAGATTTACTTTTAAATAATGCCATAAGCCTTATTGGTATCCAAAATCCGTCTTTTAAATTCCGAATCACAATCAAGTGCCTAGATTTTGATTTAAATAAAGCATCTTCGAAAACGTTTGACCATCAAACTAATCGAAAGTCAGCAGCATCTTAAACGAGTACATGCTGGTAATGAATTTTGCATAGATGGCGGCGACACATTTACTTTCTCTGCGATATTTTGCGGGTCAATTGTCGTATACGTGTCGGCATACAGAGCGTCATTCATGTTTAATGTAATCTCAACCTTCTACACAATTCTCAGTATTTAAACAGTATCCATATCCATTTTAAAGAGCAGTGCAAATGTACAAATGTACGCAGCAAACAGTGTCTACACGTGTCACACACGCAGGCGAGAATGTAGCGACCCATCAAATCACGATAACCATGCGATAACCATTTAATCCTATCCACGCGCAAGTGAAATCAGTTAACTTAAATCACAATAAGTCGAATTGAAGGGTCGGCTGACTAAAGTACATAAGTCAAAAAAGTGAGCTTTACAGGAAGGAAAAAACTAAATAAAAAAGTATGTGTGTTGTTTGTATATTATATGCATGTGTAATTAATTAGGTACAGTATTATTTTGCCTAAACTATACAAACATTACATGCATAAATTAGACAAACAACACACACATAGTTTTTTATTCAGTTTTTTCCTTCTCCTGTAAAGTCCACTTTTTTGACTTATGTACTTTAGTCAGCCGACCCTTCAATTGATCTTGTAGTAAATGGTAAATAGTTAGTAAAAAGCATCAAGTACAACAGTACAACACGTCAAGAAGATAATCTGATGCTCCGTGCGTGTCCGTTTCGGCGATACGTAAACTATAGAGAACTTATATACGTAAACCTTAGGTCATGGCTACTATTGCCCTTTGGTAGTAGAAGTATCGGATGTAATTGTCATACGAGATAATATGACTAAGATAATGTGACTTTAAGGGATAAGGTGTGACGCTATGTTTGTATAAAGTTACGAGATAACATCCTGAAAATGCGAGATGAGTTGTAAAACAAAACAGAAGTAAACTAAACTTAACTGAATTTAAGTTATAATAATAATTTAACATTATTTATAAAAATACTTGTAGGTTTTCCTAAAACTGAATTTGAATATAACTAAGAATTATTTGTAATTGTTATTTAAATGATTTATAAGTCCCTTCTGCTCGTTCTCCTGGCTGGAAAAGAAAAATATTTGACATTAAAATCAGGGGAAGTTATGCATGTTATAAAACGTCTATTTTAAGGGATGAAATCCAGATCTTGGCGTCACCTGTCATGCACCCTATGGGGGGTGTCTTAAAGTTAGTAAGGGGGTATAACACTAGCCTACTATAAATTACTAGTCCTGCAACTTTGTGGAAGACTTGTTATTGGCATTATAATACTGACTCTTCTAAATATCTGTAATTAACTCTTCTAAATATCTGCATACCGATTTAATGATTAGTCTTCATAAATAAATAAATGCTACGAGGAACTATTATAATCAGATGAGTAGCCGATCTACTTACACTCATTGAAATATTTTACTGTAGCTATGGTTTTACAGTGAAAGTAGTTCAAAATAATGTCCTTAACAACCTCAATATGACTTCGCCTTTCTCCTATGCCTCGCACAGCGATTTGTCGACTTTACTCATGTGGGTACGTTATTAGCTGGTTAGAGATATTTGTTTGGAGTGTACGGAATTTGGATAAGGGTTTTGAGGTTTCCGAAATCCAGTAGAAATCGAACCAATAACATAGAGCATACCAAATAGAGCATAGATAAGTTAGCATTTGTAATGACGAAACTACTTAAACAACTCTCATTTGTGTTTAGGGTCCCGTATCCGTACCCGAAGGGTGCCATACGGGATCCTATTACTAAGCCTCCGCTGTCCGTCCGGCCTTCGTCCAGATTCAATAACCTATCTATCCTCAATTTGCAGATAGATAGGGTTAAATTTGACATAAGTTCCATAGCGCAACTGTTAAATCTAACTCTAGTAATGTGAAAACCATGGATAGATATGTATTGAAACTGGACGTAGAGCACGAACCGTTACATAATAAGCTATAGAATGTTGAAACTTTCACAGATGTAATATCTGTTGCCGCTACAACAGAAAATACTGAAATACACGAAAAAGTAAGGGTATTTAGAATAAAATATTATTAAGTCAATTCCAACGCACAAGCGCTCTCTCACAAAAGCGACTCTTTTGGATAGCAAAATTATGAGATGAAGATATTCTCGTAATATCTGTCAGGCACTTGTGTCTATTTCGATGGTGCGGAACCCTTCATGTCAGAGTTCTACTCGCACTTGACCAATTTTAATTAAATTACTTCCGCTAAGTAAATTTTAAATTAACATGCACATGGAATTCAACATTCCTTGACTCTAATTCAACTTCCTTGATTCCTTGGGACTAATTGATTAATTAAATCACACCTCAAATATTAACTGAGAGGTGTAAGAAGGGTTTTGCTAAATCAGATTAGGCATGTTACCGGCATTCAATTAACAGTCTGGCGCCCAATGAAATGCATCATGCGCTTACTTGACTACAAGGTCTAGTACCTAATAACATTAGTTAGGATATCCTGAAAATAATTGAATTTAAGGTCAGATCCGTTGTGACGAAATCTCTCACAATCACACAGATTTCTGATAAAGTAAAACTTGGGGGCGATTTGAGAGAGGTGTCAAAACCACTAAACTGACAACCTTAAATCCGACAGCTCTTGCAAGGTGGCCCCAGTTTTATATTCAAACACACAATTTTAGTTGTTTTATTTGCTTAGTTCGTGTCGCCTTCTGAATCGCAGGCAATTTATCTACAACTTTATTAGCTTTGCAAAAATACTATTTTTCTAAGTCCTGCCTTCCTTACCTTCGAGGACATTACTTCGGTTTTATGGAAATTAAGTATGCATTATTAACATTGAAGGAGACCCAAGTAGGTACTTTTCGTTATAACAGAAACTTATTTTGTTGATTTCCTTTGACAACAGCAACGAAAAGTGGTGTAGAAAGTTGCCAGAACAAACAAAATACATATTTTAACATAACATTACGCCGTTTTCTATGTGGCAGAAACACAATGTAATTAAGCCTAAACCTAAATGGATATCCATTGTAAATTTATACAAAAAGAGGTCCCTAATCAATCACTACAACCATGTCTAGTTAAAACATGTTTCGGTTTAATCCTTTATGGACAAACCCCTCAAAGTGCCACGGCGGAATTCTGAAACTCTGAAACCACATCTTTATAGTTCGCTCACCCCGAAAGTTTAAGTCTCTTAGGAAGCAGTTAAGGAGCTCCAAATTATTTACAACTTCTGTCGCGTTAAGCGACCGGTTGGTAAAAGCTGTATATGCCGCCACATTATAGGGGCTTCGGTAAGGTACGTGTTACGGAAAATACGGAGAGAATTGAAAAAATTGCGATGTGAAGTTATTTAGCTGACCAAATTGGTGGAGCTTGTCCAATCTGAAATGACGAGCCCCACTCGCGAATGCGTTTACTACACATCATAGTAAAGGCGGTAGTGGGGCGCGTCATTTCAGTTTCAACAGCTTTACTAACATTTATATGTTTTATCAGGGGACTCGCCCATGCCACTTGCATTCAGGCACTGGCAGTGGCGATGGCACGTTTTAAAATCTTGATTTTTGCTACTTGGGGTAAAACCAGTGTCAATCGAAAGATCACTATGACTAAAAGTACTAACTTATGTTAGTCTTGTTGTTTGGGTGTGACAAATTGTTTACACGTTCTTGGAATTACGCTTTTATTATGATCAATCACAGATGGGAATTTCTTAATAACTTGCTTTTCTGATAAATTCAAGATCAATAAGTCAATATGAGTGGTGAGTTGGCACTAAGTTAGTATCACTCGTCAATGTCATTCATTTTATTTTATTTATTTGGGACGAAAAACAACTACACAATACATAGATGTAACTATTACAAAATTATGAAGTGTTTTATTACCTATAAAATAATCCTGACAAACTGATCTTCAATTTCTATACAAAACCGTCGCAACATCTCAAACTTCTACCTACTTTCAGAGCAACTAGTGCAACCAGTCTAATCTACCGAAATAATCTACCCGAGATGAAATCTCGGCTTCTGCTTATCCTTTCGCTAGGAAATAGATTTTCAGAAATGAAATGCGACTGCTGAAGCAATTTCAATTCATTGAATACCTAGTAGAAGATTATGTAGTACAGGTATCGTCAAGATAGACAGAGTCTTCTCAATGAGAGACACAAGTTGCTAAATACCGGAAGTTTGGTTGAGGCCTTGGTTCATCCCAAAGTCCTTCCCCTTGCTAATAAGAAACTGTGCAAAGTCAAATCAAATCAAATCAAATCAAATAGTTTATTTGTAAAAACATAGGTACAATAAGTTATTTAGTATAGTGTGATTGGATCGCTATGTTTCGCCATAGGGCATACAAATATTTTATACATCTAGGAATAGTATATACATGCTTAATTTATTTTCTAAATCCACGCATATGCATTTATGTAATTTGGAGCAGGCTTATGTAGGTATGCTATGCATTTTTTTTTTTATTACAATGCTGGGTCATTTAAATATTCATTTATAGCGTAGTATGTCTTATTAATAAGTAACTTTCTCAATTCCCTCCTAAATTGTATAATATTTTCTATATTACGGATACTATCCGGCAGCTTGTTGTATATTATTGGTGCCATGCCACAGATATTATTTTTAAACAAAGCGTATTGCGTAAGTGTATTGCGGCCTGAGCTAAACAGCTGTATAGTTTCCGTTCCGCCGTCCGTCCGTCCGTTTAACACTCTGCACAACTATTTATTAGTAGGGAGCTTGATTATGAAATTCTCCGGCGCGCTGAGAATGATGCCATATGCGGCGAAATAAAAGCCCGGCTACCTGCGCAAATACTGTATAATTACAATAATGTGGTGTTCGCATCCCGTAACAAGCGAGGATGTTCACAAGGAAGATTGGCAAAAATAAGTACTTAGGTAACCTACTTGTAAACCAGACAAAAGAGAGCTTCGTGGTCTAGTGGGTTTCGAGCTTGCTTTTTACGCACAAGTGATGCAGGTTCAAATCCCGGTGGCTGACCATGTACCAATATTAATTTATCTTAAGTACATTTATTGGACTTTTCATGTTTCGGATGACGCGTTATGCTGTAGGTCCCGGCTACCATAGCTACCAACTCGGAGTGTCTAGTAGTCGTAAAAAAAAACCTCCACCAATCCGCACTGAACCATCGTGTGGAATAAGGCTCAACCTTACTCGTATCCGGGTAAAGGCTTGTGCCTGTGGCCCTCGGTGGGGACATTAATGGGCTTACTATACCTGCGCTATCTGCCTTGAGATTTTGAAATTAGGCGCCATTGACGATTCGCAACATTAGTTCGAAAATGCATGTACCTAAGTACCTGTTAAACTAATAAATAATGCATGTTAGATATCCTCAAGCCCAAACATACGTTCTTTTCTTCATCTCAAGGGTCGCCATTTACTTTTGTATGTCACTGAACTCTAAACGGCTCTTAAAATGAATAAAAAGACGGTTCCGTCGTCGTTCCGTCGCGTAATTTCCATTTTTTCAGGAGCACTCGAATTGATATTCCTACGAGGACCCCACTCCGAGTGCGTTGTCCCTTTTAGTGGCTATTACTTGTCCGATTTTTCACCTTTATAAGTACTCGTACGTCCGTCCAATGTTCACAGCCCGCGATTTGCAACCTACCTACTATGAGATAAAGTTCAATGAAGAAACCGAACAAAAGACCTTTTTAATAGGTACTTAGGTTTTTGCCTTAGATACCTACGCATTCGCTTTCTTCTGTATTGTTTTTAGGCAAAATAAACAATGTCTGTTTCTAAAAAAAAAAAAAAAAGCGTGATTTTTGTGGACACTGGACACTCTTACGAGAGGAACACTATTTAGATAACCGTAGCCTAATGATGGGAATAAAATGAATAATTGAATAAGCGAAAACATTTATTCCAGACTTAGTTCACCCATATAAAGCTAATCTGATGGAACAGTCACGCCACGGTTTCTGGAAAAGCGAGAAAATGTACCATATACAAACTCATTAATTTTTTTGAATTAATATTCGATTAATCGCCTGTTACATTTTGCAGTCTACTAGGGGTTAGTTGTGCAATTCTGAATAGCGATAGGCTAGCTAATATTATTTAAAATTTATTATCGAGTAATGGCTAATGAATGGAACTACTGCGAAGCTACCAAATATTTGTACAATAATGCAATGGCTGCTATCTCTCTGCTACTATGAAAATGTCGCCACGCTATTGCTAACTGAAACGTTGAACAAAAATTTTAATAAAAACGAAGCGAATCAACAAAGACGTGATCCGTTTTACTTTCGACTGCCATTTTTTATCGCGACCCCGAATGATTTCAGCGACGGCTTTTGACAAGCCTTCCAAAACATGGGTTTTGTGAAAAGACCAGCGGAATGGCAGCCCAGGCTCAGTTTCCATTGTATCAATTTATTGGGGCGGACATGAATGATGGCTGCCAGTGCCAGTGTCGGTTACAGGAGTAATTTATTGCCTCGGCAGGTAAAGATCGGGGTTTTGAATAAAAGTCCTCTTTTTACTTTTATTACTTTTTCCCTACTGGCTTCTGACCGCGGCTGCGCCCATGGCTATGAGCGAACAAATTGTACAGGGTGACATTAGGCGACCAGTAGGGTTACTCTTGGTTTGCAATACAAGAGCTCAAGCTTGCCTTAGCGTCATTTGCACAGAACACAGTTACAGTTGTCAGAGTAGAATGACAACTTTATACAAAAAAATATAAACGCCACCTAGGTGTAGCCCGGCATTTTTATTGTATGAAGTTGTCATTCTTCTCATCAGATTAAACTGTGTTAACTGTTAAAATGACAGGAAGGCAAGCTTGTACCATTTGGCTTGCATACCAAGGGTAACCCTACAGGGGGTTTCCACAATCTTTGTTGCTAGCAATATACAATTCTGAGATTGTCAAGCCAGTTAGTACATAATACTTCAATTTCAGGTTTGCCTAGATCTTTGGAGCTTTTCCTAGATTTATTTGATTACGTACCTTGGACACAACCCCATTGTAATGAAAGTGTGTAAGGCCCGATAGATCGCGAGCAAACACTATTCTCGGATTAACTCTGTGTAAAATTTTATGGAGCTGTCTTTAATATTCTTGTAAAAGAATCATCTGGTCTTCTGTGTGATAAAAAAAAAAAACGAAATTACGTTGTAGTTTAAAATTGCTCGTTTCGTTGTTATTGTATGGTGATTTCAATTAATGTTGGAATCCCTCTCGTAAAACAATAAACACGAAGTTAGGGCATGGCCATAAAGTCTGGGAAGAAATTAAACATAAACCACAGCATTTGATCATTGCTTAGAAATATCGTCGCTAATATAGCCGCTATTTTCCATATCCGAAAGCTACAGAGCCACGATGTCCTTCTTTTTCCAAAACACTCAGATTCCTTTCAGCTTTTTCCCATCACGACCACTTAATATTGATCGTGAAGAACATTTCCCTGATCGGTAACTTTTCTTCTCTTCAATGTCCCACTGCTGAGCAAAAGCCTCCCCCGTTTTCGTCCACGCTTCCCTGGTATGTGTCACCTCCGGCCACCCCGGCAGAAACTTGTCCAGCCCCCTTATTCGCTAACTCAGTGATGATCACTCAATGATGCTATTGGTGTGTAGTTCAATTATCGTGTAACCATCATCACTGAGTTAACGAATAAGGGGGCAGATCGTCCCGCCATCTCCGTTTAAGCGGGCTACACACGACGTGATATCGGTGGCGATCTAGGGTGTAAAAAGGTGATAAACTGGAGCCTCCTCCTGTGTATGAGCACACCACTCCAAGCGCAAACAGCAGGCGGCTCCAGATTATCAACTTTTTACACCCTAGATCGCCACCGATATTATGTCGTGTGTAGCCCAATCCGGCCTGTGGCACCCAGTCAAAGGCGATTTTCGCCCATCTCTCTGGGTGCATACGACTAACGTGACCGGCCCAGTTCCACTTTAGCTTAGCGGTCTGTGCACCCACATCAGCAATGCCAGTTAAGTAGAGAGCTAAAAACAGTTTATTAATACAGGCCTGAACGAAGGTCAGCCAGTTCAAGTCTTTGAACTGCATGACCTCGTCTAATTTATAACGTCACTTGTTTTCTCGCAATTTGTTACGTCGTTAAAAAGAAACAAACTCAGGTACTAAGTGGTATCGGGGAAATACTAAAAAGCGTAATCAAAGATGTAATAATTACTTATTATAACTATTAGTGGATTGTGCCAAAACGGCCTGTCTACAGGGACAAGGTAGAGGTCAATAAAGACAAGTGAAAATAAGGTGGAGCATCTACCTCTAATAATAATAATCGCTACACGTCCATCGAAATTATAATTATTTGGGAACCTCACACGAATGCCATGCAATAATAAATATCTTTAATATGACGTTAATTCGAAGAATACTGTAAATATCTTAGCAAAATCTCTATCAATTTTATTTATATCTATGTTCAACTCCTCCTGTAACGCAAAATAGAGTAGGATACTAAGTAAACCGGGGGGCTGAGCCATATTCCACCGCGCTGGCTCAACGTGGGCACAATGGACATCGTTTCATTGTAATAAGATACTAAAATTAGAAAAACATTTCGAGGTTTAAGTGTTCTAAGGTCTAAGATATTTTTTTCAGAATTTTTAGACCAGTATTTTCAGAGTTAAATAAAAAAACTGTTATTTAGTCCAAGTTTGAAATGTCAGAATTTATGGCATGTGTTCCCCAGGCTAGAAAGAAATAAATACAACTGTCAGTCATCCTGTCATCTTAATGTTGTCACCTCGTTGTCACTGGTTGTTTTTTTTTTTTTCAATGACGGGCAAAGGTTCAACGTTTTATAATCCTGACATTTTACTTACGCCCTTTTAGAATGAGTAACTCTAAAAATCGTGAATTATCACTTAAAAATAAGATTAAACACTAAAATAAAAAATACGGGTCCCATCGTTTTCCATCTTTTTTCATATTAAATAATAAAACCAGCTGGTAAAATTTTTGAAACGTTGTCCATTGTGTCGCTGCTACAATGTATGGGAAAAGACGGAGCGCTGTGATTGTTTGTTTAGTTTTTTATGAATATCTATGATGAATAAACAATTCCGGGATTTAGCGGCAAAATATGATACAAATCAATGTGCACAGATGTAAATTAGTTTTGACGACTTCAGAGTTCCAAAAAATGACAATGTTGCATTCCAATAATGTTACACCAATGATTTCCTAAGGTCCATTTGCACCAAAAACACTTATTGTGATTAGCGCGCGCTAATCACAATTAAGTCATTAAGTCGTTGACATATTTCATACATTTTGGTAGCTGCTAAATAGAAATAAGAAAGACGCTAATCGTAATTATGTTTTTGGTGCAAATGGAAGCCTTTAATCAACAGTCTTATTATTTTATTTTTATCTAAGTACAAGTTTTTATAAAGGTGCCTTCCAGCCTGAAGAACCATTATTATTAGTAGAAAATCATTTTGTGTGCTAGGTAATAGTTGCTAGTCATTCAAAAATTGTAAAAATATAGGAAATAAAGAATTCTGAAAATCAAAATCAATCAATCAATCAACTGGGTCTAGAACAAAGCCAGTTCATTGCTCCTAGCAATGCACAGCTTAGTAACAACATAACATAACATAGCGTCACGTCATTTCCCATACGGGGTGGCAGAGGCACAACTGTGCCCACCCTACCATGATGATTCAATACTCCATGTTGGGTGACAGGAGGAATCGCCGCATCTATGGAGGAATAAAGGTTACGTCACGATTTTTTCTATCACCATTCGAACGCATGGTCAGCACCGGGATTCAAACCCATTCGGGTTGAGCCATACAAATCAGCTGACCCACTCAGGCCAAAATGTATTGGGAAGTGAAAAATAATGTTGCTCTGATCAAATCGGTTTCATAATGAAAGTTGCTAAGAATGATGTCCCTAAAAAGTAGTTTCTCTTTTTGCGTTAATTCGTTTATACGCGTTGCATTTACCATGAAGACCAAAAAGATTGAATACCATAAACAACAATAAAACAGGGACTAGCTAGGCAACGACGGGTACCGGAAACATACAAAGAAAAATGTTCAACATGTTCCACGAATATTCCTCGAAAGCATTTTCGAAGTTTGTTAAATGAATTAACAGACAAGTCTTCGCTTGAACTCGTCGATTTTAATATCCTGAGCTACTTGAGGTTCCACTTTATTGAGGGCTTATTAAATGAATAAAAACACCTCAACATCTAACCATAACAGCCCGAAATTATTAAATATATTGGTTTCTCTTATACCCAGTAGCCGTAATCTATTAAATTATTTCGTACCCCTCGGTAAGTTTATGAGATATTTAATTGAGTTGGCAAAAAACAGCAAATCAAAAGTAATGAAAAATGTGAAGCCATGCATCAAAAGTGGGGTGATATTAAAACGAGGCTATGCAATCGTTCTAGAGAGAAGGTATATCATAAAACAACGAAAAAAAACTGTCAAGTTCGAATCAGACTCTCACACAAAAGGTTCCGCATCCGCATCATATTGTGCAAGAAAAAATGCAAATAATAACACGTTTATGAGGCAACCCATTTTTTTGTGTAAGTAGTTATATTAGTTGCTGTAGCGAAAACATAATAATAATACATACATACTCTTTTAAAAACATTTGAACTCTCTACCTTTGTCTACATACTCTTTTAAAAACATTTGAACTCTCTACCTGTGTCTACATACTACTTTAAAAACATTTGAACTCTCTACCTGTGTCTACATACTCTTTTAAAACATTTGAACTATCTACCTGTGTCTACATACTCTTTTAAAACATTTGAACTCTCTACCTGTGTCTACATACTACTTTAAAAACATTTGAACTCTCTACCTGTGTCTACATACTCTTTTAAAACATTTGAACTATCTACCTGTGTCTACATACTCTTTTAAAACATTTGAACTCTCTACCTGTGTCTACATACTCTTTTAAAACATTTGAACTATCTACCTGTGTCTACATACTCTTTTAAAACATTTGAACTCTCTACCTGTGTCTACATACTCTTTTAAAACATTTGAACTCTCTACCTGTGTCTACATACTCTTTTAAAACATTTGAACTATCTACCTGTGTCTACATACTCTTTTAAAACATTTGAACTCTCTACCTGTGTCTACATACTCTTTTAAAACATTTGAACTCTCTACCTGTGTCTACATACTCTTTTAAAAACATTTGAACTCTCTACCTGTGTCTACATACTCTTTTAAAACATTTGAACTCTCTACCTGTGTCTACATACTCTTTTAAAACATTTGAACTCTCTACCTGTGTCTCTTACGGTCTGTGCGATGCAGCCCGCTGATGGGCAGACGACGACGGACGGACCGGCGACGACGACGGGCGGATGGTCGGACAAATGAACGGACGGCAGCGGAGGCTTGGTAATAGTGTCCGATTGGCAGTCTTCGGGAAGGAACCATCAATAAAATCGGTTAAGTACGAATCGGACTCTCACACGAAGACTTCCGCACCATCATCGTACAAGAAACAAGTGCGTAACAGTTACTGTTCACTATATTCAATCTTCATCTCATGATTTTTCCATCCAAAAAATGTCAGGTGCTATTGATATTGATTTAATACTCTTAAATTCGGAACACCATTTTTTTTCGTGTATTTCAGTATTTTTGTTGTAGCGGCAACAGATAATACACATTCTGTGATAATTTCAACTTTTTAGCTATTAATGTTCGTGCGAATCTGCCCGCTGACGGACAGGCAGACAGACTAAGTGTAATAGGGTCCCGTTACCGAACCCTAAAAACCATACCTTGAATAATAATAAATAGCTCTCTGCTAAAAATTTGCGGAGCGCTCGTTCGAACATTAACATTTTTATACCCCTGCCTGAATAAGGTAATTAGTTCAAGCTACCAAATTCTACTATTTGTAACTTGGTAGTAACCCCTATTGTTTGCCAGTCACGTGCTTTGCACAAAAGTATATTTTCTATGAAACTTATTTTACAGTCTTTAAACAATGTTTTGACTGATGACGTTTACAGAGGGCGTCAGCTCTAATGACCTCCTGCATACCGAACCTTTCATCAACCGAGACCTTTCATTCCTTATTGGTCATTCATCAAGCGTTGGTTCCAACAGTCACGCGCGCGCCAAATAATCGTTTATAGCTGTACCGTTCGCTATTAGCACAGAACAGATAAATAGTACTCCGTATTAGGTCTTTATGTCAGCCAACTAGTCGTAGTGTATTTTATTTTATTTATTTTTATTTTATTTTATATTCAAGACTTGTGAAGCTAAGCCAATGTTTTAGCCATAACCAGCCAAAAGTTACTATTATTTTAGGGACATCATTCTGAGCAACTTTCACTAAGAATCCGATTTGATCAGAGCAACTTTATGTTTCACTTCTCCATACAAATCAGTGACCCACTCAGGCCAAAATGTACTGGGAAGTGAAAAATAAAGTTGCTCTGATCAAATCAGTTTCTTAGAGAAAGTTGCTCAGAATGATGTCCCTAAAATAATAGTAATTTTTGGCTAGGGGTCCTAAAAAAACCCTGTATAGCCCGCATTAAATTTGTCAAATTTATGTATCCCCTTTAAACAGACATGTAGAAAACAAGTTAATAAATGTAAAACGAAATAATAAGTACTACTGTTTTCCCGCAGCACCGCTTTATAGAAGGTAAGATTGCTAAAGTTATTATTCCATATATCTTTGAAATTACCTTACCTTACCTTGCATAAAGCGGTACTTCTGCTTGTAGGCATAAATTAAGACAAAACGCCCTTTCTCCCCTGAGTTGTCCCCTATGTATGAACATCTGCACGTACCGATAAAATATTGCCATGATATATTATTGTCAAGACATAAGTCTTGTCTATATTATGTTTTCTGTGCAATAAAGTATAAATAAAGTAAAGTATAAAGTAAAGGCCCATTAACATGATGCCATTTTCTTGTACATACAAGGGCAATAATTGAATGCAATACATCACGCGCAATAATTGATCTTCAAGAATTGTAAGCAACTGTTTACACGCGGGTATAAGTAAAAAAATGGAATGCAATTATTGTATGAAAGTCTTGACAAGAAATTATTGCAAATGTCTTTTGTTTACACCAATACAATTATGTTTAGGCGATAATTGCTTACAAGTTTTGACTTGTCTAAACACTGACTTGTATGTGCGTGTACCATTTTCTAGTGGGTTGCTTCAAGTATTGCACGTATTTGCGTTGGCGAATTTTTCGAAGATGTTGAATACAAGAATTGCTTAGGAAATATAGCACAATGTGCTGTTTACACCTCTAGAAGTTTTGAAGCAAAACTTGTATAACAAATCAAGAATATTACGTGTTGTTTAGACCATGCAAGTCATTTATTGCTACAATTTAATTGTATGCAACAGGCAAGAAACATGCGTCGTGTAAAGGGCCTTAAGTCTTGTTAACCCTCTCGCTCCGACGTCGTTCGAGAGTATACCGATTAAGAACGAGACGAGGCGTAAGTCATTCTATGCAACCTGCATCATCTGCATGTAGAAACGCTAAAATGTGATATTCTTATTGCCTGTTTCAAGTACTGTTAAGTCCTATGTCCTCTAATATAAATTATATATTTCGTATGTAAAATTACAGATGAATCTGTTACATACTATGTGGCACATAGAGAATATCGGGCATTCTTGAATCAGGCCATTAATATTTGGAAAGTTTCCTGTTGCTTAAGATAATATTACTGTATTGATTATGATAAACAATTCCACTTATAGATGAGGGAAGTTGAAATAACAAACAAAAATACCCTATAGTAGAAACTACGACGTAGCTACTACTACGCTGTAACGCTACAAGAACTTGTAACGCCTACGAAAAATCCTCGATTTTGAACGTAGTACAAGATATCGAACAGAACATTCACAGACGAACGCAACAGTTGGCTTTTATTACCTACGCTTTAGGGGTTAAAACTTCATGGGCGTGAACTGTCAAAACGGGCCTTTTATTTTGTGAAGACTTTAGAGGCAGGAAGATTTAAACAAAGAGGTTCATTGATCTGAGGTTTGATACTGTTGCCCATGCTCCGCGCATGCGCTGTGATATGGGTTTTGGCGGCAACAAAACGTCAACGTGACGTGACAACGTTTTGTTGTGTCTAAGCACTGATTTATGTGGAAATATTGTTGTGTTTTAACTTTGATTTTTGTAGGAGAGACACTTAAGTTTGAGAGTAGATAAAGTAGTGTATGAAACTGCACATAACTACTCGTAGGTACTAAAACTCTCGTGGGATACTATTAAAAACCCACTCGTGTTTATCCAACAGTTTCATAAACTACTATTATTATTTGACTTTGATTAAATTATATTTAGTTATTTTAAACACTACCTGGCAACAAGTTTAGTTCATATACATTCAATAAATTATTCATTAAAACTTGGTTTGTTGTACGAATAACAATCCTAGACGCCAACCCATTAAGTATTCATAAACTCTAGAGCCATTAAATCGACTGAGATTTAGACTGAGGCCAGCTTTTTCATAGCGGTCAAGTTACACGGTCAAACCACACTATCTATAAGGTATAAGGCATGTCAGTCAGTCAGGTTCCATGATACTTTTCGTAAGTTACAACATTACGTAGTACAACAGATTTCCGAAAGGTATTCATAACAAATTACCGTCAAACCAATAAGATTAAATATTAAAATGGAAGCATCAAGGTCTACAAGGCTTTACAGGATCACGGAAAAAAGATAAGGTGTTTTACAAAATCTCCCAAAGCGCCAATGCCAAAGCCAACTTCCAACGCGATTCAATGTCGTTTTAAAAATAGGACGCAGTTCTTGTGAGCGATTTCCCGGGATGGGGGGTGTGATCTTGACCCAAAAGTAGGTCGGAACTCAGACTTGACCGTGGACCTCGGCCTAACGGGATTAAGTCCTTTTGTTGACGGGTTAGACGAATGCATCAACGCTAAGCGTCTCTTTGTATTCCTTCTTTCCAAAGAGGCGGGATGACCTGTTACCTCTGATTGAACGTTTTCATAATTCATTCATTGCTGTACTATGAAATTTTCTAAGATTCTAACAACTGAAAGTCATGCTGACACTCGCTGACACCGCCATTACGACATTTACTTAAGTAATACTTTATTTGAGCAGCAATGTGGCGTTCGGCCTTAGCCGTAATGTTGAAGTCATATAGCAAGTCGTACATATTGTATGATACAATGTGGAACAAAGGGTCATATTTCCGGTAATAAAGAAACTTTTTTTATTCCCTTCCTTAAGTAATGATGGTTTACTGCAACGAATCCGCTCAGCTATCAACCTCTCTTATCGAAACTTGGTTTGCTGGAAGAGATCTCTTTTTAGAGATAAGCTCGCCATTGTACACTTTATATTACCTACCGTGCCTTGTTAACTTTTTTTGTGTGCAATAAAGAAATTATGAAATTATGAATTATGAATCCTAGTCTTTTAGCGCTTCTGAAGATTACTAAAAGGTGATGTTCTGCAACTTAGGGTTTTAGGGCCCTTTACTTCTACTTTATACTTTATTGCACAGAAAACATAATACACTTAATATTGGAAAAAACATCTACAAAGGCGAGCTTATCTCTAATAAGAGTTCTCTTCCAGCAAACCTAGGATGGAGAGGATAATTTAATAAAAGGTAGACCCACATAAGTGCACAACGATAAATATTAAAATAATAGACTACTTACTAATAAATACAGAAATAAGCATGATATACTATGATTTTGAGTATCGGCGGCCACTCATGAAAGTTATAAATTTTGAAAGAGCAATAAAAAATAAGTTAATCTTACTATGGAGTACATATAGCTAAATCATTTCGGGGCTGACTTTAAAGTTTTTTCAGTACATAAAGTGTAACTTGAAGCTCTACTATCTCAGCTTCGAAATGGTTTACAGCAATGCTTCCTCTTTAAATATATACATTATGATACTGCCACCAAATAATGATAAAGATATCGGTGGCCGCGAGTAAAAAAAAATACGCCAATGGTCCATAGTAGGTTACCCAAACCCCTTTCGAAACTTTTAACTGAAAGGTGCACTGAAAAAGGTTATAATTTTACTTACTTAGGGAACTAGTTTCCTCCTTAATCGAGATAAATGAGGTAGAATAGATTCCCTTAGCAACAGAGGCCAACAATCTACCTACTTTTTATCTCACTATAATGTGCATTGTTTTTTCCAGAACATTGACTTTAAATCAGTGTGCGACGTCCCAAGTAATGGACCATCAATAATGTGTCTCTGGATACCACTTAGGGATGGGCTCAGTTTTTAGAAGGGATGTGCAACACAATATAACATACATGATGTAAACACTGGATATCCTTATAAGTATAAGTAGTAAGAACTATAGCCCCTGCAGCCAAAAACATCTAAAAACTATCAAAATCCTTTCAAATGGATTTTTCCTAAGAATGTTCGCTCCGACAACAGTCAACTTCGACACGTCGATACTTTTGAAACCTATCGTCGGCTAATGCGACTGCAAATTAAACACGACTAGAATCGAGATTACCAAAATACATATGTAAATGTAGCCCATTAATGTCCCCACCGAGGAGCACAGGTCTTTACCCAGATACGAGTAAGATTGAGTCATACTCCACCACGCTGGCTCAGTGCGGGTTGGTGGAGGAGTGTTACGACTACTACATACTACCAAGTAGTGATAGTAGCCCGATAATGTACTTGTACATATGAATTATCTCAAAATCAAATCAAATCAAATCAAATCATTTATTTGTGGAACATAGGTAGTTGGTTTACATTTAGGTGGTATTATTAATATTATGTCTCTCTATGTTGAGCCATGAGGCATACAAATATTTTACACATTTATGTAGTTAGTATTTACACATTTTTTTAGTTTTCGAAGTCAGATAATATGTTTAACGTCATTGATTAAATGGCGTGCCCAGAATCAACCTAAGCACCTTAAGTCACAAGTTTTTATCCAATAAGTATTCAGATATGGAGTAGTATATTTTATCAATCAGTAGCTTTCGCAGTTCTCTTTTAAATTGAAATGTGTTGTCTATATTACGAATTATATCCGGTAAGTTATTAAAGATTTTGGGTGCCATGCCAAAAATACTATTTTTAAATAAAGCTGTTTGGTGTTGCGGCATACAAATTTTGTTGGGATGTCGTTTGCTTTGATATTTAGTGAACAGATGTGTGTTTGACTTTACAAACATTGCTACCTCAAGTATATATAAGGATGGGACTGTTAGTATATTGAGCCTCTTAAATTGTTGCTTAGCGCTATCCCTCCGACCAAGACCACATATGGCCCTGACACATCTTTTTTGTGCAATTAAAACAGAACCTTTGTCTACTGCGTTACCCCAAAAGATGATGCCAAATCTTAGTGTCGAGTCCACATAACCATTGTATGCCATTAATACCGCTTCCTCCTTTACAGTTTTTGATAACTTGTATAGGGCATATGCAAACGTATATAGTTTTTTGCACACTGTTTCCACCTGTGTTTTCCACTTAAGATTATAGTCAATATGAATTCCCAAAAACTTTGTTACCTTAGTTTGTTCAATAGTTTCACCTGAATAGTTTATGTTGAAATTTTTAATTGTATTATTATTATTTTGAAAACTCATTATTTTTGTTTTATTAATGTTAACAACTAGATTATTTTGATTGAGCCAATTAATAATTTTATTTAGAGTGTTGTTAATTTCGTATTCAAATTCATTTGGATCTGCACATGGTATAATGACCGTGCTGTCGTCTGCAAATAACACCATAGAGTGGTTTATAATATTTGGTAAGTCGTTAATGTATGCTAAGAAGAGCAATGGACCCATCACACTACCTTGTGGTACTCCACGCTCTATCTCTCTAGCTTTAGATATATATGTTTTTTCCAGTTTTGTTTTAGTGCAAATCCTATTTATCTGCGTCATTTGTTGTCTCTTATTTAGGTATGATTTTATTAGTTCTATTGCGTTACCCCTAATACCATAATTTAATAATTTACTTATTAGGATGTCATGGCTTACAAAGTCAAAGGCCTTACTCATGTCCATGAATATCGTTACCACAGGATTTCTAATATCTACGTTAGTAATAATTTTACTAAGAAAATCTCATTGGTACATGGTCACCACCGGAATTCGAACCTGCATCTTCTGCGTCAGAAGCAAGCGTGAAACCCACTAGACCACGGAGCTCTATTAAAACCTAGACTAGAATACATATACTCCTAATTTATTTAAATCGATACATAACCTATAATATTCCTACTAAAACTGTGTACCTATATTGGAATGTTATTCTTCTCGGTCTTTATAATACCTAACGAAGTTCGGAACATCAAGGTGAAACACGGTACCCTGTAGATATCCTCGGGCGGACCCAAGCAGAACGAACCTAGTTATTATTCTCAAAGGCAATTCATTATATTACGATATTACAAGGCACGTGTATTTTTTGTCGTTTTGTTCAAATTAATGTTAACAAACAAAGAGTTGAAAAGCCATATACATTGTACTTACATACTATGTAGTGTACATCAGAATTTAATTACTCTGATTTCGAATCATTCCCTCCAGGACGCCATGTGTTGCGGGACCCAGAAACAGCTACGTAATTTTTCACACATGCAACTGAAATGTAGAAAATGTATTTATCGCAGGAGTTGTTACCTTTTACCTAATATTTACCCGACAACACCCAATGACCATCGAAAGAACTCCTCTATATATTTATAAGGTGAATAGAGCTCCAATTGTTAATATGATGATGCTTTTAAGATTTATTTGCTGAAATGTTAAAGCATACAAATATGATGTAGTAACTTATGAACAAGCCCAATCCCACTCTAAGGACATAAGATAACATTATCATTCAGTTCAGTCACAAGAAATAAACGAACAAGTGCGAATATGGCTCGCGCACCAAGGGTTCCGATCATACTTGTGGATTTTTACCTTATAACTGATTTTTACCTTATAATTAGGTTTCTACATAATAAAATAAAGTATGATGTCATCCATGCAAACCAAATTGCATATTCCTGCAGAAAGATAGAAAGTTTTCAGATTTTCCTTTACTTGCGCTTTACGCTGCTTTGTGCGAAATTTTATGACTCTAGGTCGAAGGAAGTAAGTACCGTACCTTATAGGTTTTGAATCCCTTGCGATGATTAGGAAAATCCAACAATTTTACAGAAAAGGTAGCCTTTGATCGCGTTGACCAGGAATGTTGATTTTTTCACAGGTACAAGGGACCACAGACCTCAGTAATTTATATTTTCAGCTTGATACCTCCACGCGTTCCTGATTAAAAAGGTCTTGACAGGCGGACAGACGGACGGATCCTATAAAGGTTTCTTTTTAGGGTTCCGTACACGAAGGGTGCCAAACGGGACCCTATTACTGAGACTTCGCTGTCCGTCTGTCTGTCTGTCTGTCACCAGGCTGTATCTCATGAACCCTGGTAGCAAGACACTTGAAATTTTCACAGATGATGTATTTCTGTTGCCGCTATAACAACAAATACTAAAAAACAAAATAAATTTAATATTAAGGGGGGCTCCCATACAACTAACGTGTTTTTTTTGCGGTTTTTTATAGATAATGTTACGGAACCCTTCGTGAGCGAGTCCGACTCGCACTTGGGCGGTATTTTTATCCTTTTAAGGATCAGAACCCTAAAAATGTGACTCAGAATAGACGGCGGCTGTAATAACCAACTGAAAAGATGAAAAGGCCTATAATGATGATAACCTAGGATCGAACCAATTCATTCGCATTCACACGATCGCATCTCATTCAGCTGACCACACATGAATGCGGCCCGCGCACGCGCGGTTCGCGGTTCCGGATGATCTTGACCCGAAACTGGGTCAGGATCATATCCCGCGCACTGACGACCACGGAGGGGCGGTAGAGGGGGGTAGAGGGGGGCAGAGAGGGGGGGGGGGGGGTAACCTTGCCTGCGATCCTGGTTGTATGAAGGCTGCAGCTGGATATAGACTGAGGCTATTCGGGGGATTCAGTGTTCATTGGTTTATGTTCTTGGATAATTATTTTGGGTACTCTGTCGACGTTTTCGTTTTCGTTTTGAGGAATCGTTTGGGAGGTTTTTAGGGTATGTAGTAAAGTGAAAGCTGAGGTATAAATTTACGGCCGATTCCAATAACCTATCTCTGTCCGTGATCTGCAGATTATGTGTTACATTTGACATTTGCGCTATGGGATTTATGTCAAAATTGACACTAGCAATCTCAAATCTGCAGATTATGGATGGAAGATAGGTTATTAATATCGGCCGTTAGTGATTGATAACCAATAAATAGAAATATTTGTAGCACATTAATATCCCCATCGAGGGGCACTGACCTTGACCCGAAGCCGATACCTCTTTAACAATTCAAAAACCCTCTTAATCGGTATAGTCGCTAAGGACATAGGACGAACAAACTTACAATGGAGAACAATAGACGTGGGAGCGAGAGGGAACGATAAGTCCCTAAAATTGACGGATATAATTTAATACGTGCTTCGAATTCTAGCACAGTAAAACCTACAGCCCTTGAAACTGGCTCAGTCCTTGGCACAGTTTATGGAAAAAACCACCCACGGATTTCGTGTTATGAATTTATTTGCGGAACTGATAGTAATAATAGTTAAGTAAACAAGCACCCACGGGTTTCCGTCTGGGGTTGCCAGACGTTAGGATTTGTTCAGATTCTCAATTGTCAGGATTTTTCTTTTCGTTTCGGGATTTAGATTTCACGTGCGCAATGTTTGTAAAAACAAAGGGTATTATTTTCATGAGAGGGTGAATACGCACCATCTTAGATCAAGGTCTGTAGTGGCCCTATTGGGCTTCAGATTATACATATTCAAACATATATTAGACAGCTCAGTTCAGTTCAAAAAAAATATTGACCATAAAATCATAACATATTACTTAGTCAACGTCAATATAATATAAATATTTTTGTATACTACCGCCCGTTCGGGAGTTGTGGGCTTAGGGATGGAGCAAAAAAGGGCAAGAAACTCCCCCGTACCTCTTTTAAAATATCAGAGCCTTAAATACACCGAGAAGAGACGTACTGATTCAGTCCATCGCCCCTCTTTGGATTTCTGTGCGCTGAGTGGTAAAGACCATGCAGTTTTGTCATCTAAATATTCTTTTACACTGTAATAAGACTTCTTCAATAGGCCGTTTTTGACATAGTTTTTGAACCTCCTTTCTGTACAATACACATGTACAGCAATACGCTTACGTAAATAAAGTTTAGTTTAGTTAACTATACTATACCAAAAAGTTGTGTAGTACTGCTGAGCTAACCAATTTTTTTCAGTGAACAACATACCACCTCTTGCCTCAAATGAAGGTACTTAACTGACTTTTCCCTGTATTTTAGTTACACCATCTGGTAGCCCCCTTCCCGGGGACACCGGGAATACCCGAGATGTGGATGCGACAGGCCTCGCCCACGCAATACCATCTTGTTTACGTACGCTTAATGAGCCGTAGTTCGATGTTGGACTAGAATTATACGTATGTATCATTTATCATTGAGGCCATGTGGCATTGTACTGCTGCTTTGTAGATATATTTATGCTTTGTAGCAGAGTTCTAGGGCAACTTGCAGCACACTTTACACAGTTAGTTTGTCAAGCAAAGCACGATGATTGCCAGCGAGCGAAATCCGGCTTAACATATTGTGCTAAAAGAACTTAAGTAGGTAATAAATAATTTCAGGATAAAGTATTGTAAAAATTACATAATTAAAACCAAATGTCCACCAGGATACGCAAATGGAGTTTCTTAATGTTATTTAATTTTCTTATTTATTTAAGTTGTCAAGTAAAAAGTAAATGAAGCCTTAATTTATCTTGTGTTCAAACTATATTTACCGACTGCCTAAAGGCTGGTGCAAGTCGCTCTCAGGCGTAGCATATTTGGTACAAACACAGACTATCTATGGTCTGTGGGTACAAATAAAGCCCCAAAGCCAGGATTGTACATATATGAGATGTTTCGTTGCTTTGAATCGGCTTTTGCTACCGTTGGGCGAATGGCCTTCTAGGCTTTTAGTGTTCACATTTGTACCAATTAACCAGGCCTTGGAAACCGTTTCGGAATACCAGGAAGTCATTTGCAAATGTCGAATTCGCCCGTAATTCAGTCAGCTAGGTTTTAACAAACTAGGTATGACGTAGACTGTTGCTGTGGCCATCTATTCTGAAACTCTGCTGTCTGAAAACACCTCCGGTAAACTTATAATGGAGAACAGTCGTGCTCGTAATAATAAGCCGCTGTCAACTCTGAGAGCTATCTCAAGCGCAAGTTTAGCATGGCGATTCCGCCATTGTTATTATGACATAGTTGAAACGAGTTTTAAGAGCGGTTTATTATCAAGGACCTAAAAGCCCGACTAAACTATCAGCCAATTCAAAGTCTGTAGTCTGGTACTTTGAACGCTCTAGCAAGTCCAATTATCTTGATATCATTATTGACAAAAATAATAATAATTCGCTCACTCACTCGACGCGTAATATTATTAATATTAATATTATATTCGTAATGGAGTTCAGTTTATCGATACGAAATTCATAACCGGTATATTTGTGTCAAGGTAATATACACGGTTCACTTCCCGCTTTCTATTTAGATGAAGCAACCAAATTTTATCATTAAAATATAATTGATAATATAGCATTCCTTGCCTTTCAACCAAAGTTTCAATTTGGTTCAAAGTGTATAACGTTTTCCCAGGGAGCGTCGATGTAAATATTATAAAGTCGTCGTCAATATTATAAAGTTTATCAATATTCAACTACCTCCATATACCTGTAATACCGCAATCCTATAAAGTTCACGACCGACTCAAAGGTCAATAGTATGAGTAGAGTACCTGCAAAGCAATAAGCTTGGCAATATGAAAGTCTTCGGGGTAAGTTCCTCTATTATTATATGTCGCCGTCATTTCATTTAAAATTAAACAAAATCCCAGTTTACAGTCAATCTAGCCTTTTTGTATTTTTGCTCTATACAGGGTGTAACAGAAGGGTGTAGTCATATTTTAGGGGGTTGTTAGGGAGACCATTCTGAGCAACTTTTGCTATGAAACCGACGTTATCAGAGCAACTTTATTTTTCATTGCTCCATACGTTTTGGTCCGGGCAGTCAGCTGATTTGTATAGAGAAGTGAAAATTAAAGTTGCTCTGATCAAATCGGTTTCATAGTGAAAGTTGCTCAAAATGATGTCCCTAACAACCCCCTAAAATATGACTACACCTTTCTGTTACATCCTGTAGAATAGTCTCCCGCACAGATAAAAGTATTTTATCTGTGGTCTCTCGAAAATATTAGAAAATAAATATCCTCTCTATCTCGCAACAGATTTTAATATACTATACACATAACATAACGTCACGCCTTTTCCCATGCGGGGGTGGTAGAGGCACAAAAATGCCCACTTTCAGCCAGTCTACTAGCTCGTTCAACGACCCAAAAAGACCCAAATATTTTGATCTATTTTTTCATAGCTTTTGAACTTTATCTCGATGTGAGTAGGTTGAAAATCGCGGGCCGTGGATTTCGGCCGGATGGTTGTGTACGGTCGCCTGCGCCTAAAAGTATACAAGCAGTATGCGCGGGATTCACGCGTTAATATGACTGCCCGTATATTTTTAGATGCTGGCGGCCGTACATTCAACATTTGAATCCCTATTACTCTAAATATAAGCTAAAGAAAGAAAGTGGTTCCTCTGCACCCCGTTAAATACATCTGTCGGGGTGCCCAGCCAAAAGCCTCCTGCCGTTTGTCCACTTACAAGGTCACTAACCCGGTAAGCGGTTCACAGTGGGAAACTTTCTCCAAACCTCTTAAATTGTAAGATTACTTCCGGAAATAAGGATCTTAAGCGCTTTCCTAACGACTTCCACTTGAAGTTAAATGGCGATAAATCACTTCCTAAGTGGCATTTCACGCAGTTTCGCCTCGCTAATATGTTCTGAGGGCTAAATTATGTTTCTCCTTTAGTTAGCCCAAACAGAAATATGACTGTAAATAAATAATATATATGTACAAACAACACAAGCAGAAGACCATGAGTCTTTGTTAAGCCGATAAATTCCGAACCACTGAATCTATTTTGATAAACCTATTGGCTAAAACCATCACAAGGAAGTCTACTGTTCACAGAAGAATAGAAATACACAGACTGACTTATCAAACTTATAATCTCTCTCTTTTCGTCAAATAAAAAATAAGAAATTCAACCCAAATCTACATATCGGTGCAACATGAAAGCTTTGATATTGTCGAGATTTATTTCAAAACACTCAGTGTATTCAGTCTTATAGACTATCGAGAAACTTTTGATCCCTCACCAAACCTCTCACAGAGCCCGACTTGCAAGATTGGCAGCAAATTATGTTTACTTTATGCTCCGACCACGTTCCGATATACGCATAAATGCATCCCGTCTTCACAGAAACCCTTTTAGGTTATTCAACTCGAGGTGTTCAACAGATGCACGGAGATTGGAACGATAAATTTCCTCAACCTTTAGGATGCCGCTTTGTGGGAACGGAACGTGATGGTCTGAGAAAATAGTGTGGTTCGAGCATTGACTGTCGATGAATAGACAATTATGAGATCTTTAGTCTCTAACTTCCTTCCGGGAAAAAGACGTGATCAAATAATAAAGGTCTCATTTGACGAGTCTCAGAGTATACATAGCCAATTTTACCATCGATAGGATTTATTTCTCGATACAATTCTTAGTTTCCATCATTATACTATCAAGCAAGACTATGGAAACTATCCACAATATAATGTTGCAATATCGTAACTATTGCGCCAAACAGCAACATAACCGATACATTGTTTCATATAACTACTATTAATATTGATGATGATTAACATTGATCGCTAAAACATGTTTTTATTTCGGTTATCTGTATTCATATTCAAGCTTTTGACTATAAATTAGTGCCATTATAACAGATCAAGATTCAACAAAGTACCTTGTAACGGTAAAAAAAACGATCAAAAAAATTGGTTGCCTGTAAAGTCTGTATACGGGCGAAAGTTTTACGTGACAACGACTTTGAGTGGTAAAATAATTTTAATGTGAATATTCATTCATATAGTAGGAAGAAGGATGAAATAATAGTAACAATTTAAAACATTTATTTATACAAAGAATTATATTTAACTGTGCTCGAGTGGAAGGGACGCGTGCCTTTCACTTTTTATGTCTGTCTCTCTCGCTCTTAGGCGGGCTAACCATGCCCGAGTGGAAGGGACGCGTGCCTCTCACTCGCTCTCATTGTGAGCGCATAACGTGAGCGGAGCGTAACGCAGTTTCTTGAAGTGTCACCCGGCAAACCAATTTATAAGACGTTGTCACGTCAAAATTATTGTATGAATGAATTCAATTCACAAATTATTGAAGTCCGCATTTATTCATTCACACTTTAGATTTAAGAGAAACAGATGGCCCGGTATAGTTTTTCCACTTGACATCGACAGTACCATAACGATACTCTCCGTATAGATCAGAAAATTTCATTTGCGGCGAGTGTGAAATTGGCACCTCCATATTTCAGAAAACTATTGCGGCCCTCAATAATACTAAGACCCGTTCTCTCATGGCTCAGATAGCGTTTATCTGTCTGTTTATCTGGGGCTTTTGACATTTCACACATACAAAATGCGTAAAAGTTATCTGACTGTTTATCCTTCTCTTGGAATACTGGCCCTTAGGACAATAAATTGGTGCTCCTATGTAAATTTGGAGAAAATAAATAATACTCAATTTATTCACTATTCAATCCTCCAGTCTTAAACAGTTTTGTTTGATTAGAAGCTTATTTTCGTAAAGTTTGATCGAAACAAATACTCGGATAAGAGAAGGTGGGTAGTAAATATGATGGGTGACCGACCTTTTATCTGTATCGCCCATTCATATGGCTACACTTTTCACCCTGACTGACTTACTAAACGTTGCACTATGGAGTAAATGTACAGTATTGTACAAGGTTGGTTGGGCGAGGAAGGTAGGGTGGAGGCAGTGACTATATATCCAATTGACTGCGCCTGCGGGGGAATGCGGCTCGCCAAACGTTTGTTGTATTCAACAAACGTTCGCATACGCAACCTATGTACGATGACGGGCCCGCCAGACCGGCTGACCAATCACAGCTCTCTCACCTCGTCCCCCGCCGTCCGTAAATTGGTGAGTTGTGTTTCAAAGGAAAATGTACCTATGCACTATCCACTGGATAAGTGCTGCCTGGGTGGATGGAGGTAACCACTCTCTCTGACATACACAGGGAGATTACCAAGAAATGCAACCGAAGCTATCTCGTCTTTGGTTGTAATATTTCTCTTCATTGTATTTTTAATGTTTCTGTGCAATACAGAATATGAATTGAGAACCTGTCCTTTTCAACCGACTTCAAAAAAAGGAGGAGGTTCTCAATTCGACCCGTATGTTTTTTTTTTCTATGTTTGTTACGCGATAACTCCGCCAATTATGAACCGATTTGAACAAATCTTTTTTCGGCGTATAGGTAATACCTCAAGGGTGGTCTCATTGACACCAGGTCAGGATCTGATGATGGGATCCTGGAGAAATCGAGAGAACTCTTCAAATATTATAGGCAGACCTATAGTGATTTTTGTGTTTTTCATAATAACTCGTGCAAATGCACATAGCATAATATTGTGATGCGGAACTGCTGATGAAGACCACATATGGCCACCAGATCTGCTCAATACTAGGTACAAATACAATGCGTGGCTGACGGGCAGGCAACGCATAGCCTAAACCGGTGGACCTAGAGCCATGAAACTTTGTACAGGGGTTCCTTAGTCGCGTGGGGTAGCACTGATATAGGATTTGACAAAATTAATTCCCCAAGGGGAGGGGGGATAAGGGGTTACAGTTAGTGTTAAACTCAATCTAATCAAATAGGGTTTGTGGAAGTCGGTTTTTTCTAGTTTACTTTTTGTTTCAATTATTCTTGTTCATCACGCTTCTTTCACTATGGTGTGGCAAAGGTACTTTTCCACGCTTTTAACCAGATTGTTACTAAACATCTATCTTTTGAGTGTGACAAGGTAGCTCACCCAAGGACGATGCTCTGCCTACTCTGAAGATATGATTTATGAGCCCATAGACCCAATGAGTCACTGATGGATGGGCTCACATATAAGATTACCTCTGATACACGAGAAGCTCGATTCTGTAAGTTTTGTCATCTATCTCGATACCTTTGAAAGGTATCGCTATTGTGATTGTGACTGCTATTGTGTATTGGTTCAAAAGGGATTGCGTTAGATATTGCTCTACACACTCTACAGAAACAGCAAACTGGTTTTCACGTGATGTTTCCAATGTTCTTCTCAATAAAATACGTTGCGATTGCTAGTAGTAGTAGTAGTAGTATTAAAAAAAGCAAATAATCTTGCTTGGCTTTATATTTTATCGAAAAACACAAAAAAACAGGATATTAGGAGAACTTTCCAAGGGTTTTTGAAGAGTTCGTTATTTTACTATCTCGTCAAGCCAGACAAAATTCTGACAACCAATTTGTAAAACCTAATCTCATCTCGCGGAGTTGCTCAAATTATTATATTCACTAGAGTTTCACAAACATGTCAGTACAGTATTTTTTTATTCATTTTGAGTGGTGTAGAAAAAGAGTCTGTGCAGGGATTAAGTCGCGTGTAAGAGTAATTTCAACGTGACATAAACCGGCTAAGTACAAGTTGAACCCGGGTGCTGAGGGTTCCGCACAGAACCTTGCTTGATGCCACATGAATAGAAGTATCTATAAAACATAAAAATAAAAATAGTACCTTTATTTCTACCACAATGATTACAAGTAAATTATAAATTATTATTTGGAATTAGATTAATACATGCATAATTATTATCAGAAATAAGTCATAAATACTATTAATTTAATCTATGTTATTGTGGAAGTCGCTTCATTAGCGTAGGCCTCCCCCATTTCTCACCATCTGGTATCTGTCTCTAGCTTGTCTTCTCCAATCTGCTCCGCTCACTTCCTTGAAATCCTCCCACCATTTTCTTGGTCTTCCTCTCTGTCTCTAGCCATGCCTGGGTAACCATTCCAGTATTTTCCTAGCCCATCTATCTTCAGTCATTCTGCAGACATGTCCGGCCCAGTACCATTTTAGGTTCCTTACTCTTTGTCTTATATCTGTTATTTTCGTTTTTTTTTCTTATAGTTTCGTTTTTCAACCTATCTCGTAGTCTTATTCCCAACATGCTTCTCTCCATTTTTCTTTGTTGTATTGCAAGCTTATCTACATCTTTCTTCCGGAGAGCCCATGTTTGGCAGCACTAAGTATCTATAGATCGTGCTAATTTTGCGGATCAGCTTTAAAAGGTTCCTAAGCTGAATCTCTATGAAGCTGGTAAACCCCTAGTCCTTATCCACTCAGCGTCCAGCCTCAAATCAATGGCTCGCAATTTTCAACCTTATTACTATCATAAATAACGTTCAAAACCTATGAAAAAACAAACAGAATTTGCCGGTTCAAGACAAGGGATATTATTTCATGAACTAACTCACCGTTTCAACAGCAAGTTTAAAGCAAATATCAACAAACACTGATGCCCACAAACTGAACTGAATAATATTGAGAACACGAACGTGGCCGGAGACTCGTAAATTATACAGGAAGCTGTGTTCACTGATAGTTGATTAAGGGGCGAATTTTCAAAGCGTAGATAAACAGTAATTTATCGTTATTTGACATTTCCTTTGAAATATCTCTCTGATAAATGATAGGTGAGGATTGAAAAATCGGTTATAAGACGCAATAGTAATACAAATTTTAATACCAGGTTTAAAACTGCCTATTGTTTTGAGGTAAGCACCCAGTGTCTGAAAGAATGGTCCATGGTAACAGCCATTTAATCGAGAGTTAAATCAAAATAGCGGCACGTGATTATCTGAAATTTTAATATGAGAATATCAGACTGTTACATTTAATCGCTCTTCCAGAAACTGGACCAAGGTCGGTTAAATCTGGCCTCTAAATTGTCATGATTATGTAAGTAATTTGTGATATCGTTAGAACTTCCCGTTTAGTACAATAGCTAAAATAATATTCAATATCCAACAAATTCAAGCTCAGTTCTTAGGGTTCCGTCCCTGAAGGGTGCCAAACGGGACCCTATTACTATAAGCCTCCGCTGTCCGTCTGTCCGTCTGTCTATCTGTCTGTCCGTCAGAGGGCCCTTGAGCACGAACCGTAATACTAAGCTAGAAAGTTGAAATCACAGAATGTGTGTATCTGTTGCCGCAACAAGAACAAAAATGAAATTCACGAGATTTTATAAAATAAAGGGGGGTGTTTTGATACACCCTGCGATAAAATAATATCAATATTCAATATGATCGTAAACGCGTATTCCCACATCGTTATGGTGGCGCAGCCATTATGATGTAGTTCGCGCAATCTATGGTAGGTCCCTGGTTGAAATCCTAGTGAGTCCAATTTATTTATTTTTGACTGTTTATGTTTTTATTGTTTTTTGAGTTTTGTTTTACAAATTTTCTGTATTCCAAAACACCTTGTATTCTTGCACTAAGTTGTTAATAAACTTCAAATTCTGCAAAAGCGTAGATACCGATACTAAAATATGCGATACAGGAAACACCGCAGCACACAGCTAGTAATTCGAAACTCCATTCGCATTTTTGCCATAAACCAAAGGAAACCGTTAATATTAACTGTTGAACATTAACCCGACCATTAAAGCAATAATGAAAATGTGTTGCCTGAAGCGGCTGCATCTTATTTGTATTAAACGAGAATACACGTGTCGGGCAATAAGGGACAAAGGACAATTGGGAACTTGTGGGGCCAACCCGAAATACAGCATGTAACTGACAGTTTCTATTAAAGTTTTAGGAGTTAAGGGCGATTCACACGATGCTATTATCTTGTATATATATCATGAAGCAAATCATTAATTGCGTCAATTTAATTGGATGAAATAAGCAATAAAATGGCATCAAGCAAGTAAATCATCCTTTAGTCAACTAAGGTCTGAAAGGAAAAACTACTAGGTAAAAAATTACTAGATGATAAATATTGACGAAATATAGTCATATTTGAAGGAATTAAAATAATTTAGCGTCACGCCTTTTTCCAAACGGAGCCGCAAAGGCACAATTGTGACCACGTTTCACCAGTTACCTATATACAAGATTAATTTACCTATATACAAGATTAATTTACCTATATACAAGATTAATTTACCTATATACAAGATTAATTTACCTATATACAAGATTAATTTATCTATATACAAGATTAATTTCGTGTGACAGGGGACTGGTCCAACGCCGCAGCTATTGATCTAAAATCTTGATTCATAACGGTCGAGAGGTGAATTGCTTTGTAATATACAATATGATATGTAGAAGTGACCAAAAGGTGGTCGATTATACAGGGTAATATTTAATTAGCTGACCACATTTTGGGGAAAGATAGTACCCATCGTTATGAACAACTTTCCCCAAGGAACATATAGTCGCAAATGAAAAAAAAATTTCGTCCCACAGTACATTGCCCCGATCAGCTGATTTCAAGTTAGTATGGAGACCCAAAAAATTTATAACGTTTTATAGAAAAATATGTTCAGAATTATGTCCTTAGCAATAAAAGGTTATGTGACATTGCTCGGTTTTTGCAATTTTTGTGTAGCCTTTACTGCCCAAAAGATTTCCCTACATTTTGTTTCCATTTGGGTTTTCCCCATTTCTTTTTACTTATGCATAAAACTTTTATTTTTCGTTTCTTGTATACACTCATATTGTAGTCTATTATTTTTACAACAAGTTTTATTAAATTATTCAGTATTTCTGTTTGATATGTGTAACTTAAATTAGGTAAATCATATTTTATGGGAAGTGCACTGCAGCGTGAAATACAGGTCTATCTATACCTAGCTCAGACTGAGGCGCTCCAATTTCTTATTTATCACAATTTTACCTAATAATGTAACCATTTTCTGACCGTGTTTTTTGGTATAAAGTATTATCATTATTAGTAAACCAAAAAATCACTTGAGTCGCTTTTTCGTCGGACTTTTGAGTAATATTGAATATAAATTATGTTCAAGTAATTTCTCATTTTGATGATAAAAGTGTGAAGCATGATGAGTTGCTAACTGCTCCAGAGATCCTAAGAATTTCAATAACAAACTTCGACTTTCCCTTGACCTTGTCTAATATATAGATTATGATGCTAACATCTGGCGCAAAATCTGGCTCAAACTGTAGTCCGTTAACTTGACTCAGACATCCCAAGCCCTATAATATGCGTATAATAGTTATACGGCGAGAAGTATCAAAGTTAAGTAGTCGCGCTATAGGCACGTCTTCGCAATTTCGTCAATAAAATAACATTGTCGAGACGAAAAAGTAATAAAGTAAAAAGCAAAAATATTATAATAAAATTATAGGTCTACTCGAAAAACAACTCCAACTAAAACAAAAAACGATGTTACTAGTAGATATTATAAAGGTAGGTACTGCTTATGTACGATATAAAGATACAAAACAATAGGTAGGTTGGTTGGTAGGCTCCTTTTGACATACTATACATCTTGTCGGATAGAGTCATGCACGATACTGTGCTGCAGAGAATGCATAAGAGTATAGAGCTACTATATGCCACGAATTAGAAAAAAATATCTCAACAAGTTGTGAATATCTCAACAAGTTGTGAATATCTAGACTACGAGTACCCTAGACTACAGCTTTACAGCGCCACCAAATTAGCTGTTCAAGCATTCGAACTACGGCCTTGTCATCCGCCATCAAAGAGAATACATATAATACTACGTCCACCATTATAAAGACACATGACACTAGCGACGGTATCAACTGAACAGCTGAGTTGATGGCGCTGTTCAACAATCTTTGTGCGGTGACAGGTGGAACTAACGCATGATAACCAATGTATGAAAAATGACAGGTTGATGACAAGTTCGTTCCATCAAGTTGGGTAGAGCCGACGCCCCCTATAAACGTCATCAGCCAACAGATCGTTGGCGGACTATATAAAGATCGGAAAACTGCAGTACATGGGCCACCACATAATGCGTGGAGCCCAATACTAACTTTTCCAATTAATCTGACCGAACGGCAGAAGACCGATATAATTCTTTGGCACAAAATTGCACTCACAAATAGCCGACCTCCGGGGTGCCACTTGAATATCTTCTTAGATCCTTTTTAATTAATAAGGTAGGGTAATATTTTATTAATGTTCATGTATAGGAAAGAAAGAAAGCCCGTGTAAAGAAAAACATCGACACTCGGAGTCAGTCGGGTAAAAAACATTTTGTTGTTAACGTAATTAACTTTTATAACGATAACGTTTATTTAATGTAATATATAAAGTAACGCACGTAATTGGTTAATTAATATTTGTAAGGTGCATCCCGATCGGTTGAATAAATAATATCGTTTTCACATTTGTGCTTAAGTATTCTTTGTTGTTCTGGCTCTGTTTGATGCAGAGTTCAATTCAATCATTAAAATTGTCGACGAGACGTTCAGACGGCATTTTTTTTTATTGCAATATATGGAGACACTTTTTTTTATGTTGCTGTGTGCTCCATTGTTATTCCTTAATTTAAGTAGTTCATATTTACAAGCACAAGCATAAGCTTCTAGTATTCTACACTAATGTATGACTACCAAAAATAAAGCCTTATTTTTTCTATTTTTTAATTCAATATACTATATTGCACAAAAAACAATATATTATACAATAGTAAATGGAGAATGCATGTACAAAGGCGAGCTTATCTCTATCAAGAGATTTCTTCCACGCAACCCCCAAACTAAAAGCGGACGGCGCGGCGGCGGCGCGGTGGCGGGGCGGCGGCCGGCGGGACGGCCGTAAAACCGCCCTGTATTGTAACAGTAATTGACACACTAAAAACAGTACACTAAAAACCACTCACTATCAGTCCTGTCCTGCCTGATAAATTTCACTACCGATATTATTATATTCATAATTTCTGTAACTTACTTTAATTTCGAATTATATAGTTATCACTCCTGTTTATCCAGAATTTTTCAATTTTGTACCTGAATAAAGTGTTTTTAATGTTGTAAAATCGTACTTAATGCAACTTTATATCTTTTTTATCACTGAAAAAAAATACGACACGAAAAATAATATTTACTCTACAACTGATTCCATCAAAAGGATTTGCTGTTCGAAATTCACCATAAAAAAATCCGCAAACAAACGATAGGTAACCCTCAAAACCACAAAAAACACATCGCCACACAACTCGAAAATCGGCAAAAGCCACTGACCTTCGCTCGCGCGCGCTTCCCTCGAGTCGTCGACTATCAACAGGTGAGGCCGGCGCGCCCGGAGCTCCGGGGCGGCTGACGGGAAATCACGCGGCACGCCCATCCCGGTCGGCGGTCGACGCGCGAATGACGCCCGGCGCGGCGAGGACGAGACAGCGCGGCGGACTGCATACCTTGACAGACCTTGACAGTGAAATAATGGAAAACAAATGACGGCGACGACGACTAACGGGACCGTACTCAAATCTCCAACCGATTGTACCCGGTATGTACCTAATTAGTGCTGATTATGTACCTGCAGCCTTACTTCAACTTTTTTGGCGATTCAAATCAGATACTACCATTCAAGCACCCAATTCTACAAACGGATAGCATGCCAGTTGCTATAGCGAAGGCGCATACCAGTTTTGTTTGTAGCCGGCGCGGCACGTCCCGGCGTCGTCGCCTAGGCCAAAACGGGTTTCAGCGGCCTTGCCATAGCATCTGGCATGCCATCCGTTTGTAGAATTGGGGGCCTGATACATCACTATGGCAATCATTTTCAACCAAATACTTTATTGTGAACGTTGTATTAAGACGGTCGTAGTGGCCCGAACCCCCAACAAATACGGATTAGCTCTAGCTAATTTGATCCAAGAAAATACTAGTGGCTCTGTGAGCTGTAGACCTCGCGAGTATGTCGGTGGGAAAGCTGAACTGCTAAAACACATAAAAAAATAACCCAAATAATTTTCTTTCAATAACACATACAAACTTATGAATGTACCTGGTTACGTACATGCAGTATGAAAGTAGCCGCACCAATAACTTTGTAAACTACATTTCGCGATCTTTTATACAACCTATTGACTTTTTACTAAAATTATATAATCTGTTTCACTCTCATAGTCTTTACAAATCCAACGACACCTCATTTGTTAATATCCATCGAGCCGTTTGGGTTGTAGCGATTTTTTTACATTTTAAAACCCCATATCTCCGCCATTTTGAAAAAAATCAAAAAACTGGCTCGAGTAAAAAATTCTATTTATGTTTTCAACCTGCTCACAAAATTTCACGAGAATCGGTTCATAAATGCGACCTGTAGAGGAGAACAACCGGACATACAAAAGCATTTTTGCCCAAACCTGAAACGGAGACGCTTCGCTCGCTTCGCTCGCTCATCTGTTTCACTCTCATGGTCTTTACGAATCCAACGACACCTCATTTGTTAATATCCATCGAGCCGTTTGGGTTGTAGCGATTTTATCTCCGCCATTTTGAAAAAAATCAAAAAACTGGCTCGAGTAAAAAATTCTATTTATTTTTCCAACCTGCTCACAAAATTTCACGAGAATCGGTTCATAAATGCGACCTGTAGAGGAGAACAACCGGACATACGAAAGCATTTTTGCCCAAACCTGAAACGGAGACGCTTCGCTCGCTTCGCTCGCTCGGTCAATTATAGGTTGAATCACAGATACTATAATATTATAGTAATACAGATAGACCACCTACAACAAAATATGACACCGACGTAAACTGAGATGCTACTGAAGCTTCTTTAGTTCGAGGCCATTATCGCTTGGTGCAGCACCATCGAAGAATTGCAAATACTACGAGATGGCGCTAAGATATATAGGATTTATTCTTAGATTAGCGCCACCTAGAAGTATGTTAACTGAAACCATGGCGCTTAAAGTACAAATCTTACTCCTCACGCCATTTCTTTTTACGAAGGGTTACTAATTCTAATTTGTATGGGATAAAATAAAGTTAAATAAAGTTCACTATGGAGTATTCGATTTAAAATGGTTGCCATGGTAGGTTATGTATTATCTGGACGATATCGGATTTGAATCGGAAAAAGGGTTGGAGTAAAGCTGCGAGTCTTATCTCTGTGTTGACTGTCGTGTCACTGTCACTGCTATTCAATGGTGGAAAAGGGTCCCAGACATTTTGTGGCAAGTTACTTGAGACAATACACCTGAGCAATGAGCCTCCAGTACATTTGTCTTGTTTTGAACTTAGGTTAACTTAACAAATATTTATGGCCGTACCTTTATGGGCAATCATTTATTTATTGATATAAATCATAGGTACATAATTATGATATATAAACCTCATAATATACCCAATGTTCACGTTTTCATTTCACGTTGATATATTATTTGTGCTCGATATTAAAAAGCTTTCGATTGAAAATTGTAGTAGAAAATCATATTTGTAAAGCAAAATATTATTCAACCATGGCAAATATACTCATCATTTAGGTTTCGGTTCGGTTCTAGGAATAACTGCTACCACACGTATTTCAGCATATTCAATTTATTTGCATAAAAGCTTGACGACGCATTTATCTTTTGAGAACTAATTGAATAAATCTAATGATAAATTAATTGATAAAATGTTATATTACTCTCTAAAGAATAATATGATTCTTCTTGGCGGGGGCACTGCCGTGCCCCCAGATTATCCGAAAAATATTCTTCCTACAACCAATATTATAGTATCTGTGCTACAACTCAGTAATTTATGAGGGAAAATTCGCGCGATATCCGTCTATCATCGTCGTAGCCGTCGTAACGTCTTCGTAGTATTTCGTAGTAGACAGCGCTACGCCACCTACTACGCCGCGTAGCACAAATCCTTTACGAAATTGTCAAGCGACGACGCCGTATTTGTAGAGAAGTTTTTATAAAATTGAAGCGTCTGTCTGTTTATTTGTCTGTCAGTGTGTGTATATCTTCGTGACACCCTAGCGGTCAAACAAGTATTACCAATTTTAATGCGTTTTTCAATTCAAATTGTATATTGTAGATAGATAGATAGAAAGATAATAACTTTATTCAATGTTATAACACACGTTTATAAATACAGAAAAACAGTTCATACAGCAGTAGTAAAGAAAGAAAAAACATGCATTGTACAGTCGACTTCAAAGATATCTTTACAATAGAGTGTTCCTTATATATCTTTACATTTAATCAGTTAACGTAAACATATTTATGGCATATTAATAGGAAATATTATTCTGCAATATGTAGTATCAATATATGTTTGTCACAATATGTGCCAATGATTCTGTGTAAGAAAGGTCGTAAACATAACTTTGGAGCGTTGATTGGAAAGATGAAACTGTCACATACTTTGCAATCAAGTATTTGTCATTCCGTTTGTAAACTTATTAAATGTAAATATATTTATGGAACACTCAATTGTTAAGATATTTTTGACGTTGACTGTACATAATGCTTCAACTTCAGAATTGTTCCTAGATTTATTTGATTACCTTGGACCCAACCCAATCACATATTGGTCCTTACCGCACGCACCCCAATGTTTGTTTGTTTTAAATTATTTATTTATTTGTAGATTGTTTTATTTAAATGTGTTTTTTTTTTTTGTTATTGCTGGTTTTTTATTCTTATTTTGATTTATAATTTACGTATCTGTGTGTGTGTACCATGGTTTAATGAATTTTATTTTTTGTCTATCTATCTTCTTGTCTTTACGATTATGCACAGCTTCAGATCTTTTGCGATACGGCTGGCGCAGGCGCAATTGCTCCTTTTGAGGCTAGCTATCGCCGCAGCTCTGCAGGTATATATTTTTTAGGGTTCCGATCCTTAAAAGGAAAAAAGGAACCCATATAGGATCACTTTGTTGTCCGTCCGTTTGTCTGTTCGTCTGTCCGTGTGCCACCACCTTTATATAAGAACGCGTAGACGTATCAAGGTGAAATTCATATCAATAGTTAAGGTTTGCGGTGTCATAAAACTGTGAAAAAATAAACCTTCTCCACGCAATCGAAAGCTACGACCCTTTATGCTGTAAAATTGTTGGATTTTCATAGTAATCTAATCGCAATGGACTCAAAACTTATAGGGTACATCCCGTAGGCCAACAATCATGAAATTTGGCTCAAAGCAAAGTCTTACAGTACAAATAAAGGGAAAAATCTGAAAACTGCAAATTTATATCTGTCTACAAAATATTTAATTTGGTTTACATGGATCACATTACACTTTAGTTTTTTATGTGGAAACCTAATTACACGTATTACGCACTGCGGGTGTGATCGGAGCCCTTGGTGCGCGTGTCCTTCTTGCACTTGACCGTTTATTCATCTTCAAGTCTATTTAAGATAAAGCTACTTTAATGTTATTTGTTTGTTTTACGACTTCTCGTTAGTTTGATGTGAACGATCTAAACGCAAATAAAACTTTTGATTTACAATTGAGACTTGTTAACTTTTTGACAAATATACGGGCACTGGACTTGAGTTGAGAACATTACCAAATTTATTATTAGTGAACTGGCTTTAACGATGGGCAGAAGAGCTATTTAACTTACTTTGACAACTAATTATTTATTGTAGAATTACTTCTTATTTACATACTATTTGTCCTGACAAAAAACTTAGTTTGCTAGTTCAAGTTAATGCCATTTACTAACATTTAGATAAGTATTTATGTATATCTAAATTAATAAAGTGTAAAAATTACATACATGCCTTTTGTCAGAATCTACGTTTAGAAATACAAAATCCATTTGCACTAACGAATGAACATGACAAAACACCAGTTTTGGGAAAAAAGCGATCATTATACGTCGAAACATATTCACTTCGAGTAAAAGCTTCGTCAGAAGTTTCATCATTTGTAGTCAATGAACATGTTCATTATTTATGACAGAGCACATCTGTGTCGCCACAACAAATAAAAAATATGGGGTTATGAGTAAAACTTTTGTTCACCATGTACAGTCCAGTACGGGGCCAGTGTTTTGGCACGTCGGGGCGAGACCCGAGGTGCCCCGAGTATTATACTCGGCGTTTAACCTAGCGGGGGAGAGAGAGAGAGAGAAAGAGAGCGAGACGATATCAAGTAGGCAGTACCTCCGATACCAGGACGTCCTGAAGCGACATCTAACATCTTGTGGCTTGTCTCATGAAAGTGGAAGAAAGATGCCTTAATGAGACCAGAGTGGCGAAAAGCATTAAAAACTGTAACTGAGAAGTTCGAAGATGTCCGTCTTAAAAAGACCTCGACGCCAACTTGTGGAGGAGTTGGGTTGGCTGAGATAAGAGAGTGGGAGAAGGGGACATGCGCAAAGGCCCCGCACATGTGGGCCACGTGCAGGCACTTCAACCCCCTTACAGAAGAATAGAATATAATAGACCTCGACGCCAAACGCCACGCCCGAAAGACTTGTCCTAAGGTCTTCTCGAACTATACCTACACCTACAACACCAACGGACAGCTGCAGTGTAACATATGCAGCCGCACGTTCAAGACCATGTTCGGGTTGGCGAGTAAGATAGATAGATAGATAAATCATTTATTCAAAGGACATGGTACACACACATAAATTAATAACAAAAAAATCAATTTAAATAGACGGCACATTATAGCACGCACTATGCAATTAACAGTAGGTACCTACAGCTGTGTGGTTATGTGACTGTACCACGGCAGTGAAATGGCCCTGACTCAGCAATGTCACAGACGAATCTGTGACGCTGGTATTCTGCCAGGGCCAAAGCGGACGCGCAACAGTGGCTCAAGTACTTACACAATTTAATTTATATAAGTAATTACATAAGAAAAACAAAATTAAATAATGAAATTAGTTATGTTATTAATGGAATTGAAAATTGAAATAATTGGTATCAGAAATTTAATTGGAATTGAATTGGCAATAAAAAGAAAAAAAAATGTATTGTATTTATTATCACAACATCCAAGCACACGCCAGGAGCTCTGCTGACAAGGTGTCGCTGTCGACGAATACGTTGTGGAGAACATCATCATCGTCGTATTGTAGTCTGAAGACCTTGAAAACATAGTCGATATGAAAATCTTTCTTTGGTGAAATGAATAATGATGTGATCATAGTAATTTTTCACTCGTCAAAACCTCTTTAAAATATTCTGTTGCTCTAAGCACTACCTATACAGGGTGTTGATTTGTAAAGTTACGCCGAGCTCAGAGGTTGTTATTTACATGATACTGAAGCTAAAAAAATATAAAAAAAAAAAATTTTTTTTAATCAGTATTTTTTCTTTCAATTAATTATTTATTTAAAAAATAAAAATAAACCTGTAAATGTGGTCTGAAAAGAGTCGCACGGGATGGGGTGGGGCTCAAGGCACGAGGGAGAGTCTGTTAGCACTTGTGCGCGGTGGCTGGCGGGGGTATCCACACTTTTAGGTAATTTCAGGAAAATTTTCAGATGGTAATTTATGAATGAAAATTATGCGAGGGAAAATTCAAACTTTTATTTTGTCATCAGCGATACGTAAAATATCAACCCTGAGTCGGGCGTAACTTTACAAATCAACACCCTGTATAGCTAGTAAAATGTATAGGGTAATGAATGAGATAGAAATATTTGCTACGGATGTGAGCAACCGTATTAGTATATTCTTAGTAAGAATGTTGAAATTATAAAATCAAGAAACAAGGGTCGCCACAGCTATAACACGGTTCTGAACATGTTCATGAAGGGTGTACCGTAACCACTTATTACAACTTGGAGTATATTACACCTCGTTTTGCGGTCACGAATTCACGACCACGTTAAATGGGATACTGGTCACACCAAGGGTCAGTCCTGTTTTAGATTTTCTCTTAAATCGGCCTACTTCAAAATCTGTACACTTATTCCCGATATAACCTATCAAAATACTTTTGATGTCCGATAACTGATAATATATTAGACCTACGCACATGAATGTTGGCTTAAGTATGCAAAGTCATACTGGTGTGTCTTCAACTTGTAGGGAAACCTATCAAAATAATCGTCACACAATATCGTGTGTAGAGATAAATCCATGTCGCACCTGGAGCATGATTCTCGCGCATTCGATATACGAAGTCTACACCTACATCGAGTGATTTTGTAGGGGAATCTGTCAATATAGGTCTCGATATCCGTATATCAAAGGCGCGAGAATCGTGCTCCAGCCCTGTGGCATGATTCTCGCGCCTTCGATATACGGATATCGAGACCTATATTGACAGATTCCCATACAAAATCACTCGATATAGGTGTAGATATCGTATATCGAATGCGGGAGAATCATGCCGCTGTACCCGGGGCCTCTCGCTTGAAAGCTGTAAACAGGCGATACATTAAACAAAAGATGGGAAGACCCTGACGGGAATAACCCCACACCGCACAGAATGATCTACATTCACAGCCTGCGGTCTTGTCATGTGGATTACCCCTAGTTGGAACGCGCGTGTGGTTAACTATGTCATTTAGGCAGTAGCACTATAATCTATTTAGTATGTGGCTTGGATTTTTTGTCCAGTAACGCGTGGATTTGCCCTCAGAAAGCTAAAATAAATAAAATATGGTGGTGATAAATTTAAGAAGGTATCTGAGTTTGGCAGAAACTGGGATTTGGCGCACTCACTCGAGTTATTGCCATGCGATTCGCGTACAGAATCAAGGACCTTGAATCTCGAAACGATACTCAAATAGCTATACTATGTCGATTGCTCGCAAGGGCGCAAAATACCTCACTTGGCAGTCAGTCTCCAAACAAAATAGGCGCTGATGACACGCTAAATCCTACAAAAATGCGCCCTTGGGAGCAATCGATGTCACCGTTAGAATGAAGAACCCGTTAATGTGCTCTTTGGTAATCGTAACTAACTACTAGGTATGTATGACCCGTTAAAGTATGAAATTTTACTTATGCATATCCGCACTTTACCTAGTTAATCTGCATATTAACCGATGGTACACCGTTAAATCGTGGAAAACAATGGGTGAAACACTTCCGTCCCGCCTATTCCAATTCCATATGCGAGTCGGGCCCAAAGTTCAAACGTTAATCCTTGTAATGTCCCACATATGTCAACCTTCAGTCACGTTTCCTGGGAGTTTTCCTTGTGAAGGAAAAAAACTAAGAGAGCCTGTAGCACGCGCCATCGCTAATTAGTAGAGAAACATCGCAGGAAGTAACATGTGTACAGCGAGACTCGGTGCTTCTGCAAACAGATGAGGGGTAAGAACACGGACCAAATGACCGGTAATTTTTTGCACGCGCCGCTGTCATGCAATGGCAAGTACAGCTTTCCAACTATCTTTTGACTAGCGGTGACAGGTGGAACTATAGCTTTTCAACCGACTTCAAAAAAAGGAGGAGGTTCTCAATTCGACCCGTATGTTTTTTTTTTTTCTGTTTGTTACGCGATAACTCCGCCAATTATGAACCGATTTGAACAAATCTTTTTTCGGCGTATAGGTAATACCTCAAGGGTGGTCCCATTGACACCAGGTCAGGATCTGATGATGGGATCCTGGAGAAATCGAGAGAACTCTTCAAATATTATAGGCAGACCTATAGTGATTTTTGTGTTTTTCATAATAACTCGTGCAAATGCACATAGCATAATATTGTGATGCGGAACTGCTGATGAAGACCACATATGGCCACCAGATCTGCTCAATACTACATAGGTACAAATACAATGCGTGGCTGACGGGCAGGTAACGCATAGCCTAAACCGGTGGACCTAGAGCCATGAAACTTTGTACAGGGGTTCCTTAGTCGCGTGGGGTAGCACTGATATAGGATTTGACAAAATTAATTCCCCAAGGGGGGGCGGATAAGGTTTTACAGTTTGTATTAAACTCAATCTAATCAAATAGGGTTTGTGGAAGTCGGTTTTTTCTAAAGTTTACTTTTTGTTTCAATTATTGACAGGGTCGTTCCATTGAGTTGTGTAGGGACTGGCTCCCCGTATAATCGCCACTCACGGGCCAAAAGATCAATCAAAAACTGTATCCCGTAGTAAGTTTATATACTCTTTGGTATTCCGCTTTTGGCTTTCATTGCAACAGCTAGTCAAAAGAGATACTTTTAAGGAGCCGACACAACAGTTCATGAATTAGAATAGTTTTATTGTACGCGCAATTCTTCCCCTTACCTATCATCTCCGTCTCCTACCCAACATGGTTTGCTGGAAGAAATCTCTTATTAGAGATAAGCTCGCCTTTGTACATATTTTTTCTATGTTAAGCTATTTTTACTGTCATGTGAGTACAATAAAGATATTACGAATTCTATGAAATACTAAGCTCATCATTAATCAAAAGCTCATCAATCATCAAGCATCAAATGAACGCTTTAATTTTTACTCAAACTTTATAAAAGAGCAACGGCTAGAAAAATACAATTCTTTATTCTCAAGCAGAGACTATATATACAATAGACTACGCCTGCGGGGGAATGCGGCTCGCCAAACATTTGTTGTATTCAACAAACGTTCGCATACGCAACCTATGTACGATGACGGGCCGCCAGACAGTTTCGCAGCGGCTGACCAATCACAGCTTTCTTACCTCGTCCCCCGCCGCCCGTAAATTGGTGAGTTGTGTTTCAAAGGAAAATGTATCTACGCGCTCTCCATGGATAAGTGCTCCCTGTTCTCAAGCCATTATGTACATAATGATTCAACTTCAACCCTGGAAACTAGGCCTAGGTCTAGGCCTAGTTGGATGCACAGAAAGTAATTGAAGACTTCCGTTCATCTGAAGGTTGAAAGTCGAATAGAATATGACATCTTTGGCAACGATGCATATATCGATTAGGCTTAAAAGGGCTAGTCTAGACTATACCACGGCCAATAAACCACTATTTCGAAAAAGCTTCTACCTCACATCATGAAAAAGCTTTGATAAAAGCTTTTAAATATCCTGCAGTTCAGTTCAGTTAAAAAAAACTATAAAACCGTACAGATTGCTTAGTTAACGTCTAAATATGATTAAAAAAAATTGTATACTACCGCGGCGATCGTCTCCCGGGGGGCACCTCGATCACCCAAAATCGAGATTTAAATTATTTAATGTGGACAACCTGTGTCTCTGTCACCCGTATAGCAATAGGCGTGACGCTAGTTCTCAGTGGCAGACGCAAAGAGAGTTTCGTCATGCAAGGAATAATTATGTTAGAATTTACGAAATAAGTATACCTTTAATTAATTCAACCTAAGTCAAACAACTAACAGCAAAAACATTGTAGAAGCACTGCAACCGAAGTAATTACAACTCCTGAGCTAACAAAGCTGAATGTAACTTGATGCGTGCAAAGTTTTTTTCTTTCGTGAAAAAAAATGCTTTGAGAAAACTGACTGAATTGTGTTAAAAACTGAGGAAATGTTTTGTTTGTCACAAAGTAGCTTAACTAAAGGGACTACGTATGAGCTCTGGAGTTTCAAAAGTATTAATTTATCTACAGGTGCATGTGACTTCTTCCGTACAAGGATACCCTACAAAGAGCGACGTCACAGACAGTTCCAAGAATTTAAGAATTCGTTTGGTCAAAAACATTATGAATTCAATTCAATTCAATCGTTTATTGCCTTAAATTACAGTGAGAGGCAGGCTGTCAAGGTGTCATGAGACCTTTGAACACAAAATGTTCAAAGCGAAACGATAGATGAGTCTTGATGAAGCCCAGGCCGAATGCACGGACCGCCCGTTCACATAAAGTGCCGCTTAAATAGCACACGTGCATCGTTCGTGTATCGCGCATAGTTCTACACGGGATCGATACACTTGTAGAGCTTGTCCAGACTGAAATGACGCGCCCCACTACATTATTTTCGATTTGCTTGAACGTGTAAACGCGTTAGTGAGGCGCATCGTTTGGACATACTCGACGTGCTTGCTACCATGTAACATCTGTATAACACATATTTTATAATTATTTATTATTATTACGGGCCTGTAATGTCCCACTGCTGGGCAAAGGCCATAGTTGCAATAAACATTTGAGCTTGAGTTTGAGTTAGGTGACAGCTGCACTTTATGCCGGATTAGTAATTCGAGTTTACCGAGTTTTTTTATTCCAGACCCCTGATTTGGGTAAAGACCTTTCTGTTTTGTAAGCATTTTTCTCCAGAATTAAAGGCTTTTTTTATTTTTTTATTTATTATACGAGAGTATCAAGCAGGAATATTTGACAGCGCGAAAAAGTGCTCAAGATGATTAAATGAACCTTTTGACATTGTACATAAGAGTCACTGACATTTCTATTCAGATACTTTTTCGATATGTAATTTTTCGATACATACCGTGACAGTAGGTACAAAATCAACTTCTATGCGTGCATCCACCTGATGAAAGCGTGATGTTGATGTGGAAAATTTACCATGCGTATCCATAGTTTTCACATTCGATATTTGCAAATAAATCGTTCTACGGCCCCAAAGCCCTTTCCGTAGCCATTACGCATTACTGAATATCAATATCGCATAAAGGCTAATGGCGTCATCATCGGTACTCGAATAAAGGGCCAAATAGGCCTAATATAATCAGAGCCTCGCGAAATCGTCCAATGAAATGAGACCTCCACGAGATTGCGAAATGTTTTCAATGTTATCTTCATAAACAAACATATTCATATTCTTTATTGCACAGTAACTTAAAAAATACATGTACAAGAAATATTATACGCAAAGGCGAGCTTATTTCTAAAGAGAGATTTCTACCAGCAAACCTAGGCAGGACAGGAATGTGGATGCATGAGGACAGTCCTAGTGCGCAATAAAACTACATAACAACATGGAAACATAAAGGAACATACATTGCTTCTGGCCCCACACTAGGATAACCTGTGTCGTGGAGACCAGAAACAATGACGTAACACACATAAGTATAAGCATCCAAAACCTGAGGAATTTCTCATTTGTGAGGCAGACTCTGAACGCAGCGCCACAGAGTTTGTAGATGAAATCCAATATTTTGATACAGATAAGTTCACTTTGATACAGTTCTAGTCTAGTTCTCTTCACCTTGGTTATTTTCTCCTCATTTTCCTTTTAACCTTCGCCTTCGTCCTTTATTTTCTACCAGTTCATAAAATTATAAATTATAATAGGAATGTTATTTATTATGTAGCTATAACTTTCAAAGACCAGGGTAGTTTGAATACCTAGGTGAGGGACATCATTCTGAACAAAGATCACTATGGCGCCAACAACAGTTCTATTAAACATCTCATAAGCTTCAACCTCGCATAATTCCGTGTTATATGAGCTCACTTAACAAGCGGAGAACGGAATGTGTTTCCAAGTCATTTGCTGAGGCTCTGATGGTACATTTAGCACACACACTAAGACAACCTATACATTGTGTGTGTACACGTATACACGCAACAGGTATACAGAAGGCGCTTAATATCCTTGTCTCTGAACGCAAGGTGCGAATGAAAAGGGGACACATCTAAAGGGCGAGGTAGGGTGTGAGAGAAAGAGGTCACATTTGAGTCAGAGCTAGAGATATTTGACGCGGTCTGTTGCTAAACACACTCAGTTTTATTCTAACGCACACCAACAGACGATTCTACAAGACACAGTAATATTTGCAGTTTGTTTCGATCTTAGCTTGATGGATTTATAGTTGGGATTCGTGGTTGCCGGCAGCAGGGATTGGTATGTTTTAAAAGGTATTTATAAAAGCGTTTTAGCCCTTTCCTGTAAAAGGAGTAGAGTGGAGCACTACGGCTGGATAGGTTTACTTTTTTTATTTTCTCAATTCGACCAGGTTGCTGTTCAAAAATACACGCTTTTCATCCCTAAATCCCCACTTTATTTGCTATAGCTCCACATGTGATGAAGGGTTCCCATCGAAAAAAAAAACTTGGGAACACTGTTATATTTTTTATTTTGTGTAGTCGGTATTTGTTGTTAAAGAGGAAAAAGTACAGACATTCAGACATACAGACAGACCGCTGGCGGATAGACAGAAACATAGACGGGCAGCGAAGGCCTAATAAATAAGGTCCGTTTGGCACCCTTCGGGTACCGAGATTTCAGGGTTGTCCAAATAGAGCTAAATTGATCACAAAAATAATTGAATATTTGTAAGCAGTATAAAGGGTGTCTCATTTAAATCGGTCAGTATGGGAAAGTCTAAAACTATAACACATACGAAGATCTGTTCTTAGGAACCATGTCATGTCATCGATTTTAATAAGAAGAAAAACTGCATTCATACATAAAAACAGTACTCAGCTCGGGATCGAAACCGGTTGTTTTGAAAAAAAATATATACTGTTTTAATTCGTGTTTCGGATGGCACGTTAAGCTGTGGGTCCCGGCTACTATCACTACTTCGTAGTATGTAGAGTAGTCGTAAAAACCCCTCCACCAACCCGCACTGAGGCAGCGTGGTGGAGTATGGCTCAATCTTACTCGGATCCGAGTAAAGGCCTGTGCCCCTCGGTGGGGACATTCATGGGCTACATTTACTTTACTTTAATTTAGATATCGATTGTGTAGGTCTTAAGAATTAAATGGCTCTATGAAACATGATGTCCAAAATTAATAAAATGCATTATTTTCACATACTTTAATTTATGTCGGATATTTAATATGCTCGGGAGCCGCCGCGTCATACCGTGAGGCAAGGAGCTACGACCCCGTCCGTATGTGGAGTCCGCATAGGTAAGGGGTTCGCCACAGTACCAATGTAGTGCACGGGAGCAATTTCTATCATTTTAAAAGTAAGTAAGTAAGTAAGTAAGTAAGTAAGTAAGTAAGTAATTTATTTCAGTAAGCACTATTAACATTTTACAACTTGTGGGTAGTGTCCCATACTAGAAAAATCCGTATCATGGGACACAGCTTAAGTTACATCGTGCCTGTGCAGTATTCTAATCTAAGTATAGTAAGCTTCCAATAATTCCAACTGCTCAGTGTTTGTAAAATTAAAGTATGTGACAGTGCATTTTTTTCATTTCAGACATCATGTTTCATAGAGCCTTTTACTGCTTAAGACATACACAATCGATATCTAAATAGAAATAGTGCAAGATTTTTTTTTTCAAAACAACCGGGTTTGATTCCCGAGCTGAGTGCATTTTTTTTTAAATATATGAATGCAGTTTTTCTTCTTATTAAAATCGATGAAAATGATCACGGTTCCTTAGAGCAGATCTTCGTATATAAAAGATTTAAAAGATTTATTGACAATTACAGGTCACATTTACAGTCTTGAGACCAAAACATGTGAGCTTGACACACAGTACACACATAAATATATTATAAATTGGTTAAATAAATATGTACCTTACAAGTAGATACAAAATTTTAAAATTACAGACAAACACAGATATCTTACAGTAGCATGTCTTATAGTTTCAGACTTTCCCATAAAAGTAAAGTAAAGTAAATGTAGCCCATTAATTTCCTCACCGAGAGGCACAGGCCTTTACCCGGATCCGAGTAAGATTGAGCCATACTCCACCACGCTGGCTCAGTGCTCCCATACTGACCGATTAAAATGAGACACCCTTTATTTTTTTTCAGCTCAAAAAACAAATTATTGGCATGTGCATTGAAAAATATTGCTTACAGTCTTCCAACATCACACAACGCAACAAAGTCATCAACACAGATCTTTCACTCCTCATTAGTCATCAAACATTAGTTCCGGCTGTCGTCACCGCGCGCCAAATGTTCCTTGGAACGCTAAACGTTAACAAAGGAAGAAAGAACAAAGTATTACTTGGAACCCGAACGAAATACTTGGAACCTACAGCCCTTCAATTCCTTCCCGGGAAACAAATCAACAATTTCAGGTTCTCGAAAGAGAGCCTGTCCCAATACAATGAACTCCACAAAACACGTGACAATGGCGAAATTATTATTAACCTTTATTTTTAGACCGCCGCCGTTGATTAAGAAATTGATTGGGTATTTGGTTTTCTTTCTCGACGGCTCGAACCAGGAATACATAAGTTAGAAAAGTAGTTGAGTTGAGAATAACCGCCCTGTAAAAGGAGTAGAGAGTGGCCATGGCCGGATAGTTTTTGTTGTTTTTTTATCGAACTCAATCTACTGCCTCAGTGCTATCGAGTTGATAACAGAGTCTAGGTTTAGTCTAGATCTGTTTTGTCCTAAGATAATAATAACTTTAAGCAATCTACTACATTATTCATGAGGTACATTATTAAAAAAATTATTTCAGCTGGCGTTTGTTATTAGAATCTTCTTTTAATTAATTCTGTCATAATGTTTGCCATTTATTGTGAAAAATCTTGTTGGAGATAATCTCGACTGGTACGTGTAAGATAAACAACTCAGAACAAGTACTAAATTACTCCAGTCAAACATTACATTAAAATCGAAAAATATATGCTAGTTCTGATTTTTTATATGTTCTTAGGACCACTACCAGTAGTGTATATTCAAGTTTGCAGCTTTGAAAGACCTGTTCTAACTTTGAAGCACTCTAAAAACCGCGAAATTTTAGCACTTTCGTGAGTTCACGACCTTCGGATTGAGGGCCAACATTATACCCGCTGAGCTACCTCAACGATGTAGGTTGACGCGAAATCGTATTGAAATGCGTGGTATCAAAACAAGTATCTTGTATAGGGACCCCCTTTAATTTCTAATGTCTCTCTTATTTCAGTATTTGTTGTTGTTGCGGCAACACATATACACATTCTGTGAAAATTTAATCTTTCTAGTTATTACGGTTCGTGCTATAGGAACCGATGACGGACAGACGGACGCGCAGGCGGACAAACGGACAGACGGACAGCGTGGGCTTAGTAATAGGGTCCCGTTTGGCACCCTTCGGGTACGGTACCCTAAAGAGGTTGGTACACTATTTTTATGTTTTGTCAGTTTCTGACTCTTATATCAGGGAATACTCATTCAACGGCAAATGTTGTGGGAAAAAAACAGCATATTAAAAAGCAGAACTAGCATATATTTTGCAATTTTGTTGTTGTTGAAATGTTTGACTGAAGTAAATCAAAATAAATTAATCAAATTAAATAAAATCATATTTAATAAAAATATCACTTGTTTTCTCCTCTCATAAGGCCTCAGTCTGCTAATACTTCGAAGCCCTCAGACTAATAAAGAAAATTTATGTCAAGGGCACTTAAATAAAGTCGAGAGCACTTACTTGTACGAGAGAAAAAAATAAGTGCTTTTTCCGGCGGGGGGATGCCAATTTAATTGTTTTTACAAACTCAAGGTTTCTATATCCACTGCCTCAGAAAATATGTTGCCTAATATATTATATAAATATTTGCACAGATCCGATATGTGACCTTGCAGGAAAATCAAAAAGATATCAAATATTATTAAATCTAAATCAACCATAAATATTTACACATTCGAAATATGGAAATACACTTTTATTTATATTTGCAGTTGATTTGTTCGAATACAATTTGTAGGCTGTGTGTTGGCTTCATCAATTTGTATTTTATTCTCATTCCGTTACGATTATGAACCTTTTCAAAAATGTGGCTGTGGGTTTCAGTTGCGATCTGCTCTGCTCTAGTTACCGATATTTGGGTATATGGACGTTAGAACATGATGTATTTTCGTAACTATTCAATAGGTCTTAATCGGTTCGCTCGCGTTAAGACACACGCGGGCCAAACTAACAATAGCTATAATAGACGTGCGAGCGAGGAGTTCGGCAAAATAATACAAATGAAAACCATCTATCTAGTCATCTGTGGGTAAGTTGTAAAAATGGCCCGCGTTTTGTAACCTTAATACTTTTTAATAAAAATCAAAACCTATGAAATTGAAACCATCAAATAAGGATGGCTACACAGTTGAGAAGGTAGACCAATGAAAATAATTTATTTTAGTACAATTTTTCATAGTATTGCCAGGTTCCGACTAAAAAAGCAAAGGCTAATGTCGCCGAGTATTTTTTTAATTTAACAAGCCATCAGATGAAGATTGTTTCCAACGTTTTGCATAGTATTTATATGTATTATCTTTGGTTGTTTTGTTTTTTGTTTCATCCTCATTTATTTAACATCACATAATAACAGTTTATATACAGTAACAAATTATTATTTATAACTAAAGTATAGGTAAAAACTATACTAATGTAAACCAAATTAGGTACATATTTTTGCAGAAAAACAGAAAATTGCAGTTTTAATAAAAAAAAAAACTTGTGCTATAAGACCTTGCTTTGTGCCTTTCTTATTTAATTCGACTTGATAAGAACTTTTGTTCTCAAAAGGGTGTTTTGGTTTCTAAACTACTAAAATTATTTCTATCCTTAGTTATTACTGTAAGTACAATAAAGAAATTACGAGACATGACGAATTACGACTTTAGTAATATTCGTGTGTTTTGAGATGACCTCATACAGTTCGCTTTACTTGCCATCATTCTGAAGCAGCTGGAATAGCACAAAGACATGTCAAGCCACAAAGCTTCTACGGCGTCGCTTTGAGCGTTACGCGAAGCTGCTACGCCGTAGCCTCGCGGAAAAGGTGAAATGAAAATGTCGTGGATATCACGTTGTTACGTTATAGGATTTATTGTATGTGTAACACGGATTAATATGACACAATATGGGTCTGGATACTACAGCTTTAAATTCGTCTGGATTGTGCCTACGTGTAACATTTATTAACCAACTAAAAAGATCTTAAATAAACAACAGAATGATTTCTGTACGTCAGGTCTTACATTAATTTGTACTTATATTTCTAAAATATTCCTTTGTCACAAATTAAAGCATAAAAAAATATTAACCTGTTATCATCCGTATTCTAGAGATGATGAAATACAATGAAATACAAGAAAGTAACCAAAAGACGATTTCAATAACCGATATTAGAATTGAAATGAAAAATTTCAATATCGAATTGAATGAAGTGGAAACGCTTTGAGTCAGTCATGCAAACAATATTGATGTTAACAATGCTGCGCAGCAAGAGCCTAGGTCCGGATGCACGACTGCCTGCTCAACGTTTGAGGTACTCTCAAAGTTTTAATGTCGCTATCACTTTAGTCCCGTTTAAATGTCCAGGCGAAACTGCCAAATGATTATTGGCTCTAGAGGTATCGGAAACCTTTAGGGGGTTGACCTCTATGGATACGGTTGGCGAAGTACTGTGCGGATTGGCGCCATAGAAAAGAGGCCTTTCCCCAGAAGTGGCTTGATGTGGGATGTGTATGATGATGATATAGAGATATTGTGTTTCCGTATCTCAAGTATTTGGCCAAATTATAATGAGAATTTTCGCAATTTGTCATAAAAAACAGAATAAACTGGAGGACAAAAGCTATGAATATGTAACCCGGTTGTTAACTCAGTCATGTGTTTCGTGGTATCTTTATGACTTCAATTTCGAAGACATTGTGAGTATGGCTGGCATTCTCGCATTCTTAACACCCGAACATACACATACATACACTTATGTTGTTAAAGCTCACACGAGCCTTGTTACACGATATAAAACACTCCGTCGTAAACGGAAGCGCTTATAAAAGTTATTAAGATTTTATAGTATCTATAGCTTAAGATGGTATGAGTTTCTGATTCCCGCTGGTGGGTCAAAAGCAAGGTGTATGTGATTGTATTTTAAGATAATGCTATTTACATTAGATAGTAAATTGCTTGTGGCAAACAGGGTCTATAATTATGATCTACGACTATTTTATAAGACCTTATTGTTATTATGGAGTGTAATAAACAAATATGAATAAGATGATAAAATCTCAAGAATTTAAAGAGACTGACGGTTTTTGCTCACAAAACTTGCAGCACGATTATTCAACTATATCTAGATTAAAGTGATATCTAAATAATTTAAACAAAGAATTGTATGAGTGACACTTGTAAAATTTCCAAGTGTCAAACTAATCATCATACAGATCTGCCAACTTAGCTGTGGACTGACGGGTGTCGCTAGTGGTTTTCTATTATTGCCATACATACCTACTTATTATTTGGAAATATCGTCCGTGTATAGAACGGCGGCGGCGGCGTGTTAAAGATGGCGGTCGTAATTCTGAATTCTGACATTTCACAGATAACTTCGAAGGTTTGTAAATCAATTTTCATACGATTTGCTACATGAGGTACGTATTCAAATTCCCTTCATCTTCTGAGCAGACTGTATTAGCCATAATAATATCAACCTTTATGAGTCAGGACGAACGTAACGAGAATGAAACAATGGGATGTAAAAGTATCTGTTTCACCAACACAGGGTTTTACGGAAAGGTGTGTTATATTTTTTGATGGGGATCAAATTAATTTTTAACCTTGAGACTTCTTCACTCCATTATTTTTGGGCTTTACGTTTATTTGTGTGCAATGATTTCTATGTAAATATGGAAAGTATATATACGTTTTATATAATCTACCAATAAATCGTTGTAACAGAAGGGTGTAGTCATATTTTAGGGGGTGGTTAGGGAGACTATTCTGAGCAACTTTTACTATGAAACCGATCAGAGCAACTTTATTTTTCTTTGCTCCATATGTTTTGGTCCGTGCGGTCAGCTAATTTGTATAGAGAAGTGAAAATTAAAGTTGCTCTGATCAAATCGGTTTCATAGTGAAAGTTGCTCAGAATGATATCCCTAACAACTCCCTAAAATATGACTACACCTTTCTGTTACACCCTGTATTATGAATGTGTAATTAATTAGTTAAGTACAAGGACTATTTAATACTCGTAAAGCCAGACCATGAATAAAATGTTCATACGATCAACAAAGTTAACGTTGTTATAATGACGTTCTGTCGCATAGTCGACCTATGTATAGGCTGGTTTCACAGCTGTCCGGGAGACCCGTACGGGCCGTCCGTACACGGGAGACCCGTACCGTAAGGGCAACGCTCGCAGTGCTCAGAAACGAGGGAAAGTTATACACTATATATGAGTTGTATAATATATTATATTATGTACATTGTACGGGCTCACCCGGAGCGGGTCGCGTACGGACCAATCCGCGTCGCTGTGGAAGAATGAGAGGCTTGCACGGTGGCGACGGCGGGGGCAAAATATCGAACATAATATGTCGGGTAAAAAGTCTTTTCGTATTTTGTATGTGTATATTTGTAACTAAATATCTTTGGATGTATTAATTGTAACTGGCTAGTTTTGATGTCGTTAAAAAGGTTATATTTCAAAAAAGGTATAAATATAATAAATAAATGTTGTTTCCGACAATTTTTCATTTGTTTTTCTTTATGTCAAAATAAGTGAATCTAATGGAGAAATTCAGTACATTTTAAAGTTGTAGAAAAAAAATATAGGCATGTTTATGAACCTTCTTCTCCTTCTTTTTATTAAAGGCGTCCTAACCTCTTTTGAGGTTAATTTTACCAGTGGTATATGGACCTAATACAGTGTCAGTAAAAGTAGCACAAAGTTGGTTTAAGCATTTTCAATCCGGATTTTTTTAAGTCAAAGATGCACCTTTTTGTTCGAGCCGGTTTTACGGTCTTCATACAAAATACGAAGCACAGAAACTTTTTACCCGACTTAAGAGACCGGTGACCGCGTGAATTTCCCATACAAACGTAATACAAAAATGATTTGAATTTGAGAAATAGTTTAACGTATTTAGACTGTTAATCGGATTTATACACTGTTTACGCAGGTTCCTGGCCTGTGTACCAGGGTTCCTCTTCAACCAATTTAAAAATATTTTTAGGTAATTTGAATAAGAACCTTGGTATACGACCAGGAACCTGCGTAAACACTGTATTAATCCGAATAACAGTCTAAATGCTTTGAACTAGTTCTCAAATTCAAATGAATTATTGTATTACGTTTGTATGGGAAATTCACGCGGTTACCGGTCTCTTAATATGAAAACGCCGCTTGCGTCCATAGTAGTCCATGCTGAAGTGACAAGGCGGATAAATTCTAAAGTGCGCCTAAGCCTTAGGCCTAAGTCAGCGCGCATTCACGGAGGACGAGGTCAATGTTCTAGCGCCTCATGTATATCTTCGTTCCAGGAGCCCGTACGGGCGCTCCGTGCGGGTCTCCCAGACAGCTGTGAAACCACCCTGTATGACAAGAAGTAGTAGGCCACTGGCCGGTGTCAAGTCGTGTGGAAGTGGCTTCTTTCGGTTCAGCTGCTGGCTAGGTTAGTGTAGAATAGGATGTTGTAAAATTACCTATCGCTACTTGATAGTATGTAGTAACTAATCGTAAAACCCCTTCACTGAGCCAGCGAGGTGAAGTAAACGCCTGTGCCCCTCGGAACTTTGAGCCCTCGCTATAGCCACTGTCATCATACAATTCGCTTGCAGAATCACGGCCCTATTTGTTACTTAATTAGCTCTGCTATTTGAATCCAACTCAAAGCAAGCCGCGATTTTTGTATCTATTTTCTGAACTTATTTCATATTGAAGATGCATTTCAAAATACATAGGTACCGTTGTCAACAAAACTGGTGAATATCTGGCTCAGCTACCACGTATAACATACAATAAAGGGAGACGATAAAATTCTGGAGGTGGAAAACATTGTGCGGAAACCTTCATTACTTATACATTACGGTGATAGGCTAGCCCCCTTTCACGTAAAATTGAGTATTGAAACTACGGCTAAAAGTGGGTACATTTGTGCCTCTGCCACCCCGAATGGGAAAAGGCGTGACGCTATTATGTTGTGCTGTTTAAAAGCTGTCTCCACACTCCCGCACCGTCTCGTTGGCCTCTGCGTGGGTGAGTTGAGAACTCATCCGCTCTGCCGACCCCATTATGTCCAGACCAACGCCTGTGCGTGGCCTTACACTATACACTCCATTCATACGCATTTGTTTAGCTACGAAACTAAACTTGCATTTATATACGCTATTTCCTACGCTCAGGGAGCACTTATCCAGTGGAGAGCGCATAGATACATTTTCCTTTGAAACACAACTCACCAATTTACGGGCGGCGGGGGACGAGGTAAGAGATTGGTCAGTGATTGGTCAGCCGCTGCGAAACTTTCTGGGGCGGCCCGTCATCGTACATAGGTTGCGTATGCGAACGTTTGTTGAACACAACAACCGTTTGGCGAGCCGCATTCCCCCGCAGGCGCAGTCAATTGAATATATAGTCTCCGGCTACGCTACATGGTTTGCCGGAAGAAATCTCCTATCGTCTTATCTCCTCCGTCCTACCTATTAGATATTTCGATACTATTACAATACTATTACTATTTACTATTTCTTTCTTACAATTTACAATCATTTATGATAACCTACATTTTTTATGACAAGTTGTATGTAATGTAATGAATTAGAGATTTCTTGCCTTTGTTACTTTCTTTTAGGGTTCCGATCCTTAAAAAGAAAAACAGGAACCCTTAGAGAATCACTTTGTTGTCCGTCCCTTCGTCTGTCCGTCACAACCTTTATATCAAGAACGCATGAACGTATCAAGCTGAAATTTATATCAATTGTTAAGATCTGTAGTCGCATGAAGCTGTGAAAAAAACAACCTTCTAGGTCAATGCAATCGAACGATACGACCGTTTATGCTGTAAAATTGTTGGATTTTCACAATAATCGCAATATGGACCCAAAACCGCATAGGGTACTTCCCGTAGGACTACAATCATGAAAGGCACAAAGCAAGGTTTTATAGCTCAATCAAAGAGAAAAATCTGAAAACTGCTTTCTGTGTTTCTACAAAAATATTTAATTTGATTTACATGGATGACATAATACTTTAGTTTTTTTCTGTGGACACCTAATGGAATAATTTTATTTATTTACATAATTACAGTTTGAATTAAGATAATAATAATAAAATCAAAATGTTAATTTAAATAGCAAATCAGCCAGCCAGATCTTGACCGTTTATTATATCTGATGTCATTCATCATATCAATCAGTATATTATAATGTCATGTGAGTACAATATAAAGAAATATCGAAATGTTTTCTACTTCTCTGTACTAAATAAATCTTTATGCCGATGTCGTATAAATAGATTTTAATTTAAAATGAATTTGTAAGCATTCCGTGATTGAGTCACGAGCTATTGAAAAAGGGGAAATACATTTTAAATATTAACCCTGCTCTAAATACAATTAATTTGACGCTGATTCAATTAATTCAATAAGTTATTTAAGTCTTTTTAAATTATCAATTAAATGTTATCTACCATTTAACAATTGGAATTATTTTGTAAAAATGCGACTGTATTTTCAATCTTTCACTTTCTTTCTTTTAGATATCTTTCACTTTCTATATTTTGATAGAAAACTGAACTAGCCATTTGGACTGTAGAGCTTACTAGCGTAACGGTCATACCATACAGACATACATAAGTACATATAATTATACACTCGAGAAACATTACCCTACTTGCAGTGCAGTCGGGTAAAAAGTCGATAAACGGTCAAGTGTGGCGCACGTGAATGATTTGATTTCACCCGCTTATTTGTATTAGAAAGTAGAGATAAGTAAAAGGCTAATAAACTCATGAAAATTGCTTTGATACAAACTGATTCAATACAGGTATAAAGCGTTCAGTTTGGCGAAGCCACACGTAAAAATGTACAAAAGGTATATTACAAGATACGGGGCCTTTTCCCGTACGGAGTGGCAGAGGCACATCTGTGCCCACTTTTAGCCAGTTATTCAATATTCCACTTTGCGTGACAAGAGGCTAGCCCATCGCCGCAGCTAACATACACTATTACAAGATGTGTACCTACTTTAGAATACAGGGTACCTAATAAATGCGTTCTGTGTAGTTAAGCAACTTAGCTATTTCCAAAAAGAATCAATTGATTATTCAATTCGCCCACAGCTTTTCAGTTACATATGTAACTGAAAAACCGGGGCTTAACTGGGACTGTGGTCCGTGCGGGAAAAGACGAAACCCTAAATTCTTGTGATCAAATATTTTTTTACTTTTTACTAGATTGGTTTAGATTTCATAACTTATCGTGATGGCTCATGTCCTCCAAAAGGTACTCAGGGTATTCAGGTATTTGTATAACATTCAACTGGCTGCTCGACGACTGTACCAGTATATTAAAAGTTCACAAATTCGTTAGTTACAGCGACAGGTGCTTGGTGAAATCGAAAATGAATCGAAAACTAATAAAATATTTCAAGCGCACGCATCGATGCAGAAAAAAAAGACTGAAAACTCATCAGAAACCATTTAATTTCGATATTGTTTTTAGTATCAGAATTACGAATAAATACGAGTATACCCGATATTTTCAACCGACTTCAAAAAAAGGAGGAGGTTCTCAATTCGACCTGCATGTTTTTTTTTTTTTTTCTATGTTTGTTTTTTTTTTCTATGTTTGTTACGCGATTGCTCCGCCAATTATTTATTTATTTATTTATTTATTTACAATATATATATATATGTGCCATAACAGTTTTCACCAAATCGACACATAATTATGAACCGATTTGAACAAATCTTTTTTCGGCGTATAGGTAATACCTCAAGGGTGGTCCCATTGACACCAGGTCAGGATCTGATGATGGGATCCTGGAGAAATCGAGAGAACTCTTCAAATATTATAGGCAGACCTATAGTGATTTTTGTGTTTTTCATAATAACTCGTGCAAATGCACATGGTAAGCATAATATTGTGATGCGGAACTGCTGATGAAGACCACATATGGCCACCAGATCTGCTCAATACTAGGTACAAATACAATGCGTGGCTGACGGGCAGGCAACGCATAGCCTAAACCGGTGGACCTAGAGCCATGAAACTTTGTACAGGGGTTCCTTAGTCGCGTGGGGTAGCACTGATATAGCATTTGACAAAATTAATTCCCCAAGGGAGGGGGGGATAAGGGGTTACAGTTAGTATTAAACTCAATCTAATCAAATAGGGTTTGTGGAAGTCGGTTTTTTCTAAAGTTTACTTTTTGTTTCAATTATATATGTTGAACTTCATAAACGGTACCGAGTTGACGAGAATGGGGTGAAGATAGGAAGAAAGGTAACGTCTACGTCATTTCCGTCTACCACTTTGGAATTCTGAATTTTGAATAGGAAAAAAGCAAAGAGTTTGCATCCTCCTTTCTGCCTTATTTTATTACGGTGTTCACGGCTTTTCATGAAGACTTCGGTTAGTAGCCCGTAGCCCAAAATCAAATAAAAAAATGAACACCTGTCATATTGTCTGCGTGTGTGTGTGTGTTTGTGTGTATCTTACAGGTGATTTTGTTTTGATGAGACTTTCAAAATGGAGTCTTGAATCACTGGATGAAAGTGGGCACAGTTGTGCCTCTGCCATCCCGTATGGGAAAAGGCGTGACGCTATGTATGTATGTATGTAAGACTTTCAGAATCCAAAAGTTTAAAGCTTTTGGCAGGCTTCCAGCAAAATAGCATACTGTAATGAATAACTTGCAACTTTGACCATTTCATTGATCTCTGTACTTGGAGGTTGAACGATAGTTGGCTCTTCAAACCGCAAAATTTTGTTTGGAGTTTCGCGTCAATGTAGAGCTTCGGGCACTTTTGTGAATTGAAACCCTTACCTACAATCGCACGAACTTCATCTTTTACAAAATCATACCAAAGTCTGATAACTTTCAATCATTAGAACATTTGGTCAAAATTTATTCATTTGGTCGGACGGACGGACGGACGGACGGACGGACGGACGGACAGCGAAGTCTCAGTAATAGGGTCCCGTTTGGCACCCTTCGGGTACGGAACCCTAAAAAGATAATATTCGCAATCGCAATTGCGAATATCTACTGCAGCCATTCGGTACATCACTAGTACCAGTAACGAACAGAAGATATCAAAGGAACTTCCATCGGTATGTCAATTAGCAAACCCCTCTGCTCCAGCGATTTATCCAATCATTGAAGCTAATGCAGTCCTTGCATACCGAAACACGGCGACATAGCAACAGGGTCACGATTCAGCCGGCGAAATGTCGCCATAATGACGCGACTACGACGGTCAACTGTAGGTTTACCCCCGGCGTCTTATTTTCACAATTCATGTCTGCATGCGGCACGCAGGTGCCAAGAAAGTTGCGCCACCAGTCTATACACTTGAAAATTAAAAAACAAATAGAAATTAAAGAAAACTCAGGAATAAAAATGTAAATAGTGTGCCGAAGCAGCGTTACTGCAAATTAAGCCAGCTAAATTTAAAATCATAAATGAATAATCACGGGTCTCTCAAGAGACGGATAAACAGTCAGATATCTTTTTTGACACTTTTTGTACGTGTGAAATGTCAAAAGCCCCAAATAAACAGACAGATAAACGCTATCAGAGGAATGAGAGAACGGCACTAAATTAACTCACTATTTTTAAGTGTTATATTCTACGTGGGCTTTTGACGAAAACTTTTTAATTGTGTCCATTATTAGGGTTCCGCAGGTACACGAAAACTTTTTAATTGTGTCCATTATTAGGGTTCCGCAGGTACACCTAAGATGAAGCCAATATAATCACTTCGACTATATAGTCCGATTCCGATAAAGGTTCCGATTAAAAGTGGTCCACCAGTGTTGTGAACTGTAACGTGATACAATATCGTTATTATAGAAAATTCATGATAAAACCAGGCAAGGTAAGGCTTAATTAAAGATGTGGGTACGGAACCCTCAGGCTGTGAGTCCTGTTCAGGCTTAGAAAGAAAGAAGAACGAAAGAAAGAAACGTTTATTACAAGGACTTAGGACTTTTGTCTTATGCATATTTTTAACTGTGAGGTCTGAAGAAAAGTTACATTGGACATGCAATTAAATAGAAAAACAAATACAAGTTTCAGTCATCTTTATTGATGTTAAGAACCTGAAAAAAAAACTTTTTTATATAATTTAATTACCTTTAAGTAGTTTTGCCAAATGCAAATACCCTGCTCACTTAAAATGAAACTCTAGTTGACTTGACTTTTAACTCTATCATCCATCACAGACTTGGATAGTAGGGTCGTGCTGCTATACTGAACAACTTTCCACAAAAACATAATTGGTCGCAATCGAAAAAAAAATTTGGTCTCCATAGCACTGCTTATCGGGTCAAATGTACTGGGGGACAAACTATTTTTTTCTTTTGCAATTTTAGGTTTTCTTGGGGAAAGTGATTCGGGTACTCTTATGGGTACATTGTTCCCCTAAATATAATTTCACTCTCCTTCACTCTCAGAAGCACACCGCTCGAACGACCGAACAATGGCGAACTATTGTTCCATAAAGGGCTCTACTCACGATACAGTCGGTCGGCTGCAACTTGTATTCCTCTCTCTATCTATCTTCCTGTTCCGTCCTTCTCTAGCGGTTGCAAAGCAACCTGCCTTCTATGAGTTGCAGCGACAGATTGCAAGCCAGGTTGCATCGTGAGTACAGCCGTTAAGATCTGTCGGCGAGCCAGTTACATGTTATCTTGATAAGCGAAATCTTTTTGGTATCAGACTAGCATTATATCCCGGTCAAGTTAGCTTGAGACCTGGAGCTCTATTTCTCAATCGCTCTTTCGCAAACGAGCGCTCTTTTCTACCGATTTTCGTTCGTTATATTCAATTCTCTCTGCAACGATTGGTCAGAACCACTCGTTGCGCAAGTCATACGAGCGATTATTCACACGAGCGAATGAAAAACAGAGCTCCTGAATCTTGACGTCATTACGCTGCATGTTAGCGAGGTCTCGAGTTAAGTCGACCGGGTAGTATGAACTAGCATTACTGCAATGCCTTGGGGGAAATTACTGAAAGTCAAGGTTTTATTAGAACCGCCTTCAATGCTCGACTCAATGCAAGAAATACGGAGACATTCGCCCAGGGACGTCCTCCGTTGTTTACACTGAGGCTGGGGGTGCATCTGGCACATATTTCTATTCTTTAGAGATAAACTCGCCTTTCTTTGTAACTTCCTTATTCATAAACGTCCAGTACACCTGTTTTTAACCGACTTCCCAAAGGAGGAGGTTTACAATTCGTCCGGATGTGTTTTTTTATGTATGTGCCCCGATAGCGCCTAGACGGATGGACCGATTTGGAAAATTATTTTTTTGTTTGAAAGGGTTTACCTTCCCATTGGTTCCATTGACACCAGGTCAGGATCTGATGATGGGATCCTGGAGAAATCGAGGGAACTCTTCAAACATTATAGGCAGACCTATAGTGATTTTTGTGTTTTTCATAGTAACTCGTGCAAATGCACATGGTAAGCATAATATTGTGATGCGGAACTGCTGATGAAGACCACATATAGCCACCAGAACTGCTCAATAATAGGTACAAATACAATGCGTGGCTGACGGGCAGGCAACACATAGCCTAAACCGGTGGACCTAGAGAGCCATGAAACTTTGTACTGAGGTTCCTTAGTAGCGTGGGGTAGCACTGAAATGGGCTTTGACAAAATTAAGTCCCCAAGGGGGGGGGGGGGGGGGATAAGGGGTTACAGTTTGTATTAAACTCAATCTAATCAAATAGGGTTTGTGGAAGTTGTTTTTTTCTAAAGTTTACTTTTTGTTTCAATTATCATTCATTCATTCCGCACAATTAAGAAGTTTTGCTTCATCATAACCGCTCATAATATGAACTTAGTGTACCACTAGCCTAACTCGTATTCTCTGGAGGCTTAATGCAGTCCGTATTATTGGAGTAAGTTCCACAATATTCTACTTAATGCTAGACATATAATACAACATAATATGAGTATTTGAACCTATGTACGCTGGCTGCTAACGGGCTAACAGAGATATAGGTAGTGAGTGCAATGTTTGCATTTAATTTTAGTTCTAGTATGTTTGGTCTTCAGAGCTTTAGTGTTCGATTATAATTCGAATTGCACACTAATCGAAGAGTATTATGATATGAATAAGACTAATATGTATAGGTATCTGGGTATAATGAATGACACTGAATAATCCGCTTAGCATACTCCGGTCTCGCCCCCGGGCAGTCATATCTACCGATATGTAAGGCATATAAAAAAGCGGGCCAGATGGAATGGGGATGAGTTTAGACTGAGCCGAATAATCGAGTGCGTATTTTATTGCATAAAGTTTAAATTAAAACCTCAAAAGTCACACTCAAAAACCCATATATCGGTTCAAAATCCCGAGCGTCGCAATGCATAAGTTTAAATTACCGGATAGCCAAAACCCTGCTGAAGTTTCCGTACTAACGACTATCTACTAATAAGTACTTCACCAAACTAACTAAACAAAGACAAACTTTCGTCTCAAACTTCGACGCAAGCTGAAACTCACAACAGACCTTTAGTTTAGTGCATGGGACTGAGGTACAAATTAATAAGTTTATTGAAAACAAGAACCAAACTCTATATTTTACATTTTCATCATGTGTCTATACGTTTTCGATCTCCAGCCATATATATAGACAAACCCTATATTTTACATTTTCATCACGTGTACCTATACGTTTTCGATCTCCAGCCCTATAGAAAAAATGATTCATATTCACTTTTTTACTCAATTTAATACCAATATACCCTGTAGATATGAGTAGACTATATTTTCATTTCACCCTGTGAGTAGAAAGATTAGATTTACAGTTTGTTATTTTACAGCGAATGGAAAAACTTTTTAAATTCAAGAACGAGGTCGCTGACCGTATTCATGAAAATCTTTTGGGGATCCGTATCATATTTTTAACCGACTTCCCAAAGGAGGAGGTTTACAATTCGTCCGGATGTTTGTTTTTTTTTTATTTTTTTTATTTTTTTTTTTATGTATGTGCTTCGATAGCGCCTAAACGGATGGGCCGATTTGGAAAAATTTTTTTTTTTTGAAAGGGTTTACCTTCCCATTGGTCCCATTGACACCAGGTCAGGATCTGATGATGGGATCCTGGGGAAATCGAGGGAACTCTTCAAATGTTATAGGCAGACCTATAGTGATTTTTGTGTTTTTCATAATAACTCGTGCAAATGCACATGGTAAGCATAATATTGTGATGCGGAACTGCTGATGAAGACCACATATGGCCACCAGATCTGCTCAATACTAGGTACAAATACAATGCGTGGCTGACGGGCAGGCGACGCATAGCCTAAACCGGTGGACCTAGAGCCATGAAACTTTGTACAGGGGTTCCTTAGTAGCGTGGGGAAGCACTGATATGGGATTTGACAAAATTAATTCCCCAAGGGGGGGGGGGGATAAGGGGTTACAGTTTGTATTAAACTCAATCTAATCAAATAGGGTTTGTGGAAGTCGGTTTTTTCTAAAGTTTACTTCTTGTTTCAATTTTGTAATGTTATGGAGTACGGCTTATACTTATACTCGTATCCGTGTAAAGGCCTGTGTCTCTCGGTGGGGATATTAATGAATTACATCTAGTTATCTTCAGCACCAGGATTCAAAATTGCATTTCCTTGCGTGAGAAACAAGCGTGAAACTAATAGACACAGATATTTTAAATGCTATGAAACCACAGCTTATGTGCCTACGTAGGTAGGTATCTACTTTTAGACCCCTCCATTTACCAGAGTTTTTATAAAGTGGTTAATACTCAAAACGAAATGGAAAGGGTCGCTCAAAAAATGTTAATGGACTTTCCTTCCGCTTTTTATTTAGGCGTCTCAGTTTAATAGCCAGCAACTTTTTTATTACTATTTTGGAATTTACAAGGATTTATAAAAATGATTTTCTAGAAAAATTCCGAGTTAGTACCTACCTGCAAGTGCAAGGTACCGGGTATAGACTATTATGACATGTATAAGAAAACTGAACGACTTGTCGGTTAATGTAATAAAATTTTAAATGAGTAGTAGGTAGGTACCTATCAGCAGTTGAAATTTCGACGAAACGTTCCACTATCGGTTAATAAAGGCTCCGTGGAAATAAGGCATCGTACAACTGAGCGATCAATGTAAGTACGATAGCAATTCGAATACGTTTTACATCAAAATATATTCAAACATTTATTAAAATATAAAAAAAATATTTGTAGGTATTTCACGTGATCAGGCTGTCACTAAATATTCCTGCTCCATCTTCACATTGAAAGGCCCTGACATGTTTTCGAGTGCCTCTTATTCTCATTGAAACTGCTCTTATAACTGAGATTTGTATTTTCACTCTCAGCCAGTACACTGTTTGAGAATATGCGTTTCCCCATTTCTCATTAAGCTTTGATAACTGTTATATTCAGTTCCTTAGGCTCCATCGCATGAAATGACAAATGGGGTGAATGAGGGTCTTAGGTCTTCAGCTGCTCGGTCGTATTTTGAGTGTTTCTCTCGGCCATGTCTCTGTGCTTTTTTTGGCAGGTGAGCTTACTGTGAGGAAGCGTCAGCATTTGCGAACGACGAAGAACGCTTTTCTTGCAGGTTCCCACACACTGTTTAGTAACAGATCACCTATAAGTGCTGGTTGATTGATATTTGCGTCTTGCATTATAGGTTCTATTATGGCAGTTCCCCATGCAAGATCGGCCCAATTTTTACAGTCATCTCTGTGTTGGTCATGTACGATGGCATCGATCAAATAACTTTCAAAGTCACATAGGGAATCCATATCCTGCCTAAGCCTACGGCCTAACCCCTTACTTAGTCTGCCTTTACAAATAAATAGCCATGAACAAATCAGTTTACTGTGTGAGGATCAAAATCGAAATTTCTATCAAACGGAAAACGCCCGGATCCATCATAAAACTTCGGCTTGTATTTTATTTTATCTAAAATTTATATGGCCTATTGTCTAATACCTACCTCGAGTCTATTTATAATCTAGGTGCCAATCCATGCGAGAAACCAATCTGCGACCTTCCACCCTCGCCTTTTGTAAGGAGGCGGCGGCATGTAGGATAATTCTGATCGATTTCCATTGTCAGATACTGTAGGTACCATCTACCAATATATTGTCCTTTAATTGAACTATAGAACCTGTGTGTATATTCATTGAAGAAAGTTATTGTATGTATACCAGTAAATAAACCTTTTAAATCAACTTCGACACAATAAAATATAATTCAAAGTTTAAAAATGTATAATTTTGTTAACTTGTTCCCTTGTTTAGCTGATACAACTTTAAAAATGTATATTTTGGTTGGATTGTTCCCAATTTTGGTTGGTTTAGCTGAACTTTCGAACTACTGAATCGATGTTCATAAATCATGGCTAAGAATCATCGTAGGGAGGTCTTCTACCATTTACAAAAAACCGCACTTAATCCGTTTGAGCAATATGGTGCCACGGACAGATACAGACATACACACGTACAGACGCTTCAAACTTATGTTATGACAGTCCTCATTTTTGTCAGGATTATAGGTCAAGCGGTTTCCTATACGGGTTCTGGCAGAGGCACTGCCTCGTAAGGATACGAAGGCCACAGAAGCGATCTCGCGAATAAACTAGCAATACAAAACTTAAATAAAATCAAAATCTTGTCTTTATTGAGAAAAAACTTATGTTACCTACCAAAACAATCGGAAAGAATCGAAATTGTTTATTCAGTTGAACTAACAGAAGAGTTGTTATCGCCATCACTGCTATCAGCACTTAAAGATATTAATATCTATTTGGATTTTATGAAGTTTTAGGTTAGCTGTCAAGTTGATAATTGTGGAGCCCAATTAAGAGACTCTAGGACCAGCGGGCTTATTCGCTATATATATATTAGCCGACTTATTTTGATATCCTTGGTTACACGATAATTGAACGTCACCAATAACTTCTTAATTTTTACGGATCATCATTGAGCGATCATCACTGAGTTAGCGAATAGGCCCGCTGGTCGTGTGCAAATGCCCTTTGTTGACCAACAGCTTAGGCCTTTTTGTAGGGCCTTTGTCCAGCGATGTTGCCCCTGTAAACATTGATGAATGTCATTCGAACGACAAGCTTGTTACATAGCTTGTCGTTCGAATACTAGGTACAAATACAATGCGTGGCTGACGGGCAGGCGACGCATAGCCTAAACCGGTGGACCTAGAGCCATGAAACTTTGTACAGGGGTTCCTTAGTAGCGTGGGGAAGCACTGATATGGGATTTGACAAAATTAATTCCCCAAGGGGGGGGGGGGATAAGGGGTTACAGTTTGTATTAAACTCAATCTAATCAAATAGGGTTTGTGGAAGTCGGTTTTTTCTAAAGTTTACTTCTTGTTTCAATTTTGTAATGTTATGGAGTACGGCTTATACTTATACTCGTATCCGTGTAAAGGCCTGTGTCTCTCGGTGGGGATATTAATGAATTACATCTAGTTATCTTCAGCACCAGGATTCAAAATTGCATTTCCTTGCGTGAGAAACAAGCGTGAAACTAATAGACACAGATATTTTAAATGCTATGAAACCACAGCTTATGTGCCTACGTAGGTAGGTATCTACTTTTAGACCCCTCCATTTACCAGAGTTTTTATAAAGTGGTTAATACTCAAAACGAAATGGAAAGGGTCGCTCAAAAAATGTTAATGGACTTTCCTTCCGCTTTTTATTTAGGCGTCTCAGTTTAATAGCCAGCAACTTTTTTATTACTATTTTGGAATTTACAAGGATTTATAAAAATGATTTTCTAGAAAAATTCCGAGTTAGTACCTACCTGCAAGTGCAAGGTACCGGGTATAGACTATTATGACATGTATAAGAAAACTGAACGACTTGTCGGTTAATGTAATAAAATTTTAAATGAGTAGTAGGTAGGTACCTATCAGCAGTTGAAATTTCGACGAAACGTTCCACTATCGGTTAATAAAGGCTCCGTGGAAATAAGGCATCGTACAACTGAGCGATCAATGTAAGTACGATAGCAATTCGAATACGTTTTACATCAAAATATATTCAAACATTTATTAAAATATAAAAAAAATATTTGTAGGTATTTCACGTGATCAGGCTGTCACTAAATATTCCTGCTCCATCTTCACATTGAAAGGCCCTGACATGTTTTCGAGTGCCTCTTATTCTCATTGAAACTGCTCTTATAACTGAGATTTGTATTTTCACTCTCAGCCAGTACACTGTTTGAGAATATGCGTTTCCCCATTTCTCATTAAGCTTTGATAACTGTTATATTCAGTTCCTTAGGCTCCATCGCATGAAATGACAAATGGGGTGAATGAGGGTCTTAGGTCTTCAGCTGCTCGGTCGTATTTTGAGTGTTTCTCTCGGCCATGTCTCTGTGCTTTTTTTGGCAGGTGAGCTTACTGTGAGGAAGCGTCAGCATTTGCGAACGACGAAGAACGCTTTTCTTGCAGGTTCCCACACACTGTTTAGTAACAGATCACCTATAAGTGCTGGTTGATTGATATTTGCGTCTTGCATTATAGGTTCTATTATGGCAGTTCCCCATGCAAGATCGGCCCAATTTTTACAGTCATCTCTGTGTTGGTCATGTACGATGGCATCGATCAAATAACTTTCAAAGTCACATAGGGAATCCATATCCTGCCTAAGCCTACGGCCTAACCCCTTACTTAGTCTGCCTTTACAAATAAATAGCCATGAACAAATCAGTTTACTGTGTGAGGATCAAAATCGAAATTTCTATCAAACGGAAAACGCCCGGATCCATCATAAAACTTCGGCTTGTATTTTATTTTATCTAAAATTTATATGGCCTATTGTCTAATACCTACCTCGAGTCTATTTATAATCTAGGTGCCAATCCATGCGAGAAACCAATCTGCGACCTTCCACCCTCGCCTTTTGTAAGGAGGCGGCGGCATGTAGGATAATTCTGATCGATTTCCATTGTCAGATACTGTAGGTACCATCTACCAATATATTGTCCTTTAATTGAACTATAGAACCTGTGTGTATATTCATTGAAGAAAGTTATTGTATGTATACCAGTAAATAAACCTTTTAAATCAACTTCGACACAATAAAATATAATTCAAAGTTTAAAAATGTATAATTTTGTTAACTTGTTCCCTTGTTTAGCTGATACAACTTTAAAAATGTATATTTTGGTTGGATTGTTCCCAATTTTGGTTGGTTTAGCTGAACTTTCGAACTACTGAATCGATGTTCATAAATCATGGCTAAGAATCATCGTAGGGAGGTCTTCTACCATTTACAAAAAACCGCACTTAATCCGTTTGAGCAATATGGTGCCACGGACAGATACAGACATACACACGTACAGACGCTTCAAACTTATGTTATGACAGTCCTCATTTTTGTCAGGATTATAGGTCAAGCGGTTTCCTATACGGGTTCTGGCAGAGGCACTGCCTCGTAAGGATACGAAGGCCACAGAAGCGATCTCGCGAATAAACTAGCAATACAAAACTTAAATAAAATCAAAATCTTGTCTTTATTGAGAAAAAACTTATGTTACCTACCAAAACAATCGGAAAGAATCGAAATTGTTTATTCAGTTGAACTAACAGAAGAGTTGTTATCGCCATCACTGCTATCAGCACTTAAAGATATTAATATCTATTTGGATTTTATGAAGTTTTAGGTTAGCTGTCAAGTTGATAATTGTGGAGCCCAATTAAGAGACTCTAGGACCAGCGGGCTTATTCGCTATATATATATTAGCCGACTTATTTTGATATCCTTGGTTACACGATAATTGAACGTCACCAATAACTTCTTAATTTTTACGGATCATCATTGAGCGATCATCACTGAGTTAGCGAATAGGCCCGCTGGTCGTGTGCAAATGCCCTTTGTTGACCAACAGCTTAGGCCTTTTTGTAGGGCCTTTGTCCAGCGATGTTGCCCCTGTAAACATTGATGAATGTCATTCGAACGACAAGCTATGTAACAGAGGCGAGATAAATCATTCGCGCATGTCAGGTATTGGTCGACTTGCAAGCAGAAAGCAACACGGCCTCCTCTTGCAAGAGAACTCTGTTTTGTTGCCTAGTTCTCGATCTCATGAAGTAATTTGGAAGTATGTAACCAGTATGACTGCATATCTTTGGGCTAGTCAATCTCAGATTAAGAATTTTCTTAGGGACTGTTATTCAAAACGATAATGATAATATTCATATTATAGTAATAATATTCGGGTAGGCTATTTGGGAAGTGTCAAAACCATTAAACTAAAGGAACTAAAGGCACTAAACTGACAACCTCAAATCCGTCAACTCTTACGCGGTGGCCACAGATTCCATTTTCAAACACCATTTTAGTTTGCTTAGTTAGTATAGTTCGTGTCGCCTCCCAAATCGCAAATATCATTTCCATGTATATGGTCAGCTAATTAAATGTCAAAACTGTACATATTATCACAGGGTGTTCATCCCATACAAATTAGAATTAGTAACCCTTCGTAAAAAAGAGATGGCGTGAGGAGGAAGATTTGTACTTTAAACGCCATGGTTTCAGTTAACATACTTCTAGGTGGTGCTGATCTTAGAATAAATCCTATATATCTCAGCGCCATCTCGTGTTATTTGAAAATTTTCGATGGTGCTGCACCAAGCGATAATGGCCCGAACTAAAGAAGCTTCCGTAGCATCTCAGTTTACGCCGGTGTCATATTTTGTTCTAGGTGGTCTATCTGTATTAGTATAATAGTATAGTATCTGTGATATTATATAAAAATTTCAGTACTCACGCTGGGCCATAGTTGCAAACGACGAAATTTGTGAACCCCCCGCCTTGAGTCCCGTTGTGTATACCGCATCCCACGTAGATGCTGTCTGCCCAGGCCATCTAGAATACGATCCTTCCTATTAACTAAACAGTGTAATGCGTTCGATTCTGTCACGCACGCCGACGCGAGGGTCTCTCAGTTTGCGGTCCGTGATACATTTTGACCCCTGGATATTTCAACCTTTCCGGAATCATTAGAACATAGCCATAACACCTTACTGTAAGCTGATGCAGGTCGCGCCAAAATTGCAGCAGAGTGCCGCGTGGATGAGGTAGCTGGCGCGTGGTTACAAGGGACGCATACACGGACGAGAGAGACAAGTGAGAGCTCGCTAAGGTGCCAAGAAACCAGGCGGGATCTGTACTCGGTCTGACATTAGTTTAGTTAGTTTAATGATTACACCCCGGGATCGGTATAATGGTCAAACAATACCTTCAACCCAAAGTTGGAAAAAGGGTCAAATAAAATTTCCGACATGTTGTAAGTACTGTATCTGTCGGCGGGCGATCGTAGAATCGGGCACATGATGATGTGCCTCGCCATTTCATGATATGCCCAAGCTTCACTGGGCACTTCATCAAATATGGCGGATTTAACGAAAACATGTCTTATTGAAAGCATTTTTATTCAGCACAACGTGATGTTTTTTGTTATACATGTCAAACGAACACGAAGACTATTCGGGGGCTTCGCTGCGCTCGCCCACTTTAGTCTTCACCTGAGCTTCTGAGATCGGCCGCCGACATAACGTTTTTGAATTTTACTTGAAGAGGAATAAAGTAGTTTGAGAAATAGTTTAACGTATTTAGACTGTTAATCGGATTTATACACTACGCAGGTTCCTGGTCTATATACCAGGGTTCCTCTTCAACCAATTTAAAAATATTTTTAAGTAATTTGAATAAGAACCTTGGTATACGACCATGCGTAAACACTGTATTAATCCGATTAACAGTCTAAATGCTTTGAACTAGTTCTCAAATACGAATCATTTTTGTATTACGTTTGTATGGGAAATTCACGCGGTCGCCGGTCTCTTAACATCTATACATCGCTGGCTGTACCATAGCTTTATCGGTACCTATCTCATAAGGACTGTACAGGATGTAACAGAAAGGTATAGTCATATTTTAGGGGGTTGTTAGGAAGAGCATTCTGAGCAACTTTTACTATGAAACTTACTTACTTACTTACTTTACTTTTACTATGATTTGATCAGAGCAACTTTATTTTTCATGAATTCCTCCATGTTTTGGTTCGGGCGGTCAGCTTATTTGTATAGAGAAGTGAAAAATAAAGTTGCTCTGATCAAATCGGTTTCATAGTGAAAGTTGCTCAGAATGTTGTCCCTAACAACCCCCTGAAATACCTCATGACTACACCTTTCTGTTACACCCTGTATTGGCCGACGGTTGGAGCGATAGAGTAGGTATCCCTAGGTAGTACGCCCGCCCGACATATTTTGGGCTGAATGCCGCCTAGAGGAATAGCCGTGGCCAAAAGACATCCAATATCTTTCAAGTTCATCAGAGTTAATATCTGAGGAATACTGTACCTGTGTGTAATGTCCAACGGGCTTTCCGTTCGTAGCTTGATTCTGCTCGTAGCTGTAATCCTTGTGCTCATTCCACCATAAATACAATACACGGGCTAGTTCAAACCCCGAATCTGGGTCTGAGCTCCAGGTCCAAAGTAAGTTTTCGCCCGTCACAAAGCGACCCGATGCTGAAAAAACCCCAAAATAAATAAAGGAGATGGGTCGATTTTGAAAATATATGTTGGGAGCAAAAAGTAATCTACAAATGAAAAGTCCGTAAGTAAGTATGCCTTTATAGAAAATACTAACCGCGCAAGGGTAGGTATATTGTACGCTTATTGCTAACCGGGTGCCTGTTAGCTCGCTCAACTTAAACTCCGATTTGTTGCCTGTAATTTGACGAACGGTTGTACTTACGAACAGTTCTGTCAGGGTTATGTTGGAATACGTTGTTATTAGCCCACTTTTGTGCCTTTTCTTGCAACTCCTTATCCCAAGTCTAAAACAATAGACTTCGTTATAGCTATTTATGAATTAAAGTGGCTGGGCAATCCGACAGAGCGGAGCGGATCACGAATCCAGGATGTCTAGTCTGTAATCCAATAAATCTAGGAACAAGTCTAGTTGAAGCATTATGTACAAAATGGCTTGACATTCCCAGAAAAGGTAATTTTGTGCAAAAAAAGACAGCATTTGATGGCACTTTTACATGACGTCATTCTGTTGTATTTTCATAGAACTCAGGAACAAAAGTTCCGTTTTGACAGTTCATAAAAAGTATCTACTTTGACTTGACAGGCCACAAGCCTATTCAAAGACCCTTTTTTGACATAATTGGTACCTATTCTACTGTCCACAACATGGGTATTCTGCTGCACATTGATAGCTATGCGGTAGTTGCGCTGTTGTCAAATCAGTATTCCGCTCCTCATTTTGACGTTGTTGTGTACTGAACTGTTATGCTATGAAAGTACATAAATGCAGTATACAGATGTTGTACAGCGTAATTGTCTTCCTCAAGTACCGGAATGTCCATTTTATGCTGTAACTAGCTAGCATTAACATAGCAATGTGACTATGTGGACTTTTACCGGATTTGACACCCAGGAGCCCTATTTTTGAAATCGCTCGTGTGATATAATTTTAAAACGAGCCATCATAACGAATGATTTTCGTTCGTTATATTCATTCGCTCTGCAAAGATTGGTCAGAACCACTCGTTGCGCAAGTCATACGAGCGATTATATCACACGAGCGATTTCAAAAATAGGGCTCCAGATGTATTGTCAATTGTGTCCTCGTTGTATCTACCGACATTTTACCTGATGATTATTGACGAGGATGAATATGAGGACCAGGATAACTATCTGATGATGTTAGAACATACCATCATCTTCATGTTTGCAGCTGCTGGCTGGCCCGGTACCTTTCCTTGGGTAAGATCATTTCGCCTGTCATTATGGCCACTCAATAAAATTTTCTCAAATTCCCCGTCTACGACTGAAAAGACAAGAGCGAGCAACATGCATTTTCTCATTCATGTAGAGGAAGTTCCGGTACATTTCTAGTTTTAAAGCTTCATTTTCTTTTCTGTGTCAGAGCTGATCACACCAGAGTCCAGACTCCGGGACATAGGTATGAAGCTACGATGTTCTCCATCGTTCTGAAAAAAGATTTTCTCCCCGGGATTCGAATACCACATATCCTGCGTGTCAGACAGTCTTCGCCATTTGGATGCAAGAGACTTTCAAAAGCGAAAATTTAACTAAATGTCTGCGGCATAACCATGGATGCTCTGGCGAGTGTGTAAGCATACAAATTCGAGTCAATATCAACAAACAACAAGTAGTCGCATAAATATGTAGTCAATTTACTTACTTTTGGAATCCACCATACATGCAGCAATGGCCAGTAGTACCAAACGGAACATTGTTAGACTTGTAATCAGTATTTACAACTTGAAACAAACAGAAAGTCAACACTAATTATTTACAACTTGAAACAAACAGAAAGTCAACACTAATTATTTAACTAACCATTACCATATTTATATACTTTTGTCAAAAACGCGCGGCATTTGCAGTTTTAACATGATTGGATTGGACTGACACCCGAGAATTCCAATAATTGAGAATATACGACTTTATTATCATATCTATGCCGCAATTGCGTTACGTATATTGCATTTCAAGGGACAATATTCACTGTGTTTCTGTTTATCCGAATATCAGCATTTGGTACCTTCAAAGGGAACCACGAGAGGGACAACTGGCAATAGACTTAAAAATAAGTCTGTGCTCGCAAATAACATCGTTACTGTATCTGCTCGGCTAAAGTCACGTATCTTTAATGAGTACCCGGCTTAATAAGCCATGCATGAAGAAGGAAAACAAGAAATTTATTTATACATCAATTTATATTATAAGTAAATTATATCCTAAGGTCATATCTTTCAATCTACTCACGTACGGAACCTCCGTACTACAGAAAACATCTTACAGCCTATGACTTACTTCTAATACATACACTTTTCACTGATCAATTTCTCAAGTCATAACCAAGTTATACCGTAGGTAAGCAGATCTCTTTAATAAAATTAATCTTCTGATTCTCAAGCCCTCGTAATCGTAAGTGGGTTTCAAAATTCAATTGCATCGTGTTTTAGGTTTTTGTATTTTTGGAATGTGACAAATTGAGTTTCTCAAAACCATGCAGAACTTTAGTGTGGTGCAGATGATATTACGATTAAATAAATAAAACTTTGGATTTAACGTAACAATTACGCGTATATCAAAAGCTAAGGTTATTTTAATAAAAACAACCACAAATCAATATAATATAGGTACAATAATATAGGTAAAATTTTTAGGTCACATAGTCGTGAGCCTCGTAAAACCGGAAACCAAATGAGGCAACAGAATCTACATCAAATACCTAGTAGAATAAACGCATTGTGTACTTCATATCATATCTCAATTACGACGCGTCAACTTTCAGTGCATGCAGATCGCAGAACCCTCATGACACCTGCATCCCGATCATGAATACTAATGAAACCGTCAGTGACTTTCACAACAACCAATAACTTCGGTCCTTGTCGGGGGTTGGTTGTCTCTTGCGCTCGCTCCCGGCTAGTGCCTCGCGTCGCGGCGGTGCTCGCGCTCGCGCTCGGCGGGCTCGCGGCGCTCCCGGTAGCGAGTCTCGTCGTAGTAGGCGGCGCGTGGCTTGCTGCCCGCGGGCGCGTCCCCCGCGCCGCCCGCCTCCGCCGCACCCTCCGCCGGGGACTTGTTGCGCGCCCTGCGGGGGGGGGGGGAGAGTTGTAGTAACAAGCAAGATGTGTGCGAGCCAGCAGGGCTACCATAAGGCACGCCACTCACCTCAGTCGCGCATTTTGTCACAATTTAATGTCAAAATCAATGCTAGCAAGCATGGAGAAACGTCATTGAGTCGCGAAATTTGACATTTATTTGCGCGACTGAGGTGAGTGGCGTGCCTCATGGTAGCCCCGCAGGGGGTATGATTCTCGCGCATTTGAAATACGGATATCGACACCTGTGTCGAGTGATTCCCATACAAAATCACTCGATATAGTGTCGATGTTCGTATATCTAATACGCGAGAATCATACCTCGGATCCACACTGGACGATCTATGTGGCAAGTAGGTAACAAAACAGAAAAACCGACATAAATCTGCCGCGCGTGCCGGTGCGGTGTGTGAAGGTCGTCGACCCGGAATGACACACAAAGAAGACCTGTACATTATGTCGGGTAGCCCACTGTTGAGTAGGGCTCTACTCACGATGCAATCGCTCGCTGTCTCGCGATTTGTTGCTGCAACTTGTATTTCTCTCTCTGTCTATCTTCCTGTTCTGTCCTTCTCTAGCGGTTGCAAGGCAACCTGCCTTCTATGAGTTGCAGCGACAGTTTGCAAGCCAGGTTGCACCGTGAGTAGAGCCCATTATTAAGCCTCCTCATATGTATTACGGACAATTAGATAAATCCGGTCACTATTCATACTGTCCGGTCCTTATTCATAATACCCGCGTCAATTACACTAACACGCCATAAGTCGCGGTCATCTGCTTTCCGCGTCTATTCTTTTCCTGCCATCCTCGCTATGTGTCGTCGCAATATCTATCTTGCGTTCTGCCTCCTCTCTCTAAAAAACTTCCTAAACACATCTCTTGCAAGTCAACAATTGCGTCCACATTGCGCCAGATAATTCGCACGACACGAGCAGCTACGGAGCTATGATGTATGAGTGGTGATGTGTGCGTGCGTGCGTGCGTGCGTGTTACCTCTCCTCGCGGCTGTGTCCCCGGTTGTAGTGGTCGGCGCGCTCGCGGTCGCGGGAGCGGGAGCGGTCGCGCTCGCGCTCGCGGTAGTCGCGGTAGTAGCTGCTGCTGGAACAGACACACACAGTCAATTACATTTTACATACAGGCACATACATTGCTGCTGGCCCCACACTAGGATACCCTGTGTCGTGGGAACCAGAAACAGCGACATCACAAACACGTTTTTTTTTGTTCCCAGCCGGGATTCGAACCTGGGACCTCTCGCATGGTAGGCAGATGCGCAACCGCTGCGCCACAGAGGTCATCAAAAACATACCTTTAGAATACCACCAGACCGATTTCGGAAGCACCACAATTAAACTTAAGCCTGCATATAAAAGTACAGGGGGTAGGTGTGGGGCCGCAATGTTTGAACTTGCATACACATTGCTTGCGGCCCCGCACTAGGATAAGATACCATGTGTCGTGGATTACAAAAGCAGCATCGTCACACACATAAACATTCAAAAGCTGACTATATTTCTCAGTTCGAACACGAAACCTCTTCAAGCCGCTACGACACAGAGGTCGTCAAGTCGCCAGAAACATCAAGCGTCAAATCTAATACAGTACGGGGCCTTTGTTTTAGCACGTCGGGACGGTATTCGAGGTGCCACGAGTATGATACTCGGCGTTTGACTTAGCGAGAGAGAGAGAGAGAGAGAGAGCGAGACGAGAATGGACGACGTGCCAAAACAAAGGCCCCGTACTGTAAGTAATTTTAAAATAGAACTTATGTTAGCCGGACAAAAGGTGTCGTATTTAGAGCTGTCAGTTTGTTCAT